>JAZAYU010000040.1:2501370-3746816 GCA_038501625.1 Corbicula japonica
TTTTGATGAGGATTATGATAGTAAATGTGAATAACTGTTCCAAATTTGAATTTGATATCTCAAGTTGTTTCAAAGTTATTGCAATATTTAAGTGAATATGGGGCATAATTTGACAAACATCCATAGTAGAGTTATGGATCTTGTTGGTTATGACGAGTGAGTGGTTTGACAGTGAGCTACATTACCTTTTGAGGCTTCGTGAATGATTTGGTTGATCTTTTGCTTGTCCAAGCCCTCCATGCCGGCCTTGTTGTCATTAAGAAGCATTCTCTGAACAACATCCCCTGAAGTACAATTGTAATCATGTTTTGTCAGGTGTTAACCCTTTACTCCATATATATATGTATATATGTTTTGACCATGTTGATCACTAATCCAGATCAGCCAGCACATCCAATACCTTGGATCTGAATCTAAACTGGCTGCATCTTGGTTAGAAATAATCTAATGAATCTAAAAGCCAACAGTGTAGATCCTGATCAGACAGCATGGATGTTCTGGCTGATCTAGATCTATACTGTTCATCCACGCAATAAAGAAGTAAAGGGTTAAGTTTGGATAGGAAAATCCAGCTCCTGAGTTGTTCTGAGGCAGTATTAAGGCACTGCTAAGTTAAATCCCAATAACAGTTGCCTGAAGGCCTTATTTTTCCAGCCAAACCAAGCAGAATGTTTTCTTGTATCCATTCTACCCATTTCTATATTTTTGTTTGTAAATTGAACTTTATTTTACAGTAGCAGAATACTTAATAACAAGTTCATTTCTCATATCAAATAGTTCAAATATGTCACAGAGCATTTATTCTGGAACATGTATGCCATCTAATCAGGATCTAAACTGTTTGCTTCTAGGTCAGAAAAACCTAATTAAAAAGGGTACGGTGCCAATCCTGATAAGCTAGTACGGATGTGCTGGCTGATCGGGCTTAACACTGTTCACCATGGTTTAACAGTCATATCCCACAGGGTAAAGGGTTGACAGGTTTTCCCTTCACCATTAAGCGAATCACACTTTTTGAGTTATGCCTTATGTCATAATGGACAGATAAATCAGCTGCTATATTCTCACATTTCCCAGACTTTAAAATTATAATTATAGATGTTCTGCTAAAAACCTTAAAAAAAATTAGTAAATTTTGCTAACCACATTGTTTGGTTGGTGTGACTGGTTGCACTGTAGCTGTGCCTGATTCTAAGTCCATCTTTCCAGCAGTCTGATGGCTATTTACATCTGAAGCCAAACTTTTTCCATTTGTGTTCAAGTCTGATCTACACAAAGGGCTTACAACACTAGAGCTGTTTACGTTGTTTATGTCAGATTTTGAATGTAGGAATGAACTTGTGCTCTGCTTGTTGGGCATTCTCGATTTGCTGGGCTCAGATACGGGATGTTCCCATGCAGTGCTGGTCCAGTCTTCTTCTTCCTCCCAGTCATCTAGCACCCCATCTAACAAGCTTGTATCACAGGACATGATGAACTGTACTCCAGTTATTTACGCTCTTCCATTATCAGAAAAAAGTAAACATGACTGTATTAATTTATTATACACAAATTATCTTCAAATTTTCAAGGTTCCATAAACCTAAAAAAATCATCAAACTGGACTAGGAATGCATTATGAGCACTTTCACTTAATATTGATGCTTTCCTGCATTAAGACTGGAGAACAGTCTAAGTCCTCAGCAATCTAATGGCTAAAAATGAGCACATTCAACTGAGCACACTTTCATGGACATGGAAATACCTAGGCTTGCATGTCTGTTGTGAATGGCAGTATGAACAGCAGAGTTGACATCAACACAAATGATGGCATTTTGTTTGTAGCAAATGGTGTTAGAAAGTATGTACCTATCAATGTTGCTGGTAAAAACAAATTTACAAATTTATTATTTCTGCAGTTATCATCTGCTTCTTGTTATTTACTTCACAAAATTTTGTACAATCAAACATGCACAGTTAGGTCAGATTGTTTCTCACAAAGTGTCAAAACAACTTTGACATTTCACTTGTGCAAAATTTAAAAAATTAAATGACCATTGAGAAATGAATGACCAGAATGACCATTTAAATGACCATGACCATCTAATTTTATTCAGGTGTTATTGACTCAAAGCTGATTTTGAACAGAATTTCTATGGATATTTGCAATTTACAGCTTTTCATTTATTGACAAATAGTAATTGATTAAATGGTAGTTACATACCTTTTAAAAGTAGTATTATGATAGAGGAATCTATTTATGTTGTTCTTCGTCTTAAGAAACTTTTACTGAAGAAAATATTTTAAAATTGTTAAAGCCGAAAGGGATAAGCATGTGTGTTTTAGGGGAGGGGAGGACACATGCACTGAATGCCTGTGATTTCAATTTGTTGCAGCCAGATTTGTTGGTATTATTGCCAAAATTTTACATTTCCAAATGACCACTAGAAAAAGCTAAATGAAACCCTTCATTTTTTGTGACCTGGTTACACTGGTCACAATGGTTACATGAATAAATTGATGTATTTTGCATGTTTTTTGTTTGACAGAAAAAACTAGGATCTACGACAATTCGTCGAAAGACACTTGATAAAATACAACAATTCAAAGAATAGACATCTGATCGAATAGACAATTGATAGAATACGACACATTGTCGAAAAATATTTTTACCTGCGACACTTGACCGAATAATTGTGATGAATGTTTTGTTTCGACCAAGTGTCGCAGCAGGGCTTTGTTACGACTGAGTGTTCTATTTGATTTAATTTTATCTTGTAATATGTTCTCGTACTTTGACCATTTAATCTGTTAATGACCATGCACAATTACTATGGTAAGTATGAACTCTATGCCCGAAGAAAAATGAGTGAACTGTTTTTGATTTCTTTTTATGCAATAAAATTATAAAACTTGTCAATTCGTCTTGCTCATTCTGTAGTCGAAGATGGAAAAGTCACATAGTTCTTTTACTAGTTCTAGGGGTGGAAAAAACTCTCGTTAGAAGGATACATATTTAGTAAAGACAAAAGTGATGATAAAAGTGGTAAAACGTACTGGAAGTGCGAATTAAGGTCTTGTAAAGGGGGGTTGATTACTCGATAACAGAATTTTAAAAGAATTGGAAATCAAGTTCAATCGGGGCCGCATTTTAGAACTAGCCGTTCATCAGTACTTCCGGTACACATTTTATACCCCGCTTATACTTTCATTTTCAATTCTGGGAGTTTTCGAAGACTTGTCAAAAATTTTCAACAAAATTCGACGGAAATACAATTCTATCAAGTGTCCTTTCTTTAAACTGTCGCATTCTACCACGTGTCCTTTCTGTCAATTGTCGTATTCTATCAAGTGTCTTTCGACGAATTGTCATGCACTGAAAAAACTACATCAACCAGATAAAATTTCAAAAATGAATTTTGGGGGGAAATACTTATTGCCACCTAGATTTTAGTAAAGAAATATATTTTTCTCAGGATGTACTAATGTTTGCATGCTCAGTTTGTTCTAATTAATGTTGTAATTACTAAGCACATACCAAAACAAAAAAAAACTGTTTGCAGGAGAACTCCGAAATTCGTGGACATCAAAGCAACTCATACCACAAATAATTATATGCTGGCCCACAATGTTTAGTGCCGATTCGTTAAAATAATGTTAGGGTTTTCAAGAAATTCAAGGAAAAGTTACTTCCAGGTCTACTTTCGGTTTGAAGTCAAAACATTGCAACTAGAGGGCATCCCTTCAAGTTAGACGGTTCACCCCACTCTCAATTCGCCCCATCACGATTCGCCCCATTTAAATAACGACTCGCCCCATTTAAATAACGACTCGTCCCACATTTAAAAATGACTCGCTCAATTCAAGAACAATTTGTCCAAAATAAATGAATTAATACCTAAATGACCGATGTGATTGCAAATCATTGCACATTAAAACCTAAATGACCGATATGATTGCAAATCATTGCATATTTAACATTTATAAAGCCTAAATCGTTGTGTGTATAAGTGTATGTTGATATTCATGAAAAGTACATGTATGAAAATAATATTGTTCCTGAAAGTATTAAAGGAATTCCATGTGTGCAAATATTTTAGAGTGGGGCGAACCGTTATATATTCCGCTAAATATGTTTCCTGCATCTGTAGTGAGTAAATTTTTGGAATTCACTGCCTCAGCATGTAGTATTAGCTTAAAATGTGAATGTATTCAAGAGTTTATTCGATCAGCATTTTCAACATGTCATGTACGTGTGGAATGACTAAACCATCTATAGCTTAGAGCTGGTAATTCTATAAAAATACATAGAGCAGGTGCGTGTATTATCGACAGGCTACAGTTATCGACAGTTTATTATATTTGATATAATAAAATGTATAAATGACGTCATCAGTTATTAATGACGTCATATTTTTAATAACATATACCTTAGCGTTCTGTCGAGATAAAAACAGAAAGCCATTCGCCGTATTTTCCAGACGAGCGCATTTTGTTTGGATCACTGCGTTATTTTTATCCGAAAATAGAAGCGCTTACGTCACAAGGTAAGGTCACCGGTGTCATAAATGTTGTTACTTGTGATTTTTGCAATGTATTTCTCGGATTTGCCGTACATTTATTTAACCGTATAATGTATATATGCAGGTTTCATACCATTAAATGTAACAGAACATGGTTACGTGTCATAAGTCGGGGGTGTCGATAACTGTGTCCAAAAAAATAAATGTCTACAGTTATCAACAGTTTTATAAATTATGTTGATTTATTCCATTATATATGGTCGAGTTGCTTCTTAATGTATATTTAAGGAATGATTCTTATTTTGGTGCGGTTCATGCAGATTGGACGTGCACGCGAGAGCTGGCAAATCCATAAAGCGCGCTAGCTTTATTATAAAAATTCATAAATACCTTTTTAGATGTCATCACAACACAACAAAAGAGTTCAATACTCTCCGTCAAAAATGAGGGCTGCCATTGAGATGGTGCGGTCCAACGGGATGGCTAAGGCGAAGGCAGCGAAATTGTTTGGTGTGCCCCGCACAACACTCATTGATAAATTAGCAGGTCGTGTACCTGAGGAAGCCACGCGACCTGGACCCTCTTCCGTCTTGACTCCGGCGGAAGAGAAGACATTAGTCAGATACGCTGACTTAATGGCTCAAATTGGTATTCAAGCATGGAATAGTGTTCACTAGTCATAATTATGCTTATAACGATAATTGTGCATAAATAAACACATAATGTGAGAAAAACATTTTTTTAATTTTTAGACCATTTTAACTGTAATATAAAAAATGTAAATATTTATTATATATACATGTATAATGTCTTCATCAAAACAAAATTTATAAAATTTATACCTTATGATACAAGCTAAGAAAAGACAAATATGTGCATATACATACAGCAATATAATAGCTTTGAACACATTTCTTGTGGAACATAATTAAAATAAACCTGCCCGTCATGTGTGACCTTTTTGGCATGTAATTACACATATGGTATCTTGGACTGTATAATGATTTTTTTTTTATTTTAGGATATCCGTTAACGAGAAAAGAATTGCTCTACAAAACTAAACGCATTCTTGACATTGATGGAAGGAAGACTGTTTTTAGAGACAATCTTCCAGGGAAAGGCTGGTACAAGGCGTTCCGCATGCGAAACCCAGAACTGGTAGAGAGAACGCCTGCTGCACTAGGGCACCAGCGAGCTGCAATAAGCATGTCTATGATACAGGGTCTGTTGCGTGGTCCCTAGTTATTTTTCCTTTGCACCACTGTATTTGTATGTCTGAAACTTTTCTTCAATGGATGAATTTGTTGATAATGTAAGGACTTGAACCTGATTTACAACCACTATTTAAGTGTTTTCTTTGCTTTAGATACTGTCACAATGTAGCTTTTTATCCCATATTACTAATTATGTAAACATAAATGACTCATTGTATCCTCATTACTGTTTTGCAGGTTGGTATGATGGACTGTTTCGTTTCCTTTGAGAAGAGATTCCCGACTTCCAGGACATGATCACTGACCCAAGGAGAGTCTTCAATGCCGATGAATCTGGCTTTCCGATCTGTGTTAAATCAACCAAAGTCCTTGCTCCAACTGGTTCCAGACATGTTTATCAAGTTTTACCGGGTGATAAAACCCAGATAACTGTCTTAGCATGTTTTAATGCCTTTGGTGATTATATGTCTCCACTTATTATTTATCCAGGTCAGAGATTCAGAGATACAGTTCTGTCTGGTTTTGAGGAAGCCATCTTTGGCATGACCAAAAATGGATGGATGGATTCAGAATTATTTCTTTCCTTCTTAGAGCATTTCGATAGCTATTTAATCGAAAAGAAAATAAATCGCCCAGTGATTCTGTTTGTTGATGGACACAGCACCCATATGTCACTGCCTGCAGCAAACTTTTGTTCTGAGAAAAGCATCATTCTCTATTGCCTATTACCGAATTCCACCCATGTGCTGCAGGCATGTGACATTGGGTTGTTCAGTCCAATGAAATCGAAATGGAAAGAAATGGTAAAAAAATGGCAGATGGAGCACCTTGGTGAACCATTCACCAAAGCCCATTTTCCTGAGGTTTTTAAGTCTACATGGACCAGTGTGGCTAACCTGACAAACAGTGTCAGTGCCTTTAAAAGGTCAGGTCTGTTTCCATTAACACCAGACGGCATTGATCAGTCAAAGCTTGGGCCATCTAAAATGACCAACAATTGCTCCCTACCATCTACAACTGTTCCCCCACCAGCAGCATCAGGACAAGAGGGTCTGTCCCAGACACCGTCCGTGGCCTGCTTACCACCATCCTTGCCAGTTTCTTGTTATACGCCTCGAGAAACCAGCTTAAGCATAGCTTCCTCCCCTGTACATGGTATTGTTCCTCAGATTCCATCTGAGGCCTGCCTACCACCTCCATTGCATATTTCTTCCAACAAAACGTCTCAAGAAACTAGCTCAAGCTTTGCTTCCTCTCATGGTGTTATTCCTCAGATTCCTTCTGTGGCCTGTGCTCCGACTCCATTGCATGTCTCTTCTTGCATAACGTCTCAAGAAACTAGCATAAGCAATGCTCCTATGACGGTTGGTTCTGGCGCTTACACCTTTACTCCCACGTCTACTGGTCCATTTGCCTCTGAACAACAACCATTGACTGCTGTATCAACCAACAGTATGTCTGTTATTCAACCAGTTTTAGCCAGCACATCATCTGCTCCTTCATCTGTCATGTCTGTACTTAGACCGAAATCTGACAATACATTTGTCTCTCCAGCATTCAGCCATCTTCGGGTTCCACAACCTAAAAAAATCAAGAATACTAACACAATAAGACAGCGTTTGCCAAAAGCTTTGTCTGGGTCAGAGGCATTGAAAATGCTCCGAGAAAAAGAGGAAAAGAAACTTGGGGAAGAACAGGAGAAACAGGAGAGAAAGGAAGAGAGAGCTAGAAAAAAGCGTGAGCGAGAGGAAGAGAAAGAAAGAAAGAAAAAGGAGAGAGAGATAACAAAGAAAATAAAGTTGTTAGAGAAAAAAAAACAGAGGAGATCAAATGATTCTGATGAGTCTGATGAAAATATACCTTTCATGGACTCAAGTGATGAAGATACGGATGTGACATGTCCGGGTTGTCTTTCATCTGAGGGTATCGATGATGAGTGGATAGGGTGCGAGAGTTGTCCTCTGTGGTGGCACATTGACTGCACTGGGAGAGATGATTTTGTTGGCAAAACATCAGAAGAATTAAAGAGAGAAAGCTTTGTGTGCGAGTTCTGTGAGGAATTGTAGAAACGATAATGTACATTCTTAAACTGTTTGAAGTTAAGTGACAACATTATATGACTGAATAAAAATAATTATGAAAATCACACTACGAATAAAATTATTATAAGATATTGCTTTTACCTTTATTAGCGTTCCTGTCGAGTGAAGGTCCCTTTTACAGGTATGATTATCTTGAACAACATAGATATAATCTTTATTATTACAAATACGTTCATTTTAATGCCAGATGAATACAAATATTTCCAAGCTGTAACAATATATACGTTATTAATTTACCTGTCGATAACTGTAGCTCCCTGTCGATAATTGTATCCCTTTGCGTATAATATATTTTCAATAATCACGATGTGAAGATAACACAGTCACCGGAAAATACATCACCCGGCGATCAATCAAAACACATTATACATTATAGGGAAATACCTTGTTATTGTTGTTGGGAGAGAATTAAAGTGTGACGTTTTAGATATTAAACTGTCGATAACTGTATCCCCTGCTCTATATCCTATATACCAATAACCTCTAACTTTTTAAGAAGACTGAAGAGGGAAGCTTTAGTTTGGAATCATTAGCCAAAGAAAGAGATGTTTCATAAGGTCTACAACCTTTCCAATGAAATCTACAGCACCCTACAGGTATCAAACAGGTATTACACAAACCGCGCCTTTCACGTTCATTTTGAGAATATAAATATAAGGGAGGTAACTGTTAGATACTATAGGTTAACACTAAAAACCGTATATACGGTGCTATTGTGCGTTATGGGTCACGTTCGAACTTAGTCTGATCAAATATCGAATCTTCTACACAATCATGTATTGCAAATATTATTTGTCATTCTCAGTTGGGGAAATGAATTTTAAGTTAATAATTATTTAACATTCTGATTTTTTAATCGAAAGTGCCGAAGTGACACGACAAACCGGCTTAATCATGTATATAAAACTCTGATCACGGTCAAGCACATCCATCCTCTGTAATAACATAGTGCATATGTCTTGATTCATTTTACTGTTCATAATATTCAGTGAGCATCTTCTTTTTTGCATAGTGCATGCATGTCTGCCTATAATGCATATGCTCAAATCTGAGAAGCAAATCAGGTTTTGGTGGATATGACACTTGTACACAATATAGATAAATATTATGGTACACCGATTGTTGCCGGATATTTGTCTTTACCAAGCCCATTCAGTCTGTCTGATCAGGACCTGCACTGAAGTGTTTAGATTTATTCAGCAATTTCTGACCAAAAAGCAAAAGGGTTACAGAATAAACTAGTTGTTACCATTCAACATTTACTTAATATAACATAGTACCCATTTAAACGCATGTGCAACCAATGTAGATCCAGATCAGTGAGCTTATCTGTGCTGTCTGAGCAGGATCTACACTTCGCTTCTTGGTCAGAATAAACCAACTGAATGTAAAACCAAGCAGTGTAAATCCTATTCAGATGGCACAGATTTGCCAGCCGATCTGGATCTACACTGTTCGCCCACACAATAAAGGTGTATCTACAGCTAGTATGTAGGAAAGGGTGAAGTATCAACTTTCTGTTCCACAAACAGCAACAGAAGTAAGTTAAATTAAAAAAAAAATGTTTGGTGCAAAACTGTTAAGATTCGTGGGTTCCGGACAGCGTAGAGCTCTGAAATTCCGGCCATGAACTCACCTCAACGATCTCTACGAACCTTGGAAATTTCAAAGATACCCCATTTTCGTGCATACACGTTTACTCGTGACGCTGCGTTTTCGCACTTAGCCATTTTTCGCGGATTCGTGGGTTTCGGACAATGTAGAGCTCTGAATTTCCGGCCATGAGCTCACCACAACGATCTCTACAAACCCTGGAAATTACAAAAATATCCCATTTTCGCGCATACACGAGGGTACCTTAAAATTGCGTCTTAATTGTCTTATGTTTGGCCCATAAAAAACCAACGGTTTTAAGCTCCGTTTTATTGCAGTGGCTCATACCAACCATTGTTTGAGGTCGCCAACCATCAGAGGCACACGACACGCGAGTGTTTTCAGTCCATTGCAATACAATGGCTCTTGTATCTTGGCTGGAAGTACGACCACCGTCAAATGAGATGACGTTTTCGCACTCCATTTTTCGCGGATTCGTGGGTTCCGGACAGAACAGAGCTCTAAATTTCCGGCCATGAGCTCACACAAACGATCTCTACGAACTCTGGACATTTAAAAAATATCTCATTTTTGCACATGCACGTTTACTTGTTAGGCTGCGATTAGCCATTTTCGCTCTGTAGCGTAGTGACCGACCCGTTGATTAATGGATTTCGGACAGTGTAGAGCTCTGAAATAAATCCCGGTCATGAGCTCACCTCAACGATCTCTACGAACTGGAAATTTCAGAGATACCCCATTTTCGCGCATAGAGGTTTACTCTTGAGGGTACCTAAAAATCGCGCCTAAATTACCGTATGTAAGGCCCATTAAAACCAACGTTATACACACGGTTGTTTTTAGATACATTAACACCACCACCGGGTATTTACTACTCGTGATGAATTAAACATGATGATGGTGGTGACAAAATATGCTGTATGCAGCGGTTCTCTTTTAAAGAATATAACAAAACATGCCAGTAGTGGTCAAAGCGTCGTACAAAAATAAACTTTACAGAAGAAACCACAGATGTAGTCAATTCCCAAAATAGTACGCCGATATGGATAGTCACCGTGTCTTCTGGATGTTGCCATTTCTTTTAGGCATATTTCACATTTTTAAAGAGCCCAACTAAGGGCCTTTTTGACTAAGAACCGTTTTGTCGTGATATGTCTGGTCCGGTTCCTGTGTTTTACACGTAACCTACAACAATGGCTGCCATCTTGTTTGCATCTTTCTATCATGTTTTCTTCGTATGAAATTAATCATTAATCCATTACACACTGGTAAAGTCTAACATGTTTTTATGTCCGTCTTCTCTGTTTGTTATGGGTTATGTCTTAATTCTCAGATCCGGCTTTGGAATATTTGCTTAAATTTGATGAAGTTGCCTCGGACTCGGTGCCCGCGCAGCATCATAGAATTGCACTTTTCCGTACGTACGTCCAGCAAATCTTGTTGCAATTTTCTCATTGACTATGTGGTGGATTTCTTTCAAACTTCCACTTCGACATATAGATGTAGATCTAAAGAAAGATCGCGCAACCACCCCAAGAGCATTTTTTTTTTTAATTTCAGGTTTTGTGGCATTAACCTCAAGACCATTTTTACCAAAGTTATGGCAATTTGTTAATTTCAGTAATAACATTTTGTGGCATTGACTCATCATTTTTGTGTCGCCTAACTAGGCAAAATATAGGGATTACTTTCGTTGCTAGTGCGGTGTTGTTCGCAGCGTTTGCGGTGTCCGGATTTCCTTTTCTGGAGCCTAACTTTGTCACCGAAGGTCAAATGGCCCCAAAATTGTTATGCATGTCAATGACTCGAAGTGCAATGCACAAGAACTATAAAGCTGCCGTGTTCCATTTTTGAATTATTCCCCTTTGATTGGTTTTTATAGAGCATTTCTTGTCAGGAGCGTTACTTTGTCACTGACTGGAAGTGCAGTTCACAAGAATGGTAACTCTACCTTCTTCCGTTTTTTAGTTTTTCCCCTTTGATTGATTTTTATAGAGCATAAAATTTCTTGTCTGGAGAGTAACTTTGTCACCATATGTTCAAATGACTCCAAACTTGGTATGCATGTTTCTTGCAATGTCTCAAAGGGCTGTGCACAAGAACCGTAACTCTACCTTGTTCCAATTTTGAATTATTCCCCTTTGATTGATTTTTGGTGCATTTCTTGCCAAGGGCATAACTTGTTGTGCATGTTTCTTGCATTGAGACAATAAAAAGGTTATTTTATATCTGAATTTTGTACAAATTATACATTGCTAATAACTGTACAACAAAAAACTAATCAACATTTTTTATGTCGACTAACAAAAATTTCGTCAGGCAACACATCCGACTCGTGGAGTTCTAGTCTGTCCTGCAGATCTCTTTCAGACTTGCACAATTTATTAGACATGATGTGTAGATGGTTGTACAGGAATTTGTCTAGCAACCGTTTTCACCTATATATGTTTTCACCAGAGTTATGACCCTTTTGTTGTTGTTTTTTTAATAATACAATTTTGTGGCACTTACTCCTCATCTACTAGTCATGATAACAACATGTTATTAAAAACTGATACAAAATTTTGTAACAAATCTGCAGCAGTTGGGACACAGTCTAGTCTATCAGTTATATTCAGCTCCTGTTTCAGGTATAACTAGCAGGTGCACAACCATGGGAAATGAATTTAATGATCTCTGTTAGTCAATGCCTGTATGTCCCTTTATGGTTACCAATTGTGCATGACAATTCGGCGTTTTAATTCCATGCGTAATAAACAGCTTTCATGCCTTTTCAAAGCATGTCTGTAATGGATGACACAGAATGCTGGAAAGGAGAACCATTTTAGCAGTAGAGAGAACACTGACTAGTTGTTTAAGTGGTTTGGATTTCATGCTAGTTCTGCAATATCGACTGATCAGTTAAATTTTAGTAGATTTTTAGTGGTATCTCAATAGAAACTGTGTTTCTATATATTTGCAGGTGTTTTCTTATCTGGAAGATTGATTATGTAAAGCTCACTGGATAAAAGATGGAAGATAGCATTTAAACTAAAGAAACAGAGAAAATAAATATCCTTGAAAACTCTCCTGATCAGCATTACGCTTTTCTAGGAATTAATTCAAATAAACTAACAGCAGGGAAAAAGAATGTGGTACCTTGAAAATACCAATAACTAAACAAGTTTAACTCAATAACTGGTATATAGGTGCTGACCCATGTCTGTCTGAGAGTGAGTCTGCTTCTAGAGAACAAATGGAAACCAGAAAACATAAAGTACAGTTCTTTCTAAAAGGAAAACTAGGGCCTGATATTGATGCCTTGGTGAAATCATTCAGAGAGATTTTGGTCCAACCTGTTGATGCTGAAGATCAAGTCATCACAGGAGAGTTTGCTCATAGTTATTCATTAGAAATGTCTAATTCCAAGGATAGACTTGGACAAAAGGAAGCTTTAAGTGTGCATACACCTCACTTACTACAGGCTACAACACAGAATGTGTTCTCGGTACCAGCAGCAACAAACATGGCTTTACTGGACAGTGCTGGAGCTGAGGGCTTTACTGAAAATAGACATTCTGA
This sequence comes from Corbicula japonica, assembly GCA_038501625.1. Taxonomy (NCBI): domain Eukaryota; kingdom Metazoa; phylum Mollusca; class Bivalvia; order Venerida; family Cyrenidae; genus Corbicula; species Corbicula japonica. Next base: position 2,514,364 of record JAZAYU010000040.1, read on the forward strand.
ACTGAGTATTGCAGATATTCGTGCTCAGATTCTGGGCACTGGGGAGCAACAACTCGGAGAGAGTTCACAGGATGGGGACATCAGTGAAGAAGAGAGCAAGTTATTTGGAATTGGAGAAAATACTACTGGTAAAATCTGGTACAATGCTGCTATGACAAAGTTTTCTTATTCCTCGGAAGAGAATAAAGGTAATGAAACACTGTCACCCTTGCATGGAGGCCGATTTGACCCAGACAATCCTTTTGCAATAACCTCACCAAGTTTTCATCATTCAGCTGCAAAAGCAGTGATGACCACAATACAAATAACAAGTGCAACTGTTGTGAATATTTCTATTACCAGTATAGGAAGTCGTGAGAAACTTATTCCCAAAATCATAAACTCCCCGGCAGCAGAAGGTGGACTGGTATCTATTCTAAATCCTGTAATATCTTGTGAAGATAATGTTACTGAATCTCAGAAGACAAATAAAATTTCCTCAGAACCAACATCAATCATGTCGAAGTTGAAACGAGACAAGTCTACATCACAGAATACCAGCGAAGATGATGATGGAGAAATAGATCACTTAGACATCAGTGTTACTATTGAAGATGACCAGTTTGTTATGGTAGACAAAGAAAAGAGATGGAGATGTAAATTATGTCCCAAGTCTTATACAACCAAACACAATTTAGTTACACATATTCTAGATCATAGCGACATACGCCCACATTTGTGTCTGTTATGCAAGAAGTACTTTAAACAGCTGAATCATCTGAATGTTCATATGTTAACGCACGATCAGGTAAAACCACACATATGCAGTATATGTAACAAGGCATTTACACAGATTAGCCACCTACAGCGTCATCAGAATACACACGAAGGGTCAAAGTCCTACACATGTGACATCTGTGAGGAGAGTTTTGTTTACAAGGTTGAACTTATAGCACACAGGGTAAGAGTCTAAAATTTTTTTTATAATATTGCTTCCTTGTTCTGACCTGCTAATAATTTCTTATTATTCAGCTGGTAAGATTAATTGTTGGTAGAAAACATTCAACTGACAGCCACTTGGACTCTGCCAATTTCATGATTTATAGTACAACTGCACAAGAAAATATAACTTGATTCACTTATTAATGGGGTTTCAATGATGGACCCACAAAACCACATTATAAATTGACTGCAATGTACTAAGAGCAATTAGTCTGCAAATATATGTAAACCATGAGAAAATAAGGCTTATCAACTTTGTGATAAGTGTAGACCATGATTATTGCAGATTTACAGATTTAACCAAAAAGAATCTGAAATGTTTTCTAGATTTATTAACTCTGTACTCCAGTCCATATATTTGCCTTTTAATGTGTGTGCAATCTGTGAAGATCCAGGTCAGCCAGTATATCCATGCTGTTTGATCTGATTCTCCATTGGTCACATCTTGTTCAGAAATAACCTTATGAATCTAAAAGCTAACAGTGTAGGACCTGATCAGACAACACAAATGAACTGGCTTATCTGGATCTACACTGTTTGCACACAAAATAAAGTTGTATCTATCTAGTAAAGGGTTAAGAACACATCTCAGAATAATGGTGAACAAATTCAACAATGTAGATCTCAATTGGACTGTACAGCTGTGCAGGCTGATCTGGGTATACTCTGGTTGGATATGCCATAAGACACATTTTTTCATTTTTTTTATTATGTATCTCAGGAGTTACACGATGAGCCGGAGAAGTGTGCTCACTGCGAGCAAGTGTTCGACACCGCGGAGGCCCTTCAAGAGCACATGATCACAGAGAACCATGTGACCGGCATCACATGTAAAGTGTGTGATAAAGTGTTCCGACTTCCTAGTCAGATGTTAAACCACTTGAAATCTCACTTCAATGGTCGACCATTTACCTGTAAGACTTGTGGACTGGACTTTGCTAAGGTATGCAGTGGAGAAAATATTCATTTATTGTAGTATTGATAACATGCACAATGTATGGTATTTATTGTCAATTGGCAAACATTTTCTTTTTACTGATTAGGAACAGTTAATTTACATTCCAAGAGACTCAAGTAGCATAAAACTTTCATAATATTTCCCCCATAGTCTTTTATGGAAACTTTTAATACAAATTTAAGTTGTTTTAAAGGAAATGATGTAGGTCAGCCATAAGACCCAACTTGTTCATAACTCTATATAGTGAATAAAGAAGTTGACTAAACCAATTTATACTGCAATTTCTCATTTTATCTCTGAGATTCTTCATTTTTTAATTTTAAGTTCTTTTACTTTAGTTATACCTGAAACGAGTTTATGTTAACCCTTTACTTCTTGGGCTGTGGCTTTTACAACATAGGTAGCCTTTGTAGATCCAGATCAGGATCTTCACTCTTGATTAGAGATACATTAGGTTTTATCTCACGTTTAACCTGTGCAGATCCAGATTAGGATCTTAACTTGTTCACAATGTTCGCCCTTGGATAACAGGCATATTTCATAGAGTATTTTAAGATTAAGGGATATTATGTGTCTTTGCCTAAGGGTAATAAAACTGAGTATGGAAACCAGTCTCGAATCTCAATCATCTGATTGGCAGAAATGGCGACCAGTCGCCATTTCAGCCAATCAGATGCTTGCGATTTGAGATTGGTTTCCAATCTTAGCTTTATAACCTTCAGCCCTATTCACTTTCAGGAGAAACATCTCAAGTTTCATGAGCTGACACATGTTGGCCCCAAGCCTTACCCATGCCCCCAGTGTGGTCGCTTATTTAATCAGAAGGCAAACATGCAGCGGCATTTGTTGATCCACAATGATCAACGTGCATTCAAATGTGAGAGATGTGGCAAAACCTTCAGCCAGCCACAAACATTGAAAGCTCACATGATTGTACATGCTGACAGCAAACCATATAAATGTGAAATCTGTGGTAAGTACCAGGGTACATACACTTATGTCATACTGTTTAGCTCACCACATGACAATCGGTTAGTGATGTATAGAGATTCTTTGTTTTTGAAATATGATCATTATCCCGTTACTCCATATATACTGGTTTTAACATGTGCAAACAGTGTAGATCCAGATCAGCCGGATTGCCTTACAGTCTATATCTACACTAATTGCTTTTTGATTCATAGGTACATGTAATTTATGACCAAGAAGTGAACAGTGTAGATTTTAATCAGATGGCATTGTTTTACCAGCTGGTATGGATCTACACTCTGTCCACAGATAACAGCCATCTCCCATGGAGTAAAGTTTTAACCCATGACTTAAGAATTTAACTTACCATTCTAGATTTTACATCAATGATTGAACTTCATTATAATGTATGATCAAAAGCTTGTGACTCTTACTCTTAGCAAGTGTACATTGATTTTGACACTTAAAATTTCAGATGATATTGAAAACTACAAAATCCAATCTAAATAATAATTCTCTTTTATATCAGCCTTGTACAAATGTAGTCTGCTTCCAAAATAAAATGTATGATGAATTAAATATCCATTTACTCCATATATAAGCCTTTATGGAATGGGCGGACAGTGTTAATCCAGGTCAACTGGCACATCCCTGCCATCTGTTCAGGATCTACACCATTTGCTTTTTTTATTCATAAGGTTATATCTGTCCCAGATACGTCCACTGCAGTCTGATCTGGATCTTCATTGGTCATACAGACATGAAAATATGAATACATGTATCTGGAGTAAAGGGATAACTATGTTGTTTGTTTGATCAGGGAAGCAGTTTGGGAGACTACACAATCTTCAAGGACACATGCACACACACAGTGAAAGTAAACCATTCTCCTGCTCTATATGTCAGTCTACATTCACACTTAAAGGTAAGTTTGAATTACAGACATGCCCAGTAATTCTTCATGAAATAAGAAATATTAAGCATTGAGTGAGTGATTTTTATTTTCATGTGGAACAAAGACAATGAAATTTTTGCAAGTCTTCATGTATTTAACCCTTTCCCCCATATTTATGGGTTTTATCGCATGTGCCACCAGCGTAACAGTTAGTGTTGATACAGAACAGGATCTAGAATGATTGCTTTTGACTCATTTAGTTATTTCTGACCCAAAAAACTGTAATATGATAAAACCTGTAAATATGGAGTAAAGCATTACAATGTGTCTTGTTAAATATTTAATTTTTATTTATTGTCCCTCACACATCAGGTATCTGATTTGTTTTTAAGAAGCTGTATCATCTAAAATATATAAAGTTTTGGTCTAGAGGTTTGTCTCACAAATGGTTCAAGGAGTTCAACTGTTCATCTTGATTAACAAGGTCAAATAATGAATAAGATGGCTTAATGAAATGTTTTGTTCAAAATTAATAAAAGAGTTACAATTGTATTTTGTTCTTAAACTTTCTGATTGAAATCATGACAAAATTAAAAGCTTTATTTACACCAAAATTTCACTATTCCTGTATTTTTTTTATAGGAAACTTAAATCGTCATAAAAAAGTGAAACATGGTCTGGACGAGTCTACCGAAGTTATGGAGGAAAATGCTGTCAATTTTCTGAGTACCCTCTCCGGAATGCGAGAAAGTGCTGTTAATAGTAACAGTACGTTAGACACTGATTCCAGAGACAGCTTTTCATCACCAGAGTCAAGGTCAAGTCGAAAAGGTCGAAAATCTGTACCAAGGAAACATGTTGCTAGGCAACCCAACTCAGAAGATGAAAGTGATCAAGAAGATGAACATTCTGATGAGGATCAAGGGGAGACAAATGAAAGATCACAATATTTCCAGTCTCAGGAAAAAGAAAGTGCAAGGTTACAGAATAAAAGAAAGCAGATAACATTAAACAGAACAGACAGAAATGAAGAAAATGTTGGTAATGCATCTAGTCCGGAAATTCTTGAGAAAACAGAAAACCATGAATTTAGTGAAAGCAGGTCTGGACGGAAGAGAAGAAAAATAAACTTTGGCAAGGATTTCATTGGCTAAAACATATGAATGTACAAATAAGAATCTACATGTATGGTTTGAAATGTTGCATATATTGTAAGGATACATCACTCAGTGAGCTGCATATAAATAATCAGAAATATGTTTGGCAGTGACAAATGCCATACCATCATTATCAAACAACCATAATATGGCTCTGTTAGACTTGAGGTTGATTTTACCACATCACTGTTGTTATATTCCATTTGATTTTTATTGCCATATCCTACAATTTTGTAATAATTGCTGTGCAATTAATATTTTAGATATAAAGATCCTTCCTCTGAAATATGCATCATTGTTCTTGTGAACTGAAGCAACAACTGTCTGTAATGAATTACATTTTCTGTAATAATTGGATTTTCACTGAATAACTTAAAAAATTGGTTATTTACATTATGATGAATAATAATTTTCAAAAAAAAATGAAAAAAGAAACTCCTGACAAAAAGGGAGAGGATATAGTAATTCTTTGATAATTTAAATGTTTTTGGAGATGCTCATATAGTTATAATTGATATTCATTAATTATAATACATGTTAATTAAAAGTAATTTACATGTAATTAATACAAGTATAAAATTCAGGACTAAAAGAATCGATTTCACAGATTGATCTTCTCAGACTAGAAGTAAAAGCTTCAGCATCCAAATGTCATGATAAACGTTGTTTAGTATTCAAAAAAGCCACATCAGGTATTCAAGTGTGCTTATAAAATTCCCTGTGTTGCCATTTGTTAAGGGCTGTTCCAGGAAAAAAGGAGTGGGTGGGTGGGGTGGAACGGAACTTAAAAATTGGGGTACCACCAACAATTATATTTATACCCCAACCAATAGAATTGGAATATGTCAAAGACCCACCACCACTGCATTATTATTACAATTTATACCCCCCACCAATACAATTAGAAACACAAATTGTAGATTTCAGGAGACAAGTTTTTTGTAAACTTGCATGAATTTTTTGTTGATCTAATATTACAAAGATGATTTTACCATGCAATTTCAATGTAATTTTTTTCCATGTTAATATCATTTTGTTTGAAATTGTTTCATTTTGATATAATTCGTAAACTGTCCTAACTGCTCATGTTTGAGAAGGAATAAAGAAAACTTGAAGTGGTGAATCAAATATCATTCCCATTCGTTGCACATGTTTCAGATCAACGATCCTCACATGGGCAGCCAGTCATAGGCTGCCAGGATGTAGGCCAGACTGCTCACCAAGGCCTGTATTATGTGAACAGATCAAAAGACTGATTGTACAAATGTGTATTCATGTCTGTTAATGTACTCCTTATTATTTGTGTTGCTCTATTCTTGGATACCTTAATGAATCCTGATTACTTAAAACATTTTTTTATTCTTTCCGCAAATAAAATGATGTGAATCAATTGGAGAGCCACATACATTTTTTAGACAAACACTAGTTACAAATAAAATGTGGGCAGATACTTTACTAAGTAAGTCATTAAACCGTTTGTAGCTTTCTTAAGCTACAACTTGTCATTTTAAATTAGTACTGTACTGTCCGTGTTTCTTAAAAAATACACTTGGTACTTTACCAGTATCAAATTATGAATAAATATATTATTATCAATGACATTGTGAAATTTCATTTAATAATTTCAGGAACTATTGCATTGACTGTTCCTATTTGCAGGTATATATTATTCGCCAGTATATACTACATAGTATTACAGGTTTAGATATGTGTCACTTAGATTTTGTGTATTATTCGTATTTCTTAAAAGTATACAGATTGAACTTAACCAGTACTTATATATGATCATACACATCAATATTGTGAGATTTCATAAAGATATTTTAAACAAGAAACCAGTAGAATCAGTGGATTTGATGTTCCAATAGGCTTCCGCGAACAGGAGCCTGACCAATATCCTAATTTTAGACATGCCACACTTGTCAGCATAAACATCGCTTAATAACGGAATCATTACCAAATCAGTGATAAAAATTTATTAACATATCGTAATAGTTAGCTTTATACTTACATTTGAATGTTTCAACAAGGGTATTTAAATTATTTGTGGCCAAAAACTTGGCCACATGATAGATGTCCATGGATCTCGCCATTTTATGCCGGTGTCGATATAACATAACGTCGTTAAATAACAGCGTACCAAGTTTTCAGTTTTCGTACGCTTACCAGCTGTGACAAGCGGACGATTAATGTCAGGTTTTACAGACAAGACAAATTAGTTATTATTGACTACTTTAACCCCCCCCCCCCCCCCCACTACAACACATTTATAATGCTTTTATTAACCACAAGCAACACAATTAAAATTGTTAAAATACCCCCAAACAACACATTTGCTTCCATGAATCACCCCCCCCCCCCCCCCCCCCCCCCCCAACCATCAAATTTTAGTTAATTTCAGTTCCACCTTCCCACTCCTTTTTCCTGGAACAGCACTAAGTAATTTGTTACATTTATTTCTGTTAACAGATTATGTGAAACTTTGATGGAGCTTGTATCTCTGTTGTCTGTTAAGTTCTATTTGTAGTATATTAGCACTCTCATTGACAATAAATAGGGGCAACCCTGTGAAGATGTATTCCAAGTCTCAAAGTGCATATTTTGTTGTAACAGATGCCAATGCTGTGGTATGATAGCCCCCCCTATTCTTGGAATAGTTGAACTAATAAAATTGGAATGTGCAGGGTCCTACCACACTCCTTACAGGAATTTGTTCACAGTGGGTGACGTAGTTGTGTTCTACACTTTCCCCCTCAATTTCTTTTCTTTTGGTAATTATTAAACAGCCTAAACACTTAAAAAAGGAAAAATATGATGATGGGGTGTTTAATTTATTTTCAAATTTTCGAGCTTCACTTTGGAATTACTAGAATTTGGTGTTCCGTGGAACACATATCCCCTGCTTGCAAAAAGTTGAAATGTGGGTGTATGTTAATCATATGCTTAAAAGATGTAATTCCAAGTTGCATTGCAATACTACAAAATTAATGATTAAATTATATTTGATCAGTTTTAATCTTTATTTAATATTCCAGTTATAAACAAAATTAAGTGTTCAGGTTAAAATCATTTCAAAGGAGCACAACTCAAAACAGATGTAACTTTGTTAAACAGATGACATATATCTAGTATTGTGTCAAAAGAACAAATACTTTCCAAGTAAAATAGTTAATCAGAAGTTATCATTCTGGATGTCATAGATGGCTTTGTTAATGCAGATGACATATTTTAAATATTAAGTTAATAGGACAAGTACTTTCAAAGTTATAAACAACATTATGTTTCGTATTAAAGTTATTTGAATGGTATAACTAAAGAAAAATAGTGAAATTGGGAGTTATCATTCTTGTTGTCACAAATGGATTTGTTAATGTTGATGAAATTTTCCTGGTATTTAGCAAAAACAACAAGTACTTTCAAAGTAATAGGTAACATTAAGTTTCATATAAAAGTAATTTGAAAGGGGCATAACTTGAAAAAAATATTGAAACAATAGTTGTCATTCTTGTTGTCACAAATGGATTTGTTCAATCAATGATATTTTTACAAGTATTAAGTGAAAAAGGACAAGTACCATTAAGTTTCATATAAGTCATTTTAAAGGGGCGTTACTAAAAAGATAGTTGAGATGAAAAGGGTGCCTTCACTGGCAGATTGACAATTCTGCTGATCTAATAGCACTTCATAAAAGCTATTCAAATAATTTTTCAATGTTTGAAAATATAAACCCTTTACCTTTACTCCATCGATACTTTTTTTTGCATGGGTGTTCAGTAAAATCGAGATAAGCTGGCACATTTGTCCAATTTGATCGGGATCTACACTGCTTTTAGATTCATTTTCTGACCAAGATATGACCAGAGAAGATGCAGATTCAACAGCATGAATGCTGGCTGATCTGGATCTTACCTGATCACACAAATGCATTAAAAGGTTAATAATCTTAAATATAAGAAATTAATCAGTTATAGATGTAATGTTTACCTTTACATTTAACATTAAAGTCAATTTACTTCAAAATTAACTTTTGTGTCAGCTTCATCTAAATCTTTTACTTCATTTCAACTTTATTGCATGGTCCAAGAAGTGACCAGAGTAAATTCAGATCAAAAGGCATTTTCATGTATGTGCCATCTGATCTGGATCTACACTGGTTGCATGTGTTAAATGCATATATGTGGGTCAAATGTTAAATGCGAGAAGACAACCCCAGGAAAGACTACCCAGAAATCCATAAAAATTGCAAGCAACCTTACTAATGCATGGCATCAAGCAAGAACAAGAACAGCAAGTTAAGATTGTTTCTTTATTATGATCATGATGTATGTACACGAACAATGTTAAGATGTTAACCCATGATACTGTCCCTGAAGACGGGTAGCAGTGTTTTTTAAAGGGAAACTTGGGTCCTTTGAACCATGGTATTGCATGACACTACATGCACTATAGGTTACCTGGCACAGCAAGCAATAAATCTCTATTCTGTCACAGCTTCTTGCTTATGTGACAGGCGTAGACCCTTATCAGCATATCCATGTAGTATTACAAAAATTTATTCTAACAACAGTCCATGAATCTTTGTCGAAAGTTTAGTGTGAACTAAGAATCGAATTATCAAAATTTAAAAAAAAAGCTATAATGTTACTAATTTACATAAATTAAAACAGGATGTTGTGTTCACAAAAAAAGACTGAATCATCATTCAGAAAATTTTCATGGTAAACCACTGCAGTCAACACATACCAAATGGTAAAACTAATGCAAACATGAAATCACAAACGTTACCAAAATTTTCAGCTAGAAATATGTGAACAGGCCTGAATGTTGCATTTTGCAAAGATGTGGCCTGGAAAGACGTCTTTTTCTGACATTTAACCCATTCCTCAAATTTTCAGTTAACAAAATGTTTCAAGTTTAAGTAAAACAGCATCATGGTTTTGAATTAAACAGTTTAAGTTTTTGCAACACTCGGCCATATACATGTATGAAGCTACATGAGAGTATGTTGTCTGAAATATAAATACCTCCAAGCTGCCTTAAAAAAATTGGTTACTGGCAATTTAATGAAGCTTTTGTGCATGCCTAAGAAATATAATCAAATCAAACATGTACCCCATTTACAAATAAGAAAGCTTTTCCAATTGCCAGAGGCATAAAGCCTGTAATTGCTTCTATATCAGAATGACAAAAAACCTGATGTAAACTTTTGGGAAAAACTGCACAAATTTAAAGAAATTTTGAGAGATTGAAAGGTGCCAGTTAATGACCCCTGCATAGAAAGGAAAAAAGCCCAGTTCAAATTCAAAACTGTAAGTTAACAAGTCTCCAAGATACAAGTTTAACTTTGACTTTGAAGCCTGAACATGTTGGTTTGTATTACTTTTTCCCATGTAAAGATCAACTACCAGCAAACAACGGCAAGTCTCAACAAAGTAATGAGATACACATTAAAATATACAGATGTTACTTAAGCTCGTAAATAACAAAATATCTGCATTATAGAACAATTTAGTTGTTTATCTTTAAAAAACTGAAGACATAATTTTCCTCTCACAAATTCATTCCATTTGCATTTCACACATGGAAAAATATACATAATAAAACTTCAGTTTTTTTTCCTTAAGAAATGTCCAACAGGAAGGAATGATGATAACATTTGAGAACTTTTTTTCATCACAGTCATCATCAAGCTATATACATTATCTGGATCTCTTGCAGAAGTGGCTTCATTTTTAAATTCAACAAACAATCCTCACAAATCCCATAATAGGCTTAAATATCAGATGTCTTCACACACATATCGATTGCTTAATTATTTTTTGCCACAGAAATTTTTTTTGTTAAAAATGAAGAAGCAGTTTTCCAATTACATACTGTTGCGAATCACTTTTAAGAGTCTTAGGTATATCAATACAACGCAACATCATTTAATAGTTCATCTCTTCCGATTTCTTTCTTCACGACGACTTCTGAAATAAAGTAAAACTTTGACCATCAGTTTATTGTTTCCAGTTAGTATTATAACATGTTTTGGTTCTGTAGATTTAGTTCCAAGTCACACTAGTTTATTTCATTTTCCATTGTATATTGCTAGCTGTTGAGTTTTCAAGAATTACAAAGATGACAAATTGTTCAAATTCAAATACTCTTAAAAACCAGATTTTAAGTAGTAAAGTATATTTGCATATTTTCTATTTAGTGTCTATGAATGCCTTTAATGCCTACCTTGAAGAAATCACTGCTAACACTAAGGAATTTTACTAGAAATTTGTTATTTTTATTTTTCATGAATATAAAAATATTTCTATTAATGACTATTAAGTCTGCAACATGATTATCATAATCAAATTCGGGTAGAATCTAGTTTAGCGGACCCTAGATATTCAAAACACAAAAGCCCAGCGGCCTTTGAGCGAGAAAAACGGGGGTGTCGGGGTAGTAGCCCCCATTTAAACTCACTATAATTTAAATTTGTTTGACTCACGACTAGGATAACAATGAATTTTCTCACAAGCAATGCTCTTTAGTGTTAGGGTCCGCTAAAGTAGATGTGTTCCTCAAATTCTTAAAAAAAAGAGATTTTTAACAATATAAGAAAACTAACAACTTTATCTATGCAAGATTTTTAACAATAAAAGAAAACTAACAACTTTATCTATGCAAGTCACTTAATATTTACTATGGTCATGTGTTTACATGTGACGGCAGGGATATGGTCGTGACAACCAGTGTTTTTCTGAAAGATCTGCTATATCATCATATGAACTTACATGTTCGCGTAACATTAAATCCAAAAGAGCACTTACTTTGTTTTTCTTGCTCCTCTGACAAAAGACCAGTCTACATTGATTTTCTGTCCAAGGATTTCAGTACCATTCAATGCATCCATGGCACTCTGAGCTTCTTTAAATGTCTCATACTCCACTAAAGCATAGCCCTAAACAGCAATAACAATTATCAATGCAGGCACGTCACATCCCAGACAAAAAAATCCATAAACAAACAACAGCAGTACATGTGGGAGCCTGACACTTGTTATAAGTATGTTACAAATAAATACAGTCTACAGATTTATAGGAACTTTCAAAGTGAATTGGTTAGTACTACATCAAACAATCCTGAGAACTTCCAAAGCCATTGCCTGAATGGTTAATGAGAAAAGAGAACTTCAATATGAAAGAACAACCGTTTTAAGTTTAACTAGATGGGTGTTCAGTTGTAAACTTGTGTCACCCTCCAGTATGTCAGAATAAAAATGCAACTAAAAAGGGGCATAACTCCATCCTGACCTAAAGAACTTGGCATGATAACAACCATGTTGTCATAAGCCACATAATTTGAAAGTTTGATTTAGATATATTAAGAAATGGCAAAGAAATAGCCAACTTTAAGTTTTCGTATCAAAATCCAGGCACAAAAAAAGTGCATAACTCCATCAAATGTGACCTTGACGTAAAGAATTTGGCATCGTCATGAGCCTGTTGTCATAGGCAATAGAATTTAAAGTTTCAATAAAAAAAAACCCAAGAAATGCCAGAGTTATAGCCAAGTTTTCGTGATGGACAGACAAAGCCATCCATATGTATCGTCTTTTCTTCGAAAATGTGACATTGTAGCAATATTACTAGTACTTGCATCAAAGTTATTGAGAAAAGTGAACTTGCCAAATAAAAGATCTATTAAAAGAGTGGCATGCCTCTGAAAAGCCATACTCCTGCTCCCATTAGCAAGTGAAAGGTCAATGAGTACCCTCGTCCGATCAGGCAAGTTACTTTCTCCAGATCCAACTATTAATTCACTTTTTTTCCACAACAATATGATTGCAAAATTTATTATGATTAAAATTCCAGATGTAAATCATCTTGATATCAAAACTGGAAACAGTATGTCAACTTGACTGGTTAATTTTATGTTTATAGAGTGCACATGTCTAACTGTTTATATGAACAACATATAGCTGGCAACAGAACATTACAATTTAACAGCCATCTAAGAAAAAGATAAAAGTTTTTCCCTATAACATGTATATAGAAAGCTGATTACTTCCAGATAACACAAACTTGTTCCATAGAAAATACCAATAATAAAAGTGTACAGTTTAAGCAGTTGAACAACTCCAGTCTTGGGTAGCAATAACTGTGTGTATGTCAACTCTGCTTTTTCCAGATACATGATTTCTAGGAGGAAAAGAATATTACCTTCAGGAAGCCTGTCCTTCTATCCAGATTAAGATGAAGATTCTTTATTTCTCCATACTCGGAAAATTTGTCGTAGATATCATCTTCCTGTGCTTCCTCATGTACACCAGTGATAAACAAAATCCAACCCTCAATGGCTACAATTTTACAACAAAATGTATAAAAACCTAGTATCTGCATCGTATATTAGGAAATGTGATGTATCCAGTATTTGACATAGTTGATCAGTCATCAGAGGTAGGCTTCACGCAAACTGGTGGCACAATTACAGCACGCTTTTAACCCTTTACTCCATATCTACTCCTGATTTATATCTAAACTGGTCAGGGTAAAGGGTTAATTTTTTTTAGGTCGTCCTGCTTTGGCTTCCAGCATTTATTTCCATATTGACATAACTGGATTAGCTACCTAAATAGTGAAGATTTATACCCCTATCACAGGCTCATATGGGTCTGCAGATGTCACAAATCTGACAAGGTTAAGATTAAGGTGTAACTTGACGAACTGTGCACTTCAAACTTTACTCCATGGGATATGGCTGTTATCTATGGACACTCAATGTAGCTCCAGATCAGGTGGCTGATCTGGATCTACACTGTTCACTTTTTGATTCAATAGGTTATTTCTGACGAAGAAGCAAAAAATGACACTGTTACAGTGTAGATCCTCATCAGATGGCACAATGTGTAAAGGTTTATTATCATAATAGTTCACAGGTCACCTTAAGCAGAAAGTGACCAACTCAAATAACAACTGGTTTTATAAATATTTGTACTTTCAAACAGCCACCAACAGAAGGTAACTGTGTGCAGATGAGTACAGCTTGCTTGTTATGTACTTACATCTCTGAGGTCCTGGGCCACCATCCCCAGACGATGTATCAACATCCATGGCTTCATAATCTTCTACTCCACTCCGAGTTGTGCCTTCTACAACACAACAGTAGTAATGTTATACAAGGTAAAATACTGATTAAAATTTGAAAATGTCAAAAAAAAGTTTGAGTAGAAACTCAATGATATGAGTTTAAAATCCAACATTTATTTTGTAATATCTCAACAGGATTAAGTGTTACCTGAAATAATTCCAAAATAATGGGAATGTTTTATTTCTTTTTTTTTAAGCATTACAATAAAACAGCAAAACTTTACTTAGAATTTAAATAAATATGTTGATTTGAAAATTGCGGTTAAGCATAGGATATTTCGTGATATTGGGGCCTTTTCAGACAAATCTGGATCTAAACTGGTTGCATTTGGGATATAGGCCATATCTATAACATCAAGGACTAAAATCAGGTTTATTTCTTCGACAGTCAAAGAATTGAACATCACAAGAATTATTTAAATGCACTCTCTTTGAAACTGGTAAAGACATAAATGATAAAATCTGTGCAATTTTAAGTTTCTCACAGATTCCAGTCTTTGTGAAATGCTGTTTATTATTATGTTTTGATCACATTGTTATATTATTATCAAATTGTTGCCTGCACTCAGCTTATTGTCATGCATGCCATACTAATTTCTTTGATCAATGCAACCATTTTATCAAGTATAAAACTTGGTTTTTAGGTAGTTCCATGATTAAATTGTAAAGACATTAATTTTGAACATCAAGCATCGAATGCACACTAAAAAAGCACTTTGTGCTAAAATACCCAGTAAATGTTAAGTTTTAGTGGTTTCATCAAAATACATACCCTTAAAATCTCCATTAAAGGTTTGTTTCATTCAGAATAAACATTGATTGGTGAACATCAAAAATCATAATTGAGCATAATTACCTGATCCAAAACCTCGACCTTTCCTCTTCTTTGCCTTTTCCTTTAATTTCTGCAGTCCCTCTGTAAAGAAATGAATAAATCTGGGGGGTTTTTTCATTGTCAGTGACTGGGGAACACCTTTTTTCATTGCAACTGTTCATCGTCCGTCTAAATGTTTTCATAACTTGTAAATGTTGGAGCCTTAGTTGACAGGATGTTTATCGGAACCAAACAACTGCGATTATAAAATCATGAAAACAGTAACAACAACATACTGGTTATTAAATAAGAGGTCCACTTTTACATTTTACACTTTCCTTGAAGGAAATAGTTTACCAATGCAGGGGTTTTTTTTCCTTAACAAACTGACGCCGATCGTCGGCGTCTTCTAGAAAAAAATTCCCCTAAGAAATTTTTTCCCCAATGAAAATCACTTTCCCCCTTGCAAAGTGATAATTTTTAGCAAAGCGTAAACAGAAGCTTAATTTATAGTTATGTTTAATCTAAAACCTGCACAATTTTCACGAATATTTGTTAGAAATTAGGTACGTATGGAACCAAGTATTATTTATAAATATTACTAAATTTAGATTTGCTACGTCACAGAAACTGTATCCTGGTCGTCTACTTTAACATTACTGGTACTGGATTATCGTTGAGTTGAGAATAAAGGCAGTCTACCTGCCAGTTTTAAATGGATTTTTCAACAGTTGAGTACTGTTAGCGAGTGTACGGCCGTAAATTACGGCTAAAATATGACTCGTCCGCCGAATTTCTCGATAACATGCGTTCCGCGGACTTCCAAAAACAGAAAATCACAACCATGGACGTAGGCAGTCGTAGTAAATTTAAACCCCGCCTATAATCTTTCAGGTCACACCGTTTACGATTTAACAGAAAAAATGATTTGTTAAAACAATAAGCTCCGCCCACTTGAAAAATACCAACCAGTCAATTAAACGCTTACGCGCGCCGGTCTAATTATTACCGAGGAATGTATTCTGACACCGGGCAAAAAAAAGAATTTGTTGTTTTGATAATTGACAATTAATTGAAGATTAACTGAGTAAATTGCTTGTTGTCGTATATTGTCTTCGTCATGCTTTTAAATGGATGCCGCCTGTTTGCGCTGTCAGGTAAAACGAACAACGAATAATGCAAAATATGAACAACAGAATGTGCCGCCATGTTCTGTCACAAAATTACGAATCGCCAGGTGAAACACACATTCAAAACTGTGCCAGGCAATCATTTTTATCCCAAGAATTTTATATCCCGTATCTTCCAGAATATTCATTGAAGTCCAAATTTACAATGTGACTCACAACTACAATAAAAATTAATTATAGCGACATTTAAAAGTCAAAGTACCGTGTCATTTTATGATCAGTTATCATCGTACTTCATGTGTTGTATTAGCATGTGCGCATCAGGGGGCTGTGGGGGTCTGTGGAATTACTCGAACCCTCCTTTTGAGTAGCAATATTTAATTTTCTTGGGAAAATTGGAAATTATCAGTAACTACCCAAGCACTGCCCTAAACAAAAGATTTTTGGAAATCTTGCATCCGAAATGATTATGATTCTAAGCACACAATTAATGGTCACATTTTAAGCAGGCTCCGAAAGTGAGCAAGTATAAATAAACTTATTTTTGTACTGTTTATGAACAGATAACAAAGAGACATGCCTAGAGCTGTATGTTAAATAGACTGTTTGGTAATGAAAGCTAAAGTAAAAAAAGAAAGACAGAAGCATAAACTTTTGTATAAACATTCACTGTAGCTAATACAAGTAAGAATGTATAATAAACTAAATTTTTCCCAATTTTGTATTTTTCACGCATTTTTCCCCTTTTGACCAGCGTCTCCCCCTCTTCCTTCAAAAAACCCCTGCAATGTGTTTTGAGTAGATTAGACAAACATATAAGTTTATATAACAACTACTGCTTAACACTGTACAATAGAATAGAACAGAATAGAATAGAATAAATTTATTTTCCAATCATGGGTCATGTTACATGACATTGCAATCAATGTATACATAATGCAGCAAATAAAAGTAACAACAACATAGGAATGCACTTACATGCATAAAGAAAAAAAAGGCTTAATTCTGATTTGTTAAAACAATTAACAAAAGATGTGTATGGCTACTTTTCAAGTAATATCTTCCAACACTACCTTTTTTTTTTGTATTTAATTTAATTTTACTAAGTAGGGTACAGGTAGAGGGCAATACTAAGGAGACTGTATGATGAAAAGTATACCAATAAAATAAAATATGAAGATAACCTATAGCTGAGTAATATTGTAGTTAAGATTTTATGATGAAAAGTATACCAATAAAATACAAAAATAACCTGTAATTGGGAAATATTGTAGTTATCATAATCGTATACAGTCTATTCATTATTATTAAAATTACTGAGGCTACCTTACATATGGAGGGTAACAAGTATTCTTATAAATCATGTGGAAGATATTCTTAAACAAGTAACACATTAACATAGGATTTTAAAACAATTAACAGCCTAACAAAGTTCGCATTTCTTGTTAACCAATGATTCGAAAATTTTTAATGTGTTAAGATAATAAAACTAAGTTTGGAGACCAGTCCAAATATCAAGCACCAGATTGGCCGGAATGGCCAATATGTATATGTACTTATTGTTCCAAATGTAAGTTAGTTGATTATTTATTGCTTTATTGTCACCTGGAACAGAGTTTGGCTTTTGAAAAAAGTCTAATGTGTAGTAAGTTACACAAAATTAAATAAAGAGTAAATACACAAAAAAATGATGTAAGTGCAGTATTGTGAAATCCACATCTTACAAATGGAAAACAATCATAATGACATGAATGTCCAGTCAACTCCTTGAACTCATTTCATTTTTTAACCCTTTCCTCCATATATACGCATATTTACTAGATCTGCACTAGTTGCATTATGGTCAAAAATAAACTAACAAATCAAATTTAAGCAAACTCTTGTTGGGGATCTGTGTTCTTGTGTATAAATTTATAAATTTGTGAAAGTGTTTTGCAGTGCTCCAGCTAGGATTTCGGAAGGGCAGGGAAGTGGATCTCAAAACAGGGCACATTGCGCGCGGTGGGCTCAAAATTGGGCATTTTTTTGCAAATCTTGGGGCAGGGGCAGTGTATTTATTAACACTGCCTTTGAATAAATAATTAATAATGTTAACAACAGATACTTTTATTTCACTATTCTGTCTTAATAAAATAATCAGATAAAGAAAAAAAAACTTTTAAATTTAACTATCCTCAACATTTAGAACTTTAAAAATAATACATTCAGTATCAAGTTTCTTTCACAATAAACTATATTGTCCTCCATTTTGCTTAGAACTTTGAAGATGTGCAGACTTGGGCACTTCTAGCTATTTTCATTTTTTGTTGATGTTTTGCTGCTTAATTGTCCTGTATGTTATGATGAACATTCAGCCTCATTGTCTGAAAGTAATAAATACCCCATTCATTTTTTAACTATTACTTATTATTTTACATTAATAAGAAAGCATTTTCTGCCAGTGCAGACCCTGACCATTCTTCGCATCTGACAGTCTGATCTGGATCTACACTTTATCAGGGTCTACACTATTTGATATTCAGTTTATATTTATATATTAAAACTACTCACAATGCATTTTGGAAGCTGACAAAATTTAATTACCCAAAGAAATCAGTTAACTTTCTCTAATCTCTCTGCCTGTTTTGGCATTTGTTCATTTGCAGGCTTTTTTACTAAATGATTACTGGACAAAAAACATCTAAAATCAGCATAAAATGAAAGAAGATAATCTCCAAATGTCATTTTTTAAAATAGTTACTCTTTAGAATCAGACACAAACTGTCACAAAAATTGTCATTAGGTAATAATCATAATTAGCGCCAATTTTTCATCAAATACTTTACCTTAATCTAATTGTTGCTCATTCAGTAATCTCCTGTATATCATTCGCAATTGTTATAAAAACGCTGCTGCAATTGACCGATGTCAAATTGCAGTTCCCAGATAAACACCATAACACACCTGTTGAGTGTAGTAAAATCAATGAGCGTGACGTCTGGTTTGTAGGTCAAAGTTGTAAAATTCAGTGGCTGCTTAATATCCGCTTAAAGGTGGTGTATACCCACTTAAAAGATGCACATAAATATGGGCATGGCGCTATGATTTTAGGGCAGGGCGCACGGAATTTCGGGCAGGGCGCGGCGCCCTTTTGTTTAAGCCTAGCTGGAGTACTGGTTTTGGTATTTTGTTTTGAGATTATAGTTGCATCTGGTTAAACAGATAACCTGTTTATTATGTGAAATAGACCAAACTTGGCATGCGCTGTTAAGCCTTTATAGCTCTACTGACACACATGGGGCCGGGAAAGGACCCATAAACAGGTTTCTGTGGGTTGTGATGTGAAAACTACTTCCCCCACAATCAAAGACTTATGACCGTGCACATTTCAGATTTTTATCATTGTCAATATGCAATACATATAATTACAATAAAATGGGTAAAGTTTTCTTTATATTTCTAAAAACAAAACTGTTTTATTATGATGCTTCCTCGCGAAAACTAATGATATTTAAGTAGATATGCTTAACGATACTTTGAATTGATTTATTTAGAAAGTTTATGTAAAAAGAAAACTTCGTTTTGAAATTGAAAGTTAAAAATATACCATCTCCGACTTCGTCGATCTCAAACTCAGCTTCGCCGCCTTCCAAATCCAAAACGTCAGCCATACTTTTTGAAAACAGCTACGGAACGGTATCCGGTATTGACCTTTCTCAGTCATAGACCCCTCGCGACAAGTAAAATGCTTAAGTCGCCGCAAAAATATATTTTAAAGCTAAAGCTGCAATTACAAAAGGCTGCTATATCAGATATTAGATGACATAAAATTCAGAATCAAAATTATTGAGAACGGCACTGAGTTTATTAAAATTATCAAACTTCTGTGATATTGTAATACCTTCGTGTTACTCGAAATTCACCACTGCAACAAATATCCTTATCAAAAATTCGTAAGACTGTAAGAATTATCAATTCAATTGAAAAGGTCCAGCGATATTAAAATGAATGTAACACGGGATTAGAAAATAAAAGCAGTCTTCACTCGTTTCTACAGCAATCAGGGGTCTACACATCATTATGAACAACAATTGTATAAACGTGCGTGCCAAAAAGTGCCTAATAGGCCTATTAACAGTATACATGTACATAATCCTTTACTCCACGGAAAATGATTATATCCCATGTATCTCATGTATGACCATTGAAGATCAGGATCAGCCTGCACCTTCGTACAGTCTGATCAGTATCTACATAAACAAATCGGTTAGTTTTTTTGTCACAAATATCATAACATCTACAAAAATGTATGCATCCTACATCAGACTACAAGAATATGCGGCCGATCTTGATATATACGGGTCCAACACGGGATAAGAAGCTTTCCTTGAAAGGGTTTAAGCGTTTGCAGTAAATACTTCATCATACTGAACACTTGAGTTAACGATAATCCTTTAAAGTGACTCATTAAATGCAGGTAATTGAAATTTTAATAATCAAATTTTGATCATTTACATGCAATATTAAAAGTTAAGTTTACTCTAAAATATAATAATTTGACTTCCTAGGTGGGTTTTGCAGAAATTGGAGTATGGTAAGTTTCGACCGTTACGAACTTATAAATCATGGTTTTTCTTCATTGAACTTATAAATCATGGTTGTTCTTCATTATATGTCGCCAATTGCTAGCGAGTATGCTGATGGTCTATGGCTAATTCACCTAAGCAACGTGTAAAAGTTCGTTCTTGGCACTGTGAGATTAGGCAGCACTAGAACCTCTTTCCCCTGTGTTCTCAGGCTGTTACTCTCGAGTTCCCTCTATATACACTTGATAAACTTTTCTCAGTTTGTCTCAAACAGGCATTAGGCCTTTTCCTTCCTTATGTTCCTAATACTTACTCACGTCTGTTGTTTTTTTCATATTACTCACGTCTTTTTAAAATATGTTTTACTGAAGTTTTTTAGTTTCTAGATTAGTGGTTAATTATTTGCCATTATTACAAAACAACAAGAATAATTTTAAGCCTTGAAGAAGAACTCAGTCTTTATTTCATCTTCCATTCGATTCATCATATCGCAGTTAGTTTAACATGACGCTACTTTGACAAGGAGTAGAATAGTTTGGTAACTTGGCGTTCTCTTCCGCCGACCCGTCTCCCTTGATAATCGTGCGTGGATTAACCCAAAACTCACAACGCTGGATTACTATTTGATGATACACAACATTTCACATCGTTTCAAGGACTGACATGTTTATATAAAAATAATAATTATATACTTTTGTGCACTATTTACTAAACATGAGATTTTTAGCAAGCTATACAGTATTAAGTTTAATGGTAAGTGCACATTTTATCTTTTATTCTTAATTTTCGACGTTTGTCATGCTCTGTCGCATCTTAATTTTTTTAATTATCGACTTTAGATTCTAATAATAATTTTAATGATGATGTTAATAATAATAATAATAATAATAATAATAATAATAATGAGGATAACAATGATGACAACTACGAAGACGACGATGATGATGATGATGATTACGATGATGATGCCAACATTATGATATTATTGCACCTTATTTTAATGACAACATTGATGATATCGTTAATGATAACGGTGATTAATATGACTTCTGATGTTAGGAGAGCGCGATTAATAAGACATCTGCTTGTTTAAGCTGTTAGTATAATTATTAAATTATAATTGGAACATTAGCTGCAAAGTCATTTACATTTCTGCTCGGGTCAGAACGCAGAAAGGTCGCTGAGTAACCTTTATGTCTATCAGACAGCTCTTCTCTTAGCCAACATCAGTCTGCGCTTCTCAGTCAATGTCAGGTAGCGCTTCTCTTAGCCAGTATCAGGCTGGGCTTCTCAAATGCAATGTCAGGTAGCGCTTCTCATAACCAATATCAGGCTGCGCTTCACATAGTCATTATCAGACAGCTCTTCTCTTAGCCAACATCAGTCTGCGCTTCTCAGTCAATGTCAGATAGCGCTTCTTATTGCCAATATCAGGCTGCGCTTCTCAAATGCAATGTCAGGTAGCGCTTTTGTTAGCCACTATCAGACTGCGCTTCCCAAAATCAATGTCGGGCAGAATTTCTCATAGTCACTATTATAGGTAGCTATTCTTATAACCATTATCAGACTGCGCTTCTTATAGTCATTATCAGGCAGCTCTTCTCTTAGCCAATATCAGACTGCGCTTCTCATAGTCATTATCATGCAGCTCTTCTCTTAGCCAATATCAGACTGCGCTTCTCATAGTCATTATCAGGCAGCTCTTCTCTTAGCCAATATCAGACTGCGCTTCTCATAGTCATTATCATGCAGCTCTTCTCTTAGCCAATATCAGACTGCGCTTCCATAGTCATTATCAGGCAGCTCTTCTCTTAGCCAATATAATACTGCGCTTCTCATAGTCATTATCAGGCAGCTCTTCTCTTAGCCAATATCAGACTGCGCTTCTCATAGTCATTATCAGGCAGCTCTTCTCTTAGCCAATATCAGACTGCGCTTCTCATAGTCATTATCAGGCAGCTCTTCTCTTAGCCAATATCAGACTGGGCTTCTCATAGTCATTATCAGGCAGCGCTTCTCTTAGCCAATATCATACTGCGCTTCGCATCGTTATAATAAGTCAGCTCGTCCCTTAGCCAATATCAGACTACGCTTCTCATAGTCATTATCGGGCAGCTCTTCTCTTAGCCAATATCAGTCTGCGCTTCTCAGTCAATGTCAGGTAGCGCTTCTCTAAGCAAATAGGCTGCGCTTCTCAATTGAAATGTCTGGTAGCGCTTCTCTTAGCCAATATCAGGCTATGCTTCTCAACTGCAATGTCAAGTAACGCTTCTCTTAGACAATATCAGGCTATGCTTCTCAAATGCAATGTCAGGTAGCGCTTCTCTTAGCCAATATCAAGCTGCGCTTCTCAAATGCAATGTCAAGTAGCGCTTCTCTTAGCCAATATCAGACTGCGCTTCTCAAATGCAATGTCAGGTAGCGCTTCTCTTAGCCAATATCAGACTGCGCTTCTCAAATGCAATGTCAGGTAGCGCTTCTCTTAGCCAATATCAGGCTGCGCTTCTCAAATGCAATGTCAGGTAGCGCTTCTCTTAGCCAATATCAGGCTGCGCTTCTCAAATGCAATGTCAGGTAGCGCTTCTCTTAGCCAATATCAGGCTGCGCTTCTCAAATGCAATGTCAGGTAGCGCTTCTCTTAGCCAATATCAGACTGCGCTTCTCAAATGCAATGTCAGGTAGCGCTCCTCATAGCCAGTATCAGACTGCGCGTCTTATAGCCAATATCAGGTAGCGCTCCTCATAGCCAATGTTGGGTTGGGTTCCTCATAGTTATGTTGCGATTTTCATTTCCGATACCAGAAATGCTTCTCATATCCAAATCTCATAACTGATATCAGGTTGTGCTTATCATATCAAATTCTCATAGCCGATATCATGTAGTGCTTATCATTGCACATTTTCATAGCCGATATCGGGTAGTGCTTCTCATAGCGAATTCTTATTTTTGATATCAAGTAGTGCTTCTCATATCCAATTATTCTCATAGCTGATATCAGGTTGTGCTTCTAATATCCTGTTCACATAACAGATCATGGGTAGTGCTTCTCATATCCAAATCTCATAGCCGATATCAGGTAGTGCTTCTCATTTCCAGTTCACATAGCTGATATCAGGTAGTTCTTCTCCTACCCAGTTCTCATAGCCGATATCAAGTTGTGCTTCTCATATCCGATTGTCAGGTGACAATTTGTAAGATCAGTTTAGTTACAAATCACTTAATAACAATTCCATTAAATGTGTTTATAGGTAATAGTATAATAAATTCTCAACTTTAAATTTTCAAAGATTCAAGCTGAGCGACAGAGCGCGTTTTATGCTATGTTCTCAAGTGAAATGTTGAAATGTGCATATTTTTATTTAACTTCCCTTTTCTCACGAACCACAATGAACTGAAATGGCAGTTCAGGGACACATCGGCATGTCACACAAAAACAACATGTAAAATGTGTATTTACCAATAAATAACGGATCACTGACAAGAACATTCGGCGAATCTAAACTGATTTACACAGTTAAGACTCTTAAAAAATCTACGAACCTAAACCGGCACACAACGTAACACTAACTGAAACCTGCAGCTAAGCCTTTTATATAAAACATAGGGGTTCTGTAGTTTACGTCTAAATTTTTGGACTAAGGGGTTCTGCATTGAAAACTAAAGTTAATGGCAGTTGATAAATTATTTTGGAATTAAACACGGAATTGACTGCATTTAGGTTCTCTTATATACATGTTGCATTCATAAACGAGTTTTATTCGGACACGAAATTCTACCCCAACCCCAGACGCCACAAGGCTATCGTTTTAATGTTTATGGAGCAACCAGAATGATGTTTCCTTTCAGGCGAAGTTTGTGGTCTTTTCTTCCCACGAGAAAAGTCACGCAAAAAATATTGATGCCTCTAATTAGATAACACATTTAATGTATTTGTTTAGATAACATTTTAATTTATTTTGATTAATTTAAACGAACAAAAACATCCTTAAATCTGTTCTTATTATGCCTGAGTTGTTTAATCTTATCTGGAATTACTTATCTTTAGAAAATCAACGCCTTCAGTTGAATGTAAATTAGATTAATTTAATCAACAGCAGGCTACAAGATAGCACAAAATGACTAGTCGCCATTTCAGCCGATCAGATGCTTGCGATTTGAGACTGGTTTATAATCCCAGTTTTATAATCATCAGCCCAGGAATAGCTACAGACTGAAGAACGATATTAGCTATAGTGGTATAAGTCAACTACTTTTTATTGACAATTTATAATTTTGCCTGACTTCTACTTTGCAATATTCAAACAAACAAAAACTGATTTAACATCACTTTTATATGATTATTGTATTGTCGTAAAAATATTCTAGCATTTTACATATGTTTAAACAGACGAGTAAATTCATTAATTTAGTTGAACTTCGAAACACCCACAGAAACTTCCAGGAAACTACAAAATCACACGTTTTCAAATAGGTGGTATCATAAAGTGGCCCATAGCAAATATTGAGTTATATTAATTATTAAGTATCGTCTATTTTAAGCCAGAAGGGGTCAATGTTTTTGTCCAGTTGCTGATGACCCCTTCTTGCTTTCAATAGACGATTTTTTTCTCATAAATGCACTAAAATGCAAATGGAAATGCCAATAATATTTGCATGCATTGATATCACAGACGATTGCTCCAGTTTTGTCAGCTTTTCTCATACTACTAGATTTTGATAAAATTTCCAGCGTCGATGGATATTTACTTGTCTCCATTTCAGCCAATCAGATGCTTGAGATTTGAGACTGGTCGTCAATCTCAGTTTTATGATCTTTGGGACCAGGCTTGTTTAAATTTTGTTGAGCTTTTAATTTTGACATATTCACCGCACGGAGTAGGAACAGCCGGAACATCATTCAAATCGCAATACTTCATATTAAAATGGTGTATTTTGTAACAAATATAAGTAAGCACAATAATAATGTTTTTAAATTTAGATAAATCTTGCAAAATAAATTACTTTCGTGTTGAACAATGCTACACGAAAAAATAAATTTTGCCCGAAAAATAAGGGCTTTTTGAGTTAAAATAAAAAATGTTCAGTCTTGCAACCAATAGAAATCGTTTGAAATTCACCCAAATACTCTTTGAACATTATTCTTTTAAAATAAATCGAGAAGACCATATGTCACTTTGCTTGTTTTGGAAACAATACTGATTTTTGAAACGTACACAAATATTTTTAAAACCAAGAAAAAATCAGGGCTTTCTTCGGTTGATTTTATAACCGATTTCCCCAATGTCAAAATATATACTTTTTGCCAATTAAAGAAGAAAAAATCCCAATTGAATAAATACGAAAATGTCTGACGAAAAAAGTGTAACCTGTGTCATTTCATTAATAAAACATTAATGATAAATAGTCAACCAGGTATTCTTTGCTTCTTTAATCCAGAGATTATCGATAATAGTAAATATGAATAGTAAGTATGAAACTTTATTCCCAAATTATAGGGCAAAATCCCAATTCCTGGCTAAACGAAGAAAAATGTCCAAATCGCAGGGCTATAGGTCATGTTCCCAAAATGATGAAAAAAGCCCCGAAAATGATAAAATATGTAAAAAGTAAAGGGTAAACTAATTCATGTGCGGAAGAAAACGTGTTTCATATACAGACCTGTCAATTACCAATAAAATAATGTATTAATTTGATTTATGTGTAAGTTGCAAAGCTGTTTAAATATAAAATGAGTTTTTCAGATTATGTAAGTTTTGTTTTTATTTATGGAAAATAATATCTTCGCAAAAGTCTCAATAACACTTTGAAAATCATAATGACATTCGTTTTCAATTTCATATGTGTATACCTTTGGTATGTAGCTAACGTTATGCAGAGTTTCATTTAAATCTAAAAAGGTCCAAAATTTTGATATTTTGTTTTTGAAACTAAACCCCTCAAAAAGACCACCCCATTATTTAGACCACCACTTCAAGGTCCCATTTTACAGATTTGCGCTATATTCCACCCTGAAATACAGACCAACCCACTATTAAGACCACTTTTCACAGCCCCGATGATGGTCTACAAGCGGGGTTTCACTGTATAGCAATCGTCTTTAAATTTTGTCGGGATATATCAACATACCCCAAGGTTGTGTTGTACAAGCGTAACAAAGAACCAGCAGTCGCATACGACTGAATACAGTAAAATAATGCTCACAACGCACAAGACTTAGTGGACTTAAAAATGAATACTTGATATACCAGGTGTTGGACGGCGAGACGTCATAACCAAAGATGACTAAAGGTGCTTCCCTGTGGTGTGGGAACACATGAACAATTCGGTAACGGTCTTTAGAAAAGAGAATGTCCGTGGTGTTCAAGTCACTTTAAGTTATTTTTATCATGCCCAGCACTCGAGATGTGAATGAAAGTTTATAAACAAGCATCATTATTATCTCAATTTTACATGTTTAACATTGTAAAAATGCGTGACCTTAAGGGTACAGGTACAGAAAATACCAGTATTCCTAACCTCCGAATGGTCATCCTAGGAATTTTGAGTGACCTCCTAATTACACATAGTATCAGTGACCTGTTAGAAGTCAATTTATTAAATTAATGGAATTTACGGGTGATATGTTGAGGCGATAAGAGCTGTTAGCGGGTTTTTAATTTTCAGTCATCTTCCCAATATTTTTGGACGTACATATTTGTCAAATCGTTTAAGACATGCGATCACACAAACTTATTAAAACATTAATCATAACAATATTTATTATGTAAATTGATACACTGGTCTGATATAACTAATTCTAATAAGTTTAAGTAATAAAAATATCAACAGGCTATCATCAAGTATTTAATATTTTAGTATTTATTATTATTATTATTATTATTATTATTATTATTATTATTATTATAAACAATGCATTTTTTATTTTAATTAGTTATCGAGCTTAAAAATATTGCTTTTATACAAATATTAAGGTCAACATTAGCGTAATCAACTATACAATAACTAATTTTCAATCTTTATCGCCAAGTTGTGAAACACTTTTCTAATTTTTCATTGTTCAAAACATATTATTTCAAATTTTAAAACAACACTTAAGTTTTTAAAAATAAAAGTTCATAAATATCTATTGGTCGAAATTTAACATTACTTGGGTATCGATTTGAGGTATAATTACGTAAAAAATATTATACCGACTCAATTATCTGGCTTTTATGCATTAAAACCAAATATTAGTTGTGCTATAAAAAAATTTTGATCCTGTTACGAGACAACCTTTTTATTGATTACTATGCGACCAAGTTTTTACGTCGGTCTGCTCAGATGGTTCGGCACAAACACTGAACTATTTTCACGATACGTAGTCTTCTACATGTTGCTTGGTTTTCACTTACAAGCAGTTAGCAACCACTTAATAATAGAATCACCACGAATGAAAAAGTCGGTTAATGCTGATGAGCTTTCAAAATTACAGAAAACAAAAACAAACTATTTTCTTGCACCTCAAAAGCGAGCGTTGTTTGGTTTGGAAGGATTCTATTTTTAGATTTTTCAAACGGTAAATAGTCTGTGAACTGGTATTCATGAGTCTGCCGACCCCAAAAGCGTTAATATTGTTGTTTGATTTTGAGATTCAAAATAATGTGTACATATTCCGATTAACTAAGGCTTTATTTTTTCAGGTTTTGACTGCGTCGGGGACGGGTCAGTTTTATGTTGGTTTCATTGGTGCTTACAATATCACCGGTGACAATCACAACTGTGACGACAGCGACACCTGTTTTCTGCCGGTCGAAATTCAGATCAGTGGCTTTAACAGGTAAACCAACAGGCAAGCAACCACTGAGCTGCTCATAGTCTACATAAAACGAAATATATAATATAAAATTAAAATATTAACCATTACAGTTATATTGATTTGCAAAAAAAATTATTGTAACGAAATTCAGGAACTGAAATGGGGGATAATTTGAAGTTGAATTTTCAATGTTGCGGATTCTTGAAGTCTAAGTAAATGGGACAGGCAGTACTGGTTTCATTCCACGAAACTGTTGATATGAATTAAAACTAATTAATTACAATACAGGCCCAAACATCACGAACAATGTCATGTTGAAACTCGGTTTTCAACTCAGCAGCGTTTTTCTTTCATTCTAAGTAAATGTTAGTTATGCAGTTTATGAACGATTGTTATAAAATCTTCATATTGCCATGGAAATAGTTCAAATAATACTAAATCCTGCTGATATAATCTACAATAATATTTGAACACATTTGCAAAACTCCTTCAAAACAAGACATATTTAATAAACTTAATCTTAAAAGCTAGCTCAATCGAGTATAAGCTGTGTGTCGTCGTAATATCAAAATTATCGATTTTAGGTGTTTGCAAAATTCATCTCAATATTTTGCAAGTTTAAGATTTTCTGTAAATTGAAAAATAAAATAAAAAAAATATGAAACGGTTTGAAGATCTCTTTATATGTGTCAGATTTATATACATTTTCATTTATAAACAATTTTAACATGTTGAAAACAACATTGCTTTGCAATTCTACAGTTCGACAGATCCTGTTACAAGACGGACATCCTTACATAAAGAAGCGGAAACATTTGCAGCTGATTCGGCTAGAAATCCCGTTACTTTTCAATTTCATCGTTGGCCGGTATGTTCAATCTTGATAGCTTTTGCTGTTTAGTTTAAGGCATCGCCACACTCCTCCCAATCCTATTCATCGATAAAATAAAAATCATCAAATCTCAGTAATGACAAAATGCCATTCAATGAAACTTTGCACAAATGAAGGTTACTAATGTATCTTTATTTTGCATACAGTAAGACAAAATAGAAAAGTAAAGAAACAAAGCTATCTACCTAAAAATTCCTTGAATTCTATTTACATAAATTCATAAAAACTAGGCGATGCAGAACATAACTTTAAATTCCCTCGTGAGCGAAATGATACTGACAAGAAAATGTTGTGTACTTTGTAAAAAACGATCAACTATTAAAAGAGAAATCAGTGATTGTCATCAGTTTACGCGACCAGGAAATTGAAGGTCAAACACACTTTTACTAATATCTCGTAAAGTTTACAAAAGTAAATCATGAGGACACAATAAATTGTTGTCAGTATCATATTACTCATGTGGGCATTTAAAGTGATGTTTTGTGTTCTTTAGTTTTTGTGAATTTATGTAAATAGAAGTTGAGGGAATTTTTAGATCTCGCTATTTTTCTTTACTTTTCTAATATGTCTTACCATCTGTAAAATAAAGATACATTAATAACATACACTTGTGCAAAGTTTCATTTAACAGCATTTTGCCGTTATTGAGATTTTGATAATTTTCTTTTAATCGATTAATAGAATTGGGAGGAGTGTGGAAGGCCCTTAAACAATATTTATTTACCATATAGCATGTTACAAGTACATAAAGGCGTATTGTAGACATAAGGTATTAGAATCTGGAAACACGTTTTCGAAGGGATCATATTTTAATTTATTGTCTCTGGTGGAAAAATATAGGCGGTTACATAAATTTAAATTAAATGTTCAAGATATGACAATGAAGCATAAGTTTCGTAATTCAATCATAAATTGTGTTTGGTAAATGATATTATTCCTGTTAAAAATTAAAATATTTTAAGTAGAGTTTTTACAGTATGGCCATTATAGTTTTGCTGTTTTATTATAAGAAGACATTTTCAACATGGCATGGCATTATTAGGTAAACATAGACTTAACTCCAGTCTCCAACCGGAAGAACTTTGACTAAGACCAGTCTCTGATGTAAAGCCGCTGATTGGTTGTAATTGTGATTCGAGACCGTGCGCAGATTTCAAAAGTAGAGTTTCGAGCCGAGGAGTGAATGATCACCAGTTTTAGTGCCATTCTCATTGGTCCTGTTCTTGTTCTATCTTGATCAAGTCAAAGACACATGTTGTTGTTGTTTTTGGAAAACGGGGGTATTATGTGTTCTGAGTGATTGTACATGAAGTTGCATATCGTGGTACAGATCGTCCGTTTATTAGCTGAAATTGATCAAACTTGGCACTAGAGCTCTGTTAAGCCTATATAGCTCTCTAAACAGGTGTATGTGGATCAAGTAACTAAACAGCAATTACAAGATTCCAAGGAAAAAATACATGCTTAACCTTCCAAATAACCACTATTATAATTTGTGACTGCCAAAAAGTTAGAAAGAGCTAATGGTGGCCGATGTAACGTTCCACCCGCAATAGTACAAGAAATCTGCTCATATAACATAACGCACTGATACAATATTATTATTGTCATTAGATCGTGGAAATGTTGGTGTTTTAGGAGTAAATTCATTCAAAGAATCA
Organism: Corbicula japonica; assembly: GCA_038501625.1. Classification (NCBI taxonomy): domain Eukaryota; kingdom Metazoa; phylum Mollusca; class Bivalvia; order Venerida; family Cyrenidae; genus Corbicula; species Corbicula japonica. The sequence continues at coordinate 2,545,307 of JAZAYU010000040.1, forward strand.
AACTATTTCAGTATTCCGTGGGTAATTTCATCCTCAAATATATTTAGAAACACTATTTTTTAGTAATGTAATTTGACAAAATGTATGTTTGTGTGTTCGCGCGCGTGTTAAATACTCTCTAAAGAGTATATATGTAGAAGAAAACGAGTTATCAATCCTTAGTGTCGGATTTTAAATTATTAATTGCTAATATGCCTTTAATAAACTTCCCATCTTCAATTAGGATAAACAGAAATAAATGAAATTTTTGATTTCGTTTATACAAGGGAGAGGTGAAAGTGACAATAAAGATATACAGTGACAACATGACTGTCCTGGACACGTACAGTACGTCTGTTACACTTCACAACATCAGCGAATTCTACATAGTGGGCAAGCTAAACCACGAGTCGCAAAACAACTCAACGTGAGTGTTGTTTATCGTTGTTTTATTTAAATTCATAACGCATTTTAGAGGTTACTTTGACTCTAGCAGAACCCCTACTTACATGGTAAAACTATATATGACGCGGTTCAGTAAATTCTAGGAGTTTTCGATAGGTGTAAACCACTGTTGTAGGAAGGTTTTGCAGACACTGCCAAAACGGCATCTTCTGGTAGTAGCTAGGTGTTGTTGCTTTCCAAAAATCTTTTTGAACCTTGAAGGTTCGTCCATGCACTTTACGATCGCGTTGATTTGGCAGAATTAGTGCTGTTCAATACCAAAGGGTAATCTCACTGAACAAAAAGGCGATGTTAATAACCGAAGTCTCCGAGTCTAACTTGTGTTGTCAGCTATCGAAACATGTGTGCTTAACTACCGGTCATATCGGCTACGTGAAATAACCAAATAATGGTAAAACTTGGGTTGTTCATATTCCTATCTTGGCCTGTTTGAACATAAGTCTTATTTTTAGAAAGAGAAAACGCTAAAATCTGGTAGAACCCAAAGTGTCATTTGCATGCATATCGTGATCTGTGCCAAAGGTTATACTGAGCATGGAAACCAGTCTCAATCTCAAATCTCAGTTTTATAACCTTCCGCCCAGGGCCCAAAATTATAAAACTGAGAATGGAAACCAGTCTCAAGTCTCAATGATCTGATTGGCTAAAACGGCGGATGGTCGCCATTTCAGCCAATCAGATGATTGAGATTTGAGACTGGTTTCAAATCTCAGTTTTATAATCTTCAGCACAGCTAGAATCTGAAACATTTTCATCACGTTTTCATCACATTACCAACGGAGGTCGTCTCAACCATGTGTGTGTAGTGCTATATATAATGAAACCTTTTTAATCAAACATTTACGGGAAAGCAGATAAGCAGTCTGACAAAACAAGTAGATGAAATACCATCTTGCTAAGGGAAATTCTTTGTCATGTTGCATTATTCCTTGCTTATTTGCAGCGGAATTGCCACAATTGAAAGTCTTTTGATTTTTAACATTATGTAAACAGGGTTGAACACGACCAATTTATGTTAGCAAAAATAAAGTCATCATTTAACCATTAGGTAGCGTGAAAGAGGGACATCAATTAACTACATACTTGACAAATCCGAAAACATTTACGTTTGAAGAAGTGCATTTTAAGCGTTGTCCAAACAAACGCTACATCTTTTAAATACAGCACAAAAAATTCCCAGATGAGCTTACAAATAAGGTATACAAATACATTTAAGAGTAATTAAATATCAGCTTCCGAGATTGGTATAACAACAGATAAGACGGAAATGATTAAAAAAACTGTGCGTTTTGCAATATGTGAATCGCATTACAATGTGCGAAGTTTTTATATTTTTGATCTCAGCTTTTGAAATCAAACCTAAACATTATTATGATTATAGCAGAAATTGTGCCCCAAATTTGGTAAACGTTTTACCCCAAGTGTAAACCTGTATTTTATTATTTTCCACAGATGTAGACTGTTTCACACCCGATATAAAGCGCGAATCGGTTTCTCGTTTTCTCCAAGTTGCACAAAAATGCAAGTATATTTAATAATCAAGAGAAATGCATACCAGTTACTGTTCAAATGAATGTTTCCTTCATACGCAATCAAATTATGACTAATCAATGTGATTTGGAGAAAGTATGTTCCCTGCGATTTTTTTTTTCACTTGTAATCTAAATATCTTAGTGCCCAAGATCATAAAACTAAGATTGGAGACCATTCTCAAATCTAAAGCATCAGATTGGCTGAAATAGGTACCAATCAGAGACTGGTCTACAGATTTAGTTTTATGATCTGGGGCATAGATGCGTTTTATTTTCAGACTAACGGTAGCGTACAGGTACATATGTGACCCTACCACTGGTCCCCCGTGTTTTACCGACTGTGTGGATCATGATGTAAATGACACATGTCCAGTCAATCCCACAGAAATTTCACCAGATGTTATAACATTTACCGGATTTACTGACCCGAAATGTCACACCACAGATGAAGACGGAAGTGCGTTGGTTGTGAACTGCTCAGATGTGACATTTCCAACACAACATCCGCGTGAAAATGACACATATATAGAAAACCTGAACAATACTACACCCGTGAATACTACAACCGCTACACACTCAACGCGAAGGGTATTTTTGGACGATGGAACAACACCAAAAACAATTACCACGCCAAATGACACACAAAATGGTCCAACTGATTCAGCGAAAAATCGGTCACAAACCGCCAAAAAAACTCAAAGTACTTCTGGGCCAGACATAATAACAAGCACCAGTGACGTGCCAATAAAGTTGGAGCAACATCCCGAGAGCAAGACGGCATTCTGGGCTGCCATAGTGGGTGGAGTACTGGGAGGCGTGGCCCTGTTTGCAGCTGCAGGCTTTCTTTGTTACTGGAACAGACAAAAGTTCGTTGATTGTCTTAATAATAAATGCATGGGGCCCTGTACAATACGTGGCACGCCATGGGAAAAGGGGTCTTTAGGTGTTAAATTATTTGGAAAAAAGCTTAAATTACCTATTTTATTATCGTAATTATTACTCGTAAATTAAAAATTTTGTTACACATTTTGACAACACCATTTCATTTTTCACCGAGAAAAAAGCAATGTCGTCTGCTAATGATTATAATGTAATTTCATAAATTGACGTCAACTGCCCGGAGGTTCTTTTTCCTGTGCTGCGCCTAAAATGAGAGTGGTGACCAGCATGTTAAAGTCAGTTTGAAGATATGCTTTGGTATCAACCTACGCATGATAAGAGTCTGGTCAATTATAGGTTTTAAGGTTAAAGGTTCACTATTATCTAGCGTTTCTAACCGGCACAAAGTAATTCCAGCTACCGGCTCTCCAGGTCGGTGGTTCAGTACCCAGAGATGCAGGGCGTTTAGTCTAAAATAATGATTTGATAAGACCATTTTCATTCACTGCTCTGATATGTGTCAGTTCCTTTATGACGGATGTTTTTTAGTTCCTACCGGTAAGAAAGCCAGGAACACCGAGACTGACACTTGAAAGTCGGCATGTATTGGACAGATAGCTAATAAACCCATAAACATTAACAAAATTTATTACCCGATTTAAAAGTCATTAAGCTAATTAAAAAACAAAGTTTTTTAAGTGTTTTGTTTCAACTGAAAAAATCCATCCAAAGTTCTTTGTGCTTAAGACCTTATGTCTAAAGACGGTAATTTAACTCGTTTACTTTATTTCAGGAAAATGCAGAAAAGGCAAGAAATATATAACGTGAATCCCAAGATTTTGAGAAATTTCGAAGAATTTGAAGAAAATGGTACTTCGGGAAGATCCGACGTTCCCATGGAAACTGAACAATATTGAGACACGTGACATTATAATGACGTCATGAAGCACTTTTTCTTTGAAAATTATTTATATTGCTGAATGTGTACCTGAATCCCCTTCAGCATTCAGCTTGTGGTAACCACGTGATGAATCTAATTTCAAGCATTATCCGTTTCAATTTACAAGCACCTCAAACACCAACACAATGTAAACTGAATATACAGACCGGTCTTCAATGTTTAGTAAAATGCGTTGTGTAAAAAGCTGTTTATTCTGGTGCTAATGGATTATAATAGCTTGTAATAAAAAATTAGATACAGTATCCCTGGAAATAAGAGTCTTCGCAGGTCTACAGTCATTGCTTGGTTTCTTTTCAGCTGCAGTTTTATTAGACTTTCAATACTGAATAGCATTTCAAGCTGCAACATAGGCCTATTATACACAAACAAACAAGCTGTATAATTATGTCCTTTGAGCTGGAAGCCATCTTACATCAAGTGTGACTATGTTACCAAGTTTTAAAGAAATAACTAACATTTATAGTAATTTTGCTCAGGTGAAAGTACAGCAGAAGCTTCTACCAGTTTACTTGTGATACTTGATGTATACTGTAGATAGTTGGATTGATACCAAATATATAGTGCTGTTATAAAAAACACAAATCATTTTGTTTCTCGTGAGAATATGAATATTCTATAAATCAGTGTAGATTACAGTCTAAAACCGGCAATTACACGTGCCATCTGATCAGGATCTACACTGTTCACTTTTAGATTCATTACTTTATTTCTGACTAAGATGCAAGAAGTGCCGAGTACTTTTGCTTAAAATGTCCAACCTTTACTGAACAGGGCTACTTTTTAACCCTATACTCTGGATATTGCTTCTATCCCAAGTCTTCAGTCCAATCAGGATCTTTACTATATACTTTTAGATCTACAAGATAATTTGGGCAAATAGCAAACAGTGTAGATCGTTATCACAGTGAGCAGACAGCAGAGATGTGCAGGCTGATCTGGATCTACAATGATTGTCCATGTGATAAGAGCCATACTCACGGAGTATCACCGAAAAAAACTGAACCAAACTCTGTAATCAATTTCGGTAATTTTTTGTTCCAGTTTTCTCAGTTTTGGTCATAGATCAAGAAAAAAAAACACAGTGGTATTATAGAAATTATTTCATTATCAGTACAGCATTTAAGGAATGTAGTCACATAGCTAACAATATCACAGACAATAACATAAATTAACAGACAGTCAATAACAACACAGCAGGTGTTGGTGTAGATATTTTGTAGCTGTGTAATAGTATAATTTCATTTAAATATCAGTACTGTATCAGCTACTTTAAAGTTAATACTTACTCTTTCCTCCATATATACGCATTTTTATCCATGTGCGACCAGTGTAGATCCAGATCAGCCGGCACATTCATGCCATCTGATCAAGATCTGCACTGGTTGCTTTTTGGTCAGAAATGACCTAACAATCAAAAAAGCAAACAGTGCAGATCAGATCAGCCGGTACGGATGTGCCGGCTGATCTGGATCTAGACTGTTCGCTCATGCAATGTGTCTATGGAGGAAAGGGTTAAGTAAGTCTAACTGGTAAACAACTAAAATTGTTTGGCCATAGAACTAGCTGCAAAGGAATCAGTCACACTCATTGTGATCATAAAATAATGTACACATTCTTACTCATAACTACACATTTTTGTGCTGTTTGCAGTTTTTGACCAATTTTATCTCAAAAATCTAAAACTGAAATCTTTAATTTGAAATTTAAATCTTTTGATTATTAGCCCTGAGCCATGAGCCATTATAATAAAGTACAGGTGGTAAAGCTTGGGAAATGGCACTGATGTGAGAATCCACAATCTGAGCTGAAATGCCATACAGGCGTCGCACCGATGTGAGAATCCACAATCTGAGCTAAAATGCCTAAGTCTTGGAGGCATGTTAACATTACATTTCAACAAGCACTGTACTAGACACAGCTTCTATATAGCTTTCACAGCGAAGGTACTGGAAAGAGCTTCTCTGCCCAACAGTTGTTCTAATCTCTCATTTTTTATCCACAGTCTTTCTTTCACTACACATGTGGTCTTTCCATTACAGTCTGAAGCAATGTGTTGCTGTTTATCAGTGATGTTGTTGCTACAATAAATTTGTAACCTGAAAGAAAAAGCAATAACAGATAACTAAGTAGCTGCTTAAACTCTCATGCCATTGGCAATCTAGATCAGGAACAGTTAATTAACCCTGTTCATGGCAAACATTTTGATGGCAAAGTTTAAAGATGCCTGGTCATATAGTGTTTTCAAATATCAAAATTTATAATATAAACAGTAGAAGACCTTTAAATAAATGTGATGTACTACTATTACACTGTCATCGTTCAAGTGAATATATTTGAAACCAAAGTTGTTAAAGTGTTAAAATTCACTCACAACAGATCCTAAAGTAAATTATCCAAAGTTTTGGTGAAATTTGCTACTGTTCAGTCAACTGATATCATTATTTATCAGTACAATCAATATTAAACAAATTTGAGACATTGAGGTTTTTCACCCTGAACTGTGAATAAGTTGCTTTAGATCCACCACAGCTAAGTAACAGCTGAACTGTGCAGCTGTACTGGCAAACAGTTACTGAACAGTTTAAGTGTAAACATTTTAATCACAAAGTTTTAAAGTGCCATAGCTATGGTTTAAGTTAAGGTTAATAATTTGTTTTAATTATTTTTCTGTTAATATCAGGATAGTTTAACATGTCCAAAGAACTAACAGTTAAACATACAATATATACTAACTGAAACATAACAATAACAGTTAAAAGTTCACCTGTTTGTTTGCCAAGGAATCTTAGAGCCGTTATTTCTGAGTAAGAACATCCTCCAATGAAGTATACAAGTACAACCCTTGCTGCTCTCCCTGGCTGGTTACTCAAAGGTTTAGTACCTAAAACAGTAGGAGAATAAGTTATCAGGTTAAGTACCCACAATGTACCAGGACAGTATGTATGAGGGCAAGTTATCAGGTTAAGTACCTACAATGTATGAGGGCAAGTTATCAGGTTAAGTACCTACAATGTATGAGGGCAAGTTATCAGGTTAAGTACCTACAATGTATGAGGGCAAGTTATTAGGTTTAGTACCTACAATGTATGAGGGCAAGTTATCAGGTTAAGTACCTACAATGTATGAGGGCAAGTTATTAGGTTTAGTACCTACAATGTATGAGGGCAAGTTATTAGGTTAAGTACCTATAATGTATGAGGGCAAGTTATCAGGTTAAGTACCTATCATGAATGAGGGCAAGTTATCAGGTTAAGTACCTACAATGTATGAGGGCAAGTTATCAGGTTAAGTACCTACAACGTATGAGGGCAAGTTATCAGGTTAAGTACCTACAATGTATGAGGGCAAGTTATCAGGTTAAGTACCTACAATGTATGAGGGCAAGTTATCAGGTTAAGTACCTACAATTTATGAGGGCAAGTTATCAGGTTAAGTACCTACAATGTATGAGGGCAAGTTATCAGGTTTAGTACCTACAATGTATGAGGGCAAGTTATCAGGTTAAGTACCTACAATGTATGAGGGCAAGTTATTAGGTTTAGTACCTACAATGTATGAGGGCAAGTTATCAGGTTAAGTACCTACAATGTATGAGGGCAAGTTATTAGGTTTAGTACCTACAATGTATGAGGGCAAGTTATCAGGTTAAGTACCTACAATGTATGAGGGCAAGTTATCAGGTTTAGTACCTACAATGTATGAGGGCAAGTTATCAGGTTTAGTACCTGTATTATTTTGGGCAAGTTATCAGGTTTAGTACCTTCAATGTAGGAAGACAAGCTATCAAGTTTAGTACCTACAATGCAGGAGGAAAAGCTATCAGGTTTAGTCCCTACAATGCAGGAAGACAAGTTATTAGGTTTAGTACCTACATTGCAGGAGGAAATGTTACCAGGTTTAGTACCTACAATGTATGAGGGCAAGTTATCAGGTTTAGTACCTACAATGCAGCAGGACAAGTTATTGCATAGTTATGCCCTGGAAATATTTACCTTTTAACCCTACATGTTGCCTTGACCTTGAGAAATGGTCATGGTTCTAACTTGCACACACAGATTCCAATCGATGTAATTAAACATTTTGTGAAGTTTGGTTGAGATTACCTCATCAGTTGTAAAAAGAAAGGCTGTGGTTCTTGAATGTATCATTAATTTTACTGAGCTTAATTCTATCTTTTAACCCTTTCCTGGATATACGCATTTTTACGCATGTGCGACCATGGTATATCCAGATCAGCCGGCACATCTGTGCCGTCTGATCAGGATCTGCACTGGTCGCATTTTGGTAAGGAATAACCTAATGAATCAAAAAGCGAACAGTTTAGATCCTGATCAGACGGCACAGATGTGCCGGCTGATCTGGATCTAAACTGTTCGCCCTAGCAATAAAGGTGTATCTATACAGGAAAGGGTTAAGGGTTTTTAGGCTGGATGAAAAGACAATCTCATTATGTACCTGACACTGTTAGCAGAAACATAAACAAAATTATGTTGAACAATATTACAAGTGACAATATCAACTTGTGTACCTTTGCCAGGAGTTCTCAATTTCACGTCGTCAAATACCCCTCCTTTTAGATGCTTTGTTATTTCCTCCATACCTGAAAATCCTTCTCTCTGCAATGTCTGAAAATTGAAAATAATGTAACTTACAGATGGTTGCTGTAATCTGTATAATTATTAAGATAAAACCTGTGGTAAATGTTAAGAAAATATATCCGGAAACAAGAAGAGTCATCATGATGTGACTTATGTCCCTGATCACTTGTCACAATATTTACTTTACTGCGTTTATCTGGCACTTTATTGTGAAGAAAGTCTTTCTATAGACAACAGTTTTCATTAAACAATGTACTGATAAATTGTTTGCTCAGGTTTGTGGCTACAACACAAACTCAACAAGAGCACTGCAAAGTGGGGCAATATACACCCGAAGGGTTGTATCAGAGGATGTGAGCAAAATTTAGACTGTTAAAGCCCAAAGGACAGGAACAAGCATCAATTAAAAAATATTGAAACATATAAAAAAAATCTAAGTCCCGATCCTGAAAATCCTAACCAGGTACAAATATGTCAAAAAACACCAAAAATTTAGAGGTACCATCCATGTTGTACCACAGAAAAGTGGTCTTGGTTTTTCCGCACTGCCAATAATGAAAAACTTACAAAATATGCTATTGATAGTAACATTAAAGGGGAGTTATTCAATAAAAAGTAAGCAAACAAAAAAGGATCTCCTAATAAAAACAAGAGCACTGCAATCAAGAGAAAATGCCGAGCAATATACACACAGTCATATGACACATAAATCCTATGTGTGACCTTTACCTTAAAGTGAGCCATCCGGAATATGTGATCTGCACATCATCTCAATGTTGTTAACATATGTGTTGGGTGTCTTCAAAATCCTTCAAGGGGTTCAAGAGTTACAGAGCGGAAGGGAAACAAAGTAATATGACCTTTGACCCCCGAGTCCGACCTTGACCCTTGAAGCAAGCCATCTGGAACATGGCTTCTGCACTTCATCTCAATGAGGTTAACATTTGTGTCAGGTTTCTTTAAAATCCCCAAAAGGGTTCATAGTGGAAAGGGAACAAAATCATATGATATTTGATCCTGAATTCTGACCTTGACCTTGAAGTGGACATGACTTCTTTTCGTCATCTTAGTGTGGTTAACATTTGTTTCATGTTTCTACGAAATCCTTCAAAGGGTTCAAGAGTTACAGAGCAGAAGGGAAACAAAGTCATATGATTTTTGATCCCCAAGTCTAACCTTGACCTTGATGCGAGCTGTCCTGAACATGGCTTCTGCACGTCATCTCAATGTGGTTAACATTTGTGTCAGATTTCTTTGAAATCTTTCAAGGGGTTCAAGAGTTACAAAGCGGAAGGCAAACAAAGTCATATGACTGAAAGGAAAATTGCTAATGGCCAGACAGACAGATGGACAACAAGGCGATAACATAATACGTCCCTTCGGGCATATAAAAAAGCTACTTGACAGTGCATACTGGTAATATTCTGATTAGTGATGTCAAAGAGCACTCACATTGTAAAGAAAGTTGCTGCAAAAAATTTGTCAACAAGGCTGTTCCAACAGCCATTTCAAAACTACTTATTACTACATATTATTGTGAACTACCAATCAATTTAGACAGCTTGATTTCAAATCCTACAAAAATACATGTACTTCACCTTCATAATTATGTGATTACATTTCATACATGTATAATATAAAGAAATGTTACTTCAACCAAACTATGTCCAGATTTGATTTGCAGTAATTGTTGTTACCAGTTCTACTAGTTGACAAGATAAAGGTGAGTATGCTCCACTGAACACACAAGACATTTACCTGTTCTACTAGTTTACAAGATAAAGGTGAGTATGCTCCACTGAACACATAAGACATTTACCTGTTCTACTAGTTTACAAGATAAAGGTGAGTATGCTCCACTGAACACATAGGACATTTACCTGTTCTACTAGTTTACAAGATAAAGGTGAGTATGCTCCACTGAACACATAGGACATTTACCTGTTCTACTAGTTTACAAGATAAAGGTGAGTATGCTCCTCTGAACACATAAGACATTTACCTGTTCTACTAGTTTACAAGATAAAGGTGAGTATGCTCCACTGAACACATAAGACATTTACCTGTTCTACTAGTTTACGAGATAAAGGTGAGTATGCTCCATTGAACACATAAGACATTTACTTGTTCTACTAGTTTACGAGATAAAGGTGAGTATGCTCCACTGAACACATAGGACATTTACCTGTTCTACTAGTTTACAAGATAAAGGTGAGTATGCTCCACTGAACACATAGGACATTTACCTGTTCTACTAGTTTACAAGATAAAGGTGAGTATGCTCCACTGAACACATAGGACATATCACAGGGATTTCTCAGATCTACATCTACTGTAGGAATCTGTAATAGCAAAGCATTTATTATAGGTTAACAAACTATAATGTAATTCCATTTAGTTACATGGGCATAAGCTGTAAAGGATGTATTCCTGCAACTGTATATTTCCATGAAGACATATTATAGAGTAGTTTTAACAGCGTTTAAATTTGCACATATACCCCACTTTGATATACGTGATAAACCTATGCTAAATATAATGATACCATAGCATGAAACTTGGTATTTGCAGATTTATTAAAATACAAGCTTCCAAATAGTGTTTGCCAGTCAGTTAATACACCCCTTCTGACTACTAGTCAATTACAATAATTCAGCAGCTTAACCTTTTCCTCCAAAGACACACATTTATTGTGTGGCGAACATTGTAGATCCAGATCAGCCGGCACTTCCGTGCCATCTGATCAGGATCTGCACTGTTCGCTTTATGATTCGTTAGGTTATGTTTGACCAAATGCGACCAGTGCAGATCCTGATCAGATGGCATGAATGTGCCAGCTGATCTGAATCTACACTGGTCGCTCATGTGTAAAAATGTGTATATATGGAGGAAAGGTTTAACAGTTAACAGACTGAAACAAAACACCTAGGATGTGTAGGGACATGGGATAACAGTTCTGTCCATGAAGTAAAAGGTTATTATTATACTGCAAAGAAATTTCCTTGAATTTGATTGGATAATTTGCCGCTGATGTATATCCGTATTTACGGATCGGCCGTAGATATGAACTGCACGTGCCTTAATTTCCCCGTCTGGCCTCCCACCTTTTGTTGTTGTCCGCCATTTTGTTTTGAATTTCCGTAAAAATGCATAATTTGAAGCCGATCTTGTAAATTATAAAGCGGTATGCTTAGGAATTACTAAAATTGTTACAGAAAATATTTATGTTATGTTTTTAACGTTGAAAACGATCAGATTATTCTCAAATTTTGTGAATAAAAATCAAATGGATAGTCCATTCGATTTCTATAGAAGTGACGTCATGCAGGTAAATTAATGACGTCAGACATGTAATTATTGAGGTTCTCAGAGGGGAATTAAGCCGTTTGGCATTAAATAAGCGAAATAATCGAAAAATCGATGTTTTCTTATTAATTTTGTCTGAAAAAGTCTGTGCAGTATAATAAAACAATTATTTGGTTCCTTGAAAGGGTATGTGAGGATATATTGCCGGTCTGGGTGTCATATTATCCCTCGCCTGCGGCTCGGGTAATATGACACCCAGACCGGCAATATATCCTCACATTCCCTGTCAAAAAACAAAATAACTATATAACATTGTGGTGATGTGGAAAGAAAAATGTTCACTTTAACACATTAATTGAGATATAAATTACCAGATTCAGTCTTTTGCTAAGACTTTTAAAGTGACTGCTCCGTGTGAGGGCAGCCATTCCTACTGACACCCTAGACTGTGAAGCCACTTCTTGTTCCCGTAGCAACCCGACTTTCTTCAAGTTGTTAAATGTTATTATCTGCTCAAACCCATGACTCTGAAATAGTTGTCAAGCTAGAAATCACAAACTTAGTTACACTTCACTTGGAATAAAAATCCCCAAAACATTCAATACCATTTATATGTTTCCTACCTATATATCTCGTAAAATTTTATTTTTTAATTATAATCACTTTCAGTATAATTATGTTTTCATTTAATGTTCCTAAAAATTCAAAACCAGTTTACACTTATATGCATGTCTTACAATATTAATTTCACACTTGAGTTTAAGGTAAACACTTGTTTTTACCCCATAAAAAACATATTACAAGCAAACTTTCTGATAAATATCTGTGTTAAAAAACTATTTTTTTGCAGTCACACCTTAGTTTCTATATAACAAATAACATACAGGAATCTTGATAAAGCACCCAGTAGTAAACCTCAAAGCAACTTTCAAGTATTCTTTATCTATTACTATGTTCAATACTATAAGACAGGGTTTAAATCTTCAAGCACAGTTTGCCCTTATCTTTTGCAAATTTCTTACACAACATGTCCTCTATGCTTCAAAGTGTTCACTACATATGTCATACCTGAGTTAGCTGTGTCTTCATTGACTTGTAGTCCTTGCCTGGGATACCATCATTGGTTACTGACAGAAGGCATAGTAGCTTTAGATTAGACACTAGGTTATCCTGCAACAATGTAATTAATTCACTTTTGAAAGAAAAGTATCACCAAGTGAGCGTATAAGCAAATTCAATCAGGCTACTTATATGTGTGCCAGATTGAAGGCAGGAGTAGTCACGTGGTAGAGCACTCACTTAGGGATCGAGGGGTCCCTTATTCTAGCCCAAGTCTGACTGCTAATTTTCTTAAGCAAGAAATTAAGCCTTCATTGCTTCGCCACCTAAGTGTATAAATGGGTATATGTGAGAAATATAAGCTAATGTTCCATGGCTGCCTACGGCGCCGACTGTTAACAGACGACATAAATCCAGTGATCGGGTGGTACAATGTGAAAGTCGGTTGAATACATTAATGAAAGACTATAAACCCATACATTTACATTTAGATTGACTGGCCAAACACTTTATCACAGCCAGTACTTGCAGAGGATATTGTAAATTATTAATCCTACATGATGAGTACTTTAAGTTAGAAGCAACATTAAGTTTCAGGTTAAAGCAATTTGAAAGTGGTGTAACAACTTATTATTCTTGTTGTCACAGATGGCTTTGTTCATACAGATGATATATTCCAAATGTAAAGTTAAAAGGACAAGTACAAGTTATAAACAACATCAAGTTTCACATTTAAGTAATTTGAAAGGGGGGCTTAATGAGTAGACCCAGATCAGACTGAACAAAAGTGCAAACATAAAAAGACATGCTTTGGATGAATCTTAAGTTGAACACAACTGACACGAATATGAGAGGACACTATTTAGGAATCTGTAACCTTAACACCTATAAACTTATAGCAGAACCTGTAATAAAACTAACTATTGGGAATAATTTGTAACAATTTAGGGCTAAGGATAGGAAACTCAGGAAATAATAAAATGAGAAGCAATGGAGTAACATTTAAAAACCAGGTAAATGGTCTTGGTACATGTATATAATGTTTTCTGAACAAAAATAATATAAAATCCTACATAAAATTATCCCTTTCCTCCATAGACACACCTTTATTGCGTGGGTGAACAGTGTAGATCCAGATCAGCCGGCATATCCGTGCCATCTGATCAGGATCTCCACTGTTCGCTTTTTGATTTGTTAGGTTACTTCCGACCAAGATGCGACCAGTGCAGATCCTGATCAGACAGCACTGATGTGCTGGCTGATCTGGATCTACACTGGTCGCACATGCATAAAAATGCTTATTTATGGAGGACAGTGTTAAACCAGAAAAATTAACATGATACATGTTAATACCTTTTAAATAAAATTAAAATAAAGTCAAAAATTAACTTTCTAGGGTAAAACAATGATAATGTGTTTTGATTTTTAAATTATCATACATACTTCAGCCGTGGTACCTTCCTAGCACAACAGCAAAATAATTTTGTCAATTATTTCATTGGAATGACAAAATAGAAGTAATTCAACAACTAGTATCAAAAAAGTACATAAAAGACTGATAATGAATCATTTAAATTATAATACATAGACTATTGAAAAAGGTTTAATATGTCAAAAACAATCACATTGGAAAGACATACCAGAAATCTACCAAAATCAGTAAATTTTGTCTCAGACTTCTATATCTTTAATAGACATTACACATGTTTAAAAAAAGACTCACCTGTTTATTTATACTTTCTTCTATGTAACTCATGTGATCTTTTAATGAGCTTCCTTCTAACAAACCTAAAACATACAGTCAACTATATACTAGTGCACAGAGTGTAAGTACCTTTCATGAGTATAAGGTAACAATAGAAAAATCTGGCACAGAGAGTGACTGCTTTCAGCAGGGATGATGCAGTTCATACAAAAACTGTTCAATAGAGGTAAATAGATTGCTCTACCCCTTTCATCTATATATAACCCTATCAGACAGCAAGAATGTGCTGGCTGGTCTGGATCTACACTGGTCGCACATGTATATTAGCCATATATTTGGAGTAAAGAGCTTTATGAACAGAATGTCATATAAAACATACTTTTTGCGAACAAGCTGTACATTACTTTTTATATACAGTTGAACCTGCCTTAGCAGCCATCACCATTTAGCAACTACCTGTCTTAAACAGCCAGTTTAAATATATCCTAAACTGACATTTTTTTCTAATTTTTACCTATCTTAAACAGCCACCTGTGTTAAGCAGCCACTTTGTGTCACTCCCTTGGGTGGCAGCTAAATATAGGTTCGACTTTAGACATAATTTTCTTCACATTTGGCTTTAAGGTGTAATGGAAACAATTTTGATCTTTATTATGATGTCATTCTCCATACAACATGACATAATGATGTATTGGGCTGAAGATTTTAAAACTGAGAATGGAAACCAGTCTCAAATCTCAAGCATCTGATTGGCTGAAATTTGAGACTGGTTTCCATGCTCAATTGTATAACTATGGGCACAAATGTGATATCATTGAAATGGACAATAGTTGTCTTACATAGGGATGTAAGGTGAGTTTTTCAATTACCAAAACACCTTTTCTGGTGATGTGCCCCATATAATGAGAGGTTTTAAACTTGTGTTGATGGGCCTGAAGGTAATATCAGCCAGGCTAGGAAACACAGGTCCTCAAGAGCTAAAGTTCTTGGACAATATTGCCTTCCTGGGTTGGCATCACCTACCATCCTTTCAACACTATCTAGTCTTAATGTTTGTTTAGGGTGTACACAAATAAAAAATACCACAATTTATAGAATCTGATATGTTTGTAAATGTAGTTATAACAATCTAAAGTAAAGAACCTATGAAACAATGTTTATACCTTTCCTCCATATATACACATTTTTATGCTTGTGCCACCAGTGTCGATCCAGATCAGCTGGCACATCCGTGCTGTCTGATCAGGATCTGCACTGGTCACATTTTGGTCAAAAATAACCTAATGAATAAAACATGAGGGTCCATAGGACCCTGGGTCGCTCACCTGTCAACAACTGCTCAATGGTTGCAAGAGTTGTGTGCAAGTTTGGTAAAATCAAGTCAAAAATTTAAAACAAAATTAACCTGCTATTGTGGAGAACATGTAACAAGATGATGCTTTATACCAAATATCTAAGCTCTAGGCCTTATGGTTTCAGAGAAGAAGATTTTTAAAAATTTTACTATATAACACTATGTAATAAAACTAGTGACCCCCGGGGCGGAGCCATTTTCGACCCCAGGAGAATAATTTGAACAACTTTTGTAGAGGACCACTACATGATGACACATACCAAATACCAAGGTTCTAGGCCTTGTGGTTTTAGAGAAGAAGATTTTTTTAAGTTTTCCCTATATAATTCTATGTAAAACAAGTGACCCCTGGGGCGGGGCCATTTTTGACCCCAGGGGGATAGTTTGAACAATTCTGGTAGAGGACCACTAGATGATGCTGTATATCAAATATTAAGGCTCTAGGCCGTGGTTTTAAAGAAGAAGATTTTCATGTTTTTCCTATATAACTATATGTAAACCAAGAAGACCCTAGGGCGTGGCCGTTTTTGGCCCAGGGGACATGATTTGAACAAATTTAGTAGACATCCATTAGACAATGCTACTTACCAAATATCTAAGCTGTACGCATTGTGGTTTCTGAGAAGATTTTTAAAGATTTCCTATATAAGTCTATGTAAAATGAAGTGACCCCTGGGGCGGGGCCAATTTTGACCCCAGGGAAATAATTTGAACAATCTTTGTAGAGTTCCACAAGAGGGTGCTAAATGCCAAATATCTAAGCTCTAGGCCTTGTGGTTTCAGAGAAGATAATTTTTAAAGTTTTTCCTTTAGGTTGCCATGGCAACCAGAGTTCTGCATGGAATTGATTTCTTTGAACAAATTTGGAAGAGCTTCATGCAAGGAACATCCATGGCAAGTTTCATCAACTTTGGCCCAGGGGTTTAAGAGGAGATGTCGTTTAAAGTAAAAGTTTACGGACAGACGATGGACGGACGGACGGACGCCGGACAAATTGCTATCACAAAAGCTCACCTTGTCACTACGTGACAGGTGATCTAAAAACAAACAATTTAGGTCCTGATCAGTTGACACAGATGTGCCAGCTGATCTGGAACTAAACTGTTCGCCCAGGCAATAAAGGTGTGTCTATGGAGGAAAGGGTTAACTGAATTCTACAAACAAGAGGGCCCTTAGGGCCTGGGTCGCTCACCTGAGTACAAAAGTACTCTCAGTTTTACCCCAGAGCCAACATTTAAATAATGCTGGTAAAGGGTCTCTTCACAATACTCAACAGGAAATATCCGAGGCCAGTCATAGTCGCATTAGTTTCAGAGAAAAACGATTATTTATGTAAACTAAGAGAACCCCAGAGCATGGCCAATTTTGGCCCAGGGGACATAATTTGAACAAACTTGGTAGAAATCCACTAAACAATGCTACATACCAAATATCTAAGCTTAAGGCATGAGGTTTCCAGTAAAAAGATTTTTAAAAATTGCCTTTTTTACAAATTGAGAGCCCCCAGGGCGGGGCAAATATTGACCCCAGGGCCAACATTTAAACAATGTTGTTAAAGGGTCTCTACACAATACTCAGCACCAAATATCTAAGATCTAGTCCTATTAGTTTTGGAGAAACAATGATTTTCATGTTTTTCCTATATATTTATATGTAAACCAAGAGAACCCTAGGGCGTAGCGGATTTTGGCCCAGGGGACATAATGTGAACAAATTAAGTAGACATCCATTAGACAATGCTACTTACCAAATATCTAAGCTGTATGCATTGTGGTTTGTGAGAAGAAGATTTTTAAAGATTTCCTTTATAAGTCTATGTAAAATGAAGTGACCCCTGGGGCGGGGCTAATTTTGTCCCCAGGGAAATAATTTGAATAATCTTTGCAGAGTTCCACAAGAGGGTGCTAAATGCCAAATATCTAAGCTCTAGGCCTGGTGGTTTCAGACAAGAAGATTTTTAAAGTTTTTCCTATATGTCTTTGTAAAATGAAGTGAACCCTGGGGCGGGGCCAATTTTGACCCCAGGGAAATAATTTGAACAATCTTTGTAGAGTTCCACTAGAGTGTGCTTAATGCCAAATATCTAAGCTCTAGGCCTTGTGGTTTCAGACAGGAAGATTTTTTAAAGTTTTTCCTATATAAATCTCTGTAAAATGAAGTGACCCCTGGGGCGGGGCCAATTTTGACCCCAGGGAAATAATTTGAACAATCTTTGTAGAGTTCCACAAGAGGGTGCTATTTGCAAAATATCCAAGCTCTATGCCTTGTGGTTTCAGACAAGAAGATTTTTAAAGTTTTTCCTATATAAGTCTTTGTAAAATTAAGTGACCCCTGTGGCGGGGCCAATTTTGACCCCAGGGAAATAATTTGAACAATCTTTGTAAAGTTCCACTAGAGTGTGCTAAATGCCAAATATCTAAGCTCTAGGCCTTGTGGTTTCAGACAAGAAGATTTTTAAAGTTTTTCCTATATAAGTCTATGTAAAATGAAGTGACCCCTGGGGCGGGGCCAATTTTGACCCAAGGAAAATAATTTGAACAATCTTTGTAGAGTTCCCTTAGAGGGTGCTAAATGCCAAATATCTGAGCTCTAGGCCTTGTGGTTTCAGACAAGAAGATTTTTAAAGTTTTTCCTATATAAGTCTATGTTAAATGAAGTGACCTCTGGGGCGGGGCCAACTTTGACCCCAGGGAAATAATTTGAACAATCTTTGTAGAGTTCCACTAGAGGGTGCTAAATGCCAAATATCTAAGCTCTATGCTTTGTGGTTTCAGAGAAGATTTTTAAAGTTTTTCCTTTAGGTTGCCATGGCAACCAGAGTTCTACTTGGAATTCCATTTTTTGAACAATTTTGAAAGGGCATCATCTTAGCATTATTCCTGTGAAGTTTCATCAAAATTGGCCAATGCGTTTCAGGGAAGAAGTCGATTGAAGCAATTGTTGACGACGCTCGACGGACGACGGACATCAGGCGGTCACAAAAGCTCACCTTGTCACTTCGTGACAGGTGAGCTAAAAACATGCCTACAAGCATAAATGAATTCAAAGTACAATCTAATCTAGCAGTTTGAACATAAATATTTCTGATACCATGTTCTGTCTGTATGTACTCCTGAAAATCTCCTTTGTTTTTCTTGTGAATGATCTGCTCACAGGCTCCAATATCTAAAACAACCAAAATAATACAGGTCTCGAACATTATCAATTTTTTTTCAACAAGAAACTTCCAACTTTTCAACCAAGAACAAAGATTGGAAAAAAAGGCTTTCACATAAGTTCCTGGTCAAAGTGTCATACAGTCATATGATTGGTGCTCCAGAAGGACTGTACCTATCATGTCTGCAGGGATTGTCTTAGTTTGTCATAACAGGGAGAAGTCTTTCTGAATTTAGGGAGAAATTAACTAGGATTTCAGCTTTCTGTATGAAACATCTACACTGCCTGAGTTGAGGGAGACGTTACGGACATTTTGGTGACCATTTCTCCCAAGTCTCCCTCTTAGCAATTACCTGGTCTGAGTCGGTAAATCCAGCCTGGATTTATTATCAAGAACCACAGCAGCAACTTTTTTTTCATTGAAGTGTTTTTCTTAAGAACATTACCTTTCACTACATGGGATATGGCTACTAATCCAAGAGCACTGATCCAGCTAGGCTGGCACATGCAAGCTATTAGATCAGGATGTACACTGTTAGCTGATAGATTCGTAAGGTTATTTATGACCATGAAGCAACCAGTTTAGATCCAGATAAAATGTCACTGATATGCCATCTGATCTTGATCTACATTAGTCACACATGATTCAAAACCCATAGATATTGTGTAAAAAGTTTCCTTACTGCTAATTGATGCAGTTTGATCAAAGCCTACACCATTTTTTTCGAAGAGAAAAAAATCAAGAAATCAAAACCTTGTGTAATAGGAAAGAAATAAAACCCATAAAAATTACATAATTATAAGCTGCAGATAAACCCTCTCAAGACAAAATGGTTAATATTTATGTTTATCTTAACAACGCTTTTTTACAAAGTTGTGTACTGCATTTGCACCATGTTAACATCATAATTTAAAGCATCTTTGTACTTTTTCATGATTTTCTATCATAGTACAACACTTAATGTAAATTAGCTTTAGACTGGTTCAGTTTTCTTAGAGAATAGTACAACACTTACGATAAGATAAATTAGCTTTAGACTGGTTCAGTTTTCTTAGATCATTGGCGACAAAATCTTTTATATCTTTCACTTGTGTAAAATTCTTCCTTTTCTGAAAAAGAACAAAATCTTCAGATGTTTTCCTATCAACAGAAGTTGATTATTATTTATTTTACCAATAATCTGGATCATCAACATAAAAGACGGCACATCACAATCATAAACTGAATAATAACTATCATAAACAGCAGCATCAACATTAACACTGCATCTTAAGTATCACAAACATCATGAATATAAAGATTGCTTATCACCATCATAAAATTGCATCATATCTATCATTAACAGCAACAGCAATATTAAGATGGCACACCATTATCATAAACTTGAATCATGATTCAGCTTACAAAAGGGAAAGGAAGACCAACACCCACTCTCCAAAATAAATATCACTGTATCTACAGATATTCAAAAGTGACCCCTGGGGCATTTCAAAAACCTTAAGTCCTGTAAGAACATCAATGGTTCTTAATTACTAGAATGTTGTGTTTCGCGGAACACGTGTCTCCTGCTGGCAAAAAGTTAAAATGTGGGCGTATGTTTAATCATATATAATAAAATGTTTTTATTCAAGTTGATTTCAATACTACACCACAGATCACATGATTCACCTTAATTGCATTTGAAAGGGGAATAACTAAAAAAATGGTGAAACCTGAGTTATCATTCTTCACCAGTTAGTATGTGCATGCAGATGAAATATTCAAAGAATTAAGTGAACTGAACAAGTACTTTGAATTTTACAGGCAACATCATGTTTCATGTAAAAGTTGCATTTGAAAGGGGCATAACTCATAAAATATTCAAACAGGAGTTTTCATTCTTTTTGTCACCAATGTCGTTGTTCATGCAGATGATATATTCCAAGTATTAAGTGAATAGGACAAATACTTTCAAAGTTATATGCAACATTAGGTTGCATTTGAAAGGGACATAACTCAAAAATAGTTAAACAGGAGTTATGTTGTTGTACCTGATGTTGTTCATGAAGATGAAATATTTCAAGTATTATGTAAATAACACAAGTACTTTAAAAAATATAGGCAACATAAAGTTTCATGTTAAAGTTTCATGTGAAAGGGACATAAGTCATAAAAAGTCAAGAGGTGTTATCATTCTTGTTGTTAGTGATGACGATATTCATGAAGATGATATATTCTGAATATTACCGGGGTAAGTGAACAGGACAAGTACTTTAAAAGTTAATGTCATCATTAAGTTCCGTGTGAAAGTTGCATTTGAAAACGGCATAACTCAAAAATTATTCAAACAGAAGTTATGGTCCTTATTGTAACCAATGTTGTTGTTCCTGAAGATGATATATTCCAAGTTTTAAGTGAATAGGACAAGTACTTTAGAAGTAATAGGCAACATTAAGTTTCATTTTAAAAGTTTTATTTGAAAGGGGCATAACTAAAAAAATATTGAAACTGGAGTTATCATTCTTGGTGTCACAGATGTTGATGTTTATGCGGATGATATATTTCAAGTATTAAGTTATTTGCAACATTCAATTTAAGTTTCATATTAAAGTTCCATATTAATGTCATTTGAAAGGGGCATAACTCAAAAAATACTGAAACAGGAGTTATCATTCTTGTTGTCACAGATGGTGTTGTTCATGCAGATGATATATTTCAAGTATTAAGGTAATAGGACAAGTACTTTCAAAGTTATTGGCAACATTAAGTTTCATATTAAAGTTGGGGGAGTACCGGACAACGGCACTGCCGACGACGTCGCCATACAATAGGATCCCTATGTGTCTACCTGCTATTGCAGGCGACACAAAAAACAATCTGACTTTAAACATTATAACATAGTTTTGCTTGAAATTTTCAACTTTTACTTATCAGATTTCACACTTTAATCTATTTATACAGGTTTAAAGTTTTAACCCATTGTGAACAGTGTCAATCAGATCACCTGGCACATCTTTGATCTACACTGTTCATTTCTTGTTCAGAAATGAATAAATAAATCAAAAGGGAACACTGAAGCCAGCTGACCTGAATCTACACTGTTCACCATGGATACCAGGCATATCCCAGTAAAGAGAAAAGAAAACACTTCCAATCCATTTTAATTAAAAGTTAACCCTTTCCTGTACAGACACACCTTTATTGCTAGGGCAAACAGTTTAGATCCAGATCAGCCGGCACATCCGTGCCATCTGATCAGGATCTAAACTGTTCGCTTTTTGATTCATTAGGTTATTTTTTACCAAAATGTGACCAGTGCAGATCCTGATCAGACGGCACGGACGTGCCGGCTGATCTGGATCTACACTGGTCGCACATGCATAAAAATGCGTATCTATACAGGAAAGGGTTAATAAACCCCATTTTGTCAGTCACTGTCACAATGTATACCTGTACTTACATCTGACACTGCCTGCAGTTGTTGTGCGTGAGACTTCAACAAGTCAAACACACATGTAAAATGCCGATTTCTAATCTCTTCAAACATCTGTGAGAAGAAGAAAACAAAGAGGTATATTAAAGGTAATGAAAAGTGGATTATCTATTAAATTTATGTCTGACATACTTTATATACTGAAATCTTTAATTTAAATTTCACCTGCTGTAAGTTTCCATAACATAAATAAAAAATATTGTAAGAAAACAAACTGGTACTGAACAAACAATGGTAGATTTGTATCAAGACAGTCAATAACTGCGAACATTCTATTTACTTGGCTCATTTGGGTAATATACCAGTTTCATTTTAACAGTTTTATCTTATCATGAAAGTATGTATTACAGAACTTATTTGACTATACAGCAACCATTTAGATGCTGAATCAGTAGATCTACACCTGACATACATGCAAGCTTAGTGTGTTATTCCTTTAACCTATGGGATATGGCTTTTATCCCATGGGGGACCAATGCAGATCAAGATCAGCCAGCACATCCATGCCATCTGATCTGGATCTACATAGTATGCTTTTAGATTCATAAAGATATTTCTGACCAAGAAGTGAACGCCTGTGCCAGCTAATCTGGATCTACACTGGTGGCCCATGTGATAAAAGGCGTTTCCATGGTGTAAAGATTTGCAAGCTGGCTATAGAGATGAATGCAAGCTGGCTATAGAGATGAATGCAGGGTTTTCATTTGACCTGGGAGATGACCCTATGACTCCTGAAATTTCAAAAAAGCCTCATTAAACCGCTAACATTTCAACTGAAGAATAGTTTTTTTCCTTAAATTATGGGTGCTTTGGCAATCAAATGGCAGAATCCCTTAAAAAAATAATCAAAATGACCATTGAGGCTCAGCAGCTAGTGGAATCCCTGGAATGTAATTGTCCCAAGGAACTCACCTCATCTTCACTAGACAGTTTCACTTTAACAGGATGATCTTTCTTGGTGATGTCCTTTCCAAACTCCACACAGCCACACTGTATACCAAACATGTCATCTAACAGCCCCTCATAGGTCACCTGAGTGCATAGCGGGGTCACAAAGTCAACTTCTGTAAGAAAAGTATGGGCATTCTGACAACAAATTCCTCATAGATTATTACTGGCAATAAAGAACTTTGAGAGCAGTAAAGTGCACAGTGACCAAGAACTAATTATCTTATTACAAGGGGTTTGAGACCCACCTAGATTAGGAACTTGAACCTGTTACTAAATGGATATAACATATTCCATGTGTATAATCCAGCCTTCACTGTAGCCACTGAACCAACTTGTGAACACTGGATTCACGTGCAACCTCTATGGTTTTTATCCAATGGGCAACCAATGTTTGTTTAGATCAGCCAGCATATCTGTACTCTCTGATCTTAATCTTCACTCATCTTCATAAGGTTATTTCTGACTTAGAGGCAAACAATGTATATTCTGATCACACTTAAGTTGTACAGTTTGATTTTGGTGTAAACTGGCCCTCAATGTGATTAAAGGTAAAGGGTTCATGCAAAGGTATTAACATAACCTCAAAGGTCCAGGTGTTTATCACTACAAAGAAGAGATTTTCAGTTATTATCTTTTTTACTTAGTATTTTTCTGTGTTCATGTTTCAATCCTATTTAAGAATACATGTACCAACCTCTGTCAATGAGAAACATGTGTCCAATCTCAGATCTGGGATAATCAGGCTCTATCAACTTGTCTCCCCCACTCAGCTGTTTCAGTAATTCATAACACATCTGCAAGAAGACAAACAGAAAAGATCCCCTGTTAAAACAATGCTTCGATTCTTCAAGAACGTGTCTGACCTTGATCATACAATCCAAAACTGTAAAATTATTAATGTCCCCTAGGATTAATTTTCATGAAATTTGTGGTTGAATGACCAATTAATTCACATACCCACAAAAATATAACTGCACATTTTTGTCTTCTGCTAGCATATAGCTCACTCTAATTTTAAAAATTGCTCCTGTTTATTTCATAAGTCAGTGTAAGCTTTCACAAGAATCAACATCATATTGTATCATTTCTTGTTTATTGTTAAATGATTTCACAGTATTGTACCCTATTAATCTTAGCTAACAGCAACTTTATTTAAATGTATTCTCTTTTATATATATCTGTCTCTATGGCCTAGTGGTTAAGGGGTCTGCCTACAGAAAACATTAGCCAAAGGTTTGAGCCCCACCGAGGACTTATTGTGATATGGCCAGTTGGTGAGCTGCTAGATAGCTGAATAAGGGTTACCAATTTTCTACCTGCCAAGAAGGGGCATATATGGTGGAATTTGTAACACTGTTCATGTGAAGGGTGTCTTGTAAGCCAGAGAGGCTGGCCCTTTGAATAGGGGCGACAGTATAATAAAAAACCGAGCCTCGTTATCACTCCAAAACATTTTGGACAAGGCAGATTTTCCCATCAAACCTTGTACATATAAAAAATAATTTAAGTATAAACCAAATAAAATGTTAACAATCCCCTTCTCCAATTCAAACTTTCCATCTTTATCACCTTTAAAATACCTGTTGGTATTAATTGTAATGAAAACTAAATAAACTGTAAGTACTAACACTAAAATAAAGACTTACTCTCCCAGCACGACCCAAGCAATATACATTTGGAATTTCTCCCATAATTCCCTGAATAGTCTGGATCGATTTACTGACATTGTGCAGCAATGTCAAATCATTATCCTATAGAAAAAACCAATAAGATTAATTTAGACCTATACTCCATATTAACATTTTAACATCTGTGCATCAAGTGCAGATCCAGATCAGCCAGCACATCAATACCATTTGATTAGGAGCTGCACTGGTCGCATCTTGGTCAGAAACAACCTAATAAATCTTAAAGCAAACAGTGTAGATCCTGATCAGATGACAGGGATGTACTGGCTGATTTGGATCTGGATTTACACTGCTAATTCATGCAATAAAGGTGTTTCTATGGAGTGATGGGTTAACTACATAACATAATTTTAATTTGATGTCATATTTTGCTTTATAATTTTATTTTAAAGAATCACTCTACAAGCAGATATAATATTAACAATTTTAAGGACATACTCAGTTAAGTATTTGCTTAAATTTATTTACATTTGGAGTTCTTTGAATTCAATTTACTTTTACCTTTGCCAAGACTGCATTTACTTTTGCTAACAGTACAGATATACCAGTATTCATACCAAATAAAAAGATTTGAAGAATTCAGGGCTTTCCAAGGAAAGAAAATCTGTATCCAATGGAAACAGTTCAAGGTCACAGCTGTCAAGGTCACAGTGGCCCATCACTCCTTCTTGTTCCAACAGCATCTCACACATAAACAGCTACAATACAAAATAATAAGAAATAAAAGATGTAAAGAATGACAAAAGGTCAAAGTTATAGCATTCCATGTCAATTTTCCATATACAGTCAAGTATTTTTATTTCAAAAGCACCTCACACAAAGACAGCTACAAAACACAACAAGATTTATCCATGACTGTAAACAATGATAAGTTCATAACAGGTCAAGGGCATAACTGCTCAGGAAATAAATGATTACTCCTTGATAATTTTCACACACATATACAGCTACAATTGACCGTATCAACAAGTGATCACGTGGTTTGTTCTAGGTAAACATGTTATCTCGCAGCAGCTGCTGTGTAACAAATAGCAATACACTGACCAGCTTTCACCAGAGGGCTTTGCTTGTAATTAGTACTGATAAGCCAAGATCAAAATAAATAAACAATATGCACTTGAACATTACAATATGTTTAATGTTTATAATAAATTATAAATTTATAACATGTTTACCATGCAGTAATATGTGCATTTATTCTCTGCTCTCTGTTTTAAACTTAAGTTAGAATGGCATTTACAAGTTAAATGGAGTGGACTAAAACACTAAATGAGATTCCCAAGTCATGCTCTATAATTAAAATTGTTGACTACATAAAACAAAGTGGAAGAAAGCTTTCAATAAAGGGTATAATTTCTTCGTGGAAAGTTATATACATAAAGCGTTTGTTGATAAGACAACTGACAGGTTCTGTATTAAATCAAAGTGGTGAGGAAGTCAAAGAAAACTGAGAAACCAAATGAATTGTGAATGACAATTAAATTGTCTGATGCAGAAGTCATATGTGGACAATGCAGCGGTATTGCAGGGTATGTAGACACGTGCATATTCTTATCATTGATAGGGTGTTTAATACAATCGATAATCAATATTACACTTGAATATTGCTTTTTAAATTCTGGAGTCATATGCTTTTCACAATGTCTTGCTGCGGAAATATCTTGATTGATCCCAGTACTACATACATTAAGTTTACCCAAGTTTTAAATATCTTTTTAACTGTTGCCAAAGATATGCTGAAACGCATTTCCAAGTCTGTTTTAGTAATCCTAATTTTAACTTCATGAATGTAAGCAAAAACTCATCGTCCAGATATATAGCTTGTGTGTTCTGAAAGGTTAACTGGTGTCGTTATCATCATCATCATCATCACCAACCATCTCATCATCAGAATCAAAATAATAAGCACCACATATAAATTGATCTCGACTACGTCGGTCCCACTTAATGATAGAACTTATGTTTTTATTTGGAACTAACAACTCTAAAAAAGAGTTGAACACAATCAATGTTGGTAATCCAGTGTGGAATTTTAGAAGTTTCATTCTTGGATTCGACTGAATAATGTTTTTAAGTGAAAATTGATTTCCTTGTTGTTTTTTTATAGGCAATTTTATTATGGGCAAACAAGGATGGAATTTGTACTTTGAAGGACACTTCTAAGCGTATCATAGTAATGGAAGTCAGCTATCTTAAAATGTTTGCTGTATATTCTAGTTGACTGTGATATAACAAAGTTGTCCTTGGTGAATAAAGCTGCTCTGTATATTCTAACCTTCCAAATCTGGAGTTTAAAAGACTAATACTTGAACTAACTTCTTAATTTTATGCACACCATTAAATTGTTAAAATCATATAAAAATATGGATTTGATAAAGTCATTTGCATTGAGATATAACAGATTATGCATTCAGTTTAACATGCGGCCTTCAAATTCTATACATTTATGAAATAAATAAAGGATTTTTACCTTCTTTTGTTTTAAATTACTTGGAAACTGATGCATTGATACGCCATCTTCATGACCAGACACATTGCATAGGGGCACACAACAATTAAACATCATCATTCCTAATTATGATAACATCTACTAGCGTGAGGTGTGTATTTCAAGTGCAAATAAACACTGAGAGTTTCCAGCCAGTTAACATGTTTACCTAGATAAGATCATGTGACTTTCTCTGGCGATATGGTCAATACAATCGTGGGCAAGAAATATCAGGTTACAGGTAATATTAATCTGACAGCATACAAGGTGTATTATAGCACAGACCCTCTAATCAGGTTACAGGTAATATTAATCTGACAGCATACAAGGTGTATTATAGCACAGACCCTCTACCTCACATAACCCAAACAACAAAATGTTTTAATATCAATTACAAGCCCTCCGAATCAGATCTAAATATTGCTCTTTTGATATTTTGTAAGTACACAATGTGTACACATGGTTAAAGTCATGTAAGATTCTTTATCAGCCACAAGATGTTAGAAGTTATGTAGAATTGTCAAAAAGCCATTATTTTTGGACAAAACCTACCCTCCTAGGAACCATAACAATCCTGTATCTTCTCTTCTCCCCTCTAGCATGTTCCTGGCTGATATGGTCGGCTATCATCTTCATGATGTTCATCTTTGGCTTGACCAAGTACATCCGTCTGAACACATACAAATTATGATTTTAAAATACAAGAAGCAAAGTTTGTGTGATTTCTGTATGAAATTTAGGCAAACAACCATTGCATGTTCTAAATGAGCTGAATGACAATAATTAGCCAATCAAAATGTCTCTCCTAAAATGTGGTTGTGAAGGCAGCAAAAATGGATAAATAAGTAGTATACTGGTACCATGTTCAATTTGAACAAAAGTATGGCACGAGCCGAAAAAACTGTTATCTTTGTACGGACTGGATACCTTAAGCTCAACAGACATCTAGGCAATGTTGATCTAAGTGCTATGTGTCTCAATTTCCTTAATTATTGAAAATTGATGGTAACCAGAAAATGAATCATAAAAATGTAAATGACATGTACATACCTATCACAGCCTCCAAGCTTCATCTCCTTATCTGATCTTTCTAATTTAAATATCTTATCAACCCCATTTTCCTGCAAATGTTACAAAACAGTATTAGAATGTTTATTTAGTATGATGTACAGTTCTCATACTCCAAAATACTGAAATCAGTTCTTCTGAATACTGAAGTACAGAAGTTATTTGTTATAAATATGAAACAGAGTATACATGTTCTTATTACTTGTCTGAGAATTATGAACTCATAATAGCTGCCAGAAATATAGCATGATTTATAATGGGACGGATTTCAGATGTGTAAGGATATTTCAAGATGGGCGTAGCCCCAACTTATATGCATCATTCACTATGAATGACTTCCAATGATCAAACCTGTGATAAATCACCAGCCGCTTTTTATTATTTTAATTCTTATATGAAAAAAAAATTTATACAGCTTCGAAATAATGGAAATACTTTGCCGAGTACAATCGTCCAGCAATCAAAACTTACAGCAGTAACATATCATGGATTAAATCACCATTGCTTCAATTTACTGCCTTAGAGAATCTAAATGGTCATGTTAGAAATTTAAATACATTTATCAGCATTATACTAAACTTAGTCAAACATAGAAAACTCTGTGTAAGTGAAGTATTATAGCCAGAATTATTAATTTGTTCACTTTTTTGTTTCTTTTTTATTTCATTAGTTGCATTTTATTATTCTGGTCAATACTGGTCAATTGAACTTTTTTCAAAATGTTCATAAAAGAAAAATAATTTATTTTTGTGTGAATGTTGATATTAAACTTAACTTTTTACTTGTTGTTTATTGATAAGAAATTGTTCATTACTGGTTGACAGTTGCAAGACTAATTGCAGTACTGTAGTCCCAGCAATTTTCAATGCAAACTCTCAAACAATCATTATTATTGCTATCAAAAGATAACAAATTGTATGGACTTTTTATAAATCAGAACAACAAGTTTTCTATATCAGTTTCTTTGAGTTTGCATTGTTGTTTTAACTGTTTATAATGCATATAATTATATGAAACAGCAGCTGTACATTATCCTAATGTTTTGCAAGTTACAAGTTTTTTTTCTGCACCAGTTAATGTCTTAAGAACATAATCCACATGAAGCTTTTTTTGTATAGCTGAGCAGTGTTATTAAGGTTTACCTTCAGAAAAGATGCTCCACCAGAAATCCTGTCAACTGGCTTCATCAAGTCTGGGTCAAGCACAATGTCTTTTCTGCCCTGATACTGCAACAATATAATCAATGTATTTTGGGACATTTTACATAACATGAACTTTGCTGAAATGGGTGCACTCTTGATTTGGTACTAACTCAACCAGAGCAGTGTTCCATTATATATCCATGGACTAAGATTAGATTTGGCAAAAGGCGAGTCATTAGCTTAGTAGTAAGCACATCTGCCTCTGAGTTCAGGGATTGTTTATTTAATCCCCTGCTACTCCAACTAAAAAAAGTCTTTCCGATGATTTCATGGACTTAAAGCCAAGGTCAAGTGTAGCAGTGCTGTACATCAGACACTTAAGTTATATCTGAATTGTGAACCAAAGATTTTGAAGATGATGAGGTGTGAAAATAAAATTATAGTTTATTTAACAATATCCAAAAATACTGTCAGGGTTTTTTTTCCTTAACAAACTGACGCCGATATCGGCGTCCTCCCCAGGAAAAAAAATTCCCCAACGAAAATCACTTTCCCCCTTGTAAAGTGATAATTTTTTAGCAAAACGTAAACAGAAGCTTAATTTATAGTTATGCTTAATCTATTTCATCTAAAATCTGCACAATTTTTACAAATATTTGTTAGAAATAAGGTACGTACGCAACGAGTATTATTTGTTGAATGTTACTAAATTTAGATTCACTACGTCACAGAAACTGTATCCTCGTTGTCAACTTTAACATTACTGCTACTGGATTATCGTCGTGCTGGGAATAAAGGCATTCTACCTGCCAGTTTTAAGTGGATTTTACAACAGTTGAGTACCGAGCGTACGGCTGTAAATTACGGCTAAAATACGACTCGTCCACCTAATTCCTCAATAACATACGTCCCGAGGACTTCGGAAAAAGAAAATCACAACCATCAACGTAGACACACGTAGTAAATTAAAACCCCGCCTATAATCTTTCAGGTCACACAGTTTATGAGTAGATAGTAAAAAATGTTTTGCTAAAACAATACGCTCCGCCCAACCAGTTTATTAAACGCTTGCGCGCACCAGTCTAATTATCGCTGAGAAATGTTTTCTGACACCGGGCAAAAAAACAAATCTGTTGTTTTGATAATTGACAATTAATTGAAGATTAACTGAGTAAATTGCTTGTTGTTGTATATTTTCTTCGTCGTGCTTTTAAACGGATGCGGCCTGTTTGCACTGTCAGGTAAAACGAACGACAAATAATGCAAAGTACGAACAACAGAATTCGGCGCCATGTTCTGTCACAAAAATACGAATCGTCAGGTGAAATACACATTCAAAACTGTGCCGGGAAATCATTTTTATCCCAAGATTTTTATATCTTCCGGAATATTCATTGAAGTCCAAATTTACAATATGACTCACAACTACAACAAGAGGGCCATGATGGCCCTTTATCGCTCACCTGAGTACAACAAAGTTATTTTTAGTAACAGTGACCAAGACCCAGATGACCCATTTTCGAACTCATCGGAGAAATCATTGGGACAAACATCCTGACCAAGTTTCATGACAATCCGAGCAAAAATGTGACCGCTAGAGTGCTAACAAGAAAATTCTATTTTAAGTTACAGTGACCTAGTTTTTATACCTAGATGACCCATATTTGAACTTGTCCAAGAAATCATTGGGACAAACATCCTGACCATGTTTCATGACAATCGAAGCAAAAATGTGACCGCTAGAGTATTAACAAGAAAATTCTATTTTTAGTAACAGTGACCTAGTTTTTGGACCCATATTCGAACTCGTCCAAGAAATCATTTGGACAAACATCCTGACCAAGTTTCATGACAATCGGAGAAAAAATGTGATCGCTAGAGTGTTAACAAGAAAATTCTATTTTTAGTAACAGTGACTTAGTTTTAAGACCCAGATGACCCATATTCGAACTCGTCCAAGAAATCATTGGGACAAACATCCTGACCAAATTTCATGACAATCGCAGCAAAAATGTGACCGCTAG
This sequence comes from Corbicula japonica, assembly GCA_038501625.1. Taxonomy (NCBI): domain Eukaryota; kingdom Metazoa; phylum Mollusca; class Bivalvia; order Venerida; family Cyrenidae; genus Corbicula; species Corbicula japonica. The sequence continues at coordinate 2,577,135 of JAZAYU010000040.1, forward strand.
AGTGTTAACAAGCAAATTCTATTTTTAGTAACAGTGACCTAGTTTTTGGACCCAGATGACCCATATTCGAACTCATCCGAGAAATCATTGGGACAAACATCCTGACCAAGTTTCATGACAATCAGAGCAAAAATGTGACTGCTAGAGTGTTAACAAGCAAATTCTATTTTTAGTAACAGTGACCTAGTTTTTGGACCCAAATTACCCATTTTCGAACTCATCCGAGAAAGCATTGGGACATACATCCTGACCAAGTTTCATGACAATCCGAGCAAAAATGTGACCGCTAGAGTGTTAACAAGAAAATTCTATTTTTAGTAACTGTGACCTAGTTTTTGGACCCAGATGACCCATATTCGAACTCGTCTGAGAAATCATTAGGACAAACATCCTGACCAAGTTTCATGACAATCAGAGCAATATTGTGACCGCTAGAGTGTTAACAAGAAAATTCTATTTTTAGCAACAGTGACCTAGTTTTTGGACCCAGATGACACATATTCGAACTCGTCCAAGAAATCATTGGGACAAACATCCTGACCAAATTTCATGACAATCGGAGAAAAAATGTGACTGCTAGAGTGTTAACAAGCAAATTCTATTTTTAGTAACAGTGACCTAGTTTTTGGACCCAGATGACCCATATTCGAACTCGTCTGAGAAAATATTGGGACAAACATCCTGACCAAGTTTCATGACAATCGGAGCAAAAATGTGACCGCTAGAGTGTTAACGAACTAAGTGTGGACGGACAACAGACGACGGACATACATCGATCCTAATAGCTCACCCTGAGCCAGCTCAGGTGAGCTAATAAAAATTAAATATCGCGACATTTGAAAGTCAAAGTACCGTGTAATTTTATGATCATTTATCATCGTTCATAGTGTGTTCTATTAGCATGTGCGTATCAAAGGGGGGGGGGGGGGTGGGTCAGTGGAATTGCTCGAACCCTCCTTTTGAGCAGCAATATTTAATTTTCTCGGGGAATTCAGCAATTAAGTATGAAATAATCACTAACTTCCCAACCACTGGCCTAAAGAAAAGATTTCTGGAAATCTTGCATCCGAAATGATTTTGATTCTAAGCACACAATTAATGGATACATTATTTTAAGCAGGCTCTGAAAGTGAGCAAGTATAAATAAACTTATTCTTGTACTGTTTAAGATCAGATAACAAAGAGACTTGCCTCAATAGACTGCTTGGTAATGAAAGCTAAAGTAATAAAAAGAAAGACAGAAGCATAAACTCGAGTATAAACATTCACTGTAGCTAATACAAGTAAGACTGAATAATAAACTAAATTTTCCCCAATTTGGTATTTTTCACACATTTTTCCCCTTTTGACCAGCGTCTTCCCCTCTTCCTTAAAAAAACCTGACTGTTATTATATTATTATAAACAAAAAAATAAACAACATAGCAGGTACCACATTTTATTAATTTTCTTACAAATTTTTTTTCAACAATTGCCTCCTCTTATTATCATTCTACATCTGTTTATAACAATATAAAAACAATAAAAATGATAATTTTATTTCACACCTCATTATCTTCAAAACGGTATGGTGCACAATTCAGAATTACCAGGTACAATGAGGGAATTAGAGAATCTTGCACAACCCAACATACAACTAAAATCACTAACACTCTTTTGGAGGTGTTGCTCATAGGGTATTCTGGTAGCAACAATAAATAAAAAAAAATATATGCAAAGACTGAACATGCTTTAAACAGTGCATGCAACCCAACCTGTCACCCTAACTTTGACATAATCCAAGTTCTATTTAGATTCCACCTTTTCCTATATTGATAGGTGGCAGAATATTAAATTTTAAAACAAATTTTCGATGTTCAATGTTAATAATAACAGTTGTATCGGGTACACATTCATGCCTTTTCGGCATTATTTGCAGTTAGCTCCGCCTCTCCACAGAGCTGAATTTTAGAGAGAGCATATAGGAGCAGAAGATGAGAATTAAATTAAACTAGAAATGTGTCCATAGGACACGGATGCCCCCGCTACGCATGTTTGTCATGGTGAACATTTATACCAAGTTATTTTAAAATCCAATAAGTAATAACAAACTCACAGCCCAGACAAGAAAATTCTATTTTTAGAAACAGTGACCTTGACCTTGGACCTACAGGCATGGGTGTTGTATGCGACACACCGCCTTGTCATGGTGAACATTTGTGCCAAGTTATTTTGAAATCCCACCATTCATAAGAAAGTTACAGCCCGGACAAGAAAATTCTATTTTTAGTAACAGTGACCTTGACCTTGGACCTATAGGCATGGGTATTGTACGCAACACACCGTCTTGATATGGTGAATATTTATACCAAGTTATTTTAAAATCCATTAAGAAATAACAAAGTTACAGAGCGGACAAGATTTTTCCAACAAAATTCTATTTTTATTAACAGTGACCTTGACCTTGGACCTACAGGCATGGGTGTTGTACGCGACAAACCGCCTTGTCGTGGTGAACATTTGTGCCAAGTTATTTTGAAATCCCTTTATTTATAAGGAAGTTACAGCCCGGACAAGAAAATTCTATTTTTAATAACAGTGACCTTGACCCTGGACCTACGGGCATGGGTATTGTACGCGACACACCGTCTTGATATGGTGAACAATCATACCAAGTTATTTTAAAATCCATTAAGAAATAACAAAGTTACAGAGCGGACAAGATTTTTCCAACAAAATTCTATTTTTATTAACAGCGACCTTGACCTTGGACCTACAGGCATGGGTGTTGTACGCGACACACCGCCTTGTCATGGTGAACATTTGTGCCAAGTTATTTTGAAATCCCTTTATTTATAAGGAAGTTACAGCCCGGACAAGAAAATTCTATTTGTAATAACAGTGACCTTGACCTTGGACCTACGGGCATGGGTATTGTACGCGACACACCGTCTTTGATATGGTGAACAATCATACCAAGTTATTTTAAAATCCATTAAGAAATAACAAAGTTACAGAGCGGACAAGATTTTTCCAACAAAATTCTATTTTTAGTAACAGTGACCTTGACCTTGGACCTACAGGCATGGGTGTGGTACGCGACACATCGCCTTGTCATGGTGAACATTTGTGCCAAGTTATTTTGAAATCCCTCTATTCATAAGGAAGTTACAGCCCGGACAAGAAAATTCTATTTTTAGTAACAGTGACCTTGACCTTGGACCTACGGGCAAGGGTATTGTACGCGACACACCGTCTTGATATGGTGAACATTCATACCAAGTTATTTTAAAACACTATATGCCCTTCCGCCATTACATGGCGGGGGCATAAAAAGAGAAAAGGATTTTAAGATGAGGTTATTGGGTGCACATCCTCACACCTGCACCATCAGGTTCTCATATAATGAACACATATCCTCCGGTACTCTATTCCGACGCATCACTATTCTGACGCACTTTTTGTTGTGACCTCGTTCTCGATACAGAAACTGTTTGACATCACTTTCGCTGAGTTTTTTTTATTAACATCAAAGAGATTTTTTTTGAGCAAAAATGTGGCAAAGTTAGAGATTTTGATGTATTTCTTTGTAATATTTTACACTAAGCTATGAAAAATAAATGTTTTTATTAATTCCTTTTTCAAACATGGTATTTCAGTGAAATAATACAAAAAAAGAAACAAAGCAGCTGATATCTCCTAGCTCACTATTTTTAGAACAGTGAAAATCAAGTGCTTTTTACGTTTTGGTATCATTAAATATGGTAACCAGTCAAGTGCGTCGTTTCATTGTACTCTCAGTTCAGCCATATTGGATACCCCCACTTGTCAAATTGTGATATTTTTGGTTTGAAAATGGAATCCAGATATGTAAAAATGCTCTCAGATGATGGGTAAATGAGTAATCTTCCCAATAAAAAAATAAAAAGGCAATGAACTATTTCTCTTCCATTTGCTTCCCGTAAGTTATAAACGTTTGTTAGGTGCGTCGGAACTGTGTACTCTAGGATATATACAAGTTGCCTTGATGAATTAATTCCAACCCACACTCACAATCCTCCAAACAACTAAAATGACTAACACTCTTCTGGAGGCGTCGCTTTTAGGGTCTTCCGGTATCGACGATAAATAAAAAATACATGCAAGTATTCTGCATTTTTAATGAATAGATAGCACTATTTTTAATGGGATATTTTGCACGAGTCGTGTACACATAAACACCGGTTATCAATTTTCCTAGTCTACTGGATCTTTAAATAAAGAACATCACACCAAAAGCATAAAGAATAATTTTTAAGCCAAATTGCTTTAATATTTACTGCGTTTAAACATCTTTCGAGGTCTTGTCTTGCTTTTTGACGCAATCGAAACACATCAGGAAGTTTTTCTCCACCTGCGGCCGCCATGTTAGTTCGATAAACTCTGTTAAAAACCGCTACTGAACGTATTCTCACCGACCAGTCACCATACACACACTAACTTTAACATAATTCAAGTTCTATTTAGATTCCACCTTTGCCTGTATTGATAGGTGGCAGAAATATTAATTTTTTTTTTAAAACACATTTTCAATGTTCGATGTTAATCACAGTTGTATTGGGTATTATTTGCAGTTAGCTCTGCCTCTCCACAGAGCCGAAGTTTAGAGAGAGCATAGGAGCAGTAGATGAGGATTTAATTTAAAAAACAATAAAAGTTTATGATGAGGTTATTGGGTGCACCAACCTAACACTTGCACTGTCAGGTTCTCATATAAACACATATATACAAGTTGCCTTGGTGAATTACCTCCAACTCACACAAACATGCTTGTCTATTTTGCATGTTAAAACAATCAGACATTGTACATCAACGTAGATAAAGGCAAACAATTGTTTCAGTTTTCAGACACCTGGACTTTAAAAAAAAAATAGTTTTCATTGAAAGGTCATAGTTTGTGTTTCATTTAAGTCATCTGCAATTGTTGCCACTATCTGCATGTGTATCTGTCTTTCTTCTGTACTTTGAAAACTGTCAATCTAAGTCATTGAGTGTAAAGTGATTTGATATAAGACAGGACCCTCAAATATTATAAAAACCCTGTAAGGACCAAATACAAGAAAAAATGTCGCCACGCGCCGAAAATCAGGTTTTCATTTAATATTTATACTTTTGTAAAGAAAATATCTGGTATGAAGAAACTGAACTTCTATTTTTAGCGACAGTGACCTTGATCTTGACTTCTTAATAGCTATCCCCAGGTGCGTCTTGGTATAAGCTACCCAAAGAAAGTTTGGTGTCAATAGATCACAGCTAACCAAAGTAATAATGAGAAACCTGAATTTCTATTTTTAGCAACAGTGACCTTGACCTTTATCACAGACACCTGGGTAGCAATCCTAAGTAGTGTCTTGATATAAGCTACCACAAACCAAGTTTGGTGTCAATAGGCCAAAGCAAACTCAAGTTATTGAGCAGAAACTGTATTTCTTGTTTTAGCAACAGTGACCTTGAGCTTTATCACCGACACCTGGGTAGCAATCTCAAGATGCATCTTGATATAAAATCCCAACACTAAGTTTGGCTCAATATACCAAAGCAAACTAAAGTTATTGAGGGGAAACTGAATTTCTATTTTTAGCAACAGTGACCTTGACCTTGATCACAGACACCTGGGTGACAATCCCAAGCTGCCTTTTGATATCAGCTACTCATATACCAAGCTTAGTGTCAACAGGTAATTTGGCATCAACAGATAACATTCACAAAATACTTAAAAAATCTAAGTCAAAAAGGGGCATTACTTTGGCAAAACACAGTCAGGGGTTATGAAACTTGACCTGATAATTGGTACTATGATGTCAAACAATTATGTTAAGTTTCAAAGCTATACCATGAATGGTAACTGAGAAAAAGACAACTTTCACAAAAAAAACTTAACAAAATGTCTAAGGTAAAAAAGGGGCATAACTTTGTCAAAATAAAGTCAGGGATTAGGAAACTTGTCCCAATCATTGGTATTGTGATGTTAGACAACTATGTTAAGTTTCAAAGTTGTATCTTAAACTCTTACTGAGAAAAACACAACTTTCACAAAAAACTTAACAAAATTTCTAAGTGAAAAAGGGGCATTACTTTGTCAAAATACAGTCAGGGGTTATGAAACTTGTCCTGATAATAAGTATTGTGATGTCAGACAACTAGGTTAGGTTTCAAAGTTGTACCTTGAACGGTTACTGAGAAAAACGCAACTTTCACAAAAAAAATTAACAAAATGTCGACGCCCGCCCGCCCAACGACATACCCCAATCTAATAACCAGGATTTTTCTAAAGAAAACCTGGTTAAAAACCGACAGCATTATTATCAAAGAGTCCTTAGAAATAGATGAAAAGGGTTAGAAGTAGAAGTGTTTCTGCCATGAACTCATTTGTCATAATGTACAAGTAGTATTGGCAGGTCTAGTCTAAATTGATGAATTAAGCTATAAAAGATGTTTTCAATTCATTATTCAATTAAAATGCATTTAAAATTGTCACGGTTATTCACTTATTTCGAAAAGTATAGATCAGTAAAATATACTGTTCACTAATAATCATTGCAGCTTGACAAAACAAAAAAGTGGAGTACCATGCAATCTGGCAGGGCCAAATATCATAAACCTGAGTTTAGAGACATGTCTCAAATTTCAAGCATCTGTTTGGCCGAAATGGTGACTGGTCCCCATTTCAGCTAATTAGATGCTTGAGATTTGAGACTGGTCTCTAGTTTTAGTTTTAAGATCTTGGGCCCAGGAACTATTTCAGATCTCACTTCATAACTTCTATAAAGCATAATTGGACCACATATCATATCTCCGTCACATGCTAGTTTCAAGATGGATCACAAAGCCACTTACTGCTACATGCTGTTCAGAGTCAACTGTATACTTATCAGGCCCCAAGATTATAACACTGAGAATGCGAACCAGTCTCAATTCTCAAGGATCTGATTGGCTGAAATGTAGACATGTCTCTCATTTTTATAATCTTCAACTCTGGAAACTATCATTGACATATCACTTTCTGATGCACCCAGTCTTAATTTTATTCACAATTCTTACTGTAGTTTGTAAGTGAAATAGTGGAGGGAAAAGATATAACAGAACAAATCATAATTATATTATGTATGTTATATTTATTCATATAAAAGTAATAATTGTTCACAAGTGATTTAAATGTATATGAAAATATATGTTTTATTTGATTCTGGCACTGCATCATTGTACAGAATTAATGTTCTAGTGCACCCTAGTCTAAACAATACAAGAGACACTGGATATTGCAATTTGGCTGATAGTGATAATGAAAACACAAGGTTCATACATGATGATTACATTGTGATTACATGATGATGATGATGATGATGATGATGATGATGATGATGATGATAACAGTAACAATAGCAATGAATACAGTTAAAAATTACAATCATTTTCTGAGTTTGCTCAACTTTCGTCCAAGTACAATTAAAGGACAACACGTTAAACGAGTAACACGATTATTTCACAAGCAGAATTAACCCTTTACTCCATGGAAAAAACTTTAATAGAATAGACAAGCAGTGTAAATTTGGATCAGCTAGCAGAGCTGTGCCAATTCAACTGGAACAACAATGTTTGCTTCTTGGTCAGATATAACCTAATGAATCTATAAGCATAGAGTGTAGACCCCAGTCAGATGGCACAGATGTGGTGGCTGATCTTGATCAACACTGGTTGCCCATGGGATATAAGCCATATTCCACAGAGTTAAGGGTTAATATTAGAGTTTTACAACGAGATATGGAATGCAAATCTGGAAGACTACAATGACAGTCATAATGGAAGATTAAAATAAAATTTAGTAAACCAAAACTTAGTCTCATCAATAAAATTTTATAATGTTTAAAAAAGCTAAATATATGCTTAAAATTTAAAGTTTTACTAAAACAAAGAGATAATCGATGTGATGCATAATAATTGTTGCATGGAGAATATACACCACTATTGAGTGGAGAGAATAAAATTTCAATAAGAAAACCCACATCCAAATATTTTCTCCAAACAAAATTGGACAGGGCGGAGGTAGAGTAAACTGCCATAAAATCAGTATTTTGGTATTACACACCAACTATACCTTATAACCTATCAAATTCTTATCATTTATTCTTTCTTTTTAATATATGTTATATATGCTTTTCAGTTACTCACTGACCTTTAAGTCAAGCATAAACTTAAGAAAAACAAGAACAAATTGAGAATGAACATTATTCGCAGGAAGTTGTCTCAATTTGTGTTCAACCTTTGAGGAGATGAAGTTAATCTACAGAATCTCATGCTATCTCTGAGAGAACTTGTGGACTGAACCACACAATTCTCGCATGATAAAATAGCTTATACACTGTCCAGAAACAACTCAAAATAATTTGATTAAAAAATGAGAAAGAAAGCCATAGTTCTTCTTTACTATGAATTACATTGGCCACACTAAACTGATGTTTTACCAGTACAAATTTTGTTATTTTGCAGCAGATTCTTGTGATTGTTGTTACCATAAGTTATAGTACTCATAAAAATAATGGCATGAAAACTAAATGTTCTGCATTTCAGAGATCGCTAAAAGCTTCTTTGGAATTCAGCTTCAATTTTCACTGGAATGCTAAGGCAAGTTAATGCTGGAATGCTTACACAGCAAGCTAATGCTTTAACACTTTACACAGAAAGCAAATGCTGGAATGCTTAGAAATCAAAATTTTTATACAATGCTTTAAAATACTTGCTATAGTTTGTTTAAAGGTATGTCAAAACACTTAACAAGCAACAGAAAGCAATAATATATAACCCTTAGTCCATACAAACTTTTATGATATGGGCGACCAGTGTAGATCCTGATCAAAGGGCACAGATGTGCAAGCTGATCTGGAAGTGTAGATCCTGATCAAAGGGCACAGATGTGCTAGCTGATCTGGATCCTCTTTGTTCACACATGCCATAAAATGTGTATACATGGAATAAAGGTAAGCTGCAGCTTTAAAAAACATCTTCACAAAGAAAACTGAATTTTTTGGGAATGAATATTTGTTGGAATTCAATCTTTAAATTTTATGTGAAAAATATACAAGTGTCCTAAAGAAACGAAACCAAACTGTCAAATAATGTTCGTTTTAAACCTGACACATCATTAAATTCTGTTTATACTTGTACAGGATTAATGGAATTGTTTTTTTGCACACATGAATGATGCTGTTAAAAGGTTTCTCGAATTAATAAGACATATCCAAATGTTCTATAGCCATTTGGTTTATTGCAAGTCCTTGCACACAGTGGTATCGTTTCTTCTGGACACTAGTTTATTATAAAATTCCAATAAATTTAAGACTGGAACAACATATTTTAACTAACATGCACTAACACAAAAATGTGCAAAGTCATCTCCTAACTATGTTTTATTTATTCAAAATTATCTGCTTAACTGTGAGATGCATATTCAATGTCTCAGCTAACCTGTGAGAAACATATCGAGGGGTCAGTGCAAAACTATTGTAACTCCTTCTTTATTTCAATGTAGTTACAATAGTTTTGCACTGAGCCCTCGATATGCAATGTCTCAGCTAAACTGAGAGAAACATATGCAATGTCTCAGCTAAACGGAGAGAAACATATGCAATGTCTCAGCTAAAATGTGGGAAACATATGCAATGTCTCAGCTAAACTGAGAGAAACATATGCAATGTCTCAGCTAAACTGAGGGAAACATATGCAATGTCTCAGCTAAACTGTGGGAAACATATGCAATGTCCCAGCTAAACTGTGAGAAATGTATGCAATGTCTCAGCTAAACTGCGAGAAATGTATGCAATGTCTCAGCTAAACTGTGGGAAACATATGCAATGTCTCAGCTAAACTGTGAGTAATGTATGCAATTTCTCAGCTAAACTGAGAGAATCACATGCAATGTCTCAGCTAAACTGAGAGAATCATATGCAATGTCTCAGCTAAACAGTGATAATCATATGCAATGTCTCAGCTAAACAGTGTTTATCATATGCAATGTCTCAGCTTAAGTGTGGGAATCATATGCAATGTCTCAGCTTAACAGTGATAATCATATGCAATGTCTCAGTTTAACTGTGACACTTACATTTCAATGTCATCTGCTTAAAAGTGAGATGCACATGCAGTGTCTGGTAAACTGTAAGATACATATGGAATGTCATCTGCTAAATGCTATGTCATCTTCAAAAGCTGAGATGAATATACCTGGCATTACTAATTTGCATATGCATGCCATCAGCTAAAATGAAAAATGCATATGCAATGTCAGCTACTAAAAGCTGATAAACAAATGCAATATAATCTTGTAAATTTCAAGATACCTATAGAATGTCATCTGCCAAAAAATGAAATGAGTAGGCATTGTCACCTCATTAGCCAGATGATGCCATTCCTATGCCTTTAGACAGTTTCTTAATTTACAACCCATTTTTGTTGTTGACAAAAATAAAACTTCAATGGCACATTTATCAATATAAAATCAGGCTTATGTACAATTGTGGTAGAAAGGACCTTCTGTGGAGAAGAACAGAAATTCTGTATAAATATAAAAGATCAATAAAAATATTCTGATAATAAAATCTGAGCACATGCATCAACATCTCACAAAATTAATGGACAAGAGGGCCATGATGGCCCTGTATCGCTCACCTGAGTACAAAAGTACTTTCAGCTTTACCCCAGGGCCAACATTTAAATAATGCTGGTAAAGGGTCTCTTTACAATACTCAACACGAAATATCTAAGGTCTAGTCGCATTAGTTTCAGAGAACAAGGGGTGTAGTTTGACACTAGCAAACATTCTACATGTCTTCAGTTCTTACTATTTAGCTCTATGTAAAAATTGATAAGCCCCTGGGTGGGGCCAATTCGAGCCTGGGGTCATGATATGTATAAACGTGGTAAAGGTCCACAAAGTGATGTTACATGTAAAAATTCTAAACTCTATGTGTTATGGTTCTAGAGAAGAAGACTTTTACAAGATTTTTCCTATATAATTCTATGTAAAATGGGCGACCCCTGTGGCGGGGCCAATTTTGACCCAAGGGCCATAATTTGAACAACTTTGTTAGAGGTCCATTAGACAATGTTTCATGCCAAATATCTAACCTCCAGCCATTGCGGTTTTGGAGAAGAAGTTTTTTTAAGTTTTTGCTATATATTGATATAAGGAAAACCCATGACCTCTGGGGCGGGGCAAATTTTGACCCCAGGGCCATAATTTGAACAACTTTGTTAGAGGTCTATTAGACAATGTTTCATGCCAAATATCTAACCTCTGGCCATTGTGGTTTCGGAGAAGAAGATTTTTTAAGTTTTTGCTATATATTGATATAAGGAAAACCCATGACCTCTGGGGCGGGGCAAATTTTGACCCCAGGGCCATAATTTGAACAACTTTGTTAGAGGACTATTAGACAATGTTTCATGCCAAATATCTAACCTCTGGCCATTGCGGTTTCGGAAAAGAAGATGTTTTAAGTTTTTGCTATATACTGATATAAGGAAAACCCATGACCTCTGGGGCAGGGCAAATTTTGACCCCAGGGCCATAATTTGAACAACTTTGTTAGAGGTCCATTAGGCAATGTTTCATGCCAAATATCTAACCTCTGGCCATTGCGGTTTCAGAGAAGAAGATTTTTTAAGTTTTTGCTATATATTGATATAAGGAAAACCCATGACATCTGGGGCGGGGCAAATTTTGAACCCAGGGCTATAATTTTAACAATCTTAGTAGAGGACCACTAGGTGATGCTACACACCAAATATCAAAGTTCTAGGCCTTACAGTTTCAGAGAAGAAGATTTTTTAAGTTTTTGCTATATATTGATATAAGGAAAACCCATGACCTCTGGGGCGGGGCAAATTTTGACCCCAGGGCCATAATTTGAACAACTTTGTTAGAGGTCCATTAGACAATGTTTCATGCCAAATATCTAACTTCTAGCCATTGCGGTTTTGGAGAAGAAGATTTTTTAAGTTTTTGCTATATATTTATAAGGAAAACACATGACCCCACCCGGGCGGGGCCAATTTTGACCCCAGGGCTATAATTTGAACAATCTTGGTAGAGGACCAATAGGTGATGCTACACACCAAATATCAAAGTTCTAGGCCTTACGGTTTCAGAGAAGAAGATTTTTAAAAATTTCATGTTCAAAATATATTTTTATCCTCTGTGACCTAGATAGGCAATGGACTGGAACCATTTGAACAATTTTGGTAAAACTTCATGCAAGTAACATTCCTGCCAAGTTTCAGCAAGATTGGCCCAGGAGTTCAGGAGAAGAAGTCGTTTGAAGAAAAAGTTGACGACGCACGGACGGACGACGGACATCAGGCGATCACAAAAGCTCGCCATGAGCACTTCGTGCTCAGGTGAGCTAATAAAACATGTATGAATTAAACAAAACTGAAAAAATACCCACAAGTGAATACTGTAAATGAAGATTACACCAATTTAAAATACAACTGAACTAGATCTACTTAAAAGTTTACATAAAATATTAACCCTTTTTAACGAGATGTTCTACAAATAAAATACAGTGATATGCATCCTTAACCAGCTGAAATTTATTACGTAATCACCAACAGGTGTAGACTCAAGGTGTAGATCAAACTGAACATTTTTAAGGTCAGTGCCCAAGGTTATAAAACTGAGCATGGAAACCAGTCTCAAATCTCAAGCATCTGATTGGCTGAAATGGCGACCAGTCGCCATTTCAGCCAATCAGATGCTTGAGATTTGAGACTGGTTTCCAAACTCAGCTTTATAACCTCCAGTCTAGATCTGGGACTACACTTGGTACAAATGCATTTACTATGAAGACATTCACCTTTTACTCCATAGATACTCTGTTACTGTGAGGGCAAACAGTGTAGATCCAGATCAGCTGGCACATCTGTGCCATCTCATCAGGATCTACACTGTTCGGTTTTAGATTCATAAGGTTATTTCTGACCAATAATGAGCATTAATGTGCCAGCTGATCTGGCTCTACAATGGCATCACCAAAGATCAAACATTGAAGCGCCAAAGTGGCCAAATATTGCTTAAACTCATCTATTAATGAATTCCATTTGATGACAAAAATTCTTATTGATTTACCAAATAATCTTATCACAATACTAAAACAGTATTCTGTATACCATACATTAGATTCCAGCATAATCAAACTTAACACAGTAAACCAATACCACATGCATGATTTAACACAACCATAAAACAGAAAAAAGCTGAACAGAAATGAAGGCAGTGCTCTGACATGTAAAATACAAATACAACTACTTTCTCTCCAGTGTAGTCATAAAACGTCTCCCAAATAATTAAGTTTGTCATTAAAATTCATTTTATACAGAAATCATTTAACAAGTCATCTAAATGATATAACATGAGTTACAGAAGTTAATTTTTTTGCGTGTAGTGGTCAGCATTTGAAAGTAAGCCATTTTTCAATTTTTGACAGCGTAGACAAGTAATGATTTGGAAACAATATAAACTTGTTATATTTGCTTATGTCATATACTTAGTCATACTTGGTCTGCAGATTTGTTTGTACTACTGTTCATGAATTCACTGAAAAGTAGGCACACATTTCAAATAAATTGTCATCAATTAAAAACATTAACATAAAATTTAAACTTTTGTGATAGAGAATTGCCACCATTTATAAAGAGGACAAAAAACTCTTGAAACCAAATACAGTTTCTTTTTCTGGACTAAGTATAAGATAATGAAAAAGGTTGTCATATGTTATTGCTTAAGAAGGTACAGTTGACTGGAAGGCTAAGGGTAGATTATCCTCATGAGTAGAAACATTCCATTCCATCTTGATTAGGAACATGTTCTTGTCAGTTTTGACCAGGCTCAGCAGAACTGCTCCATACTACGAAGCTCTATGATGTTATACAGGGCTTGTCGGACATCAGGATCCATGTGACCCTATGAAATACAGCAAAACAGACATTTTGAACAAATCTCTTAACAAATGCTTGGTTTAAACAAGGCTTCAGTAACATTTAATAAAAATTAAAATTGTATGTTATTGTTGAGATCCCATTCCATAAATTGATGTTTTTGGCATCGTTATATTTTGGCCATTTTGCCCCATAATGCCTATGTTTTATTTTGGCCAGTTTAATTTTGGCCATTTATAATTGTGTGGCAAAAAATAAACACATATATATGTACTTTATTTTGTCATGTGTAAATCATAAAATATTTTAAGATCGACGTTTTCACAACATTTATTGCAATACACAATAATTCAAAAATTGAATACACTAATTGAAATTTAAAATAATGAGATTTATCAGGTTCTTTTGATAAGCAATAAATTATGGTCAATGACGGCAAAGTGTGAAAGACAATCTGTATTGTTGTGTTTGCACTAAATAGGCTTTATTTTCACTTGTAACATATTTTGGTGTGTTTAATTTTGGCCTTTTCATTAGGGTGGCCAATTAGGCCAATAATTAACCAAGGCCAAAATATCCCAATTCAAGGTATTTGAAGACATACTTATATTGAATTTGGCAGTAAGCCAAGAAAAAAAGCTTACCCATTTAAGGGTACACATGTCCAGTTTATTAGTTTAAATTATAAATCATTTTTAACCAAACCTATGTTGTAGACCAGTCTGGTCTCACTGGAGTCTGGGATAAATTAAAACCAATCAACTGGTTCAGATTTATCATCTCCGGCTTAGCAATGAAGATCTGGCCTGAAGGTTATAAAACTGAGCTTGGAAACCAGTCTCAAATCTCAAGCATCTGATTGGCTGAAATGGCGACTGGTCGCCATTTCAGCCAATCATATGCTTGAGATTTGAGACTGGTTTCCATTCTCAGTTTTATAACCTTGGGACCTGGAGGTTGAATGATGTTATGCAAAATGTTAGGAAGAAAAAACTAAGTACCTGAACTGCACTCAGTAGATGAGTTCTGTAGGTGCTAATAACATCACGATAATGACGGTCAGATTCCTGAAACATAAACCATAAATGATGTGATAAAATGCGTTTGTTGTATGGATTAACATCAGTTTATCAACATCCCTATGTTTCCATCAAGGACCCTAACAATTTGCGGGTTTCATACCTGACTATATGTTCACAAAACTGATAATGATTTTCACCTTGTACTGAATGCATATTTTGACATCAAATTTCTATTATTCAATTTTAACATAATATTTTTTATAAAAGCAAACACATTTGTATTTTAGTCAACGCATAATACAGTGATTAAAAACAGATGTCAGACTTTGATGTTCCAATCAATTGCAGAAAGGTTTGTGATAAAATGGTCAATACTAATCACATTTCTTTGCAGCTGACATCTATTACTAAAATGAAGGTGGCTGCCAATGGCAATCTGTGGATTGTACCTGTGACCTCTGGAATATTTTACCAATGACCATTCCAAGGCTGTTAACCATCAAGTTCTTTTTTTTCATATGTCTACAGTATTTGAAATAGGTAATCTAGTACAAGTTTATGCTCTCTTTTAATTGGCTGTAATTTTTAAAATGATCTTCCCTCAAATATGTGTTTAACTTGTTTGCTGTTTGGCTAATGAGTTACCAGCTGACAATTAAACATTAAGAGAATCACCTTTAAGTGCTTGAAAGAAAGTAAGGTCCTCAATCCAATGTTTGTTATAGTAATAGTATTGATTACATAAAAAACTGTATGACATTAAACAATTGTTCCAAATATGTAAGCCATGGTGATAAACCACTGATTCAATGAAGGATAATAAACAAGTCAGTTTGTGCATTAACTACAGGGAAAGTGCAATGTATGTACTACAACAGATCCATTAAAAACTTAAATTTAATTCATGAAAACCAGAGTCACTACCACACTACATTTCTTGATTAATACCTAAATAGTCATGTGAAGAGCGGTGCTTTCATTTGAACACTTTATTCCATGGATATGCCTTTTATCCCATGTGCAAACAGTGTAGATCCAGATCATCTTGCACATCCATACCATCAGGATCTACACAGTTTGCTTTTAGATTCATTAGGTTATTACAGAGCAAGAAGTTGACTGTTAAGATCCAGAACCAAAGACAAAAATGTGCCAGCTGATCTGGATCTACACTGTTTGCTCATGTGATAAAAGATATATCAATGCAGTAAATGGTTAACATGTATAGTGTTTGGAGAATTAACATAAATAATTTTGTATAACCTGCTATTTCAAATGTAATTCTTTGTCTGAAAATCTGACATTATCCAAATAGGAACTTCTAACTGTTTTCAGTACAACTGACGAGGCTTAATGACAAGATCATTGCAAAATTAAGCCAAGATCATTGCAGAATCTGTTAAATTAAAGTGATAAGGCCAATATTTGATTTTTCAATGAAAACCTCTTTTTATCTCAACAAATTCATGTTTTCCTATCTGATATTTGGAAAAATATTTCTTGTTTTGCCAGGTATCAACTGTGTTAGATTTAGTTGACCACAATTTAAGATATTAACACTGTGAGTGACCCCCATATCGATGATAAATATTAAGATTTTAAGGGTTTCTGTTAATAGCTCTACATGATGACATAATATCCTATTCCCTCTAATTTCAGTGGAAAAAAAACAAACCAAAGCCATTCAAAGTGTGTAAATCAGGCAAATTAAATAAAATATAAAAAATTTATATGAATTTAAACAACAAAGTGCAACCAACTCCCGGAGATTTGCTAAAGTGTCTGAAACACACCCAAGATACTCTAGCAAAACAATGTACCTTAGAAAATAGCTTTCTTCTTTATTCTTTAAATTCCAAGTCTGGAAAATACTGGTCTAAGAGAAAACTTGAGTCCGAAAACAATAACTTAGTAACTATTGCACTTTCCCCATAGTTACAGTGAAATATTGTCATAAATTGGGTAAGGAAAAACAGGAATATATATATAAACATGTATTGAAATGTGTTGCACACAAGGAATTATTTTCCTTGCAAGTCTAAACTGATACTAAATTATGTTTTTTCCTGATGGGTCACAACAACATTGTCAATTAAACTGCTAGAGCCAAATATTCTGACAAGTGTAGAGCATAATCAGCATTTAAGATAGAAACACTGCAGGTTAATGGTTTTAAATAGGCATAATTTAAAAACCTACAGCTAACTGCTGCTGAAGCTTGGAGATCTGTATTTGAAGGGAGCGTATTCTTCTATCTTTCTCAACCATTGCATCTATTGCTGATTTATCTAATCCTTCCTTAATATCAGGTGATGGTTTTGATTCAGTTTTAGCACTGCCATCTTGTTTTTTAGTGTCCTTATTTTCCTTTCCATCTAGCGATAATGCATCACGTAAACTTGCTAATTCTTCTTGCATTAACGCATTTGCTTTTGACAATTCCTTCATTGTCATTTCTAGTTGTTCCTTTTCCATTACTAATATCTCATTTTCTTGCTGTAGTTTTTCTTTTTCCTCCATCACTGCTGGATTATGGTTCTCAACATTTACACTTGCAGTTTGCACTTCAAGGAATTCCTGTTCAAGTTTTTCTTTATCAGCAAGTAACTCTGAATAATCTTGTTCTAGCTGGGTATAATCTTGCTGTAATCCTTCCTGTGAACCTTGAACATTTTCAAACTCATCTTGCAGTGAGTCAAATTCTTGTTGCAACTGGTCTCTTTCATATTCTGCTTTTTGGCAAGCTGTTTGAACACTCTGAATCTCCTCTAAAACAATATCATGATTTTGTTTTAATTCCTCACAGAATTTCTCTAGTTCCATAACTTTCTCATGAAGTTTATCCCTCTCTTCAGCAACCCTAGCAAAATCACTGGCTTTGTTTCCCTGATTAACAGCACTAAATTTCTTTTCCAAGTCTTCTTTTTCCTTTGTAATGCTTTGATTCTGGTCATGTAATTTTTCTACCTCATGAACTAATCTTTCAATATCATCATGCATTGCATTACCATCTGCAAGAAGGTACTCATTCTCTTTTGCAAGTTCTTGTTTACCTTTAGCCATGTTTTCCATTTCTTCTACCATTTGTTCCTTTTCTGCTACCAGCTGATCATACATTTCTTGCAGATTATCTCCAGCTATCACCAACTTATTGTATGTTTCTCTTAATGCCTCAATTTCTTCAGTGAGTAAAGCATTTTCTGTTTGCAAAGCTGTGTTTTCTTTTCGAACATCATCCAGTTCTTGCATAGAAACATTTGCTGGCAGGTGTTCAATATTTTTAAACTGTTTAGGTTCAATTGCACTTTCTAAATCAACTTTATGTTCGGCAGTGATATCACCATTTGTCAGATTTTCTTTTGTTCTGTCTGATTTTAAATGACTTATTTCAGTTCGTAATTGCTTAACTTCAATATGTAATTGTGTATTTTCTTGTTCTAAAACTCGTAAATTCTGTATCTGTTCTTCTGGGAAGACATTGTTCTCCTGAATCTAGAAACAAAAATGCACATATAACCCTTTATTCCATAATATACTTCTTGTACATATTGCTTACAGTGTAGATCTGGATCAGCTAGCACTAATCAGGATCTATTCTGTGCATTATTTGGTCAATAATAATCTATATTTAGATCTAATTAAAAAGCAAACAGTGCAGATCCTGATCAGACAGCATGAACATGCCGATTTATCTGGATCTACATTGTTTGCATTGTTAGAAATAACTAGGGATGGGAACGAGTAGCAAAATCGGTACTCAGGTACTCGGATCTTGTTCCGATCGAGTACTCGGGTACTCGAAACCTTCCTCTAACGTAGGAGGAAATATCAGCTTCTTACGATCGTACCGGGTATGAACATTCCAGACTGCCTGTCATAATCGATTACTCAAGAAGATAAACAACACATTTACAGGAAACAATCACACTTGAATGACAATTATTCAATACATTTCGAGTATCAACTTTTTAAAAACATTTTTCAATACAATCATAAATAAGCACGTGTCACAAACTAGAACATCACCGTAAAATTTGCACATCATGAAAATAGCGTATATTTACTATATAACGTAACATCAACTGACAGCATTTTTCTCCAATCAGATTTGATTTCAGTTTTGCAAACTTCCAATCAACAATCGCATTTGAATATAATTACTCGGAAAACAAAATCAAATAAATCGCCGACAAGAGACACGTTGTACATAAAAAATTCAGGTGCTTATTTTCATGATTGCGAATTGTTTGTGTCACTGGTGTATCTACGGCATCAAACAAAAGCGTCAATTAGGCGCCAATTATCGGATATTTGTACCCCTAACTGTCATTTTGTTTATTGGATACCAGGTGCCAGGTGTTTACAATCAACTGTCAGTCGGCGATTTTTAAGATTCAATATAGACGACTGTCATAAAATTTTGTTGATTTTTTATATTTTGTATCGAGTACCCGATTACTTGTTGAACTACTCGGGTACTCGAACATTAATCGAGTACCCGAGTACTCGGGTACTCGTGCCCATCCCTAGAAATTACACAAAACCAGGTTTTTCCATACAGAAGTTGTTTAATGAACAACTGACAGATCTGTGTCATTTTTTTGTTAGATCCTCAAAGACCCCAAATCAATACAAACTGACAGACTGATAATCAGACAATGCCAACAGCATAATTTACATTGTTTTTGTTAAAGTTGCAGTAATTAAAATAAGAATATTAATCATGTTTTGGTATTGAAACATTATTTTTTTAAAGCACATGATTAGAAGCACAGACTGAGACCACAAAAGTGCCATAATATAACCTTGCTTCAACATGATTTTGAGAAATTATGTCAAACCTGTTTCTGCAGTCTTAGACGATCACTTTCAATTTCGTCAAGTTTCCGTCTCAGTCGATCTATCTCAGACGTGTCATCCAATGAGTGTAGAGAGGAAATGCTACCGGTCTTCTCCTGTAACACACACAACACTTGTATATAACAGTGTCAGTTTGTTAATAAGTTAACCCTTTACTCCATGGGATATGGCTGTTGAGGCTGTTATCCCATGGGCAAACAGTGTAGATCCTGATCAGATCACACCATGTGCCAGCTGATCTGGATCTACAATGTTCCCAATCCATGTCAACACTTCATACATATACTTAGACATATATCTGATTACGGATCAGTAGACAGTCAAGTGATACTCTGTTTAATATAACTCTTTCCTCCATAAATGCGCGTTTTAACGCATGTGCAACTAGTGTAGATCCAGATCAGACGGCACATTCATGCCGTCTGATCAAGATCTGCACTGGTCGCATTTTGGTAAAAAATAACATGAATCAAAAAGCGAACAGTTTAGATCCTGATCAAACGGCATGGACGTGTCGGCTGATCTGGATCTAAAATGCTTGCACTAGCAATAAAGTTGTATCTATGGAGGAAAGTGATTATATAACATGATCTTATAGCAGATATGGGTGAAAACAAGTTTTCTGTTGATCAATTTTCGTCAAAATGAAAACAGGTCGATATCAAATTTGTTAAACTTTTTTGCTGAAAAACCATATTTACATTAACTTGTCTGTCACAGGATGGTATAGTTATCAATCATGTATTAAAGTATCTACTTGGTATATACAATACAAAATGAATGTTGATCAACATATTGTTTCTTTGTAATTTATAATATCTCACTTTTTTATTTATTCTATTAGATGACTTCTTTTTTCCTTGGTCAAAGGAAGTAATCATTTCTGCAGTACAATTAATTTCAATATTAAAAACATACTGAAAAAAAAAACAACACGCTAAACATGCATGTTTTTCAGCCAATTTTCTTCTTAGCCAATTAAACTTAGTAATAAATTAAATATTGTTTACCAAATATGCTAGAAGTCATTTTTATCTATTTTATAACAAAAGAAAACCTGAGATCGCATTTTCTCCTTTGTATTATTTTAAGAAAGTACTTCTACAGAAGACTAAACTTTTCTTTAATAATTTACACACAACAAACAGAGACATCTTGAATGAATCTATGTTGGAATGGAGCACTTTACATGCACATGCAAGAACAAGCATGGCTGCATCAGGTAAGCTGGGATGATTCGTTTGCTGGACTTAAGATATTTCAACCTTTTCCCCCACAGTACAGCTTTAATCACATTGGCGTCCATTGTTAATCCAGATCAGCCTAAACACCCATGCAGTCCGACTTGGATCTGCAATGTTCACTTCTTGGTTAGAAATAACCAAATGGAACTTAAAATAGTGTAAATCCTGATCAGAGTGCAGGGATGTGTAGACGGACTGCAGGTTGGTTTGGTTCTGCACTGGTTGCACATTGGATTAAGCTGTATCCATGGAGAAAGACTTAAATAATTCATGCTTTATTTGTATAAAGCAGAACCATTCAATCGTATTGTGTTTTTATATATGTAAACATTACACGAGTTCTATAAAATTGTGTACAATTAGAAATAGCATAGACGCTGTGCATACATGATAACTAAAAGCATCAGGGTCCATGTTTTTCTGTCTTATCAATAATATTCGGGCATGTTTAACAGGTGAAAAATAAACATTCTGAACAAAAAATACTTTCTAACTATGAGAAACAAATAAATAAGATTGACAGAAATTCACAATTTTGAAAAATAAAATGTCCAGGTTGATAAAACTAACTTGCTGCCTCCGAACGTAAAAAGTTAAAAAGTGGTCAGATAATACATCTACATTTATATTTTTAAGTTATGCGATGATCAAAATGTGTCTAAGTTCAATGTCTTGCAAAACAAAGAAACCCCACTATCAAGACTACCTCTGGCTCTAGAAAAAAAGGGTTTCTACTAAGTGGGGGTTTCTCTATTTCAGGTGGGAAGTTCTGCAAAACTGTAATGATGAAAAAAAAAAACGGTCTTATTATTGTGGTGGTTTCATTTTCAAGAGGGTCTAAATGAGCGGGTTAAACTGAAGTTTGTAAAGCCAGGATAGAAATGCAACAAGCAAATTCATTGAATTTATATCCCCAGCCGAGTACTGGTTATTACTAACACAACAGCTGAAGTCATAGGGCTTTATTTAGATATTTATTGTGACAAAAACAGTGAAAAAAAAACTTCAGATGGTGAAAAGGGTTGGGCAGCTCACCAGAATATAAGAATGAGACGTAAAGTCTTCAAGTTGTTTAAATGAAGAATGCAGTAGTAAAAAATAGCGCAGTATTTCATTGAAATCCATCCAGTAGTTGCAGAGAAATAGCAAGGAAACAAATACTGCTCTACATGCAAAATGCATAACTTATCAAATGGCCATAACTCTGTGTTAAACGGTCTGACTGGAACAGGACAATAATATGCGCATCTCCTGTTGGTATTAAAGGTTTCCAGAAACATTCATTGAAATCCATCCAGTAGTTGCAGAGAAATAGCGCAGAAACGAATACTGCTGTATATGCATAATGCATAAGTTATCAAAGGGCCATAACTCTGTTTTAAACAGTCTGACTGGAACAAGACGTCAATATGCATATCTCCTCTTGATGGCTACCAGAAAGTTTAATTGAATTGGTAGTTGCAGAGAAATAGCACGGAAACAAATACTGCTCTATATGCATAATGCAAAAGTTATCAAAGGGCTATAACTCTGTGTTAAACAGTCTGACTGGAACAATACGTGCATCTCCTCTGGGTATTGATGGCTCCCAGAAAGTTTCATTGAAATCCATCTGGTAGTTGCAGCGAAATAGAACGGAAACAAATACTGCTCTATATGCATAATGCATAAGTTATCAAAGGGCCATAACTCTGTGTTAAATGATCTGGCCGGAACAAGACTATGATATGCGCATCTCCTCTTGGTATTGATGGCTCCCAAAAAAGTTTCATTGAAATCCATCCAGTAGTTGCAGAGAAATACCGCGGAAACGAATACTGCTCTATATGTATAATGCATAAATTATCAAAGAGCAATAACTCTGTGTTAAACAGTCTGACCGGAACAAGATGACAATATGCCCATCTCCTCTTGGTATTGATGGCTCCCAGAAAGTTTCATTTAAATCCATCCAGTAGTTGCAGAGAAATAGTGTGGAAACAAATACTGCTCAATATGCATCATGCATAAGTTATCAAAGGGCAATACCTCTGTGTTAAACAGTCTGAAACGAACAAGACGATGATATGGGCATCTCCTCTTGGTATTAAGTTTCATTGAAATCCATCCAGTAGTTGCAGAGAAATAGCGAGAAAACGAATACTGCTCTATATGCATAAGCATAAGATATGAAAGGGCAATAACTTTGTATTTAACGGTCTGACGGGAACAAGACCATGATATGCCCATCTCCTCTTGGTAAAGATGGTTTCAAGAAAGTTTCATTGAAATCCATTCAGTAGTTGCAGAGAAATAGCGCTGAAACGAATACTGCTCTATATGCATCATGCATAAGTTATCAAAGGGCCATAAATCTGTGTTAAATGGTTTGACCAAAACAAGACGATGGTATGCGCATCTCCTCTTGGTATTGATGGTTTCAAGAAAGTTTCATTGAATTCCATTCAGTAGTAGCAGAGAAATAGTGCGGAAACGAATAATACTATATATGCATAATGCATAAGTTATCAAAGGGCATTAACTCTGTGTTAAACAGTCTGACCGGAACAAGATTACAATATGCACATCTCCTTTTGAATTGATGGTTTTCAGAAAGATGCATTGAAATCCATCCAGTAGTAACAGAGAAATAGCGTAGAAACGAATACTGCTCTATATGCATAATGCATAAGTTATCAAAGGGCCATAACTCTGTGTTAAATGGTGTGACCAAAACAAGATGACGATATGCGCATCTCCTCTTGGTATAGATGGTTTCCAGAAAGTTTCATTGAATTCCATTCAGTAGTTGCAGAGAAATAGCGCGGAAACGAACACTGCTCTATATGCATAATGCATAGGTTATCAAAGGTCCATAACTCTGTGTTAAATGGTCTGATCGGAACAAGATGATGATATGCGCATCTCCTCTTGGTACTGATGGTTCCCACAAAGTTTTGTTTGAAATTCATCTAGTGGTTGCAGAGAAATAGTGTGGAAACTCGGACGGACAGCGTGACAGTGTGACAGCGTGACAGTGTGACGGACGGACAACGCCAAAACAATACCCCCCTCCCGATTTCATCGGTGGGGGATAAAAACATAAAAAGAAGGTATTAATATTTAGTAAAAAGACTAAGAAAAGTTCTATTTGAGGTTGAAGATGTTGAACTTATTGTCTTTGACACATTTTCTCTATTGTAGCATATCTTACTAGTAATTTAAAGATAATTGCCAAGTGCCAGATGCACAGTTAGAAGACAGCAAGTTATAGTTGAAGATCAAGTCAATAGCTGAAACGTACCCCTCTTTTGTCACCCTGTTAACTGTATATGCACAGAAAGTTCAATAATCACAATATTTCCAATTTATATTCAAGTTAAAATTACTTTTTGACTGTTAATGGATTTTCACAAAACTGTTGAGCAGAAATTCTTATACAATAAACAGTTTGTACTTTGAAGACTAATATATAGTATAATTCACTCTTAACCTTTTACTCCATGGGATATGGCTGTTATCCCATATGAAAACAGTATGACAGTGTGACATCTGATCAGTGTCTACACTGTCCCCTTTTAAGATTAATGGGGTTTTTTTCTGACCAAGAAGTAAATAGTGCATATCCTGATCAGACGGCACAGATGATCAATAACCCAGGGGGTAAAGAGTTAAAAAACAATTACCATGGAGTTCATTTCTCTTAACTTGATTTAGATAAACTATTCCTAGAACATCTATTAAAATAAAATAATTACACAATCCACATCACTACACAGAAATCTAGCAAAATCATTGAGTTAGAAAAATTCAACAAATTTAATCAAAATTTCAACAATTTTAACAAATCGCAAAGATTATTGATGCTACCCAAACAAACTGATGATTTTTCCTGACTTTGATTACATATGTAAAATGCACTACATGTAATATTCGAAACATTTCTAGAGCCAGAGGGAAATTCTAATGCAATAAGCTCAATCATACATAGGCAAAACTGAAAAGATATCTAGGTTCTTAGTAAAGTCAACTGTTAAAAAAAAGGATACCATGTTAGAAAGAAACAGAAATTCCTATAACTCTAGTTCTATTTAGTCTATTGGGGTAGCCAAAAAATGTAAAAAAAATCAGCGAACTGCGGAAAATAAAGGGCAACAACTCTACATACTTACTCTCCAACCAAACAGACTAGTTAAGGTTGTGCCATAAGTTAAGGCTGTGCCATTTTTCTGAAAGATTTTAAACCTTTCTTAAAACTTAGATCAAGTCCCTAACTTGCTATTTTTCTGTCTTCAAAAGACCATTTACTGTGATAACAGTAATTCTCATAATTTCCAATCGATTTTATTAGGTGATTACCAGTGTTATCATTTCATCTAATTATCCATAATGGTAGGAATTTTAACATTTTGATTTGTTTTTATTTAATTTTCAGTTGTAAAAGCTGTTGCAAGGTTATTTTTATAATGTACTTGCTCACAGGGCAACTTTCTTTTGAGCATTAACATAGTGAATTTGTATGACATTAAGCCACTCTTTTTTATTCACTCATTACTCCATGGGATATGGCTGTTTTCCATGGGCAAGCAGTGTAGATGCAGATCAGCTGGCACATCCAAGTAATCCGATCAGAATGTACACAATTTCCTTTTTCATTAATTCATTTATTTTTAGTCAAGAAGCAACAGTGAAGAACAGTGAAGTTCCTGAGCAGATAACATGGATGTGTTGACTGATCTGAATCTATATATATCGATTAATGGATTAAATGTTTAATCATAACAGTGCTTTGCTAAAATTTATGGACAAATAAATAAATCAAGAATGTAGTGGGACTGCACACTCATCAGGGTTTACAGTAATAAATTTCACCTTTTTTGTGGCATTAATGGTATCATACTTGGATCTAAGTGCTTTAGTGATTCTTTATCATTATTTCAGTGACTAGTATTTAAAGAATTAAGCTTCACAGCCTAGTCATAGAAATCCCCTTCAAATACTGACGATTGTTATAATAACTAAAACCACAGGTAAACCAATGCATGAAAATAGTCAGAAAGGACAAGAAAAGAAAGTTATCTGATTACATCACACACACATATTCAAATAATATTTGTGCTTTTGAAATCTGTTCATTATGTACAGCATGAAATAACAGCAGCACTCAGTATCCACAACTGATTTTGTAAATTACGGTCAACCTTCTTTAATCCTTTACTCCATGGGATATGGCTGTTAGACCATATGCAAACAGTTTAGATCCATATAAGCTTGCACATCTGTAATGTCTGACTGGGATCTACTGTATTAGATTATATCTGACCAAGAAGAGACCAGTGTAGATCCTGATCAGAAGGCATGGATGTGCAAGCTGATCTGGAACTATACTGTTCACACATGTATTTATTACACAAATATATGGAGTAAAGGGTTAAGAAATATTTTTGAATTTTAAATTAAATTGCCATAAACACCTTTATAATATGAAGAACATTTCTTACTCTGCTTAATATGTAACATGTAACATAAGTTCAATTTTGGAACATGACCATAAGAATCCTCACTGACAATATATTGAAGCAATGGTGATTAATACTCCATATAACAATCCTATGCAGCCATAATTTTTTCCATGACATAATCTTTCATGTCACCCTGAGCGCAAAAATAGTACCATTATACTTAAAGCTATATATAGCATATCTGTTATTAACCCTTTACTTAATATATAGGGGTTTATCACATGTGGCAACAGCATAGATCCAGATCAGCTCTTACATCCAAGCAGTCTGATCAGGATCTATGCAGTCCATGTTTTGTCAGAAATAACCAAACTAATCTAACAATCAGGAGGATCCTGATCAGAAGGGCAACAAAACCCATCAATATGGAGTAACTTAGAATTATTATGTACCAAAGCCTTATCTTCAAATATATCACATAGCATCATTCAGATACAAAGATACCTACACGAGGTGCAAAGCCCAGAATGTTATACATTTTAATTATTCTTCACTTTCTTGTGAACAATTTTAAAACAAAATCTGTAAACTGTCCCAGCTTTATACAGATAATTTACTACAACTTATTCTATCTAAAGTATTATGTGAAAGTTGGACAAAATAGAAAAACAAAAACAAAAAAACTTGATTTTCTGTAATAAACTTATTTCTATCTCTCTTACTTAGTTATTATTTGAAGGGGAGAGATATTGAAGTAAAATAGTAAATAAAATATAAATTGTTTATGCTCCTCTCAATCTGGATAATATTTGAGACTATTAACATGATAAATATTTTAAGATATATTGAAGGATGAAGTCTACAAAAACAAATAAATCTATTATATTACTTACATGTAAGCGTTCTCGAAGCTGTTTGTTATCTTGCCGTAGTTGAGAAACCTGGTTCTGCAGCAACAACAGTGTCTGTGGCTTGTGATCAATTACCGCTGTCTTTCGGGCTACAAGATAAAAGGAATTGCCGCTTTGGTAGAAAAAAAGGTCTACATATTTCAGTATAAATGTATAATAAAGTATAAAGGTGATCTGAGTGGGTTATGTTTTTTAGCTTGCTTGAACTTGTGTATTGTATAGATAACAACAAAATTCTGTGCATCAGGTTTTAATTCATAAAATGTCTGAAACGCATATGATATTATATAAACAAACATTTAAATGTAAATAATATACTGATGAATAACATAAGACTTCATAGATGGTTATCCCTTGTTGATCACAGTTTCGAACAATTACAATTTGCCCTCTTTTCATTGAATTTCTCATAAACTTGTCCTCCTTGTTTATAATAAGAAGTTACGAGATTTCAGGTTTTTATCATAGACATCAAACCACCGTTTTCTTATGTAATACAAATAAATTATGTTGAAAGCAAAACTGCAGACCAATAAAGCAGGTTTATTATAACTGCTACCTGATGAAGGTTCGAAGAGCTCGTCTTCCTCGCTGTCATTCCAGCTGTCGTCACCGGAGTCACCGCCGCCTTCATCCTGACAATGCATACATAACAAACATGAAACAGAGTCCATCTGTGTTACCCTTATATTATGATATAAACACTGCCTCATAAAAAAGAAATTACTCATCAAAATATGTTCTAGCCAGCTTGTCAGCTGCAGATAGCCTTTTGTAGTATTTACTGATGTTTATGACTCACAGATCAAAATTGCCTTGGACAGGGGGTATGTGTGCTTTAAGAATACACTGTGGACTCTTTATAATGCGGTTCGTTTAGATCCGCGCTCCATTATAACGCGGTCGTCCCGTGGATCCCACTTTTTTTTTCTAAGTCCATTTTCTACCATGAAACATCAAAAAATCGAAACCGGAATGCATTTTTGATCGTA
Source organism: Corbicula japonica (assembly GCA_038501625.1). NCBI lineage: Eukaryota > Metazoa > Mollusca > Bivalvia > Venerida > Cyrenidae > Corbicula > Corbicula japonica. The sequence continues at coordinate 2,605,554 of JAZAYU010000040.1, forward strand.
AAACGGCAAATTAATCGAAACCTGAAGTCACATTGTAACATGTATATAAGTGACGCACAAATTTTATCCTAAAACAACCGTGTTTTAACACCTTTCCCAGTGACAGATATCAGCCCAAGGCAAACTTGTGAATGCTTACTTACTGTTTATCATTGATCCATTACTAAATTCGATTGTCTCTATAATTATCACATAATCCGCAAAATTCAGAAAGAAACAAAAAAATATTCCCAATCATGTTTTAAAACTGTCGGTAGTTCATTGATGTACATTTTGCTTTGATCCACCTTCCTGTTAATTTCATGGATGTTGCATTTTTTGACTATGGAGGTAAACAGCGATAATATCTGTCAATGAAATGTGACTTCAAAAAAAAAATGTCGGCTCGTATCGAGACTGTGATGTTTGTCGGCTCTGCTATGAAATCATTTGATCTGCAAAAAGTGTGTACGTGCGTTTGTCATTTTTTAGCTGGTTTAAGTTGGTTGATGATGCAATAATACTGAAATATTATACTGGAGATAAAATTGGGATGTAATTTATAAATTATGGAATATGTTCACGATGGTTAGTGTTTTAATATTTATTTTACATTTACATTTGTAAATGTCAGAGTTTGTGTCATAAAAAAATAAAATATTTCTGCAGGCATCTAAACAAACTAGATATACGGTCTTTAATTCCATTACAATAATTTAAGGCCGATCCGATTTTGATCTTGGTGTTATTAGTCAGTCTCTTGCCGTTTTGCTTTGTTATTTGAAATTTGGTAATTGTATGTCTTGTAAGAAATATTATTTGCCGAGTACAGTGTGGGGAATCATGACGTTACGTGGAATTATGCATAATCTCGTTAGTTGTGTATTAGGTAGTATATTTGCGCGGGAAAATCGGGTCATGTATTTTACGCGGGAAAATCGGGACATGTATTTTGCGCGGGAAAATATAATGCGGTTTCACTTATTAACGCGGTCAAGATGATGGACCCGCTATACCGCGTTATAAAGAGTCTGCGGTGTATAATGAATGAGCTGACACGCGTCCACATAAAACCCTTTTTTTTATTATTTTCTTATACTGAACATACTTCTTAATCATCTGGTATATTTTCATTGTAGGTCGATTTATCAAATGCTGTAATATACATGCAACATTTTGCCATTTGGTCCAATTTTTCTTTAAGTATGATCACACTCTGGTTATATCACAGTCACTGGTTATGGTCCCTATTGGCCACAATATAAAGGAGCTGCAGTGTATATTTTTTGCTGTACTTCAACAAGTTACAATAACATATCTGAAACAACCTGTTTTAGTTTTTGGTGGGAAACTCCTGCTAATGAAGACTATTTTCTCTAAATTGAGGTGTGTTTATAAAACTTAATGTAAAACATAAAAAGTCTCAGGCTCTTTTTGGGGCTGTTTACATAGATTTTCATTATCTTCTACTGTTTCAAAGAAAATCTCATGGGCAACAAAAAGGCTTCACAGGCATGCAACCAGGGGAAGTCAATGCAACTATTACTTACTGATAATCTGTATTTTTTCTTCAATTTCTTGAGCTTATCAATGAGTCGTACATTTTTGTCTTGTTCTTCTGTGAGCTGGGATTTCAGGGAAGTTAACTCATCCTCTAGTTCCTGCACCTCCTCTTCATCCTGCAACAGCAGTTTTAAGTAAAGTAACATTTATCCCTACACTCAGTATTTTAAAATGTAGCCTGTACATTAAAGTACAAAATACGCAATCTGGCCAGTCAGTACATAGTATGTAGTACTGTATAGCGCTTAATATTTGCGGTGTCAAATTTTGGCCTTTTTAAAGTGTTTTATATTGGCCGGGTATTGGTGCTAACAAGCCAGACCGCCAAAATAAAACCCTTGATGAAAAATGGCGGAAATTGGACAATAGAAGAGAAAGATAAATGTCGCAGTTATTCTATTGTTAAATTTTAAGTGTGAAAACATCGCAGCTACCTAATACAATACTTGATTGCTTTGTTTGATATTCCAATTATATTTCTTTTGCATCAAGCATTATAAGTTTACCTACTTGATCGATCTAATATTATTTAATTATTTTAAAGCGGGTTTACTACATGAACAAAAGCTATAACTATATAATGCTTCTTTTTCAAGTGCCGCTGAAAGGAATGGACTACTGGCGCCAAATAACACTCCTTCTGGCTATGTCTAAAGAAAACACTAGAAAACAAAACATTCATGTACTCTTGTTTCGTGTTGTTTAAGTTTTTATTCAGGTTTCAAAGAATATACATAATTTAAAAACATGCAACAACCTTTCTTCACCAAGGGAGGAAAATGCGACAAAATATCTAATTGTGTATCATAGTTATCTACCTTCCAGATATTAAATTGGCGGTGTTTTAAACTGACGGGGATTTTTATAGGCGGTGTTTTATATTGGCGCAACTGACCCTGACCGCCAATATCGCCAAAATTAAACCCCTGCCAATATTAGTACTTATACAGTATGTAGTCTGGCCAGTTTTTACACGAAACATAGTTTGACAACTAAATACAAAATGAGTTGTCAAGTAAGCACAAAATATGTTGTCTTTCAAATGTAAAACATCACGATATCAACCAAAAACATCTGTTTCCAGGAAGGGATCAGATAATAGGTATGGATGTTTATTGGGGTTTACCAACAATCTGATAACAATCTGATAGTGGCATGAACTTTTTTAAGCTTCTTCTGAACCCTAATTATACCAACAGTTTTAAATTGGTATCCATACTAAGAGCTGTTAGAATATATATGACAAATATGAAGTTCCATTTTTACAAAGAAAGATCCTTTTAACATTCAAGTAAGCACTCGGGTTTTAAATAAACAAATTACCTTCCTGATACACTGCAACTCCATTATATCGCGGACTTCGGGGTCCAAGCCCGCCAACCGCGATATAAACGGAGCGCGATATAAGTACATAATCGCGCTAAAACACGGAAAATGTATTTGTTTTTGCTGTCGGATGCATGTATATCGCGGTGTTGCGTAATTAACACGCCGTGAAATCTACGGGTAGTACGTTCCGTGCTGGACAAATGTTTTAAAACAATTGTTTAAATTTAATTTATTATATTAATTTTTCTTACAAGACACACAATTACCAAATTTCAAATAAAAAATCAAAACGGAGTCTGACTAATAACACCAAGATCAAAATCTTATAGGCCTTAAATTATTGTAATGGAATTAAAGACCGTATATCTAGTTTGTTTAGATGCTTGCAGAAATTTTAATTATTTTATGACACAAACTCCGACATTTACGAACGTAAATGTAAAATAAATATTAAACCACTAACCATCGTGAACATATTCCATAATTTATAAATTAAATCCTAATTTATCTCCAGTGTAATATTTCAGTATTGTTGCATCATCAACCAACTTAAACCAGCTATAGAAATGACAAATGTCACGTACACACTTCTTGTAGATCAAACGATTTCATAGCAGAGCCGACAAAACATCACAGTCTCGATACGAGCCGACATTTTTCTTTGAAGTTGCATTTCATTGACAGATATTATCGCTGTTTACCTCTAGTCAAAAATACAACCTCTATGAAATTAACAGGAAGGTGGATCAAAGCAAAATGTACATCAATGAACTACCGACAGGTTTTAAAACTTGACTAGGAATAATTTTTTGTTTCTTTCTGAATTGTTCGGATTATGTGATAATTATAGAGACAATCGAATTTAGTAATGGATCAATGATAAAATTAAACAGTAAGTATGCATTCACATGTTTGCCCCGGGCTGTTAAAGTGTTATCTGTCACTGGGAAAGGTGTTAAAACACGGTTGTTTTAGGGGAAACTTGTGTTTAATTCTATCCGGCATATACATGAATAGTTAAAGGTTGAACAGAATTGTAAAAAAAAACTTTCATCTATTTTCATGTTTGATGTTAAATTGTATCTGCTGGTGAACGTGTACATCGCCTCTTAAATCCCTGCATACAAAATGTAATAAACAGCTTTCGCCGATAATGACGTAATACGACACGGAAAAAGCGTGCGTTTCGTGAATTACTCGCCAACGTTGATTTAGTCATTTGATCTTTTTTACCACCCACGAAGAATGAACAAACATATACATTGTATATGTACAAAAAATTGGGATCCACGGACCAAGCGCGATATATTGGATATCGCGATATAACGGATCGCGATATAACGGAGTTGCAGTGTAGTATAATACTTAGGCATGAAGAGTTTAATCTCAGTCAGAATAGCTCAATAATCTAAAGGCAAACAGTCTAGATCCTGATCAGATCTGCATGGTCATGCAAGCTGATCTGGATCTACACTATTCATCAATGGATAACAGGCATGTCCTAAGGAATAAAGGGTTATTAACACCATTCAAAAAGTATCCCTGGAACAAAGACTGATATATAACTGTACTCATGTACCAGCCCTTACAATTAAAAACCGACAACTTACAACAGGAGGTGGGGCAGGGGTAGACAACTGTTTCTTGAGTGTATCATAGGCCTCTTGTAATTTCTTGTAATCAGCTGTCATTCTCTTCAGATCCTGGTTGATATGTTCATTCTCTTCCTCCAACTCCTAAACAGTAACAACAACAACAAATCAATGAGAGAATCTACAGACAGAATATTTTTGTTTTAAGAAAACAACACTACATCAGATTTTGGAAATGCAGTAAAAATACTGAAAACATGTGACAAGCGAGAATTTTTTTTAACTAAATGAGACCTGTTATGGATTGGACATCTCAATCCTTGCAGTCTCAATCTGTGAATTTTGTTTTTATGTTAAATTTTGACAATGACTTGATACATAAGACAACTGTGATGGTCAAATATACATCTAGGATCTATGATAAGGATAAATTTTCTATACATGTATAACAAACAACTTTCTCTGTCCAACTACAAACTATTAGTCAACACTTATTTAAAAAACAACAACAACAACAAATTGTCCTGAAAGATAGTAATAAAAAATCTCATTAGCTATTCAGAGACACAAAAAAACTAGTAGTACTAAGTACTACATTTCTAAAAGTACCAGCTTTATTGCAAACTTCCCCCATCTTACCTAGAACTGATGTTATAAAGCTTGCGCTATATAGTACCCATATATTAAATACAAGACAAATGACTGCCTATCACCTATTATGCAATGCATACTATCACATTGAACTTCACAAAGCCTGAAACCTATTAGAAATAGTTTTATATTAACCCTTTACTCCATGTATACACACTTTATCACATGGGCTACCAATGTAGATCCAGCACATCTGTGTGATCTGGTCTGGATGTACACTGTTCACTTCTAGGGCCAAAAATAGCCTTACAAATGTAAAATTGAACAGTGCAGATCCTGATCAGATGACACAGATGTCCAAGCTGATTAAAGTCTACACCATTTACCCATGTGCTTAGGCATATCTATGGAGTCAAGGTTTGACTTAATTATTACTGACTTGTCCCAAATATTTCACAAGGCTGTTGATCTTAACATGAACACAAACATATGTGCGTATAATTTGAGGGGAATCACAGGAAAATTAATTATTTGATAAAATCAATTTAAAAACTTTAACTTTTTCTCCATCAGGTTTTAAGAATGAACTTGATTCAAATATTACTTTGCGAGTAATTTTGGTTTTAGGGACACACAGTCACACACTGCATACCGTTTTTTTTTGTTAGTATTGTATAAAAACAAAGCATGTATCTCAACTTTAATGATGCAGTTTCTTGATATAATTCATACATCCAACTCAATTCTTTTTTTTGTGACCAATCCATCCATAAAATTCTATGAAATAATAAAGAATAAACTGACACTTTTTGTTTGTTCAAGTCCACACCATTGACAAAAACTCTTTCAGTGCAGTTTGGGTGCAATATGTAAGAATAAGACCAGCCGCCAATTAATAGTTTTCCTGTTATTAATATAAAGTTGATTACTGATTATGATTACGAAGTACAATATAAAAGTTGTTAGAATTAAGCTGAGTAATCGGGTACGATGGGTTTGTCATTTTGAGAAAGGACAGTTACCAGGCAACCAGGTAATTACATTTAACTTATATTTTTACATTTATTTACATGAGTGTGTCCTAGCACAAGTAAATGCCAAGACAATAAAAGTTAAACAAATCTATACATTTTTTGCTTTGTGTAATCTGCTGCGATTTTTGTAAATTATTTTATGTTTTGTTAGTCATTAAACATAAATAAATTTTGCGGTGTTTGTGCCATTTGAGTATTAAACCCTTTACTCAATGGGACATCGCTGATATCCGTGGGCAAACAGTGTAGATTCAAATCAGATAGCACATGCGTGCCATATGATCAGGGTTGACACTGGTTACTTTTACAATCTTTGGGTTATTTCTGACCAAGAAGCAACTACTGTAGATTCAGATTAGATGGAACAAATCTGCTGACTGATCTGATCTACTGGTTGAAAAGAGCAATAAAAGCATGTAAATATGGAGTAAAGGGTTAACAGGCTTTATCTGATGCCAGATTCTACTCCACGTAAATCATCAATAGGATATCTTCATTCAAATTATTACAGACAACAACACTGATCTCAACCCACGACTACGTGACTGGTTGTCTGGGAACTAATCCTATACTGAAATCGGCTCATCAGATTATGAGGGATATTATCTTGTAAAGCATGCAAAGTGCAAAACATTTTAACAAACTAAGCACAAAAATCAACATATATCTGTGATCCAAAGGGAAATAATGGTGGCAAAAAGTTCCTCTTGTTACCATGGCAACAACCAACCAATCATCAAAAACTTACCACTTGTCGGAACACCTAGTATTGGATGATAATTTTACATGCAATTACACAGTTTGAATCAGAGGTATTGTAGAAAACAGATCATGCCCCAAAGCCACATAGATTTAACAATTTACTCCATAGATACCCCTTTATCACATGGGTGAAAAGTGTAGATCAAGATCAGCTGGCATGTATGTGCAATTTGATCAGGATCTGCACTGCTTTTTGATTTATTAGGTTATTTCTGACCAAAAAGTTAACACTGCAGATCCTGATGGAACGGCATGGATGTGCACCTGATCTAGATCTTCAATGGTCGCAAATGCGATAAAATGCATATATATATGGAGTAAAGGGCTGAAGATTAATGTTTGAAAAGGTTTACAAGATGTAAATTTCATAAACAGACATGCACAATTAGGAAGTGATACCATTCATATTAGAATTATAGGAAGAAACTTTGAAAATGACATTTGTATTTTTACCACTGTAAAAATGATTTCTTAGTTTTGTATATAAATCAGTTATTATAATTTTATGCTATTCCTATGCTATGTTTCCATCTGTATACTTGATGTTATTTTAAGCATGCTGTTCACTGAGTTTTATTTTGGTTTACATGGAACATAGAACAAATGTCTTTTATTACGGACAGAAGAAATAAACATTTTGCACCACCATGCAATATATATTATTATAATATTCAGAATGTGCAATACACATAGGTATTACCATAGATACCAGTAATGAGATTAAAAGGTACAATAAACTAATAACACTGATTATAGATCCTAATAATGTGTACGTGCAAGTAGTTCATGACCAAATATTTGCCTATCTCGACATATGCAACAGTGTATGATTCCCTAAAACTTGGAGAACACATTTTACGCTTAACATGCTTAGTTTCTGTAATAGATTCTTTTTTCTTTGAATCAATGTAGTTAATTTCACAGTTGATAGAGGCAGCAAAGTAAAGACTTAATCAGATATACTTAGTATACAAGTACTCTGATTAAGTACACTGATTAAGAGCTGCTGTTTAGCCTTTTACTCCGTAGGATAGACTATAATTTACCACATGGGCAACCAGTGTAAATATGTGCAGTCTGATCTGGATCTACATTGTCCGCTTCTTGTTCAGAAAACAGCATAATGAATCTAAAACCAAACAGTTTAGATCCCATCAGACGATACTGGTTTGCTGTTTGCCCATGCGAAAGTTGTATTTATGGAGTCAATGGTTAAGAAATCAGGCCACAAAATACTGTAAAATGATTATACATATTTCAGCTTAGAGGATAAAATCACCGGTTAAACTTAATTAATCAAAATTTTGTCATTTGATGCTTTTTGCAATGGCTAATAAGTGTTTATTTTTAATCCATTTGAATTAAATTTACATGCGTCTTATAACTATCAAAGGAATCAGCCGAATTCTAACAAAGACTGAGCATATCAAGAGTTAATGCATAATGTAATCTCCAGGCTTTCTAGATGGCTTTATTATGCATTATAATGCAAGTTTCTAAATGAAATTTTAGAAAAGAAATAGCCTATTCTATCCACACAAGGAATGGGACAAAAATTTTAACAACTGACAAAAATACCCAAGTTACCTTGTATGCTTCCAATGTTCGCTGATCTATGACTGATTTTGGCGGGGACGCGGCACGTAATGCTAATGTTTCTTCATCTAGCTCTTCCTGTTATAAAAACTCAGTCTGTTACCAGCTACCAGCTAAATACTAACTCGGTGTAACCAGTTAAATATAAACCCAGTCCATTAACAGTCAAATATTAACTTTGTCTGTTAACAGTCAAATATAAACTCTGTCTGTTATCAGTGACCAGTAAAATATAAATGCAGTCTGTTATTATCTTGTCCATTACCAGTTTAATATAAACATATCTGTTACCAGTCCAATAAAAAATGTCAGTTACCAGTCAAACATTAACCCAGTCTGTGAGGGGTCAACTATAAACTCTGTCTGTTACCAGTCAACTATAAACTCTGTTACCAGTCAAATATTAACTCTGTCTGTTACCAGTCAAACATAAACTCTGTACCAGTCAAATATAAAATCTGTCTGTTACCAGTCAACTATAAACTCTGTTACCACTCAAATATAAACTCGGTCTGTTACCAGCCAAATATATATGTCAAAATTTGATTAAGTGCATTTAGTAACTTAAATTAAGTGCATTACCAGTCAGATGTAAACTCAGTCATATCTAGTCAAAATAAAATAAACTCAGTCAGTTTAGGTCAAACATAACTAGAATTATCACTGAAAGTGATTAAATACCCCCACATGTGTGCTTGATACTTGAACTGGGAATTCTTAGAATCAATGGCATAATGTAACTAACACTAGAAACATGGACACATGTATTAGTGACCTTGACCTTGACACCACACACCTACTTTTAATCCCAAGCAGTCATCAAAGAAGCAACCTAAACAGTAAGTTTCATCATAATATCTCATTCCTCACTAAACTAATTTAGCATAAAAAGTTTTTTCTATCCTAAAATTTAGTAACAGTGACCTTTACCACTGTGGCCCCACTTTCAATCCACGAAGTGTTGTCTTCAAAGTAGCCACATATACAGCAAGTTCATCACAATATCTCATTCCTTCTAAATTTATTGAGCAGAAATAGTATGAATATGTTAATAACAGTGACCTTTACTTAACTTTTATCTAACAATTGTGTGCCAAAAAATGTTAAAATATGTGAAGTCTTTCATTAGAAATCATCCAGAAACCATATTTTCTATTTTTAGTAACAGTGAACAGTGACCTTGACCCCACCAGGCCCATTTTCAATACCAAGTTTCGTCTTCACATACACTACCTATATAGCAATTTTCATCACAATATATCATTCCAAACTAAAGTTATTGAGCATATCCAGTTTTTCTATTTTTAGTAACAGTGACCTTGACCCCACAGGCCTTACTTTCAATTCCAAAAGTCGTCTTCACAGAAACCACCAATACACCATATTTCATTCAAGAATCTCATTCCAGTTTTGAAGTTAAAGTAACAGCTTGACCTTGAACCCACATGTCCCAAAGTCAAACCTAACCTGTATCTTGTAATGTTACATCTGTGTCCCAAAAAATAATTAAATTTATGAAGTATTTCATGAGTTATAGTCCAGAAACAGTTTTTCTATTTTAAGTAACAGTGACCTTGACATTGACCCCACAGCCCCCAAAGTCAAACTCAACCTGTATCTTCTGATGTTACATCTTTGTCCCCAAAAAAGGATTTAATCTGTGAAGTATTTCATGAGTTATCATCCGGACACCATTTTTCTATTTTTAGTAACACTGACCTTTACATTGACCCCGCCAGCCCCAAAGTATAACCTGACCTGTATCTTGTGATGTTACACGTGTGTACCAAACATTTTTTAAATATTTGATGCCATCAGGAGTTATCGTCTGGAAAGCATTTTTCTATTTTTAGTAACAGTGACCTTGACACTGACCCCACCAGCCCCAAAATTGAACTTGACCTGTATCTTATGATGTTACACATGTGTACCAAAAATAATTTAAATCTGTCAAGCCTTTCATGAGTTATCATACGGAAACAAAGAATCCGACCGACAGACCGACCAACAAGCTCACTCCTATATACCCCTTCAAACTTCGTTTGTGGGGGTATAATAAATCTGTTGCGAGTAAAAAAAAAACAGTCTGAACTAGGCAAATACTAGCCAAATTCAAATTGAACATGCTTGTAGTCAAATATAAGCTTTGCCTTTTTGCTTCTTCAATGTCAAATACAAACTTAATCATAACAAAATCAACTATTTCTGCTAGCATTCAAATACAAATTGAGTATGAAACAAGCCAAATATAAAAACAATCCATTCAAAAAAAATCTGCCTATTACCATTCAAGTCAGTGATCAGTCACAGTCAAAATTATTAGAGTTAACAAGTCAGGTCATATAGAAGAAAGTAACAACTCATATAAAATCTAAGTCATGTGCAAGTCATCTTATTCTGCAGCACTCGAGCAGTTCACAGCCTGATTATATAATCACAAGACAGAAGAAAAACTTTTTAAGTAGAGAGATGCAAGAATCCTGGTTATTACATGATAATTTTGTATGTCTGTCTATCTGGCTTAAACCCTTTAAAATCTCTAGAAAAGCCAACTTGCATAATTATGTATTTTACAACTAGGTAGTGTAATGGAACTATAAATGATAAGGAAAATGCTTATAATTCTGTAGTTGTTGTTACATTCATTAATGGGTTAGATGGTCAATTATGGCATTATTTACGCTTCACTGGTAACCAACTGGCTACCTGAAACAAGCAATGAAGTTGTTATGGTGAGTAGAGCTTTAATTTTATTTCTGCGAGACTACAAAATTATCAGATGATGAAAATAATGTTTTAGAAATGAAGCAAGATGTGATCAGGTTGACATGATACAAGTGAACACTCCATGCATTTTGTGCATTTGTTTCAATCGGCAGAATTAACCCTTTACTTCGCGGCATACAGCTAATATCCCATGTGCGACCAGTGGAGACCAAAATCAACCTGCACATTCATGCAGTGATCAGGATCAGGCTCTACACCAGTCTCTTTCCGATTCATTAGGTCAGACCAGGAAGCCACCAGTGTAAACCCTGATCAGTCTGCACATGCCTGCAGTCTGAAAAGTATCAGGATCTTCACTAGTCTCTCAGATTATTAGGTTATTTCTGACCATGAAGTGACATGTGTAGATCCTGACAGGACAGCATGGAGGCTTTATGTACATGGATGTGATGGGATAAAAGTCATATCCATCGAATCAAGGGTTAATAACACACAAGTGAATTTGAAGCATATGCTTGGAATATTTGTCACTGTCACTGCAAATCTAGCGGTGATTTGGCCATTTTACACTTGGATTACCTTGGGTACTTTTGGTACTGCAAGAAGTTTGGTTACCTCAGCGTTAACATCCTCGGCATCCGACGTGTGGTGTACCGGTTCTGGAGTGGCTTCCCTTACAAATTTTGCAACAGCATTTTCCTGTAAATCAAATGTTACAATTCAATATAATTTCACAAATCTTTAACACTCGTACTGCTACTATTAAGAAATCTAGAGTTTAATTTCAATGATTTTAACATTTTAGTTTATGTCGATTCAAATTCTGAATGAATCATTATCCCATTGCCCACACGAAGTGAAGATTTGTGAGAAGTGCAGAATAGGCCCCATTCAGCAGTAGCAATATTCCTGACAGAATTTTTAAGGTAGGGTTATGCTTATTAAATGCAACATTCTGCTAATTGATTAACCATTAATTCCACACATATATATGTTTTATTGTATGTTTGACCAGTGCACCTCCTTCCCTAATGCATTTAATCAGCTGAAAACTGAAATTAAAGGGTTGAACTCTAGCAAGGTGGTGGCATCTGTCAGACCAGTTAAGTAGTACTTCATAACATCATGTAAAACACAGTATAGAATAAAGACCTATTTTCTCTTTAAAAGAGAAAGAAGTGAATAAAACCGACATTGTTAGATAATTATACCTTGTCCACAGCAGTTTCGGCTTCATCATCATCAGCAACAACCTCTGGAGCATTAGTTCCAGCTGCCTGACCTGTAAAAAAGGTTGTTATAAATAAATTTTCTCGTCGTGACATAAGACTATACCTAAAGGTTGTGAATACATTATACTTCTATCATTTTTAAATGTTAACTACTTTTTATGAAATTAAAATGTAATATATAAGCTTACACTTACAAGAACACATACATAAAGGACATTTACATAAAGAAAGAAAACTTAAGCATATAACTAGTAACATAATTATGATTTGAACTTGAACTACTTTGGGAACCAGTCTGGAATATCTGCCTAATCAACCAATCAAAATGCAGGCAGATTGAGACTGATCTCCAAACTTACTTGTGACATTAGAAAGTAAAAAAGAGAATAATCTAACCAGATTTTGTATCTTCTGTCAGTTTTTCAGTGGTAGGTTGTTCCACTGACCACTTGGCCTTGGTTGGTGCCCGGCTGAACACTTCTCTGAGGTTTTCAAAGCCTGCATCAAGTCCATATGACAAGGGGTCATTTCCTGGAAAAAAAGCAACAACAATGTATATTTTGAGTTTTTACCTCCAGTTCAAGCAATCTAATCTCAAGTTTTGTGAGTAGCAAGAAAAGTACTTAAACAAACTTCACTCAATGATTGAATCTTTTGTAGATTCCATATTTAGTACCTTTATTTCATGTTTATTTGAATAGGCGTCCATTGTAGATCCAGATCAGCCTACGCATCTGTGCAGCCTGATCAGGATCTATACTGTTCACTTCTAAGTCAGCATCAAAGTTACCTGTTCAGATCCAGATCAGGCTGGTCTGGATCTACACTAGTCACATATGAGATTAAGGCCATATCCATGGAGTAAAGGATTAATATTTACTTTTCAGTCAGGAAACTAAATGTTTTCTGCATTTCTAACAATAAATGGCCAGTTACCCTCCAGTAGATATAACAATCCAACGGCAAAACAGAGGTTGGCATGTGGAGGAGCCTCAATTATACGTATATAGACCTATTATTCACCTACAATATGGAGTTACTTAGTTTCTTTTTATCCTTTAGTCATTGAATATTGCTTATAGCCCATGTACAACCAGTGTTTATCCAGATAAGTCTGAACATATATGCAAACTAATGTTTCCCTACATGATTATGCTTTATCCAGATAAGTCTGCACATATATGCAAACTAATGTTTCCCTACATGATTATAAGCATACCAAGAGAGAAATGATTACAAATTTCTTTCTTTGATTCTCTTGCACTCAACCCACACAACTTTTTATTAATTTTGTTTAAACATATTTTAATACTAGACTAAGTGCAATATTTTAGCATGTGCATAATTAAACCCATGTCCAAATGGGTCATAATTTTTGTTATGATTCAGATTCTTAGCATTACTAACCAGTGTTAACATATCCAAAACAGAGGTATCAGTTCTTGGTTACATAATGAATATTACATAGACACGCTTCATGATCATGATAATGAAACATGACACTGGAATGCACACATTGCTTGGTTTAACACATTTGAAGAGAGACAAATTACATTTTAGTTTTGAATTATTAAATGACATTGAGCATTTGTAAACTTTTTAAAACATTCTTTGACACATGTGTTTGTTTTAAAAAGCGCACATACAGATATTTATGTTTGTAATGATATTGTGCTTTGTAAACTGGATCTCAAATCATTATAACCACTGAATAAATGTAATGCACTCGACTTTAATTCGAGCTAGTCCATTCAATTTTTATGGAAGGGATATCTTGGAGAATAAACAGCACCCTGATCAGACTATGTGGATTCATTTGGTAAGTGTCTACAATGGCTGCAAATGTTAATCAAGCTGTGCTTAGTGTTTAAAGATCTAGTTGTATACGCCTTTCCAATAAACAGTTTCGCAGTCCTGTACGAGTTACTTCCCGTGACCAGATATCAACCCAAAACGAGGCTTCACAGGAAAGCTGAACTATCGGACTATGGCTTAAGCACATAAGGCCTAACATAATCCATTAAAGTTCAGGTGTGTAATCGTCGCCGCCGGTCGAAAATAAGTTACTAGTCTGTTATTCTAGTCAGACATTTTTATTTTCACTATTTGTTAGATATTTGCATTTTTAATATTGTAAGAACATGTACCATTCTTGTTGATAGTGGGCAGTATGAAACGCGATTCGGATAAACGTGAGTATTAATGTTACGAATTTCTATACAGCATTTTCATCTTTATGTATTTTATACTTAAAATTATATTTAACTGGTATGAAATTCGCAAATTGCTAACCCTGGTAATGTACTATACTCCGGAAATCGTGACATGTCAACATTCGGTTACAGCATCTGTACGTTATACTTGTACTCATCTATTTTACTTGAATTCATCGTACCGTTAATGTTCAAAGAACAAATAATTTTGAATTTTTGAAAACGTCACGTATACTTCACAAGCAAAAATACGGTACGATTGATTCTGTCTTGAAATTAAGAAGGATCAATAAGGTTATCTGATTGTTCGTTTATGTAAGAGTATCATTCATAGAATAAAATTCAAGGATTCTGATGCTGGCTTCTAATAAAGATGGAGATGCCGGCTTCAAATAATGATGGGAACATTTATATTAACATTAAGACTGCTAAGGTTTGAAATTCTGTCATGTTGGCGTAAACGCTCAATCGCTTGATTGAATATTTATAAAATGTTCTGCTAAGATGAGTTTCTAATTGATGTCTTATGGTTCTACTTGTCGTATTAAGGATTAATAATTCATATAACTGCTATATCAAATACTTTTGCTACCCGATTCAGTAATTAAGGATTTCGATATACTTATTAATTGGGAGGTGGAGGTACATAAAAAAAGTAAACTGATCTCTATTGGTCAGTGATATCTTCTTCTTAGTAATTGACAGGGGACCCCTTGTGCGCGACAATTTGGCATTTTTATGACATGCCGCTTTCAAAATCAATCGCAGCCGGCATGTCAGTAGTTAATAAGACACTAAGCCGGAAACGACACTCAATTTATCCATGGATAGAACACGGGCTGTTAGTTTAAGTCGTTTAAAGTAAACCTTGGAGCGGGGAATAATGATTTCACACTTATAGTCAAATTAGATTTGTTGTTTTATAAACTATTCTTGATAAAAAAAATCATTACGCTGATGTATTATTACTAATTGAACGATAAACGAGAAAATATATTTTAAAAAAGAAATTTCATGATGTAAAACGAAAGTTGTAGGTACATGTTTCCTATTACATTAATACAGCGAGCAATAATTTTTTCCTGTATAGTAGTCACGTGACTGAATAGGGGAGGTAACCGAAAAATTCACCGAATTATTGGTAAGGCGTATAATTGACTTCATTATACATAAGAATACTGAGAACCAGGAAAGAGAATCAGTCCATGTATGTTCAAAACATCAGGACATACTAATGCGTTTTCATTGCTAAACAATATATAATGCACTACTGTCTGGCCTCAACTTTAGTAATTGGAATGTATGAATTTGTCTATCTATCTTTATAATCTTAACTAAACCTGTTAATTATAATGCTTGAGTAAATCACCTTGTTCATCACAAAAGTTGGCATCAGCTCCTTTTTTTAATAGAAATTCACAGATCTCTGCACTACCCTTCTTGGCTGCTGCCATCAGTGGGGTCCTGAAAAGTTTATCATTGAGATTATCCACAACAATTATAATTTCTAAAATACAATGATTTAGAATCTCCTTAAACATTTATCCTTTTAAACATTACTTTCAATGTTAGATACATTTTCACCAGGACCCAAGATCATAAAACTGTGATCGGAGATAAGTCTCAAATGCCCATGCAATAAAGATAAGATGTGTCTTTGGAGTAAAGAATTAAAACCCATTGCAATAATTCACTTTGTGATAAAAACAAGAGCCAGTCGCAAACGACAGCACGCTCAACTATTCGAAGTCAGACATATTTAAGCACATTTAAAACTGGGCTTCATTTAAACTGGGGAGTGATTCAGGAGTTTATGACACCCAACACACACACATGAACAAAAGTTTCTTAATCCAAGTTAGGAAATCAATAAATTACACTTAATTTATTATTGTAGTTTTTTTAGAGGGTTTACACAACCCAGTCCATACACCCCTGTCCACCTATAGTGTGGTGTAGTATAGTAAGGTATGGTATTGTTGTTGGTGGTGTTGTTGACGGTGTTGTTGGTGGTGTTGTTGTTGGTGTTGTTGTTGTTGTTGTTAGGGTTTTTGTTGGTTGTGTTGTTGGTGTTGTTGTTGTTGGTGGTGGTGTTGTTGTCAGTGTTGTTGCTGTTGGTGGTGGTTGTTGATGCTATTGTTGGTGTTGATGTTGTTGTTGGTGGTGTTGTCGACGGTGTTGTTGGTGGTGTAGTTGTTGTTATTTGTGTTATTGTTGGTTGTGTTGTTGGTGTTATTGTTGGTGGTGGTGTTGGTGGTATGTGGTGGGGGTGGTGGTAGTGTGGTGTGGTGTGGTGTGGTGGTAGTGTGGTGTGGTGTGGTGGGTGGTGGTGGGTGGGTGGTGGTGGTGGGTAGTGGTAGGGGGTGGTGGTGGGTGGTGGTGGGTGGTGGTGGGTGGTGGTGGGTGGGGTGGGGTGGGTGGGGGTGGGGTGGTGGTGGGTGGGTGGATGGGGGGTGGGTGGGTGGGTGTGGGTGGGGGGCGGGTGGTGGTGGTGGGTTGTGGTGTGGTGGGTGGTGGTGGGTGGCTGGTGGTGGGTGTGGGGTGGGTGGGTGTGGGGTGGGTGGTGGTGGAAGGTGGTGGTGGGAGGTGGGTGTGGGGTGGTGGTGGGTGGGTGGGTGGGGTGGGTGGGTGTGGGGTGGGTGGTGGTGGTGCTGGTGGGTGGGTGGTGTGGTGTGGTGTGGTGTGGTGTGGTGAGGTGAGGTGAGGTGACGTGACGTGACGTGACGTGAAGTGAAGTGAAGTGAAGTGAAGTGAAGTGAAGTGAAGTGAAGTGAAGTGAAGTGAAGTGAAGTGAAGTGAAGTGAAGTGAAGTGAAGTCAAGTCAAGTCAAGTAAAGTAAAGTAAAGTAAAGTAAAGTAAAGTCAAGTGTAAAGTGAAGTGAAGTGAAGTGAAGTGAAGTCAAGTGAAGTCAAGTGTGAAGTGAAGTCAAGTGTGAAGTGAAGTGAAGTGTGAAGTGAAGTGAAGTGTGAAGTGAAGTGAAGTGTGAAGTGAAGTGAAGTGTGAAGTGAAGTGAAAAGTGAAGTGAAGTGTAGTGTGAAGTGAAGTGTGAAGTGAAGTGTGAAGTGAAGTGAAGTGAAGTGTGAAGTGAAGTGTGAAGTGAAGTGAAGTGAAGTGAAGTGAAGTGTGAAGTGAAGTGAAGTGAAGTGAAGTGAAGTGAAGTGAAGTGAAGTGAAGTGAAGTGAAGTGAAGTGAAGTGAAGTGAAGTGAAGTGAAGTGAAGTATAGTATAGTATAGTATAGTATAGTATAGTATAGTATAGTATAGTATAGTATAGTATAGTATAGCATAGTATAACCACTCAACACTTTCAACCAAAGTATGTTAAGTACATCTGTTTTAAACCTTTTCTATAGCATTACCTATGAAAAACACTAACATTGAAACTTTAACCATAATTTCTAAGTCTTAATTCTAATTTCTAAGCAAAAAAGGGCAAAAATTAAATAAAAAAAGCAAGGATGAGTTACGGGCCTTTGAAAATCAACCTGATGTATGATAAAATAAAGGTATACAAAGTTTTAAAGTTGTCGTTTTAATAGAATGAAAGATATGAGGTTTCACCACCTTGCACACAAACTTTAACCTTAATTTCTAAGTCTAAAAAGGGCAATAATTTGATATAAATCAAAGAAAGAGTTATGGTTCTTGGCATACATAGTCATGGTCATGATATTGAACAAGTTTCAAAGCTATAGTACAAGAAGTATGAAAGTAACTAGCTTGCACGCAAACTTTAACCTGAAATTCTAAGTTGAAAAAGGGCCATAATTTGATTAAAAATTAAAGAAAGAGTTATGGTTCTTGGCATACATAGTCAGGGTCATGATGGTAAACAAGTGTTGAAAGTTTCAAAGCTATAGTACAAGAAGTATGAAAGTAACTAGCTTGCACGCAAACTTTAACCTGAAATTCTAAGTTGAAAAAGGGCCATAATTTGAACAAAATGGAAGTTAGAGTTATGCTTCTTGGCATACCCACTCGGGATATGATAATGAACAAGTGCTGAAAGTTTCAAAGCTGTAGTATAAGTAGTATGGAAGTTACGGGTTTGTACACTAGCTTGCATGCAAACTTTAACCTGAACCTGAAATTCTAAGTCCAACTAGAAATGTGTCCATAGGACACGGATGCCCCCGCTATGCATGTTTGTCATGGTGAACATTTATACCAAGTTATTTTAAAATCCAATAAGAAATAACAAACTCACAGCCCAGACAAGAAAATTTTGGTTTTAGTAATAGTGACCTTGACCTAGGACCTACAGGCATGGGAACTGTACACAACACAAGGCCTTGTCATAGTGAACATTTGTGCCAAATTATTTTGTAATCACTCTGTTAATAAAAAAGTTATAGCCAGTACAAGAAATTTCAATTTTTTGTAACAGTGACCTTGACCTTGGACCTACAGGCATGGGTATAGTACACAACACATCGTCTTGATATAATGAACATTTATACCAAGTTATTTTAAAATCCAATAAGAAATAACAAAGTAACAGAGCTGACAAGGTTTTTATTACAAAATTCTATTTTTAGTAACAGTGACCTTGACCTTTGACCTTTAAGCATGGGTGTTGTCATGACACACCAATTTATCATGGTGAACATTTTTGCCAAGTTATTTTGAAATCCCTCTATTCATAAGGAAGTTTCAGCCAGAAAAGAAAAATCTATTTTTAGTAAGAGTGACCTTGGACCTACAGGCAAGGGTATTGTACACGACACACCGTATTGATATGGTGAACATTTATACCAAGTTATTTCAAAATCCAATAAGAAATAACAAAGTTACAGAGTGGACAAGATTTTTCCAACAAAATTCTATTTTTAGTAACAGTGACCTTGACCTTGGACCTACAGGCATGGGTGTTGTACCCGACACATGGCCTTATCATGGTGAACATTTGTGCCAAGTTATTTTGAAATCCCTCCATTCATAAGGAAGTTACAGCCCGGACAAGAGAATTCTATTTTTAGTAACAGTGACCTTGACCTTGGACCTACAGGCATAGGTATTGTACGCGACACACCGTCTTGATATGGTGAACATTCATACCAAGTAATTTTAAAATCCAATAAGAAATAACAAAGTTACAGAGCGGACAAGATTTTTCCAACAAAATTCTATTTTTAGTAACAGTGACCTTGACCTTGGACCTACAGGCATGGGTGTTGTACGCGACACACCGCCTTATCATGGTGAACATTTGTGCCAAGTTATTTTGAAATCCCTCTATTCATAAGGAAGTTACAGCCCGGACAAGAAAATTCTATTTTTAGTAACAGTGACCTTGACCTTGGACCTACAGGCATGGGTATTGTACGCGACACACCGTCTTGATATGGTGAACATTCGTACCAAGTTATTTTAAAATCCAATAAACAAAGTTACAGAGCGGACACGATTTTCGAACATACACACACACTGACACACACACACACTGACACACACACAGCCAGGGTGAACACTATATGCCGTTCCGCCATTACATGGCGGGGGCATAAAAGGGCTATAATTTTAATAAAATGAAAGTTAAGAGTTTTGGTTCTTGGCATACACACTTGGGAGATGATGATGAACAAGTGTGCCAAGTTTCAAAGTTGTAGTATAAGTAGTATTGAAGTTATGTGTTTGTACAGTAGCTTGCACGCAAACTTTAACCTGAAATTCTTAGTCGAAAAAAGGGCCATAATTTGATCAAAATGAAAGTTAGAGTTATGGTTTTTGGCATACACACTCGGGACATGATGATGAACAAGTGTGCCAAGTTTCAAAGCTGTAGTATAAGTAGTATTGAAGTTATGTGTTTGTACAGTAGCTTGCACGCAAACTTTAACCTGAAATTCTTAGTCGAAAAAAGGGCCTGAATTTGATCAAAATGAAAGTTAGAGTTATGGTTCTTGGCATACACACTCGGGACATGATGATGAACAAGTGTGCCAAGTTTCAAAGCTGTAGTATAAGTTGTATTGAAGTTATGTGTCTGTACATTAGCTTGCACGCAAACTTTAACCTGAAATTCTAAGTCGAAAAAGGGCCATAATTTGATCAAAATGAAAGTTAGAGTTATGGTTCTTGGCATACATACTCGGGACATGATGATGAACAAGTGTGCCAAGTTTTAAAGCTGTAGCTATAGTAGTTTTTAAGATATCAGTAGGTTGCACGCAAACTTTAACCAAAACGGGACGCCGACGCCGACGCCCAAGTGAGTACAATAGCTCGACATATTCTTCGAATAGTCGAGCTAATAAAAACTTTACAAAATACGCATTACTTTCAATCAATTGTACATTATTTATCGAAGATAATCAACATAAATTTTGAATGTGTGAATATTTTTAAATGATATGGTTCAAGATATATTTCCTATATACATACAGCTTTTGTTCATCATAGGCATTCACATTTGCCCCTTTGTCAACCAGTTCTTTACATATGGGCAAGTCTTCTGAAAACGCTGCATAAAATAATGGTGGCTTCCCAGTCTGAAATGCAAAGTAATGACATTTGTATTGCCACCCATATAACCAAAATATTATTTCACTTTATGATACATTTCTCATACAGTATGATGTCAACATTATCTAAATATAGTTAAAAAAGACTACCCTGAAATTAAGACCACCTTGATAACAAGACCACAATTACAATGTCACTCTTTTACAGCTTTGCACTTTTTTCCATCTCAAACAAGACCATCCTACTATTCAGACTAATTTTGCCTGGAGGTAGTTTTAAACCTTTACTCGATGGTATTGGGCTGTTGTCCAATAGCCAACAGTGTAAATCCAGATCAGCTGGCACATTTTTGCTGTCTTATCTGCATTGCTGGCTTTAGCATCATTCTGTTATTTCTGACCAAGAGGCGACCAGTGTAGATCGAACGAACAAGGTGAATATACGGAGTAAAGAGAAGAGGGGTTTCACTGTAATACTTAAGGTTGAATGAACCTTTAACAATATTTTCTAGAAAATAGTGGAATTTGGTATCAAATGAAAGTTCATGATATTCCTGATACGAAATGGACATTGGTTTTAACAGTTATAAATCCGATCACTGTACATGTAGTCTAAATGCATAGTAAACAAATTTCTAGACTCCTTTTGCAATTTTATAAAATCACATCGAATTCAATTCTGTATTTTGATATATTCGAATTTGTGAAAGGACATGCCGATTTCATCCATGTAAACTTGTACCACAGATTAAAAGTAAGCACATAATTTTTAATTAAAACAGCATGAAATGAAGTTTAAATTACATCACATTGAAAGTGTGAATTACCTTATCTCGAATATTTGGGTCAGCCCCATGTTTGAGAAGAACTTGAACACAACTGATTTTGCCACGTACACAAGCATGATGTAAAGCTGTAAGACTAAGTCCATCTTTGTGGTCAATCACTCCACCAGCCTGAAATATTCATTTATTCTTTACTGTTGGGAACATGTTCATTCCAGATAAACTGTGAATGACCAGGAGATAATCAGAGCTGGAGCCCAGTCATAAAACTGAAATGGAGACCAGTCTCAAATCTCAATCATAGCTTTATGATAATTAGCCCAGATGAGCCCCGAATCCCAATATATGGGTAGTTGTTGAGGTGCCAAATATTTCAAGAATGGATACCTGACACATAAGGAAGAAGTGTTTGGCCCTTTATATAATTAACAAGTGCCAGGAAATTGTCACAAAACCAGGTTTTCATTTTCCAGACTGATGGCCGAGCACAAATGGGTTTTTAGTCAGTAAATATACATAATGTGAAAAAGAAACAAAGTTTTATAATAACAGAGTATTCTCCCTTTTATATTTACTTAAATAAAGAGACACAAAATTGCTAATGAACGGAAGGACGGACGACCGGGGGCATAACATTATACATTGACATGAGTGCCAAATGGCCATAAATCGCTCACCTGATTTTAAAATATATGAAATGAAAGGTAGAATAGAACACTTTGAAGTACAGTACAGTACAGTACAAATATTCCAAGTTTGGAGTCAATATGCCAAAGCAAACTCAAGTTATTAAGTGGAAACTGAATTTCTATTTTTAGTAACAGTCACCTTGACCTTGATCACAGACACCTGGGAAGCAACCCCAAGCTGCCTCTTGATATAAGCGTCCCATATGCCAAGTGTGGAGTTAATAGGCCATAGCAAACCCCTTATTTAGTGGAAACTGAATTTCTATTTTAAGCAACAGTGACATTGACCTTGATCACAGACACCTAGGTAGCAATCCCAAGCTTTCTCTTGATATAAGCTAAACATACACCAAGTTTGGAGTAAATTGGCCAATTTTAGCAACAGTGACCTTGACCTTAATCACAGACACGTGGGAAGCAATACCTGGCTGTCTCTTGATATAAGCTACCCTTACACCAAGTTTGGAGTCAACAGGCCAAAGCAAACCAAAGTAATTAAATGGAAACTGAATTTCTTTTTTTAGCAACAGTGACCTTGGCCTTGAATACAGACACCTGGGTAGCAATCCTAAGCTACCATACACCAAGTTTGGAATCAATAGGCCAAAGCAAACTCAAGTTATTCAGCAGAAACTGAATTTCTATTTTTAGCAACAGTGACCTTGACCTTCATCACAGACATGTGGGTAGCAATCCCAAGCTGCCTCTTCATATTAGCTACCCATATACCAAGGTTGGAGTCAACATGCCAATGCAAACTCAAGTTATTAAGTGGAAACTGAATTTCTATTTTTAGTTACAGTGACCTTGACCTTGATCACAGACACCTGGGTAGCAATCCCATGCTACATCTTGATATAAGCTACCCTTACATTAGGTTTGGAGTCAATAGGCCAAAGCAAACTCAATTAAGTGGAAACTTAATTTTTATTTTTAGCAACAATGACCTTGACCTTGATCACAGACACCTGGGTAGCAATCCCAAGCAGCCTTTTGATATAAGCTACTCATACACCAAGTTTGGAGTCAATAGGCCAAAGCAAACTCAAGTTATTAAGCAGAGACTGAATTTCTTTTTTTAGCAACAGTGACCTTGACACTGTGGTCAAACCCCAACAATATGCACCTGGGAACTTCAATATTTAGAACTGTGAAAGTTCGGTTGAAATCTGTTGAGAAATGTAGGAGGACTTGCGCACACAAGAAATTGTTTACGGCCGATCGCCTGCCCGCCCACCTGCAGATGTACCCCAATCTAATAACCAGGATTTTTCCTTCAGAAAACCTGGTTAATAAACACTTCACTTTTATAAAAGTTCTAACCATGCTACATATCTGTATGCAGATTTTTCAACAAGAACAATTTACCTCTATCAATTTTTCCACAATCAATGGATGGCCATCTCTTGCAGCCAGCTGTAGAGATGTATTGCCTGAAAGTAGCATATGAAACATTGTAAAAACATTATAAATAGTTGTATAGTTTTAAAAGTGATAACCAGTATTTTTAAATTAGAAAGTTCTTTTATCTGATAAAATATTATAAGCTCACTGATAAACTTCTGGGTTGAAAAACAAAAATCCTTACCCTAGATATGTTGTCTGAGTGACATCCAATCTAGGATTCAAACATGAAACCTCAAGAGTCCAGACTCTTCACAGGTAGTCAATAATTTGTCTAAAAGGCAAGCCTGTTCTTACAATGCTTGTATAGGTTTTTGTTACCTATTTAGCTACATGTATCCGAGTCCATTACATACCTTGTATGGAGAGTACATTAACTTCCGCTCCATGATTTATCAGCAGGTTAACGATGTTCAGGTTTCCGATACTGCAGGCTGTGTGAAACCTATAAACAGAGAATCGTACCATCACTACTACCATACAACAAAAGGTCCAAAGAAACCCACAATACATCAATCCCTTTTTTGTCTTTCAATAGACAGCTGTTAAGTTATATAAACCAATGATAAACATATGTCATCACCTTTATGCAAAAACAATTTATCCCCTTCTCATTTCCATGGTACAACTTTGATTGTTCATGAACTTGGTGACAATGTGTATATTATTCATAGACTCACTCTTTGCTCTGTCAGTATTGTTTTTATTGTTTTGTGGTGGTGCAATAAATGAAATTGTGGAGAAAAAAATCTAGCAGGAGAAGTATTGTTTTGTGTTGTTAAACATTTGTAAAAACATTTCTGTGTAGGCTGAACCCTTTCTACCAACACTTACGAAATTACTGTTCATAACCAACCATCAGTTAAATTTACAGCTAACTTCATTTTTCTTCACCCCTGAACTGGGTGGACAATGAATGTTCATGACCAAGTATTGTCTGTATAATTGCTATAAAGGCCTTATACGAATAAGTTTTATCTTAACACTTTATAGTGGTATCATGTACAGATTTGTTTCTTTAATTTGAACCAGTCCAGTCATTTTAAAAAACAGGGTTGTTTTACAGAAATACTAAAAATTCTGATTTCAATGAGACCCAGCGAGCAACCTCCGTAAACACCTGTTGCACTGCAGCACTTCACAAGAAGCTGACCACGTTTTTTGTCATGCAACTACTGTTAGAACTGCCATTCCAATCAAAAAGATGCAGTATTTTACTTCCAAATTAGGTCTTGCTGTCAATCAAATTTTTGTCACTGTTGGTTCATTCCACTTGCAGATGTTGAAACAATAACAAAAAGTGTGGCTTAAAGTAAAGCAACCTGAAGGCGCGATTAACTATGAACAACATTCTGTCTATTGTACTTTCCCGTGCTACTTCTCAATGAAAATATCAGTCTCCGCGAATCATGTTTGATGTTTTGGTTGCAAGCCAATTGAAATTTGTAGAATAATGATGCTATTGCACACATTGCAGACCCAGATCAAACAGTGTAATATGCACAGGTGTGCAGAGGCTACATGGTGACTGTTGTATTACTTTATTGCCATACCCTTACTGTTAACCCTGTACTCCATGGAATGGCTGTTATCCATTGGGCCAACTGTGAAGATCCAGACCAGCCAGCATATCATTACCATCTGATCAGGATCTACACTATTTGCTGTTAGATTTATTATTTCTGACCACCATCTAACCAGTAACCAGATCACACAACACAGATGTGCTAGCTGATTTGGATATAGAATGGCCATACATGTGAAAAAACCTGTATAGATGAAACAGTGACAAATGTGTTGCTAGTGTATCAATATCCAAGTCTGGTGACAAAGCTTGCCAGACACCCAGTAAGTACATGCATTGCTTTTTACATGCTCTATATTTTTTGTAATCGCAATATTCAATGACATGTAAAATCTGTTAAAATCATCATCACTGTGATACCTCTCTATTCAACATTTGAATAAATAACAATGTGTCTGACATGTAAAAATCTTCTTTTCACATTTGGAATGAATAAATTAAGTGGAAACTATTTAATTCACTTTCAAATGGAACTTTTCAGGTCATTCATATAATCAAACGAGGCGGAAATATTGTTATAAATATCCCCCAACTTTTCAATTTACCAAAGTGCTTTACAATCATTATTGATCATACGATAAAATCTATCTTCAAATCAACTAGAAATACCTCAAATATTTCATATTCATTGCTTTAAACTATATTTGCTATTTTGTTTTGACCGCAATGTTACACATTCTTATTTTTACTACCTAATGCTTTGTATTGCCTAAAGAATTTTATTTGAAATAATTGCAAAAAGCTTGTAACAAAGTAATTAAAGACATATTCTTCTATTGATAATCTATAGATAACTTGTTTTTTTATCAGTGAACCAAGTTCAATGCAGTTATGAAAACACTTAAGAAATGTTAATTTTTAATAAATAGGTTATGTTTTCAGATATGAACAGCAATAAAATAAAATGTGTATCTTCTTTGAGAAAATAAGTATTAAGTTTTTAGTTTTTTTGGAGCTAAGGTGTTCTTTATCTATAAAAAAAACTCTAGCTTGCACTCTTCATATTGTGAACTGTTTTGGAAGAATTTACTACATGTTCTCACCAAGCGATGATGGAATGTTGAGATAAAACTTTATTACACGAGAAGACGTCATTATATCCAATGTATTAGGTGACAATCATAACAATACCAATGACCTAGAAAATAAATGGCTAACAATACATACATAGTATCGACATCTGATAAATTGGGTGTTGGAATGTGCATTGGTGTAAGTGCATAATGATTTTTATACTAATGTAGGTTCTAACTTATGCAGCTTCAGTCAAGGCTGAAAAGTATTTAAATTGTTTAAATTGCAGGTGACAACTTATACTTGTTTTAAAATTTAAACAACAAGAAAACACAATGCCATTAACATTAACCCTTTACTCAATAGATACGCCTTTTAATCACATGCGTGACCAGTGTAGATCCAGATCAGTAACAGGATCTACATGGTTTGCCCATGAGAAACATATGGAGGAAAGGAATAAAGATTTCTGTACAAAAGATAAAATAGATTTATGAATAAATTTAACAAACTAATGTAGTTGGCTGTTTTAATGTGTTTATTGTATGATTCTTAGTCAACTCAGTCTTTAAATTCTTTCAGCTATATGGCACAGAGGCACAGGAAGTCAGTTGAGTTATCATGTTTTGTTGGTTTCTGGTCACTACACACCCTGAGCGTGAGTAAGTAGCAACTGACCCAGAGGAATTTCAGGTTGGAGTCAAATTACATGGTCAATATCTTCAGTCAAAGGCACACCAAGAACTGCTCTAGCAGGAGAGGGTGTGGGGTAACTCTAAGACTTTTTTGTGCTGATTTGCTTACATTACAAGTTTCATCATGTAATATGTACTAAAGTGCAGCTAACCATATTTCATACCAGCACTTAAACAAGACCCTTCACTAAGAAGTGGTAGCACTCTTAAACACTCAATTCAAACATTTGTTTCTGAAACAAGAAGTGAAATTGATGTAGATAACTGGGCACAAGATCATAAATCTTAGGTTCCAGACCAGTCTCAAATCTCAAGCAGTTTTATGATCTTGGACCCAGACATGGTGCCAGGGATCAAACTAAACTTAACACTGCCAACTGAGTCTGTCAGAGCGATATAAATGAATACAAGGTGCTGAAGGCAGAACAAGACTTATATTGAGAACAACAGATAACCCACAAAGCATTAAAATCACAACAGCACAGAGCCAGAAGCTATCTGGACTTACACACTTTATATATGTGAACAATACAGTGAAATATGTCTCCTTTAATCACAGTAAAAATCGAAGTAAAGGCCACCTGGGAATCTCCATCTCTGTTGTCTGATCCCTCAAGGCCTTTTTCTATGCATCAATGATATTTTAAAAGAAAACAAGAATATATTTGTCAGACAAGCAGAACGTATTTGTTATAGACTGATAAACACTGGTTGTGATTGACAAATTATCTGCCAAGTATAAAATGAGTTATGACATCTGAAAATAATGCTCCTCCGTCAGACAAATACCAAATCAATAGTCAAACATTTTCCACAAGAGGAAACATCCAACAATTATTATTTGAAGAACTTGATTTCTGATGAACTTAAGATTTTAACGGACAAGGCTTTAATCATGTTGGCAAACAGTTTAGATCGAGATCAGCGGCTCATCTGTGTCATCTTATCATTATCTAAACTATTCGCTTTTCAATTCATTAGGACCAGTCATTTCTGACCAAGAGGTGAACACTGTAGATCCAGATTGATTTTCATGTGCTGGCTGATCTGGATCTAAATTGGTGACCCATATGATAAAAGGCTTATATATTGAGTCATTGGTTAGTTGTTGTGTTTATGTCAGCATCTTTCAGTGATTGTAACGTCAATCAAGGGATCAATAACAGTTGTAGTATTACTTAAGGTCACAATTTGGTAAGTTATGATCTTTAAAAGGTTAATAACAATAAGGTAAATTCAGCATTGGGTGAGTGTACAGGCTGAATGGTAACGGCTATCTAGTAACAGCAATGGGAAGACCTGACACACAAGTAATACACCTCTAGAATCAAAATTAATCATAATTAAGAGCTGCACCATAGAAAAACATGCCTCTATGTTATTTTTGATGTTTGAGATGTCTCATATAATTTTTGAAATAACAACAAACAATTCCTGTTTCCTTTTCCCATCACAATTAGCTGATATTGTTACCTATTTTCTCAATAATAAATACTGTATAGCTCTCAATGTCATCTTCTCAACTTTGAGATGTCATTTCAAGGAATGATGTTAACTTCCCTAAAACATGTTTTCTCACTGCACTGCACTGCTCATTAACCATTCTCTATATTTACGCATTTTAATGCATGTGCAACCAGTGTAGATCCAGATCAGCTGGCACATTCCTGCCATCTGATCAGGATCTGCACTGGTCGCTTTTTGGTCAGAAATAACCTAATAAATTAAATAGCAAACAGTGCAGATCCTGATCAGACGGCACAGATGTTCCAGCTGATCTGGATCTACACTGTTCGCCCATGCCATAAAGGTATGTATATGGAGGAAAGGGTAAGACTAAATGTCAGACCATTCCATGGTTAATATGAGCAAAGTAAGTAAGAAGATCCGAATAACATAGTTCCACTATTAAAATGATGCTTAGATATTTTACAGTGATTCTCACTTGTCTTTGAAATAACTATACCTTCTATTAAATACTAAATAAAGTAAAAAAAAGATTTTTTGCAAATGGACTTAAGGATGGATAGAATTTTTGAGAGCTTAGCCATCAATATTATATAATTATTTACTTATTAGCTGGGAAATATGCTGTGATATTGACCTAAAAAATCGTTATTGACCGAGGCGATAGCCGAGGTCAATAACGATTTTTGCGGTCAATATCTGCAGCATATTTCCCAGCTAATAAGTAAATAACTGTTTTATTACATGAACTATAAATCATATAAAAGATGGAAACTTTTGGATTCTATTTATAGACAGGTCAATATCAGCGAAAGCAGGTCAATATCTAGATTTATTGACTCGGTTATTTTGGGGGTGTGACCAATCGCGTTGCGTCTTTTTATAGTTCATGTAATAATGTATAATATTGTATATACAGCTGTCAATCCACTGTAATCTTTCTATGTCCTGTCACTCAACAATCAAACAACTATGATAATACAGGTGGTAAATCTCTTAATTGGATAGATTAATCGTGCATTATCTGTGAATGTAAACATGATCCTGGCTGTTTGTGAAAACATGCTATCTATAAAAGACTACAATGCCAAAGGATCAACTGTTAAATACCATGACCACCTTGCCCAAAGTATATAATAATCACTGAAGAATGCCATTTTTCAATTAAAATCTGAAACATGTCAGCCCCTGGATCATGAAGTTGAGAGAAGACTATTCTCCATTCTTTGGCAGATGATTGGTCAGTTTATCTTCTGAATCCTTATATGGTTCTAGTCTTCTAATATTTGTATTACTGAAGTATCATTTAATTTAGCAGGATGAAGTTTGGCACAAAACTTGCAAATCACAAACTGATGGGGCATGAATTCACACCATTTCATTATTTTATTAAGAAACAGTGTTTAATAGTTAATTTTTGCTGGGGTTGGATTTGGCACAATTGCCCAAGCATGAAATATGCAAAATTAAACCCAAATTTAACAAATACTACAGTGGTTCTTCACAACTCTGGAGGTTAACTGCGGTTATTACCCGACAAACACATTTAAGTCCTTTTACACTGTTTCTGTGGATTAAGAAATTACCTTGTAAGAAGTTTATTTAAGGTTTAAAGATATTGGTAGATATTCAGGAAAAGCCTAATCCAGTTTGCAAACAAATTATGTCATATTTCAATAATACATCTGATGTATAAGCTTATTAAAGCAATTGTAACAATGTAATGTACTTTTTGGTTTGGTATGACGATGATTTTCTAGTTATCAGAGGAATTTTTTAATGATTTAAATTAGTTAAATGTTTATAAAATAATTAGTTTAAATATATTTAAGGTATGAAGGACAATATTAAAATTATTTTCTAAATGTAACTGCAATTGTTCAAACATAATAAGTGAATTGTTTTTCATGAGTAGTTTTTTATTTCCTCATTAAACAATACATAACAAGGAACAATGATCTGTCAATTATATTTTCCTGCCCTACTCCTCTAAGAAAATATCAGTCGCTGCGCATTGTGTTTGATGTTTTGGTTGCAAGCCAAACTCTTACTGAAATCGAACTTTGTAGTAGATGTCACCAAACACCTGAATGATTCTGAAAGCTCTGGATTAAACCAAACATCTGAATGATTCAAAATCCTGCAGATAAAAACCAAAGACATCCAAACACTGAATGATGGTTGAATCATAGAATGCTTGTTGGAAGTGTGAAAAAAGGAAACAGGGACAGTTACTCACTGACATGAACAAGTCTAATCAACTTACACAGAGAGACCTTTAGGACCAAGTTTTGTGGGGTTGAGGCTTTTCTTCCTTAAAAGTTCGTCAGCTCTGGAAATGTCGTTGTTCTCGATCACCTTCATCAGCTTCTCATCATTTTTGCTCCATTCTGACAACTGAAAACCAACAAATGTTCATTCTATAATCCTTTACTACATGATACTAAATTAAATAACATGATTTCAACTTAGCCAACTAATTTTTACATTACAAAGAGATTTCAACTTAGCCAACTAATTTTTTCATTACAAATCTTTAAAATATTATTTACAATCCTGGTCACAGCACCAAAATGTAAATGTAAGAGACAAGGCTAAGTGAGGTCCAGGTTCGATCCTTTTAATTATACGTTAGTCAAATCACATCTACCAAACAACAACAGATGTGACGTAACGTCACATAGAGCACATTAACGTTGCATATATAATTGTGTTACCGTTGCTCTCAACAGGGATATTCCTTGGCAAACATTGTAGATCCAGATCAGCTGGCACATCAGTACCCTCTAAACAGGATCTAATCTGTTTGCCTTTGGATTCATTCTGATGAAGAGACATCTGTGTACAAGTTATCCTGATCAGATGGCAGGGATGTGCAGGCTAATCTAGATCAACTGGGTTCGTACGTGTGATAAAATCCTTATTTATGGAGTAAAGGGTTAAAAAGAGACACAACTTTAAGAACAATTTGCTCTCTTTAGATTCCATTTCACATTATCAAGAATACTTTCAACAACATATGACCTTTATAGGCCACTTTTGGGAAATATTTATGAAACCCAACTATTAGTTTTCTAAGCAATGGAACATATATAAGGAAACAGTAATAAAAATATACAAGATTTCACCAAACCTTTTATGCTTGAATAAGGATGGCTTGTGAGATATGACTTTGTGTAAATGACATAACTTACGTCAGTTGTACTTTTCCTGAAACCTTTGAAAAGGTTTTTCATCTTTGACGGTTTATGATCCTTCTTGGACATGGCTGTATTTCTTCTTATCTATCTTTCATGATAATATGCAATGTTTGATCCTTGATATCCACAAGGCTTGTTAAAATTCTACTTGACTCCTGAAAAGAGTGAAGACTGTAAAGGTTAAAATGAACATTTTTTTTTCAAATTTAGATTTAAGTTTAAAGAAAAATGCTCAAATATATTTTAAGTGTATTGAAATACATTTTACTATGTTATACATAAAGCTTGAAACAAATCACATCATAATAATTGCACAGCATGCTTCAGTAGCCCAAAGCCTAGTGAGTGAGATGGGTCAAAGGCTCATTCCCCTGATTTACTCTATGTCTATTAATATACATGTAATCTATTAACACTGCAGCATGGATTTGTATCACTATCTTCGTGTGCTTCTTTCATCAATCATCAGTCCTTGCTGTAAGATGTGTTTGATCTATAATTTAGTTTTGGACAATATCCCAAAGAGAAATGGTTTAATAATAAAGTTCTAAATAGCAAATAGCAAGCAGTGAACAGGCAGGCTGGTTGCATGTGCAACCCGTGTAGATCCAGATCTGCTGGCAGATCCATGCCATCCTACTAAGATCTGCACTGTTCGGTTTATGGTCAGAAATAAGCGAATAAATCTAAATGTGAACAGTGGCACTATTACACTATTCACCCCCCCCCCGCCATAAAGGTATATATGGAGAAGAGTTAACATACAAAAGGTTTAGTTCCAACAAGTCTTCAGTTGATAACCTTTAGACTGCTCAAATACACCTTAACATTAATGTTACATACCTATGTGCACATAAACTGCTTTTCTACTTATTAAATAGATTTTATTGTTTACAATTTACCCAATGTAAACAAATCTCTTGAAAACGGTATATCTGAAATACTGACATTACTATGCAATAAAGATATACAATGCAAAGTAAACATCTTAAACAAATACAAAATTTAACAAAAAGCTTCATATTCACATTTAAACATAGAGAATTAAAATTCCATCTGAGAAGTAATCCCTCTTGGTACAAAAACAAGCAGTCAAGGAAAATTAAGTTTTAAAGTGACAGACCAAGTATTTGCATAAAAATTATGGTATTTGTATATTAATTGTTAATAAGGTCCTAGATTCTATCCTAAAAATAATAAAAGTAACATTTGAGAACTTCTTCACTTATTGTTGTCTATGAAATCCCAGACATTAATTAAACAAAGAAGATGTCATAGTAGTACTTAGCAGACTGTGATATTTCCAGTTTTCAGGATAAAATTCCAGCTTTGGAGAAGTAAAATTCCAGTTTTGTAATGTCAGATTGTACTACAGCTAAACACCCATCACTTTTATAAGATGTGGGAGTTACAATCACAATGCAAAATCTACTTTAATTTTCAGTTGCAACACTGAGTTAAATAGAAGCAAATGACCAGATTTAAATAAATATACAGACTGAGTGTTTCAGTTACTTAAACTGCTCTATTGGAGACATCCAAGCTGTCACTTTAAATACCTCAGAAATTTCACAGCTGTTTTAAGCACATTGAATTTGACACAAATTCCTTGAGAAAAGATTGTCAAAAATAAACCAAGCTAGTGATCCAGAACATTGGGTAGTTGTTAAATCTCATTGTACCTTCCATTGTTTTTACAATCACTCCTAAAAATATTTAGTTACTTTGACTTAAGTATCTCCTTACTTACTACTCCAGGTGAAATAGATCAATGATGATTTGACAAATATTTTGTACCTTAATCTTAACCGTTTACTCCATAAATACATTTTGTTTTATCGCATGTGCAACCAGTGTAGATCCAGCTCAGCTGGCACATTAATTTTGTGTCATCTGATCTGGATCTGCAATGATCATTTATTGGTCAGAAATAACCTTATCAATCTAACAGCGAACAGTGCATAATCAAATGGCACAGATGTGCTGGCTGATCTGGATCTACACTGTTCGCCCATGCAATAAAGGTGTATCTATGGAGTAAACAGTTAATCTAATAGCAGACTGCCAGGTTAAAAAACATAATTATATAAAACAAATGAGAAAATAGTTCAGATTCACTGAATTAGATTGACAGAGAAAAAAGACCCACTTCAAACAAGAAATATTGTTAAACAAGATAAACATGTTGATGATAAACGATCTTCTGTTATATGAAATAACAAGAGCCATGTCACACATGGTTAAATCCCCCCGCCGGAAAAAGTAACCTGAAGGTTGTACTTTCGCATAATTTATCTGGAGAGGATATCCTTTTAAATTTGGAGTTAAAATTTTTAAACAACATTAATCAAGTAAATCTGATAAAGGGGAATAACTCTAAAAAATAGGCAAGGTAGAGTTATTGGACTTGCACACTGCACTACCTACTGTGCTCTGTCAGTGTATGAAGTTTGAATAAAACCCCTCAAGATGTTTTGGAGTTATGCTCCGGACAACAAAATTTATCAAGTAAATATGATAAAGGGGAATAACTCTAAAAATAGGCAAGGTAGAGTTATTCGACTTGCACACTGCACTACCTACAATGTGCTCTGTCAGTGTATGAAGTTTGAATAAAATCCCTCAAGTAGTTTTGGAGTTATGCTCTGGAAAAAATGTATCAAGTAAATGTGATAAAGGGGAATAACTCTATAAAAGGCAAGGTAGAGTTATTGCACTTGCACACTGCACTACCTACCAATGTGCTCTGTCAGTGTATGAAGTTTGAATAAAATCCCTCCAGTAGTTTTGGACTTATGCTCCGGACAAAATTTATCAAGTAAATATGATAAAGGGGAATAACTCTTAAAAAAAGGCAAGGTCGAGTTATTGTTTTTGCACACTGCACTATCTACTAATGAGCTCTGTCAGTGTATGAAGTTTAAATAAAATCCCTCCAGTAGTTTTGGACTTATGCTCCCGACAAAATTTATCAAGTAAATATGATAAAGGGGAATAACTCTTAAAATAGGCAAGATAGAGTTATTGTTCTTGCACAATGCACTACCTACCAATGTGCTCTGTCAGTGTATGAAGTTTGAATAAAACCCCTCAAGATGTTTTGGAGTTATGCTCCGGACAACAAAATTTATCAAGTAAATATGATAAAGGGGAATAACTCTAAAAATAGGCAAGGTAGAGTTATCGTTCTTGCACATTGCACTACCTACAAATGTGCTCTGTCAGTATATGAAGTTTGCATAAAATCCCTCCAGTACTTTTGGACTTATGCTCCCGACAAAATATATCAAGTAAATATGATAAAGGGGAATAACTCTAAAAATAGGAAAGGCAGAGTTATTGTTCTTGCACAATGCACTACCTACCAATGTGCTCTGTCAGTGTATGAAGTTTGAATAAAATCCCTCAAGTAGTTTTGGACTTATGCTCCGGACAAAATTTATCAAGTAAATATGATAAAGGGGAATAACTCTAAAAATAGGCAAGGTAGAGTTCTTGTTCTTGCACACTGCACTACCTACCAATGAGCTCTGTCAGTGTATGAAGTTTGAATAAAAGCCCTCCAGTAGTTTTGGAGTTGTGCTCCGGACAAAATTTATCAAGTAAATATGATAAAGGGGAATAACTCTAAAAATAGGCAAGATAGACTTATTGTTCTTGCACACTGCACTTCCTACCAATGTGCTCTGTCAGTGTATTAAGTTTGAATAAAATCCCTCCAGTAGTTTTGGACTTATGCTCCGGACAAAATTTATCAAGTAAATATGATAAAGGGGAATAACTCTAAAAATAGGCAAGGTAGAGTTATTGTTCTTGCACGCTGCACTACCTACCAATGAGCTCTGTCATTGTATGAAGTTTGAATAAAATCCCTCCAGTAGTTTTGGACTTATGCTCCGGACAAAATTGTTTCGGACGGACGCACGGACGAAGGGCATTTCTAATATCCCCCTCACCTTTGGGGATAATAAATAAGTCATAGTTTAATTACTCCCATTTCCTTCATGTTGACTGAGAATGCTACACATTGATTAATGTGTAATTTAAATAAAATCATGCAAAGCATTCAAATGTAAATCTAGATGACACACATGATATAGAAATGGAACAGAGAAATAGTTTTTATGTTTATTCATGTGAAGGTATTTTAAATATTTACACCTTATATCTTAAAAAACATACTAGTAATGTATTAGATGATGTATCATTACAACTGAAAGAATGAGTTTTTGCGGTGACAAGCTTAAAGGGGAATTCTGAACATTTTGAAACATATATCAGTTCCCTGTGAGATCAACAGCATGTTTTCATGCAACAGTATCAGAAATTCATTATGATTGTGATGTTAAGTACTTCCTGTAAATTTTTGTTCGCAACTTCTGTATAAAAACTAGATGGGTGAATTTAAAGAAGAAATATTAAAAATGGCAAAGTTACAGTCACTATTTATTTTCAACATTAGAATACTTATAAACTTTTTTTTCACTTTTGCCACCAACTGATTCTGAACTTGATACAGAAGAATTTAGGACAGGTGGTCAAATTTTGCAAGAATAAAGATAAATATTGTGTCTATTGCATTATGCAAGATATGACTCAAATCAATCTGATTATGGCCCCTTGAAATACTTAACCAGGGGTCAGATGAAAACATTTGAAATCCCTGTTATTTTTTTAAATAAAATTATAGGAGCATATCACATTTTAATATGTGTACAGTATACTATATCATTTTAAAAATAATACTAAAAGTCTGTTTTTCGCAAATTACTCATACAGTACACGCAGCGCGGATTTATTTTTTTCCGCTTATCCCCGCGATTTTTTTCATCGCGGACTGAGTAATTTTCGTCCCCCGCAATACGCGGACTTCCACTCGTCACCGTGATCGTGTAAATTCATCACGGAGATAAGCGGATGCCTCTAGGCAATCATTTACCGCTGCGATGTCACGGAGGATCCGCCGAGGTAAATCGTGCGAACGTGGTTGCATTTTTACGAACGACAAAGTAAAACAATTATTATTTACCGAACGCTAACACATTCCTTCATTTAAAATATATCCTAATCTTTAATTTATCGCTTTTATCAGATTTCAGTAATTATTGCATCACACAAGCTAAAAATGACACGCGCACACTACCAGGTACATGTAGATCAAACGTTTTTATAGTAAAGCCGAAATAAACACGGATGGTTGTTTTGAGCCGACGTCGTCTTTTGAAGTCAAACGTTTTAGATCAAACGTTTTTATAGCAAAGCCGAAATAAACACGGATGGATGTTTCGAGCCGACGACGTCTTTTGAATTCGCGTTTGATGTTCGGCGGTATCGATTTTTTTGCCTCCATACCAAATACTCAGCATGGTCATGTTTTTTGTAAGGGATACATGCGGTTTTTATAAGTTAACGGCTGTTTTTCAAATTATGCGGTTTATATATGTAATAATTAAAGATAAATGGAATAATATGCGGATTTCGTAAGAACCGACACAACAATCAAGGTAATTATTTTAACTTATTTAAATCATGCAAACTGGCTTTTACCAGTGTTTTACGTTTAATGGAAAAAGTGGGGTCCACAAATCGATTGCGTTTTATTTAATTACACGTTATATCAGATTGAGTACTTCAAGAAAAACGTGTATCGGTAAAATCACCGCGACCGTAATGTGTGAAAAACTATGAAAGCCAGATGACATGTTTAAGATTCCCTTGGTAAAATCAGTGTCACCCTTAATTGGCAGCTTGGTCTCACCTGTCAAAGAGGGTATGTCACTTGACTAAGGTGTGAAAACTGAAAGCATGATGCAATGTTTGAGATTCTTATGGAATGTTTGACAAGATATTGAGATGACATGGTCGACTCAAATTTTATTTAAAACTCGCACATTTTGGTCAGAAGTCATTCCCGCGTACACATGTAATTTCATATAAATAAGAAATTTAAATAAATCAGTGCATGAATGTGCGTCCGCGTTGGTTCGCGGAACGTCACCGGGAATCCCCAACGATGTCGCGCTGATAAATTTTTATTACCCCCTGCAAAGCTGTGTCCGCGCCGATACGCGGACAAAATGATAATCCTGGTGGAATCCCGATGACCTCCAAGAGCTTGGCCGCGGTGATTTTCCCCCAAACGAAATACCGTCCGCGGTGGTAGCGCGGAATCTGTTGAATCCGCGCTGCGTGTACTGTAAGTACATTAAGTAGTACTAAGTAAGTAATATTAGGTAGTAATCAGTACTTTCTTTAGTACACTGACAAAGATGGGTATTTAGAACTTATTTGAGTACATTTTAAGCATCCAGTACTCAATACTAACTCGAGCACTGAACCTCAAATCCTAACTGCATGGATTAAATAAAAGATGACAAAGGGCATATATAGACTTGAATGAGATCAGATGGTCACTTGCAGCAAGATCCATGGCCATATAAATACTGCTGCTGTGTTCAAGCAACCCAGAACCCCCTGGATCTACACCTGTCAATATATATAAACAGTCACATTTATACATGTCAAAAATAATGGCTTATAATTCACAGGAATTTTAAGTGACATCACCACCCACAGGGTATAATTGAATAAACAATGAAAATTTGTTGAATGTATTAAGGGCAAAGTGTTTGAAATCTAGGGCACTTTTCAACAGGGTCATGCTGTGCCAACCCTCTGAGCCTGTGCCAACTGATGTACCCATTTAAACTAACCCAAAGTAACTGAGTTAAGTCAGTATCTGGTCAACTCGTACCTAAGTTAACTCGTACCTTAGTCAACTCGTACCCTTTTTTGGTCAACTCGTACCTGATCTTTGGTCAACTCGTACCTACCCAAGTCAACTCGTACCCTTTTTTGGTGAACTGGTACCTACCAAAAATAAATATACAATAATAGTTGAAATAATATTGCAGTGGAATTAATTTACTATATACTTTTTCAGGATGGATATGCACCGTTCCGAAAATGACACATATATCTTTAATACAAATGTAAATCTAGAGAAATGAAATGAGTGCCTTTGTTTTCAATTATTTTGCAAAGATCTGTTTGTATGTAATGTTTGTGTGAAGTTGTCAGGAAATTAAAGAATGAAAAGAAAAAAGGCAATAATTAATTATACTTTTATTAATTTAATGTGTTACCGACTTTGTACTTGTGGAATGCTTTAAACTGCGACTAGAAAACTGTATATAATTGAATGATTATGTGATGATTTTGTATAATTGATTGTTTGGACCACCGTTAGTATCTTTAAAGTAATATTTGTAAGCATACCATGAGGACAAACTGTTAATTAGTTCCGAGATGCATTATTCGGTAGCTTTTAATCCTTTTGATTTCTTTCCTAATTTGTTTGTAACAAATTACAATTATGATTATAACTAATTACACCCGTGTATGTACTATATATGTCTGATGAAAAGTAAGTATTCATCAAAATTATTATTGCTTTACGAAATACGTGAACTTAAGTTAAACATAATAGTGGATTATACATTTTGAATTGAATATTTTGTTTAAGTTTTAATTTACTGTAGTAAAATTAATAGAGTATTTCATAATTGTAAGTGTTAGTGTTGTGTGTTTATTATAATGGATGATTTGTGCATCGAGTGTCAGGATCCGGTCCGCCGACTACAACACGGAGTCACGTGCGACGTATGCGATAGGTGGCAGCACCGCACGTGCAACACAGGTAAGACTTTTAATAGATTTTATTTTGTTATATGACATCAAGAAGTACAAAGAAGCGAAGTTGTTGTACGAGTATTTTATTTACATTCAGGTAGAATTTTTAAGTATTGTTCTTGATCAAATTAATGCTTGAATAACGCATACGAGTCTAAGTTTCTAGAATTATTAATATCGGAGTACCAACATTATCCGATAGTAGTTTTAAATATATATAAAACACTATACTTAACCAATGTTCAAACCTGACATTTTTTAAATGGCATAAACATTAATTACTTTAAGAATTTGTAGTATAATATATATTATTCCTAAATGATAAGCATTTTATACTTAAGTGCTCTGCCTTTTATATTAATCAAGTAATATACTTTTAACGTGTTGACTAATTGCAAGATGCAGCTAAAAATCTGGCCAAACTTCTTCATTAAAATTTTGGAGATTTTGTCTTAATATTGCGATTATGATGAAGATGTTGTCATTGCTGTTTAATTATTTGTTACTGTTGTTAATTTTAACTGTGATTAAAAATGATGATGATGATTTTAAAGAATTTTTGTGTTTTATCGTTTTGTTTCGGAAGGTTAAACAACCCGTTTAAAAATTAATTTTAAATATTTTATTGTTCATTGAGGTTAACGTTGAGGACTTCGTTGTCGATTACGAGGCTGCTCCCTGGAAGGCACTGCGTCACGTGTTCGATGGAGCACACAGATTCACGGATGTGCGTTCCACTGGGGACAGGCGGTCTTGCGACAAATACAGGTAAGCATGAAACATTTAAATGGAACTGAATAATCTCACTTCATAGCGTTCACATGTTAAATATTGCTTATTTGTAACAGTTACTAAAATAATACAAAACCTCATAGATTTATACAATCAAATTTCTCTAAGCTAAAATAAACATTCAATGTACTGCAAGACTTGAACAAAGTTCATTTATCATTAATGTTTAAAATTTGACAGATATGCGTTTATTTTCAGGCAAAGGGTCTTGCGACGGACTGTATTCGGAGAGGACAGAACCATACTCGTTCCTGAGGAAATTACTCTGCCTACCGTACCTACCCCATGAGCATATTACTGAGGTGTTCGCGTCATTAGCTGACCTTGCGCCTGAAAGATTTCAGCCTCTTCTTATGTACATGAGATCTACACGGTTTAGATCAGATGTTTGGCCGATAGAGTGCTGGTCCGTGTTTGGCATGAGTGTCAGGACTAATAACGATGTAGAAGGTAATAAAAGACAATAAAACATTTTTACACACTAAGGTTTTCTTAAACAAATAATTAGAAAATATTTAATATAGCCATACATAATAAGCGGGATCATTTAAAGGTTCTTTTAATCCGAAGCAGCAACATGAAGCAACAGTTTTATGAATTTACAGTACGTAATTCTACGAAATCACACGGAAATAATTAATGCAGTCGCCGCCAACTAACAATACAAAATATTGAATATAGCAGTACATAATAAGCGGCATCATTAAAGGTTCTTTTAATCCGAAGCAGCAAAATGAAGCAACATTTAAAAAATTAACAATAATAAAGTATAATAAAAGA
Source organism: Corbicula japonica (assembly GCA_038501625.1). Classification (NCBI taxonomy): domain Eukaryota; kingdom Metazoa; phylum Mollusca; class Bivalvia; order Venerida; family Cyrenidae; genus Corbicula; species Corbicula japonica. The sequence continues at coordinate 2,646,739 of JAZAYU010000040.1, forward strand.
AATGAATAACTATGCAACATCCCTTATTTTTTACTTCTTGTTTTGCAGGTCGGCATCGACGATTGAACGGCAGGGTTGGGTGGTAAATACCACCCCCGGTATTTACCGGTGGTATTTACCGGTATTTACCGCCCTGGAAAATACTCCCCAAAGTGGCAAATACTGGAAAATACTGGCAATTACTACTCAGATGAGTTTTTTTGCCTTAAAATACTGCAGAAATCTTAACTTAATTGACTGTTATTAATGAATAATCATAATAATAATTAAATTACTCATATATTTTAATTAAATTTCATATCAGGTTATCACTTTAAGCACTTTCAATAACAAGAGCTGTCAGAGGAGACAGCATGCTCGACTATTCGAATCATTTGAAACAAATGCAATTTGAAGATTAAAACAATAACAACTATGGCCATACATTCATGTGCAATCAGGAAAAATATTAACAAGTGAATGGTACGGGAGAAATTCTTTTCAAATAACAGAAATAATTCCTAAATGTACCATAAATATTAAACTGAATAGGGGAATAACTATGAAATATTTCTGAATTTGTTAGAAAACTTGTTAGTAATTTTTTATTAGAGACATTTACTTTTAGTCAAATATCAATCACTTCAGTAATGTTACAGAAAAAGAACTGAAATGAAAATATAATGGTAGTTTGAAGTTGATACCTTAAGTATTTGCAAAGTTATCGATGAAGTGCACTTAAGTGAAAATATAAGTGAAACTAGAAATGTGTCCATAGGACATGGATGCCCCGCTATGCATCATTTTCAGACACTCAAGTGCAATGATGGGAATAATACGCGATACACTGCCCTTTCATGGTGAACATTTGTGTCAAGTTTTTTTGAAATCCCTCCATTTATAATGAAGTTACAGCCTGGACAAGAAAATTCTATTTTTAGTAACAGTGACCTTGACCTTGGACCTTCAGGCTTGGGTATTGTGCGGACACACTGCCTTTTCATGAACATTTGTGCAAAGTTATTTTGAAATCCCTCCATTTATAACAAAGTAACAGCCAGGACAAGATAATTCTATTTTTAGTAACAGTGATCATGACCTTTGACCTACAGGCAAGGGCATGGTACGTGACACACCGCCCTGTCATGGTGAACATTTGTGTTAAGTTATTTTGAAATCCTTCCATTCATAACAAAGTTACAGCCTGGACAAGAAAATTCTATTTTTAGTAACAGTGACCTTGACCTTGGATCTACAGGCATGGGTATTGTGCGGACACACCGCCTTGTCATGGTGAACATTTGTGCCAAGATATTTTGAAATCCCTCCATTCATAACAAAGTAACAGCCTAGACAAGAAAATTCTATTTTTAGTAACAGTGACCTTGACCATTGACCTACAGGCTTGGGCATGTATGTGACACACCGTCTTGATATGGTGAACAATTATACCAAGTTATTTAAAAACCCAATAAGAAAAAACAAAGTTACAGAGCGGACACGATTTTGCAAGAAAATTCTATTTTAGTAACAGTGACCTTGACCTTGGACCTACATGGGTATTGTACGCGACACACCGCCTTGTCATGGTGAACATTTGTGCCAAGTTATTTTGAAATCCCTCCATTCATAACGAAGTTAAGGGCCGACTGTATATTTTGCTTAACACAAAATGTAAGCGAAAAAGGGGCATAATTTGAAAAATATTGGAAGAAGGGTTATGGGTCTTGTTGGTTATGATGTAGATTTTGATGGTGAAAATATATTTCAAGTTTCAAGGCAATATCTCAAGTAGTTTTAAAGTTAGGGGCAAAATGCATATTTTGCTTAACACAAAATATAAGAAAAAAGGGGCATAACTTGAAATATATTGAAAGCAGAGTTATGGGTCTTGTTGGTAATGATGTAGAATTTGATGGTGAATATATATTCCAAGTTTCAAGTGGATATCTCAAGTAGTTTATAAGTTATGGACCAAAGTGCATATTTTCCTTAACGCAAAATTTAAGTGAAAAAGGGGCATAACTTGAAAAATATTTGTAGCAGAGTTATGGGTCTTGTTGGTAATGATGTAGAATTTGATGGTGAATATATATTCCAAGTTTCAAGTTGATATCATAAGTAGTTTTTAAGTTATGGACCAAAGTGCATATTTTGTTTAACGGACGCCGACGCCGACACCGGGGCGAGTAGGATAGCTCCCCTATTCTTCGAATAGTCGAGCTAAAAATAATTCTTACAGAATTGTCTTTTTTTTAGTCTAAGAACCAACAAGAGCCGTCAGAGACGGGTTATGCTCCCCAACGCCGCTTTGTCACAAATACTTTTTTGTTAGAACAGGAAGAATTTGTAAGAAAGATATTGTATTTGAAAGTTTCCTTTACGATTCAAACAGAAAGCATTTTACAATATTGTACAAAAATAAGACAAAAAAAAATGAGAAATTTCAAAGGGCACTAACTCAAAAATGAATAAAGCAAGAGTTATGGTTCTTGTGCATTGCACTGCTCCGCATTGAGATCATTCTACTTATGAAGTTTCAAGTTCAGAAACTTTTATACTTTGTGAGATATGCACCAGATAAAACTAAGTAAGGGAAATTTCAAAGGGAAATAAATAAAATATCAATAAAGCAAGATTTATGGTTCTTGTGCACTGCACTGCTCCTCATTGAGATCTATCTACTTATGAAGTTTCAACTTATAACTCTTAGACTTTGGGAGATATGCCCCGGACAAAAAGTAAGTATGGTAAATTTCAAAGGGCATTAACTCTATAATGAATAAAGCAAGAGTTATGGTTCTTGTGTGCTGCACTGCTCCTCAACGAATTCATTCTACTTATGAAGTTTCAAGTTCATAACTCTTATACTTTGTGTGATATGCCCTGGACAAAAAATAAGTAAGAGAAATTTCAAAGGGCAATAAATCAAAAATCAATAAAAGCAAGAGTTATGGTTCTTATGCACTGCACTGCTCATCATTGAGATCTATCTACTTATGAAGTTTCAACTTCATAACTCTTATACTTTGTGAGATATGCCCCGGACAAAAAGGAAGTAAGAAAAATTTCAAAGGGCAATAACTCAAAAATGAATAAAGCAAGAGTTATGGTTCTTGTGCACTGCACTGCTCCTCCCTGAGATTTATCTAGTTATGAAGGTTCAACTTCATAACTCTTATACTTTGTGAGATATGCCCCAGACAAAAAGTAAGTATGAGAAATTTGAAAGGGCAATAACTCAAAAATGAATAAAGCAAGAGTTATGGTTCTTATGCACTGCACTGCTCCTCATTGAGATCTATCTACTTATGAAGTTTCAACTTCATAACTCTTATACTTTGTGAAATATGCCCCGGACAAAAAGTAAGTATGAGAAATTTCAAAGGGCAATAACTCAAAAATGAATAAAGCAAGAGTTATGGTTCTTGTGCACTGCACTGCTCCTCATTGAGATCTATCTACTTATGAAGTTTCAACTTCATAACTCTTATACTTTGTGAGATATGCCCCGGACAAAAAGTAAGTATGAGAAATTTCAAAGGGCAATAACTCAAAAATGAATAAAGCAAGAGTTATGGTTCTTGTGCACTGCACTGCTCCTCATTGAGATCTATCTACTTATGAAGTTTCAACTTCATAACTCTTAGACTTTGGGAGATATGCCCCGGACAAAAAGTAAGTATGAGAAATTTCAAAGGGCAATAACTCAAAAACAAATAAAGCAAGAGTTATAGTTCTTGTGCACTGCACTGCTCCTCAACGAGATCTAACTACCTATGAAGTTTAGTCTTGATACCTCTCATAGTTTTTGTGTAATTGTCCGGACAATATTATGACGGACGGACGGACGAACGGACGAACGGGACGGACGGACGGACAAAGCGACAACTATATGCTCCCCCGAATTTCGGGGGGAGCATAAAAATACAGCAGGTAAGAAATTAATGCTGATCCACCTGTGCACCTGGCCATTGACACAAGCAAGGCCATAATGTCTAGTCTATTAAAACAACATTACAGGGGGCTGTAATAGCCAGGGGAAACAAAGGCAACAGTAAAGTGTCATAAATAACCTATACAATTTGTCTAGGTGCAAGTAAGTGGTTGTGTATTGGTGTGACTGCAGAAAGCTGCCAAACTGGTGTTCTGTTACAGGTATCTTAGGGGGAAAGAAGAGATTGACTGGTAGACAGAGGCTTCTTTGTATCTAAACCTTATTTGTTATTGTATTCATGTATATTTATTGTAAGTTGTGTACATTACTTGTTTATAATTAAAATTAACCCTCTAAAATGCTGACTCCATTATTGTTAATAATTGAAATTTGAATTTGTCCATATGCTGACTATAAGGGATACATTGTATTGTATAATTTCCATGGGTGGTCAGTTCAAATGACCACTTGTTCAGAACTTAAATTTTTATTTATTATGGATATTTAAAAGTGATAAAGTGTTAAACTTAAGTATAAATATAATGGCAATTAATGGGAAAACTTGAAATTATCTATATGAATGCTGATAATAGATAATATTGTATAAATTCCAGACTGGAAAATTCAATTGACCAGTATTTGCCAGTAATTGCCAGTATTTGCTGGTAAATACCGGTAAATACCGCCGGCATGGACAATACTCATATTTGCCGGCATTTTGCCAACCCTGTTGAACGGAAGAGCCGGGGGATGTTCACCATTCTATCTTCTGGTTAGACTGCTTAACGATGAGGCCAATGTAGCTTTAAGAAATGTCCAACTAGTCACTGAGTTACAGCTTAAGAGATACCAGAGGAGGACTTACCAGACATTACAGGGGAAGACATTTGAGCTGTGGCAGATGTAAAAGGATGGGGAGCTTACAGCGACAGGAATGTTAAAAAAGTTTAGCAATTTATACAAACCAGCTGTACGCTGAGTTATTCAGTTGTAATACATTCAGGATCAGATGAACAGACTTCATACTCCCCACCCTTGTACCTCTGCCACAGCTCGACATTGTATATTTTGTATATGTGTATATAGATGTGTCATCATGTGTGTGTGTGTGTTCTTATAACTTAAGTTTTGTATTTAAGATTAAAAAATCTTATACTTTTTACACTTGTTATATTATGCTTTTTATACTTATATGTTCACTTTACTTTTACATTTCCATTACATTTTTAATCTCATACTCCCCACCCTTGTACCTCTGCCGCATATCGATATTGTATATTTTGTATATGTGTGTATAAATGTGTGTGTGTGTGTTTTCTTATAACTAAAGTTTTGTATTAATGATTAAAAAATCATACTTGTTACACCTGTTATATTATCAGGTCTAGGAAACGGCTGTTTTTATGGACTGTCTGTAAATTTACAGAATGTCAGTTTATTTATAGATAAATGCGTCTGTAAATTTATGTAAAAGGGTTGATACAAAAGTTAACACATTTTAGAAATTCACAAATCTAAAGCATTTTTGTTAATTCTGATAGAAAAGAGCATAGCATAGGACATAAACAGAAATGATTGAAGTTTGTTCACACTGTTATTTCCTCTCCAACAAAGTCATCAATGACCTAACAACATTTCACATAATCATTTTAACATAATAATGATCTCTTTGAAAAAGCTTTGTTCATTTACAATAAAAAATACTAATTTATTTGTAGATTTTCATTCATTTTTATTCCGGTGTGGTGTATAGCCAAGATTCTAATTTTTGACACCTTTTGGAACCACCCTTGTCCATAAATTTACAGTTGTATTTATCTATAAATAAACTGACAGTCTGTAAATTTACAGACAGTCCATAAAAACAGCTGTTTCCTAGACCTGATTATGCTTTTTATACTTATTTGTTCACTTTACATTTACATTTCCATTAAATTTTAAATTAATTACCTTTGTTTTTTATTACCGACTCTGTCCAATATATTTTTAAAAAGGGGGTACGAGTTGACTAAGGAACGAGTTGACTAAGGTACGAGTTGACCAAAAAAGGGTACGAGTTGACTAAGGTACGAGTTGACTCAGGTACGGGTTTGACCAGAAACCGTTAAGTCCAGCAATTCACGGATATCCATACTTAATAAATTACTGATGCTGGAGAATAATTGGTATATAGAAAGAATCAAATTCATCATCTAAATTTAAAAACTTTTTTATGCTACAGAAATGTAGCAATATAAATTTGATTTGTAATCACGACATATTTAGGTAAAGTTTAATAATCACATTCACAGTTTACTCACCTGAGCGTCGGTTATTTTCCAAACTCGCAAATAAATAAATTGAGGAACAATCCGGCTAAAATAAACTTCATGACATCATGTTAACTGGATAAAATGCCGTTCTCTGTCCGATAAATTATACATTTCATCGAAAGTTAATGTTCAAAAATTCTTAAACATTAAAGTACCTGACAGGTAACAAATTAATTTGCGCATGTCTAGGAATACACAAACTTCCTTTAAGGGACCAGTTCAAACGAATTCTGAAACAGTATACAATTATATTATAGACTGCTTCACTGCACATGATTATATTCAATAGGGCTGTTTCCAGATCGAGTTCAAAAACGCAAATGCAGCTCTAAATAAAGACAAACCTCAACCAGTGTTTTCTTGAGATTTGATTTATAAATAAAAGATGAAATGTAATGTTAATGTCGTCACATTATTCATAAAAAACATCGATATGATAGATAGATAGTTTATTTCGTAATAAGTCATAATGGCACATGAACAAATATACATAGAACAGAAACAGTAAAACATGTGACATGGTAAGCAATTAAAGACAATCATGTATTACAAATTTTCAAACTTAAAAAATTATGTATCTGAAAAAGGTAACAATAAGTACATCCATGCAAAGTTTTGGGAGAGACAGATGAGTTTTATGTATTTTACAACCATTAAACATTTCTGTGGTATCAAAAATATTTCAAAATATTTTGTCGTGTTTCAAATGCTTTAAATATGTATGTTGAAAGTTTTGTTATTACTGTCTTATTTGTCGCGTTTATCAGTTCTACAAATTTTATAAAGTTTGGCCGAACCCAATAATACGGTTTAATTAACTCTTTCCTTAAATATGCGTATATAGGACATTCGATGACAAAATGAAACTCATCTTCAAGTTTATTACAAAAGGACATTTTCTTTCGTTAACCGGAATCGTATAAGGTTTGGTCCGACGCCCTGTTTCAATTTCGAGTCTATGAGAAGATAATCTCAATTGTGTTAATGCTTTTCTAAATTTCGGTATCTTGATTATATCTAAATATGCTTTGTATTCAAAATTTGCGATTTTTTTTATAAAATAACGATCTCGATGAATTTTGTAACTGTTCATTCCAGGTCTGAAGGTACGTATCTTTAACTCTTTGTTTGAATAAATTTATAAATAATTTGTTATTCCCGACACCATATCTGTGTGTTCTGCTGCGTGTAAAATTTTCGAGTTAATGGATGATTTTAAATGATATTGCCTCTACTGGGGAGCAAACCCGCACCATCACGGCGACAGCGCCTAGCCCTGCAATTCCGACAACGCTACCGACTAAGCTAGCCGGGAAATCCCAAAAAGGTTAATCGGATAGCCCTAATAAACTTTATCATCACTTCATGACATCGGTAACGGATTATTTTACTGATAACAGTAAAGACTTTGTGTACGGGTAGACCTTTTTACGACCACCACACAGCAAAAATAGCGCTACTGCGAATTTCAAATGATATTGCCTCTACCGGGGAGCGAACCCAAACCGTCACGGCAACAGCGCCTACCCCTTCACTTCCGACAACGCTACCGACTGAGCTAGCGGGACAACCCCCAAGAAAGGTTGATCGGATAAATATGATAAACGTTACCATCACTGCATGACATCGGTAAAGGATTATTTTACTGATACCAGTACTGACTGTACGGGGAGACTTTTTTACGGCCACCAAACCACACAAATAGCGCTACTGTGAATTTCAAATGATGTTGCCTCTGCATGGGAGCGAACCCACACCGAAACGGCGGCAGCGCCTAGCCTTGCAATTCCAACAACGCAACCAATTGATCTAAAAATAACTCCAACCCACACATCAGCTTAACAATGTTGCATGCAAAAGCATACAAACATATAAAACTTAAGTAGCTAATAGCATTGCAAGGCCAAATGGGCGGGTACTCAATGAACTTACCGAGACCAGATTATGGAGTCAAATCAGCCAGAACTCGATGACAGCGATAAAAGAAACAAATCGAGCTTCTAGGCTCTGTAAAAAAGTTTTCCTCATAAACCTTTATAAACTTTTAAACCCCTGCCACCGTCGTGCATCGTGTAAAGCATAGTGATCAATTGTCGATGGGTTGGTTTATCACCAGGCCTGCAGGGCTCTGTAGAATATCATGTCGGTAACCTTTCTTTTTGAATGTACACATGGTTTTTACTAATAACCGGGAGGCGATTTCTGTATAGGACATCGGGACCCTTTTGGATCGAACCCGTGCGGCGACATCGCCTAGCAATGCAATGCCATTTACGCTCCGTATTGAGCTAACCGGGACAATCACAAAAAGGTTGATCGGATAACCCCACTGTCGTGTAACAGCTGCCATGTACCAAATGTTAAATGCCCCGTGGCAGTTCTCAATGTAAAAGGTATGTGTTTTATTGTTTCCAATACATGTATTTATACATTATGTTCGGTATAGACAGCTATACTTGGATCATATGTCGAAAAGGGTTGTTGATTCAGTGATTGAATGTTTCCGCAATTCAAACAAATTGTTGTTGATACCCTATCCTGCCTATCGGATTATAGGAGGATGCCTTGTACCGGTTGGTAAGTGTAGAAAAAGATAGCCCGTGTGGTCTGCTTTTTCATGAAAACGGCTAACTCGTAGAACTCATCATTTAATGCATTATATTTGTATAGAATTATCACTAGTGCTGGTAATATTCTTATGATATTTTTGTGAGTATATTTAATTTAATTAATAACATATTCTTAATTAATGTAAATTCCGCTTGTAAGTTCTAAGTTGGTAAATCACCGAGTTCCCAATTATTTGATGTGTGCTTATGAAATTGACCCTAGTCTCTTTTCCTTTTGTATGCCTGTGAAATGCTGTGTGTAGCCTTTCTTAATATGAATATTTCGCGTTTTTTTTAAAACATACAAATTGGTAACAGACACACCCTGGCTAATCTGGTACGCTTCGCGAACGGCACTACACCGCGATCACGGCATATGCAACGCTTTTAACCGCACTTTAATCACACCTTAAAGTTCCCTTTTAAATGCTTATTTTACTTTTGTTTCATCTATTTTTCACAGTAACATTGTTTGTGATGTTTGTCGTACATTCTTTCAGTGCTGTTATCAGTTACGTCCGTTGAAGGTCGTTGAGCACGATACTTCTGTACTATATAAATAGTACTTCTAAAATTTCTTTTGTTATGCTCCCCGAAGAAAATTCGGGGGAGCATATAGTCGCCAGGTTGTCCGTCCGTCCGTCCGTCCGTCCGTCAGTCCGTCCGTCCGTACGTCCCGATTCGTGTCCGGCCCATGACTTTTTTTATTTTAATTCGGATTTTAAAACTATTTCACAGAAATGATCACCATATTGAGACGACGTGTCCTGCACAACATTTGGGTCGGTAGTTTGAAGGTCAAGGTCACAGCATGACCTTGCACCAAAATCGTGTTTGGCCCAAAACTTGTTTATTTGAAGTCGGATTTTAAAATTATTTTACAGAAATGATCACCATAATGAGACGACGTGTCGCGCGCAACATTTTGGTCGCTACCTTGAAGCTCAATGTCACAGCATGACCTTGCACCAAAATCGTGTCCGGCCCATAACTTTTTTTATTTGAAATCGGATTTTAAAATTATTTTACAGAAATGATGACCATAATGAGACGACGTGTCGCGCGCAACATTTGGGTCGCTACCTTGAAGATTAAGGTCACAGCATGACCTTGCACCAAAATCGTGTCCGGCCCATAACTTTTTTTTTATTTGAAGTCGGATTTTAAAATTATTTCACAGAAATGATCACCATAATATGACGACATGTCGCGCGCAACATTTGGGTCGCTACCTTGAAGGTCAAGGTTACAGCATGACCTTGCACCAAACTTGTGTACGACCCATAACTTTTTTATTTGAAGTCAGATTTTAACATTATTTCACAGAAATGATCCCCATAATGAGACCACATGTCGCGCGCAACATTTGGGTCGCTACTTTGAAGGTCAATGTCACAGCATAACCTTGCACCAAACTCGTGTCCGGCCCATAACTCTTTTATTTTTTTTAAGTCGGATTTTAAAATTATTTCACAGAAATGATTACCATATCGAGGCCAGTTATCACACATCATTTGGGTCGCTGCCTTGAAGGTCAATGTCACAGCATGTCCTTGAACCTTAATCATATCAGGTCTATAACTTTGTTATTTATAGTTGGATTTAAAAATTATCTGATTTCGTAGCACTACAATATTTTCATTTGATACCAAATTCCATTATTTTCTAGATTTCTTTTAAAGGTACATTCCACCTTAATGACATTAGAGCATAACATCAAATTTCAACGCAAACAACGTTATCAATCGAGAAAATATCATGAGATCATTTGAGTTTTTGTTCTTAGAATGATGAATTATGCAAAAATGAGGTATTTCTTTTGCATTTACGAATAACATCATGATGTTTTATAAATAGATGAAAAAAGGAACTTTGAAAGCCATACAACACATTTAAATTTGTGCCATGTAAGAGCATGTGGACGGACTTTCGCGGTATTCAGTAGTCTGGCGTTCCATAGTTATAAAGTGTTGGTGTGAGTTTTTGGATTGTCTGTTGTCCGTGAACATGTGAAAAACAAAAACGATTGTAACAAATCAAATTCGATTGCCGCACAGGAATTACGCATAAATAGCTTATGCTGACGTGGATGAAGTAATACGTAAAATCTACGCATTGTTTTCAAATAATTATTATTTGTTTTTGGTAATATTTAACATAATATCAAAAGTTCTTTTAATTAGGATAAAATTTTAAGGTGTGCACTTAGAACTTTTGACAAGTGTATAGTTAAATGAACAATTAAAAGTACAAAAATAACCTCAAACTTTCATTGCTACTAATCGTTCATACGATTTCGGCAAACAAAGAAAAGAAATTATTAATAATAATATGTGACATGTGAAAAATACAAAAAATAAACTCATTCATTCAATGTTCATTTAATAAATTTTCAGTAAATAAGGTTACCAGCATTTCATATGTGAAGAGTGGTTCTGAATAATTGCCTAATATTCATTGAAGTATTTTATTTGGTTTCCTTTGTACTTGGTACAACATACTAATTGTAAATTTTGACAAAGCCACTCTAAATTTGTAAATGCATGGAGATCATTGGAGATTTCTTGTAATCTTTACAGTGCTTAAAATAATATGTATTTTACAAAATAGTTGTCAAGAAAAAAGTCAGCGTCCTAAACCGGTTAAATAGTAGAAAAGAAGTGAGAAGATAACAATAAAACAAATACATTCTTGGTTGTTTGGTCGCCATCTTGGGAACTGCAACAGGGCACTTAACATTTGGTACAAGGCAGCTGTTACACGACAATGAATACAATTGCTGACAACGAATATCATGTAAATATCAATTATAAAGACAGTTTCTCAAGTCTAGTCGCAGTAAAATATGGACGTTACCAAGTCAAATAGGTCATAATTCATATAGATCACCAAGTCAAATAGGCCACAAATTTGCGGAGAAAACAAGGGATAGAACTAAACAGAATATAATCAATAAGTTGCTATATTTGATAATTAAATATTACTTTAAATTTATTATATTAAGTTTGTGATATATTTGTTTAGACTGTATATTTTTCTTATTTCTTACAAAATCGCGTAAACAACTTTAATTGAAACTGAAACTGAAACTGTTTTATTTGCTTAAACGCCTATTTCTACATAAAATACATATTCAATGGCGTTGTACAATATTATATCAAAACATTAAAAATAATAAATAAATGTAGTTTGAAAATGATATAACAATTATTTCTAAATCTAAAACATATTATCAAAAGTAAAAGAAAATAATGTTAATTAAAATAATTAAAAATATGGCTATATTATTAAAGGACATGATAAAAGACATGAAAATGTTACTTGGATAATAAAGAAATTGTAAAATCAGATATTTATCAGAGAATTGATGCGCAGATTAACATTGTCTGCTAGTTCACTGCTTAGTGTTTCTACACTCTACTGACTTTGACTAGAAAAGATTAAAATAGTCTCTGAAAAAATGAGTCTTCAATTGTTTCTTGAAACTATCAACTGATGAGCATTGTCTGATATTTAATGGCAGATCATTCCAGAGTTTCGGGCCGATTGTACTGAAACTTCTGTCGCTGAAAGTTTTACACTTATTAAAAGGCACTTCATAACTGTCAACCGAAGATGAGGATGATCTCAGAGAACGTTTTTGAACTTTAGGTGTAAGCAGGTCAGTCAAATACGGTGGTGCATTTCCAACGCGACAGTTGTACATGTATACAAGAATCTTGAATTGTATTCTGGCCTTGATGGGCAGCCAGTGTAGATCGTATAGTGCCTGCTTAGAACTGTCACTTTTCCTACGATTCAATACTAGTTTGGCACACATGTTTTGAATTCGCTGAAGTTTTGCTATATCACAGTTTGAAATACCATACAAAATCATATTGCAATAGTCTAAGTGAGAAATAACGAGTGAGAGTACAAGAGTTTCTGTTGCATCTTGTGTGAGGAATTTGCGAATATTCTTTATGCGAAAAAAGCTCAACATAGCTGTTCGACACTTTATCTTGATGTGATGTTTGAAAGTCAGATTTTCGTCCAAATATGCCCCTAAATATCTGATTGTATTTTTTCGTTTGATCTTATCACCACAAATGTTAATTTCATCTTTAGACAATTTACGCAACTGAGGAGCACTTCCGAAAATTATGTGTTCAGTTTTTTAAGAATTAATTTTTAATTTATTACTGTTCATCCAATCATTTGCTTGTGTTGCGAACTATTCTAGCTCTGCAATGGATTCGGCCTCGAGAGCGGGCGTAGGTTTGAAACATTTGCTGGCAGTACGATCGTCGGCTAAGCCGTACACCGAGATGGTAGGCGGAACAATGTCAGATATGGTCCCTGCATACGCGAGGTAGAGCCGCGGCCCTAAACAGCTTCCTTGGGGGACACTGCATGTGAGATCGCGTGCTGACGACATTATATTGTTAACGCTTACGCGACAACTCCTGAGTCGCAGGCACGAGTCTAACCAGTCGGGTGCTACTCCACAGATACCATACTGACGATTGAGAACGCCGAGAAGGATATCACGATCGACGGTATCAAAAGCTGCACTTAAGTCCAATGCTATTAATGCAGTTACTTCTTGATTTTCCATGGCAGCAAGAATGTCATTTACAAGACGAAGTAATGCTGATTCACACGAATGATGTTGTCGGTACGCTGATTGGTTCTTTGGAAGGAGATTGTGTTCATTTGCATGTATGTTAAGGTAGGATAATGCTGCCTTTTCGATTAATTTCAAAAGAAATGGTAGGTTGTAGTTAGAAAATATGAGTTCGAGTCCAAGTTTTTTCAACAGAGGTCTAACTATTGCCTGTTTCCAATTTGGTGGAAAGACACCTTGTGACAACGAAAGATTCACTAATGTGGTAATGATGGGAAGCAGTTCAGTCACAAATGACTTAAACACTTTCGTCAGCAAAACGCCAATTTCGCATGATTTTGTTTGCGTGGAATTAATCAATTTTTTCACATCATTTTCACTTAAGGTTCCAAATTCCTCGAATTTTGGTAGATCTTTCGGCGATGGTTCATATTTCTTATGATGTTTAAGGTTGTCTCGTATTTTCTCAATTTTGTTCATGAAAAAATCTGCGAATTTATCAGCTAAACTGTTTTCATTGTCAATGGTCGGCATTGGATTTTCGGACTTTCCGCCGGTGAGACTCGTCACGAAGTTGTAGAGTTTCTTGGAATCTCCCTTGAATGCGAACACTTTCTGACTAAGTTTGCGCTTCTTTTCAAGATTTAGTTCATAATTGTAATTTAAATACAAAAGTATGATTATCATATACTAAAGAATCGTCTATGTCTGAAAATGCAAAGTACAAAGCTCAGGCTGCATCTGCAACTACTGAAAATCCGCTGCTAATGAAGATCCAGTTTCTCTTGTCTTGAGTAGACTCACCGCTAGTGTATATCCAGTTTCCAGGGTCTTGTGTAGACTAAAGACATTGAAAGAGCACGTTGAAGCATGAATAATGTTTATTGTACTTCTGATGACATTGAAGAGCATACTAAATGCAATATTTTGTTGATATAAAACATTTTTACATGATGATTTCTAAATATTTTTTTAATTGCCATCACAAAAAATAAAAGAAATAGTCTTTTTTTCTGATGTGTTGTAATAATTTGTCAGTTTTTGGCCAGTTACTGATCAAAATCACTTTTTGCTTTGCCCAATATCATGACCAATTAATGAAGCATCTTATTAAAACAATATCGTAAAAAATCATAAATTGACTGGAACATATTAACGCAATGATAATGCAGTCTTAATAAAAAAATATGGCTTATTTTTGTGGCCTATTCGACTTTTTCAAAATTTAGTGTGGCCTATTTGAGTGACTGTATCACTGCGCATTTCTGTACTTTATTTTCTTATAAACGGAGAAAGAGTCTAGCATATTTGACCAATTTGTGACCTACTTGTGGCCGGGCCGATATGACCCGTGGTCTATTTGACTGTTATCCGTATGGACCGCGCCGTTGTAAAACTGGGCCGTTATAGTCCTACACAATTTAAAAATGTTATGAGATGGTCCCTATTTATTGGCACAGCGCCACCTATGTCAATAATTTCCAAACTGCTCAGTATTCGGACTGACAGCTGTTAGGAGCACCAGCAAAGCATGAGGATAAATTTATCAATTAAAGTATAGTATTCATTGGAAACAGAAGATGGTTGAGACTGAGAGTATATATTGCAGTAGATAACGAGTTTCGCAGGGGCAGGCCCTGTCTAAAAAAGCTTGGTTTCAAATTTTAACCGGTGTCAGTGTTCAATGAAAATTCAGCTAACATGGACCAAAGAACATTTTATATGATTTTATTGACAAATTTTCATTTTGCAATAAATTTATATGCTGATGACAGTCCAAGACATTATACAGATGAATGGGCAGTTGAAATTAAAGGTGGAATAGAACAGGCAAGAAAAGTAGCCTCGGATTATGGTTTCTATCTTGTGGATAAGGTTTGTAATTTATACATTGTTAGAGTTAGATATTTGAAGTCTATACATTAACTTTCAAATGCTTGTGAAACATGGAAAGTTAAAAGTTAATAATTATATGATGTTTGAAATCAACCATAAAGAACACATAATCAAATGTTTGTGTTTGTTCCTTGGCAGCCTTTATAAATTTCTGTAAATTACTGACCACTGTTTACAGGTTCATATATCCTCTAGATTCACAGAACTGGCATAATATATATTGCAATCAAAATAACACTGTTAATTTGGATAACAGGATCCCAGAAAGAAATCGGGCACACAAACATGTAATGTGTATAATGTGGAGGGAAATAATGTTCAGGGGTTAAATGTGCTTTATTTTAACTCTTGTGTTAATTCATATGGAAATCTTATAGAATCAAGCTCAAGGCACTGTGAAGAACTGTTGACAGACTGGGCAACTTTGCTTCTTTTAAAAATGCATTACCTAAATTTTATGTGCTCGTGAAACTATTTGGGAGCATGTTGGATAATATAAAATAATTAAACATTTAATTAAGGATTGAAAACACCATTTTCACAAAATTCTCCTAAACAGAAAAAAAACAGTTGATTTTAATTATGAAAAAGGTCTTTCTATGACATGATAGAAAAACATCTTCTGGCAATGATTTCTCACCTTGAGCACTTAATTTCATGATGCATAGTTATTGAGTAGAATTTATCTTGCATTAAAAATAATTAGATATATGTAGTACACACAAAATTTTATGCAGAAATTGGGTTATTGATAAAGTGGTTGAACCAATGCTCACATTATTCTAATGCCCGAGCTGTGTTTACAGAAACTAAATGTGAATATTATCTTTTTTTCTGGAAAGCCTGATAAATCTGTGTAAAAAAATTTATTGCTGGCCTAAAGATTGCTGAATAAGTGCTTGTCTCCTGACAAAAACCAACAACAAAAAGAGCTACACAATTTAATATCTACAGGTCCAAAGTTTGGACAGTGCTGATAATACAAGTGTGAAAGATATAGCTTCTTTTGAAAGTAATCCTAAACTCTACTCCATATATATGGGTTTTATTGTGTGTGCTACCAATGTAGATCCAGATCAGCTATCACATTCATTGCATCTGATCTGGATATACATTGGTCTCTTTTTGATCAGAAATAACCTAATGGATCAAGAGCAAAAGATCTTGTATGCCCATTGTTCAATTCAGTCCATCATTCTAATGATAAGAGATAAGGAAATTAGAATTCATATCAAGCATTTTTATGGAAATAATTCCTGTTGAATATTTTTTATTTTTTAATGTTTAATGATTATACCTCTTGGTTCACTTGGAAATTGGTAAAACTTACTCAATATCTTGTTGTGTTTTTTTTTTTAGAAAATGACCCCGTGTTTTTTTTTAAGAAAATGACAGCAACTTTTGCTTGACAATGATAAATCTTATTCTCTGTGACATTAGTTTTTTCCTTGCAATTTTAAGATTCTGATCAGCTAGATCTACATTCACATCTTGACCAAACGTAACTTCTGAATTGAAAAGAATTGCAGATCCAAATTTGATGGTAAGACATGCTTGCTGATCAAAATCTGCACTGTAACAGCCCATTAAATTGTTTTTTTATCAATGACCTAAAGGGTTAAACATCTTTCATCCTTGAGGGTAAGTGTTCCACCCCTGTATTTTTTGTGCTTGATTTCAGAGATTCAGATGAATTTCATGAGATTTGGTGTTAAGGTAAATTCTATTTATTATAGGGACTGTTTCCAATCCTTTTATGTAATATACAATTGTGGCTGATATTCAACTACATCTCAGTTCCAAACAAATCACATTTTTCCAAATTTCTGTCTCAAAATGTTCACAGAAAGCTCATTCCGAAAAATTGTCCCATACAAATGATACTTGAAGAACTAGAATGATTACCTTAAAGCAGAGATTTTCTGTACCAATGTAGTGTCCTATTACATTTTATAACGATGGAATGCAAAGGATTGCATTTAACATCACCAATATTTAGCTTTTATCATGTTAAATTTTCCAGTTTTGGCTACTTTTGTGTTTAAATTTTCCAAATCAGATGTCCTTGTTCATCCCAATTAAAAAAACTGTGGCTTTGCATTTCTGTGTTAAGTACAATTCAATGTTTAGCAGTATAACTTAACAATAAAAAATTGAAATCTCGGATATCAAATCCATTAACAGTTGTTCTCTAAAATGTTTACCATATAAAGTTTTAATATTAAAAATAATTGAATACCTTTATGAACACTTACAATACCATGCAAAAATGTTGATTTAAATACACATGGAAGCAAAATTCTGTTTAGATTTTGATTTTGTTGGTAATCAGTTCTGTGTTATATGGCATGAAAACCTTCAAAATACAACATAAGCTCGTAAGCTGTTTACTTTAATAAATCAAAAAGCTAAGATTGCAGATCTTGATCAGATGGCATGGAAGTGCCAGCTGATCTGGATCTACACTGTTCGCAATAGCCATAAAGGCATGTACATGTATATTAAGGAAAGGGTTAGTGGCTCAGAATGTGAAATAGTTAAATACGGTAGTGTCAGCGCAACCACATTGTGAATTTTAGTCTGTTAGAGAATTTGGTTAGATGTTTATATAAACATCTCTGCCACAATTCTTCTTTGCTTAAAATACTTGCATATTAGCGGGTAATATTGGACTCTGATTTATTTTTTAGTTACGACCCTTGAATGTTGCATGTCAATTCATGTAAATTGCACAATTCTCAAAATGCAAAACAACTGAACATTGCTGGTCGATCATATTTGTCTGGCAAAAACGATCTATTGCTGCATTGGATGCTGCCTAGAGATTTCGTTATGGTAATGTCAAAGGACTGTTAAGTTTGATTTTATGCCTTCTTTGCAATATTTGCCAATTCCTTTGAGGGAGAAAAAAGTTCTGTACATATGTAGGCAATTGTTGCTTTTAATTTCTTTTGCCACTATTCCAAGACAGTATCCCTCTGGTTCTCTAATATTGTTTGTGGTGTTTTATTTAAAATTGACCATTTAATAAACCCACACACTCTTTTCCTCTCTGCTTTGTAGCTGTCTGGGGAGACTGCGTTATCTGTTACATTTTGGCCATTCTTTGTTTTTTTTACTTGTTTCAAACATTTTTTAAATTGTTTACTAATATAAAAAGTACATGATTAGAAAGTTGAGCTGATATACAGTCAGACTATTTAGTATGGCTATTGATGCGGAGACATGACTGTTGACTTGATGAACTGCTAGTTACCCACAGCTGAGAATGCTGGACTTTTTACATGTAAATAAATCTTTTAGAAGTTCACACATCATAAGTACTTATGAACAGTTTAGTAACAGATCAGTAGACCTTAAATAAGCAGAGCTAACATTTTACTTTTTGTTTCAATCAAGTAGAACTAAACTTCACAACAGTTATAAATTCTTCAGGCATGTATTTCCAGCAACCCCTGTTTTGTCTATCAGGGTTGCCAGATCAACTACATCTGAGCAATTACCATCATTTGCTTTTGTTTCCTATCAAAATTTAACTCTCATTTTGAGCCATGCTTAATGCAAGTTTATCTTATTTACATGAACACTACATACTAACCTTATTTTCATGAAAACTACTGTAAGATGTTGAGATACTAGGCTTGTGACTTGGCCTGACTGAAATAAGGTCCAGCTGAATGTTAGGGGACCTTAAATTTATCATTTATGTTTAATAATAACTAAAAAAATCTAGTTAACCCTTTCCTCCAGTCCATAGATACACTTTATTGCATGGGCTAACAGTGTAGATTCAGGTCAGCCGGGGACATCCTTGCCGTCTGATCAGGATCTACACTGTTTGCTTTTTGATTTGTTAGGTTATTTCTTACCAAAATGCGACCAGTGCAGATCCTGATCAGATGGCACAGATGTGTTGGCTGATCTGGATTTACCCTGGTTGCACATTCGTCAAAATGCGTATATATGGAGGAAACGGTTTAACAAGGGCTGATGTTATCTTAGGAAGGCTGGACTCTGGGACACTGTGGCCAATTGTTCGTAGTTTTATTTAGTCTTGTCTTGGACTGGCTGGCATTCTTCCAGAGAATTTATTGAATTTAGAGTCAATTCTAGAAGATACAAATGATGGTGGGTCCCTCATATGGGATTCTCAGATAGAAGCAGATGAAATCAATACATAGAAAGAATGTAGCTTGTTAAGTTGCTAGTTATTCCTTGGGGGATATATTTTGTCCAGAAGGTGGTGGACATTTTCTGTTGGTGACAGGAGGTGTGAAAGGTGCCATGTGGTGATAAAACAAGACAGTGTTAATCTGGTTAAAGGGAAAAAAGTCCAGTCAATAAAACAGATCCAGTATTCTGGTTTTGCTGCTTTATAGTAGATTAACCTAAGGCAAATTGTCAGGAAGATTTTGGAAAAATAGTCTCCCAAATGTTTTCAGTTTCTCCCTCCAGTCAAGGGAGAAGTTTTTCCTTGTATATTTCACTAAGAATGCTTAGACTCAATGTTCTAACAACCTATGCTGATCCCTGTTTGTTCCATCTATTTCTAGAATCTTTTTTTGAGAATCTTGCATACAGCATCGTAACATGTAGATTTTCAGTGGGAATGTTGAGGTCATTGTCTACAATGCATGTATTGACCATTATCTTGATCATCATTGCCAATGTTTGTGGTTGTTGTTTGAAGATGGGATCATGTAGGAGGAAATCACTGATGTTTATCTTCAAGATCATCTGGATTTACTTAATATTGCTGGGTTCATGGCCTACAGAAAGGACTCCAGTCACCTAGACAACTAAAATTGGAGACCATCTGGTTGGCTAAAATGGAGAATGCTTGAGATTTAAGATTGGTCTTCAGTTTCAGTTTTATGATGTTGGCCCTGGACTCTTGCCTTGGTCTTAGTGCTTCTCATTTTCATAATCATCGCACATTGCTAGATGTTCTTCAGCAATTACTAGTGTTTTTATAATTATGGTTTAAGGCCATGTTATTTTTAACCACAAACTGCATATTTTCAATCTCTAGGTACTAGGTAGAGATGAAAATTTAAAGGTAGAGATGAAAATTTAAAGGTAGAGATGAATATTTAAAGGGCAATCGTTACCTACACCTAAGTTTTATCAGATTAAATTTTAGTTCTCATTCATTTGGAGATAGTATCGGAATACTTGAACATGAAAGAATTCTTGAAATCATACACTTTAATTGTTTGCCCTTTCTAACCTTATGACTGAACAATTTTCTGATTTCTTTGTTTGCCACTTTCACTGTGTAAAAAGATCTCTGCCTAAAAAATAAATAAATTGATTGTGAAATAAAAGAAAAATGATCGTTCATTTTATGGAGATTGATAAATAATTTGAAAACTGGCCCAAAATATCTAGATACAGCAAAAAAGGTCATGGCAATATTGAGTTTTAGATATGAATTTGCAAACACAAAAACAGATGATCCAAACATTTTTTTAAAATTGAAAAAAAGTATAACAATTTGCCATTGATATTTAGCATTTCAAACACGGGTCCTTTAGGTTGAAAAAATTATAGCCAGCTCCAAACTTAACATGCTGTTCTATTCCATTACTTTATTTGTTAGAAATAAGACCCTTGTTCTTTATGTTAAAGGATTCAAACGTAATGATCACTTGACAAAACAAAAAATGTTTACTGACTGAGGGAATTCAGAAGTGCCTTTGCATACATAAGTGCCTTTCATGTTTTCACATTTATCATCGTTAGTCGAGTCATTTGTCAACTTACAATTCAGCCCACCCGTGAATTCTCCTTTTGCTTGAATAATTTGATACAACTCTTTTGTGCTAGTTTTATTCTATTGCTTCACTTGGGATGGAAGTTTATAATTTGATAGATATTTTATTTGCATTTTGAACACTAATGAGATTTACGATAGAATATAAAGTAAAAAAAATATTTTAAAAGTTTTGTTGGCTTATTATTATTTTCTGCTGTGTTACAACTTTCCTTTCATTCTGCCTGCATTATAAACAAATGCAGTTGTGTAACAGTTAACATTCAGGTGAATTGATCTCTGCCAGGTGATTCGTTTTCCCTAAATTCACTTAATTGCTTTTTACTAATTTTGAAATTGCAGTACGCATTTTCTGACAGATTGTTATAAAGGCGGAACTTGAAATCTAGAATTATAGTAATTAAATGAGGCAATACTTTAAATGTTAACATATATGTAATCACTTACAGGTGTTTCATTAGGGTATAGCAATCTAATTATTAGTTTCAAAATAGTAGGAGTTTTCTCAAATTAAGTAATTTAATAGAAGGAAGTTTAAAATATTTACAAATAAATGCTGAAGTGACAAAAAATAATCGAACAAATCAAAGCTGTTCATTAAAATATGCTAGTTGGGTATTTCTTATAAGTATCATGCATGAGTGTGAGGTGAAGATGGAAAAATCTGTCACCGAGGGTTAACTGTTTTGCGGGAACGAGGCTCTGCCGAGTTCCCGCCAAAACAGTTCACCCGAGGTGACAGATTTTTAGCTCGACTATTCGAAGAATAGGGGAGCTATCCTACTCGCCCCGGTGTCGGCGTCGGCGTCCGTTAAACAAAAAATGCACTTTGGTCCATTACTTGAAAACTACTTATGATATCAACTTGAAACTTGGAATATATATTCACCATCAAATTCTACATCATTACCAACAACACCCATAACTCTGCTACAAATATTTTTCAAGTTATGCCCCTTTTTCACTTAAATTTTGCATTAAGGAAAATATGCACTTTGGTCCATAACTTATAAACTACTTGAGATATCAACTTGAAACTTGGAATATATATTCACCATCAAATTCTACATCATTACCAACAAGACCCATAACTCTGCTGTCAATATATTTCAAGTTATGCCCCTTTTTTCTTATATTTTGTGTTAAGCAAAATATGCATTTTGCCCCTAACTTTAAAACTACTTGAGATATTGCCTTGAAACTTGAAATATATTTTCACCATCAAAATCTACATCATAACCAACTACACCCATAACCCTCCTTCCAATATTTTTCAAATTATGCCCCTTTTTCACTTACATTTTGTGTTAAAAAATTATACAGTTGGCCCTTAACTTCGTTATGAATGGAGGGATTTCAAAATAACTTGGCACAAATGTTCACCATGACAAGGTGGTGTGTCACGTACAATACTCATGCCTGTAGGTCCAAGGTCAAGGTCACTGTTACTAAAAATAGAATTTTCTTGCAAAATCTTGTCCGCTCTGTAACTTTGTTATTTCTTATTGGATTTTTAAATAACTTGATATAATTGTTCACCATATCAAGACGGTGTGTCACGTACATGCCCAAGCCTGTAGGTCAATGGTCAAGGTCACTGTTACTAAAAACAGAATTTTCTTGTCTAGGCTGTTACTTTGTTATGAATGGAGGGATTTCAAAATATCTTGGCACAAATGTTCACCATGACAAGGCGGTGTGTCCGCACAATACCCATGCCTGTAGATCCAAGGTCAAGGTCACTGTTACTAAAAATAGAATTTTCTTGTCCAGGCTGTAACTTTGTTATGAATGGAGGGATTTCAAAATAACTTGACACAAATGTTCACCATGACAGGGCGGTGTGTCACATACCATGCCCATGCCTGTAGGTCAAAGGTCAAGGTCACTGTTACTAAAAATAGAATTCTCTTGTCCGGGCTGTTACTTTGTTATAAATGAAGGCATTTCAAAATAACTTTGCACAAATGTTCACTATGACAAGGCAGTGTGTCCGCACAATACCCAAGCCTGAAGGTCCAAGGTCAAGGTCACTGTTACTAAAAATAGAATTTTCTTGTCTGGGCTTTAACTTCATTATAAATGGAGGGATTTCAAAAAACCTTGACACAAATGTTCACCATGACAGGGCGGTGTATCGCGTATTATTCCCATCATTGCACTTGAGTGTCTGAAAATGATGCATAGTGGGGCATCCGTGTCCCATGGAAATATTTCTAGTTTCACTTATATTTTCACTTAAGTGCACTTCATCGATAACTATGCAAATACTTCAGGTATCAACTTCAAACTTCCATTATATTTTTATTTCAGTTCTTTTTCTGTAACATCACTGAAGTGATTGATATTTGACTACAAGTAAATGTCTCTAATAAAAAATTACTAACAAGTTTTCTAACAAATTCAGAAATATTAAATTTTCATAGTTATTCCCCTATTCAGTTTAATATTTATGGTACATTTACGAATTATTTCTGTTATTTGAAATGAATTTCTCCCTTACCATTCACTTGTTAATATTTTTCCTGATTGCACATGAATGTATGGCCATAGTTGTTATTGTTTTAATCTTCAAATTGCATTTGTTTCAAATGATTCGAATAGTCGAGCATGCTGTCTCCTCTGACAGCTCTTGTTCTATCTTTACCGAATTTCTTATGCAAGATACTTTTTCTTGCATACCTTTTATTATTTATAACATTTTTGTGTTAGTATACAAACTTATTTATTTTCATCATGCTGAAATATTGACGTTAAAGCAATCTTTTTTTTATAAATGACGTCACTAACTTGAATATATTACGTCAGGTATTTGAAGACATGACGTCACTCACGTGACTCATTCTACATGGGGGGTGTAGGATCGAAATTTCCTACACGGGTGAAAACACCAGATGACCTGATCAGGTATGGAAGAATTGAAAACGTTGACTTTGAGCTTAATAAAATGGTACACAGTTTGATAATAATATAAACCTAAAAAATGACAGCCATATGATACAGTAATTGAATTTGATGGAAGTCACCCAATAGGGTTTTGCATGATTTTGAATTTCAATTATAAGTCACAGGTTTTAACTTAAGCTAGTAGTAAAATGAGCCTTAAGTGTTGGCCAAAGATTATTATAAATAAATGATTTTGATTTCAAGGAAAAGAAATGCGCAAAGTGAAAAGTAACTTGAAGCGGGAAGTAACTTGAAGGTCAGAGTGCAATTTCTTTTACTTTCCTGTAATTTCTTGTAATAATTATTTTTCATCCAGGGTCATATTAATAAAATGTTTTAAGTGTTGATACCTGTTTCATTTTGATGAAACTTGAAGGATAAAATTCTTTTACTTCAGATAGATTATCTGATAGAACAATACCATCTTATACCTACCTCTGTATCCATGGCAACAATTTAAGATTTGATGGCTATTTGAAGATAAGAAAAAAAGGTGCAAGTTTATTGATTTTGCATGCAGCACAAACTTCTATTTCTCAGAAGCCAGGCACCCAATTTTAGATTCATTGAGAGATGTGTCGTAAGATTTCTCACACCTAATTATTTTATAGGTATTATATTTGGTATATCTGGATTACTATATCTAAACAAAATGGAATTTAGTTTAAGTGCTCATGTACAGTGATTTCATCATCTTTTAAAGTAGAAAGGGGTTCAATGAAAATGAATAGGGATTCTGGGCAAAATCAAAGTAAATGGCTACGCCCCTTGTGATATATCCTTACGCATCTGAACTCCGCCCCGTGAATTATCCTGCGATAATTCACCGGAAGCTATTGATTATTTCTTAAATTAATACACACTTTAACTTCAGATATTGCTAAACTTTAGATGAATGTTGATACATGTAGTTTTTTTTGAATATCAAAGCTAAAAATAGATAGTCTTGCAGTCTTTAATATATTATCATCAAACTTGGATGAGATATTAAGATTGTTAATTGCTTATTTGGACTGTAACAAAGCAAGTGTTCTGCTGCTCTGCACAATGTACAAAGCCCAAAATTTGCCTCTTATTTTTCAAAATTGGTGGTAATTTCAAAATGATGTTAACCCTTTCTTCCGTATATACACCTTAGGATCTACACTGTTTGCTGTTAAATTTATTAGGTTATTTCTGACTAAGATGTGACCAATGCAGATCCATATTAGACGGCACAAATATACCGGCTAATCTGAATCCACACTAGTAGTATACAGGTTAAAATGTGTATATATGAAGTAAGGGGTTAACAAGTAAGTGGTGAATATGTCTTTAATGTGTATAGTCAGAATTTTCTGTTACTGTAGTACTTTATAATATTATCTTGAGAAATTGTGATACACCACTCTAGGGATGAAAGGAACTTGTCTTAGTGCCAATGTCTACATCAATATTTCATATCTGAAAATTTCCTCTTAATTTATTCATTCTATCAATATGTTTATCTGGAACTACCTGCAGTTAGCCAGTGATAAAATCCTCATATTTTTGTATTCTGTAGAAACCAGACATTTTTGTTGTACTATGATCATAGAAAATTGCTAGAGAAATCATATTAATTCATTTGCTTTGGAAATAGTTCAAGATATTGGTGTTTTATGTTGTATTAATTCAGCTTTTAATATATATATATAAAAAATTGGCTCTGTACAGGATGATTCTCATAAATTAACACTTTGATGTTGGTTTATTATATTCAGGGCTCATGCTGGCTGTTTTCAGACAAATTCAAAGCCAAAAGTTTTTTATGCCCCCGGCCTCTAGTGATTGAACCGTCCGTCCGTCCGTCCGTCCGTCCGTCTGGTTAACATTTTCGGCAAGTTGGATCTTTCTGAATTTCTACAAAGAGCATTGGCATGAAAGTTTACACACTTACTTAACAGTTCACAGGTCATGACCCTGACAAGTTACATAACTCTGGGTACCTTATTTCTGGTGTTATCTCCCCTTTTTGTACTTAAAAAAATGGTTAACCTATTTCAGCAAGTTGGATATTTTTCCATTTCTACAAAGATCATTAGCATGAAAGTTTACAAACTTAATATACAGTGCACAGGGTATGACTCTTAACAAGTTACATAACTCTGGCTATCTTAATTCGGGGTTTTCTCCCATATTTGTACTTAGAGATAAATGGTTAACATTTTTCGGCAAGTTGGACATTTCTGAATTTCTACAAAGAGCATTGGCATGAAAGTTTAGACACTTACTTAACAGTTCACAGGTCATGACCCTGACAAGTTACATAACTCTGGGTACCTTATTTCTGGTGTTATCTCCCCTTTTTGTACTTAGAAAAATGGTTAACCTGTTTCGTCAAGTTGGATATTTTTCTATTTCTACAAAGATCATTAGCATGAAAGTTTACACACTTAATATACAGTGCACAGGGTATGACTCTGACAAGTTACATAACTCTGGCTATCTTAATTCGGAGTTTTCTCCCCAATTTGTACTTAGAGATAAATGGTTAACATTTTTTGGCAAGTTTGATATTTCTCAATTTCTACAAAGAGCATTGGCATGAAAGTTTACACACTTACTTAACAGTTCACAGATCATGACACTGACAAGTTACATAACTCTGGGTACCTTATTTCTGGTGTTATCTCCCCTTTTTGTACTTAGAAAATGGTTAACTTATTTCGGCATGTTGGATATTTCGCAATATCCACAAAGAGATCTGGCATTAAAGTTTACACACATACTTAACAGTGCACAGATGATGACCCTTACAAGTTACGTAAGTCTGGCTACCTTTTTTCTGGGATTATCTCCCCATTTTATACTTGGATATAAATGGTTAACTTGTTTTATTTGATTTTTGCCCTTTTTCGCTTAGAAATTAGAATTAAGTCTTAGAAATTATGGTTAAAGTTTCAATGTTAGTGTTTTTCTAAGGTAATCTATAGAAAAGGTTTAAAACAGATGTACTTAACATACTTTGGTGAAAGTGCCTAGTGGTTACTATACTATACTATACTATACTATACTATACTATACTATACTATACTATACTATACTATACTATACTATACTATACTATACTATACTATACTATACTATACTATACTATACTATACTATACTATACTATACTATACTATACTATACTATACTATACTATACTATACTATACTATACTATACTATACTATACTATACTATACTATACTATACTATACTATACTATACTATACTATACTATACTATACTATACTATACTATACTATACTATACTATACTATACTATACTATACTATACTATACTATACTATACTATACTATACTATACTATACTATACTATACTATACTATACTATACTATACTATACTATACTATACTATACTATACTATACTATACTATACTATACTATACTATACTATACTATACTATACTATACTATACTATACTATACTATACTATACTATACTATACTATACCACCACACCACACCACACCACACCACACCACACCACCACCCTCACCACCACCACACCACCACCACCCCACCCCCACCACCCCCACCACACCACCCCATCTCACACCACACCACCACCACCCCACTACACCATCAACAATAATACTGTCAACAACAATAAATTTTGTCCGGAGTATAAGTCCAAAACTACTGGAGGGATTTTATTCAAACTTCATACACTGACAGAGCACATTAGTAGGTAGTGCAGTGTGCAAGAACAATAACTCTACCTTGCCTATTTTTAGAGTTATTCCCCTTTATAATATTTACTTGATAAATTTTGTCCGGAGCATAAGTCCAAAACTACTAGAGGGATTTTATTTAAACTTCATACAATTACAGAGCACATTGGTAGGTAGTGCAGTGTGCAAGAACAATAACTCTACCTTGCCTATTTTTAGAGTTATTCCCCTTTATCATATTTACTTGATAAATTTTGTCCGGAGCATCACTCCAAAACTACTTGAGGGATTTTATTCAAATTACATACACTGACAGAGCACATTGGTAGGAAGTGCAGAGTGCAAGAACAATAACTCTACCTTGCCTATTTTTAGAGTTATTCCTCTTTATCATATTAACTTGATAAATTTTGTCCGGAGCATAACTCCAAAACTACTTGAGGAATTTTATTCAAACTTCATACACTGACAGAGTACATTGGAAGGTAATGCAGTGTGCAAGAACAATAACTCTACCTTGCCTATTTTTAGAGTTATTCCTCTTTATCATATTTACTTGATAAATTTTGTTCAGAGTATAACTCAAAAACTGCTTGAGGGATTTTATTCAAATTTCATACACTGACAGAGCACATTAGTAGGTAGTGCAGTGTGCAAGTGCAATAACTCTACGATGCTGTTTTTAGAGTTATTCCCCTTTATCACATTTACTTGATACATTTTTTTCAGAGCATAACTCAAAAACTACTTGAGGGATTTTATTCAAACTTCATACACTGACAGAGCACATTGTACTGACAGAGCACATTGGTAGGTAGTGCAGTGTGCAAGTCCAATAACTCTACCTTGCCTTTTTAGAGTTTTTCCTCTTTATCAGATTTACTTGATAAATTTTGTCTGGAGCATAACTCCAAAACTACTTGAGGAATTTTATTCAAACTTCATACACTGACAGAGCACATTGGTAGGTAGTGCAGTGTGGAAGAACAATAACTCTACCTTGCTGATTTTTAGAGATATTCCACTTTATCAGAATTACTTGATAAATTTTGTCCGTAGCTTAACTCCAAAACTTAAAAGGATTTCCTCTCCAGGTAAATTATACGAAAGTACAAACTTCAGGAAACTTTTTTCCGGCGGGGGGGGGGGGGGGGGGGGGGGGGGGGTTTAACCATGTGTAACATGGCTCTTGTTGAAAATGAAAGTAATAGCCAAAGTTTACTATACTGTTTCCGCATGCATGGAAAATAGCATTATAATCACTTATGTTTTGTTTTACTCATATAGTCATATGAATTATAAACTTGTCCCTTTGCTGAGCCAGTGGAGAAACTTTTTAAACTTTATGGTTTTCTCTCACTGGTTGGTATAATGAGAAAAAGCTGGCTTCCTGAAGATAGACTGTTGCACTGTTATGAATGGGATAGACTTTTGCAATGTTTTGACTGTTCATTTTGTTACCATTGACAGAAGATAATGAAAAGTACTTTTATCTGGTCACATAAAAGAGATTGGAATATATTCACTAGTTGGGATGATTTAATCAAGATAAGTGGCTGCAAAGTCCAAGATCAATACCTTTGAGAATTGTGCATGGATCTAAGAAAACATTCAGTTAAGACATGCCATGCCTTTAAACATTATCATAACTGGTTTATTGCATATTGCAAAAGAGCTCAATTATTTTGGTTGATAAGCATTGAGACAAACAATTTTAAATAAGATTTCAACTTGCTTCCATTTTTGAAATGATTTCAAAGACTTAAGAGAAAATCAACAAAAATGTTGCTAGGTTTCATATATGAAGAAATGGTAGCAGTTTTTCAAATATTTAGGCGTGTTTAAATATGCTTTGGTTGCCATCCTCTGAATTATCAAAAAAAAAAAAATTAGGGTTTAATATGGTATGTAACACGGAAAAGATTGCCCATGATTGTTACTTTTCAAATTAGAAAGGCTTTTAAGGCAGTCGCTACAGTTTCATCAAAATTTTCCTAATATTAGATTTCATTCAAACTTTGTCTATGTCAAGAACATGATGTTATGCAATGAAAAAACAAATAAAAATGGGACCTTACCGGGGTTACTTGTTTTTTATTAGATACCGAAGATGTCACATTTTGAACAATTTTTACGATTTTCATAGACTTCTTTGTTGGCATAAAATCATAGAATGTATCACAAGAATATCATAAATAATTCTATTTTTCAGTTAAAACATTCTAAATTACAAATAAATTGCTAATTATTGCAATACAAATAATGAAACACATATAAAAAATTAAGTATTACCTATTTTACTTTAAAGAATTTATCGTCAAATCTTTTCATTCTAAGGGATGTTTTAAAGATTACTTAAATTTAACATAATAGAATTTCACCATATACTACCAATATATTCACCAATGTATAACAAACATAAAATAAAAAAAGAAAAATGTAGGTTACCATGTTAATTTGTTTGAAATGGCAATTTCAAAAAAAGGGGGGGGTAATTATGTATAAACAAAAATACTAAAAAGTATATAGTGTACATCGTTAATTATTACTGTGGTATCATTTTATTTAGCGATGGCTTAATTTTCACGTATTTCGCGCTCGGACCAGTGCGCGAATTTAAAACCTAAGCCAAAATTTAACCAATAATCCACATACGTATCCGAAACGAGCTATGTCCAAATAAGTCATGTCTTGGACCGTGAACTGTGTTTGATACATTGATAAAACCCAGATTGGACCGTGAGCTGTGTTTTATACATTGCATTTAGACGGGTGGTACAGTAGTTTAATACTCGTTGAAAAAAACTGAAGCGACTGCCTTTAATGAAAAAAAAGAAGGGGCTTTCTGAGCTGAACACCAACAATAGCTTTGCCACTAAAATAGCCAGATCTTATAGTCAGTATTGCCAGAGAAACAAGTCCCCCCTACACCATTCTACCACCACCACTCCCTTTCTACCTCTTGTTGAGACCACTGAATGATTCAGAAACATGAGAATGGAGGCCAGTTTGATAGGAGACCAATCTTTACATGTAACAACTCTTACTCATTTTTATAATGTTTTTCTGTATGAAAAAAAAATGTTTCTGGAAAATATATAAATCTTGAATAGGGAAAATGTAGACCTGTGTTATACCAGTCTTATTTCTTCAGTGGCTATGCAGTTGGCAGGTTTATGGGAACATGTAAATTAGGGATGCTGGAGTGACATCTACCATGAGCACGGGTTATTATATCATTCATTGAATATGACTGGCCAGACAAATATCTCATTTTGACTATTCATATGAGCTATAAATTTCAAGGAAAAGATTCTCACAAGACAAAATCATAATCTCAGTTGCAAAGCAGAATAATCAAAGGCTACTGTTCAGAGGGAGGGATTTCATACATAGTAATATTTGGTCAGATTTGACAGTTTACCAGATCTTTGGATACAGAATTATGAAAGCTATTGATCTTGGATCCTATATCGCAGACTCAGCAGAAATTCTGGCGCTTTTTGATGGGGAAATATTAGCAATTTGTCTTGGGACGTCCCTTATTCATTGATAGTAATATTTCATACTTGGTTTAATCACAGATATGAACCTAAAGGCATTTTTGAGAGTGCGGTACCAATTGAATTATATCTCAGAAATGAAATAAAGATATTATGTGGTCGGCTTGAATCAATTTGTTTTATATAAAACTAAATAATATCATTTGCTTGAAGCCTTGTGAAATAAAAGGATGAAACAAATTGAAGGATGGAGATTTTCTTAACTTTTCTAGAGTTTTAAATTAAATTCTGGTTGTCTTTGATGTTAACAGTTTTCTTGCTCATAAGTTTTATAAGACTTGTATTTATGTTTAATTAATTACATTGTAGGTTGCATTTTTGCATTATTAAGATGAGAAACAGATTTTTATGACAGTTTTGGTGAAGACACCTGTGTATAGATATAACCAGGTGTTCATATCTTACTGAAAGATACTAATTTAGTAAGCTCCAGATTAACATATAGACCTTTCCTCCATATATACACATTTTTACACATGTGCGAACAGTGTAGATCCAGATCAGCCAGCACATCTGTGCCTTGTGATCTGGATCTGTACTGTTTGCTTTTTGGTAAAAAATAACTTAATAGTCAAAATGCAAACAATATAGATCCTACCGATCAGATTGCACAAATGTGTCAGCTGATCTGGATCTACACTGTTCGTCCATTCCATAAAGTAATATTATAATTATTAGTGATGGGCAATCGGCTGGAATTTTCAACATCGATTAATCGGAACTTTCAACCAACTAATTAATCGACTAATCAGCAATTATCGGACATTTAAGAAATTATATACATTTTGCGCATTATACACTTAGAATAACATAACAATACACGTGTCTATGTCTTTACATGTATAATCATTTTAATGTTATTTTTTATTAGATCTTTATAAAGAATAACAGGTTACTGTCTTTTTAAAACAGGTGATATTGATCAAGGCAGATATGGTGGTAGGAAAGGCAAGGCTCTGCTGAGCCGTTTCAGACTATATAGGCAGAGTCCAATATCACTTGTTATCACAAGACAGTAACCTGTTGGGAACAGTCAAACCTGCCATCCTTGAACAGCTGAAATTTACAGGTCGTAGGCTTCCATTCCAATGTGCAAAATCCACAACTTTTTCCAGCTAACATTTTTTAAAAAAGCTAGTCTCTGTATCTCCTTGTTGAAACATACACAAAAGAATAGTCTTCATTTTACCTTTTTACTTCACTCATCAGTCAGTTGAAATGTAACACCAGCAACAAAGCCATTTAAGTTTGTTTTTGTTTTTTGAAACCGAAATGGCCTAGATGCTGGTATTCAGTTGGGAATTCTTGGGGATCCGAAATCTAGTCATCCATGGTCAACATCCATCAGCACAGAATAAGAAACACATTTCCGTAAAATAAAGTCCATAAAATATGTCCGAAATTGAATACACTTTCAGTAATCATGCCGGAAGGAATATTGACTTCGAAAATGACGTCAGCTTTACAAAGGTTGTAGCAGTGAGGGGCTGTAACACGTGGATTTATAGACTCTAGCAGTATGAAGGGCTGCATTTTTACGAATAATCGTAAATTTTAATGCGGTCTTCCTCGTTTTCCTGATAAACGTCGGCCATATTTAAACAATTAAAGTCTAATCTGCGGCTTTTTTGCGGCCCGAAATCTAGAATATTACAGACCTTGTAAGGAGACGACTTTAGGACCGCACATTATTGCATATGATCGCAGATTACATTTGGTCAAATAAATTACTTCCTTTGGAAAAAATATACCCAAACAAACGAAAATTCACGAATTCACGAAATATCAAAAAAATTTCGATTAATCGAAACTGTCCGCTCAACGTCGCCGATCGCTGGTTTTGGCTCGTCGGGCCGATATATTCGATTGTCGCCGATTGTCGGCCCATCACTAATAATTATTATATAAAGGAAACGTTTAAGTGAAACTGCACTTTGCTTTGATCTTGTTTGTTGTCATACATTCTTAACATTATGTTTTCTACTGCCTTTCAAGAGAGCTGTAAGGAATAGTTCTACAATACCTGACAATACCAGCAATTCCGTGCTGTAATAGTTACCTCACTGTTATGATTTGTTTTGTTTCTTCCTCCTACTTGATAGGTGAAATGAACCAAAGTAGTGGCAATAACAGACTTGAGAAATGATGTTCTGTCAAAATGAGAAGAGCAACAAGTAGTTAAAACACTGTAGGGAACAAGAAAAATAATATATCAGCTGTTAATACAGTGCCTTGGGTTTTTATTGTCTGTTCAGTGTTCTGGTAATTATCAAGAATTGGGGTATGATGAGCAGTTCCTGTTGTTGGCTAATTGGGGTTAATGATCATCTCATTTATTATATGATTGTTCTTTTTTTGTTGTTACTATCTTGGAATTTAGTGCCTGATGGAATTAAATGGGATGATTCACAAAGTCTGATCAACTTGTAGCTGTTCCTAGTATTGAATTAGTGAAGTAATTAATCACCTTTTTCTAACATTCTCTTTGAGTCAGAGTTTCTGTTTTATCTACTACTACATGGTAAGCTGTGTGCTAGAGTTATAAAGGGTTTGATGAGAATATTTATTAAAAGTTGTCAGTAAATATTAAAAATAGCCTGGCATTTACTTGTAACAATAGTTCAACCGTACCATTAAAATAAAAATTACCTGGTATTTTCTTGTAACTAAAGTTCAAACATACCAGTAAAAACCTATATATCCAGATTAAAGAGTAATGAACTCAAAAGGTGTTTGCACCTATTTGCTAGAGCAACAACTTCTGTCATTCCTGGTGTACAGTGCCAAAGACATAATTTTCAGTTAAATGCAGTCACAGACCCCATTTTATAGTTTGCATGTTTCTGAACTGTTTCTACTGCAGACTCATGCAGAAAGAAAAATTACAGAACAAAACATAAAATGATAAATACTTTGTTAAGAATGGCTGTTTATTGTTCATTGTCAGCAATAAAAGATCAGAGCCAGCACATATTGCATACTTAAAATGATTGTTTGGTCTAGCCAGTCATTAAGTTAGTATTTATTTTGCTGATTTATGTTGGCTGACAGTGACCAGTAATCGGTTAGCTACAGATTTTATTGCCTGTAAGCAGTATTTAATGATGTTTCTGAAAATCTGCAGGAATTCAGCATTTACTAATCAATCGTCCATACAAAGTGGGTTTATTGTTTTGGACTGGAACAAAAAACAGCATAGGCCCATATCTACTAGTGTTTGTGTGGTCTGATCTGTGCTGTCCTTGAAATTCAGTCAATAAATTACTGCAAAGCACCCCTACACCCATATGAAGTCAGTTGACCTACACCCATAAAATAGCACACCCATAAAATAGCAAAGGCGTTGCAAGTTTCAGCAAATACTGGTTAGGGCAGTGGTGGAATCAATACACGGAATAAAGCTAATCACTTTGTCTGCAGACATATCTATCAAATTCAATAACGGTCATCCAGGATGAGGTCTATATACGGTCAATTAGTTTGATAGCAGAATTTAGACTATTGAGTAATAATACTGTCTATCTGTCTCTTGACCACTGTCATTAGTTTGATTATTAAAAGTGATTCATTAGCATGATTTCAGGTGATTCATAAAAAAATCATTGATGGGATTTGTAAAAATGACGTAGGGGATTCATAAAAAAGTGACTTAAGGGGATTCATAAAAAAATTTAAGGTAATTCATAAAACTTGATTTTAGGTGATTCATAAACATTAAAGTTGGTTCATAAAACACTGTAATTGAAATGGTTACTTGAATAGCAATTGCACTCCATAGTATGCACTTCCTAATTACACTTGTTACTTTGTTAGATACAGATTCAAAGTGTAGAATGTTCTCATGGAAGTCTTTAGTCCAGGTGATTTGCCCTAAGTGAGACTATTATTTTGACTATGAATTCTCTTTAACTACTCCAGTTCAGGCATTGACCCAGAGGGAGACTTTAGAGAAGTAGTTGCTTTAATGTCACACACTTCTAAGCCACCTTGCCTTAAACTTAGTAGTAGTGGTAATTTATCATTATATATTAATATACTAGTGTCCAAAAGAAACAATACCAGACTTTCAATAAAATTTTTGTTTTAGACCTGACCCATCTGTAAATTAGATTTGTGCTTGTGAAGGATTGATGAAATTGTTTTTTGTACACCTGCATGATGCTGTTAAAATGCCTGTCGAATGAATGCAAAGCAAGTGGTATCGTTTCTTTTGGACACTAATATATATAGAAATTTAAAAATGATTAAAACTTGTCTCTTGAACTCTGCCTAAGCGAACTGGCTTAGTTCAAGGATGGAATCATAACAAAAAGTGAAATATGCCTATTAGGAATCACCACACTCACAAAACACAGCCTCCCCACGCAGCGAAAAAGTAGAAAGGAAATGGGCATGTGTTTATAAGTATGTCATATTCAAATAAGACACCACAAACAATTAACGAAAATGAGAACCCTCTGGGTTACGGCTTGGAAAGGTCAGTGGCAAAATAATTTGCCACTGGGGGTTTAAACCAGGTTCTAGGGTGCACCAACCTCACACTTGCCCCAACAGGTTCTCATATCAACACACACGTACAAGATGTCTTGGTGAAATCACTCCCACCCACCTATCAGCTCAACAAGAACTTGATTCTATGAAGAATGACTTCCCATTTGAGAAGTATGTGTAATCCTGTTGTTTAGATTACTGCCTCAGAGTGTGGAGACCTTCAGACTTGGTTTCAGGTTTCATGAGTTTGAGCTTCTAATCCATGCCACAAAACTACAAATAAAGCTATTAGTATCTGTACCTCAACATTTGTTAAACTACTTAAAATTTCTTTCATACTTTTTAGGGTTGTTGAAAAGCCCATCACTAGCAAAAAGACTTTGATTGTTTAAAGAATTATATCCCTCTTGAGATTATGTGTATTTAATTGACTAATTTTTTCAAGCTGCATATTAGATAAGGAAAACTTGAACATTGTCACTGTTTGCTCTGCAGAGATAAAAGGTATCAAGAGGCACTTAACCCAATTGACATTTTCATCAAAATTATCTGAAAGGAAATTTATAGGAAGTGTGCAAATGTACTTATGGAACCATATGTGTAAAAAACACTTCATATCTAGTATGACAGATACTTGTTACTTTAAACCCTTAAAACAGATCTTATTATATTCTCACATGAACCAAGCTGTTATTGCTGTTGTGCCCTATTTCTTTCAAAATATGTTTTATTAAAATACTCCAATACTCACAATACTTGTTAATACCAAAATAAGCATCATTTTTGTGTCACCCTTTTGAACAAGAGGCAATATTTAGGAATATAAGTATCATTCACATGTGTTGGGTAAAGATTTCACAATATTTCATTAGACTTACAAATTATATTTTGTTATATATACCCTTTACTCCATGTGTTATTCATGGGCCAACAATGCTGATCCAGATCAGCTGGCACATCTGTGCCTTCTGATCAGGATCTACACAGTGTTCGCTTCTTGGTCAGAATATCCTTATGAATCCAAAAGTGAAAAGTCTAGATTCTGAACAGATGGCATAGATGTAATGGATGATCTGGATCTAAATTGTTCAGTCATGACATTTAAGTTATTTAAGTATCGTGGAGTAAAGGGTTAAGAAATAATGAATACAAATGACTGTTTTCAATGGATTGATGTTTTGTCATTGAAAATGGCAAATGGTAGTTAAATACATGAGAAAATGTTTCGTGACCTTATTTTGGACATGTAAATATTTCTGAAATGAAATGAATTCACAAAAATGTTGAGGTCACTTAACTGCAAGACATCCTGAAAATTCAGTATAAGGTTACATAATTGCAAAACATTGTATAATGTGTAGCTCAGTATATTACATGTCATATTGTGGAAGTACTGGGGTGGATGCGCAGCCCGAGGAATAGATGTACTGATCGTGTTGCTGGATGCATGTCTCTGTTGGATCTTAGTCTTGATTTGCTAGACCCTTTTACCCAATGTTTGATACTGTTCTTACTGGTGATGTATATTTTGCAGGTATTGGATGATGTGTATCTTCTAAGACATGCCCGAGTTGCCAAACGCTCCAAGTACCCAAGCAAATACTACCATAAGACATTGGCTCAGGAACCACAGGTCAGTCACATTGTCATTGTACATACAAGTATATCACACTTAAGCTAAGTTACAAAAGCAAACAAAAATGTTTACATACTTGAGTTATAATAAAAATAAGCTAAGAAGAATTATTTAGAGATTGACTGCTTGTAAAATTGGCAATTAATTATTAAATATACCTTGCAGTTTATTATTAAGTGAATATTTTGACTGTTATTGTTTACTTACACACTTTCAGTCAAAATATTCACTTTTTACTGATTTTAACTATGTTTTGAATAAAAAGAAATTAAACTGGAAACTGCAACCAGTAAAATTTTATGTCAAGGACTAATAAACATAAACTGGTGTTTATGCTAGTTTTCATGTGTTTTTTGTGGAAATTGAAATGTTGTTACCATAGAGACATATGAACATGATCTTGGTCTGTTTAGAATTTATTCACAAAAAAAAACTGAATTTGTCTAAATCTGTTATTTCATGCAGAATATTAGAGAAAAATGCAAATGCCAAACCCATTAAATATGGCTCCATGGGCTATGGAGTAATTTCAGCCTGTTAAATTAACTCCTTGAATTTGAAACCCATGGTTGAGTCTTCTGTCTTTTGCATATTGTTAAAGACACGTTAAGATTAATTCTAAGAATGATTAAACTGCTGCAGACAATCTCAAGCTTCCTTGAATAATCCTTTCTGACATTGTTGCAGGCGTGTTAAATTGAAGTATTATTGCATTAGGGAATCAGTTCAGTTTTTGCATCGTCGGAGTGTACAGTCTTTGACTGATGAAAAGTGAATTGGTTTTTGGGAAACAAATGCTAATTCAGTTTCCCATGATGCACTTTTTCCATATAAGGTTATGTTTACTTCAGTCGATACAACTTACAACTTACTATAGATCCAAATTGCTTATTGATCATAAGCTTTGTTCTATAGGCGTCACCCATGGGAAAATTAACTAGATATTTGGCTTAACACAGATAAAAAAAGTGACTTTATGGCTTTTGTCATGATCGGTTATTCATCATCTTTTAGAAAAGTACACCAATAAATTACAGCAAATACCAGTATATTGTCTAGTAAATGGGTATTTCAAGTACTGTAAATTTGCTCTTTGATTTTCTTGTATGTTTGTCACTTTGTACCATTGTTTATTTGGATTCCAAATAATAAAAGGTTTGCAATAAAAGCATGTGGAGAACAGATGTGGTGATGCTCATGAATTAATGTCGGCCATAGGTATTGTTTTGTCACCTTCACAAAGATTTTTCTTATTCCTCAAATAATGCAAGTCATTTTTCTTGATTTAGAAAGAGAACAATTGTTTAAGAAAGAGAATAAAAACTTGCGGATGAAAATGAAGATCTCATTTCTTTTGGCATTTAACTCCTATTGGAATTCTTCCACTCCTAATGGCATCAAGTTGAATATGCAATTGAGCTTATAAAACCAGGTTAGCAGCAAAAAAGTGTTAAGTTTTTTCATTAAAAGAGATAATTACATCATTGTGGCTCAGACTTCCAGCATATTCTTGGATTGTGAACCAAAGAAGCTTTCTGTCCCAAAGATATTGATCTTGACTGAGTTGATAAAAATGGAGCCACTGATTTGCATAAGAATTTGAGAAAAGTTGCTTTCCTGGAAGACTTAGTTATTCAACATGCCTTTCATTAACCCTTTTGAAGTGCTAAGCACAGCATTTCGTCATCTTAGAGAAAAAATGGTATAAGTACCATTGGATTGAGAGGGAGTTATACTGTTTTTGCACTAATGTTGAGGATTTGTCACAGTTGTGACCAATGAATCTGCACATTGTGGTCAGGGTCTTCACTGTTTGTTTCTCACTTTTAAAGTAACTTTTCCATCTATTTAAATAATCACAGTAACTTTGTGCAATTTGGTGGCTTTTCCACCTTTTAACTATATCCAGATATTGCATTTCTGTAACACACCCCTATGGACAGTGAATAGACTGTCTCAGATTGATATTTAAAGGGTTAAAGCTTGATTAACAGAAGTCTGAGTTATGTTTGTACTGTCAGAAGCTAGAATGATCACAATCGATCACAATCACATGTAATTACTTTTGATTGCCATCACAGTTAAAAGTTTTCACAAAGCTGTTAGAGAGTGATTGTGATTAGACCTCAACATGTTTTAAAATGTGTTCCATTTGTTATGCATCTTTTCTTTTGTGAATGGCTACTATGGCCTTTATTCCATGGGATATTGCTGTTATTCTATGGGCGAAATTTGTAGATCTTGATCAGCCAGCACATTCATAAAAAGACAATTAAACCCTTCCTCCATAAATACACCTTTGTGGCATGGGCAGACATTGTAGATCCAGATCAGCTGGCACATCAGTCTGTGCTGTGTGATCAGGATTGCACTGTCGCTGTCTTGCGATAAAATGCCTGTTTATGGAGTAAAGACTTAAGGCAGACAATTTTCAGTTATGCAACAAGCATATTAAGGTTTAAAGCTTCTGATGTTGTTACTGCCTGCAGTTCACCGATTTATTTCAAACCAAATTGTATCAAGTTGCAGTTTTACATTTTAATCTACAGAGAATAGAACTGATTGTTTTGTTAGAACTTTTATGTAAATACTGATTGTTACAGAGACAACCTAATGACATGCTATGTAAATGATTGCCAAAAAGGTGCTTATTTGGGTATTGAATAGCTGATGAAATGTAAATTAATGATGGAGTTCCCATTTACTCTACATTGCTTACTTTTTCATGCCGATTCTTATTCCAATATTTTAATGTGAAACTTATTTGCAATGTTTAAGAGTCAAGACTTGACTTAACTCTTTTCTCCATAGACAAACCTTTATTGTGTGAGCGAACAGTGTTGATCCAGATCAGCCGTCACATCCATGCTGTCTGATCAGGATCTGTACTGTTCTGTTTTTGAACTGTTAGGTTATTTCTGACCAAAATGCTACCCATGCAGAGCCTGATCAGACGACATGGATGTGCCAGCTGATCTGAATCTACACTAGTCAAAAGTTCTAAGTGCACACTTGATAAATGTTGATTTTTCAAATTATTTGATTGAATAATTCAAAATAGTGTAAATTACAATGAAGAAGAATCAATATTCTATTAAAGCTCACCAAAAAATTTAAGTCTGCTTAACCAGATTAAAAAATAATAACATTTTTGCTCACTTGTACTCAGAGAGCAATTCTCAAGTTAATTATCATTGCACCGGCTATCATTTGTGATCGTTTTCTCATCTCTGTATAATTTAAATTTCATGAACATTTAAAGGAAATACTGCAGTTTGCCATTCCATTGCACTGAAATAGCTTCCTGTAGCTTTGTAATGGTCTGCTGGGCACGATGAGCTAACGCACTCTTCTCTATTTTATCCATAACGTTTTTACAGGATTTCAAGGAGAAAATTCCATTTTTTTCACAATGTTTTGTGCCAAAAGTCTTTGAATTTTCTAGCAGTTTGGGATGATGCAATTCGCTATGAAAGATGTGTAATGAAAAAATGTATTCATTTCGATAAAATTGACCAGTTTTCGGACACGGTTTTTGACCAAATAAACGTCATTTTCGAATAATTCGATTTTAAAGTTTATTGAATTTCTATAAATTTTAGTATTATTTTTTTATTTATTGGACACTTATCCAACAAATGTTACACTACTATTTTCGAGTTTACGTTGTTTTGCCTAAATATTTAATGACGTTATTGAGTAACGTCAGCGTTCAACGTAAGCAACGTAATCAATCTAGAAAATAATATCGTTTGATTTTCTTCTTTCATTAATAAAATATGCAACAATAAGGTATTTCTTTTTCATTTACGAAAACCGTCAAGATTTTTTACAACAAATTTGAAGTTGTGCCAGTGAAAAGAATTTTGACGGCAATGTTGTTGTCTGCTGACGTCAACCGTTTCATGGTTACAATTTGTTGGTGTGTTTTTCGTGTTTGTCCGGAGTCGGTGAACATGTGAAAAACAAAAACGATTGTAAAAAAATAAATTTCGATTGCCGCATGGGGATTACGCATAAATAGCGTATGCTGATGTGGATGACGTAATACATAAAACATATGCACGGTTTTCAAAACAATATTGTAGTTTGATCATAATTAACATTATGTCAAACTTTCATTCAATTAGAATAAGTTTACTTTGAGATATTCAAAATTGAAAAGTGTGCACTTAGAACTTTTGACGAGTTTACACTGGTCACACATGTGTAAAAATGCATATATATGGAGGAAAGGGTTAAAAGCTACAAATAGTCCTATTTGTCTGGAATATGAGTAGATTAAGATCAGCCACACATGCACATCTTACATGTGTATGATCTGGATCAATCCTCTTTGCTTCTTATTTTT
Source organism: Corbicula japonica (assembly GCA_038501625.1). Taxonomy (NCBI): domain Eukaryota; kingdom Metazoa; phylum Mollusca; class Bivalvia; order Venerida; family Cyrenidae; genus Corbicula; species Corbicula japonica. The sequence continues at coordinate 2,688,546 of JAZAYU010000040.1, forward strand.
CAATGAATCTTACAGTGGATGTGATGGCTAAAATTCTAAAATTTGGGATACTTCTTATTATAATAAAAATAATTTTTGGTTTTGAAATTTTTACTTAAAATCCAATAAATCTTAAACAGTAAGAATATATCATTTTGGAAATGATTTTACAAATTTCAGCAAAAGGGTCTTGTATGAGGAAGACGTGATGTTAGCATATGTTGTTATTTATCTGCAATTCTGGGAGATATAAAGGTTACCAGGATAATTGCTGAAGCAACATGATAATTACTATTCCATTACAATAATAATTCTATAATGGCAAAAACAGTCCATGTCATTGTCTATGTAATTAAGCACTCATTATGCTGATTATGCAAAGACAGAATTATCAAAAAGATAACATCTTCCGGAGGATGCTGTACTATTATACTGTGCTCAGTAAGCAGATGTGTAGTGCTCAGTAAGGAGCTGGGGAGAGTTTGTCTGTTGTTGAGAACTGGCTTCCACTGAAACATGTTGGGCTAACTTATGACTGAATGATTTTTGAATCAGACCCTTTAGTCTACTGCATGGGCGAATTGTGCCTTCTGATCTGGATTTACACTGTTCACTTTTAGATCCATTAGGTAATTTCTGGCCAGTAGGTAGATCAGATAGCAAGGTTCAGAGAATTATAGCATAGCTCACAATAGTTGTTCATTCACATGTATTTTTGACCCTCATTTTCCTATCACCAGTTCTAGCAGTGTTTCTTAAATAGTTGCAATATCAGCATATTATTGCAGCAGTTGGCTTTGAGAAAAAATTTAAATCAAGCATGAAATTAAAGTCCAAAACACACTATAAAATTCCTTCAAAATACCTCCGATTGCAATATTTGGCATATAGATTTTCAAAACTTTCTGGACCTCCCAGAATTTATTAAGACTTATAAAAAATTCAACTGGGTATCTTACATAAATAAAATTTATTGAGAATCCTGTAATCATAGCTTTGCTAAAGGCATCAGATGAGTGAATTTTCCCTACTACTCTGATGCTTGCTTATGTCTTTTTTATTTGGTACTAATAGAGTGCTACATTTGCCTGTATTGCCTATTTCCAAACATAGCTGAAGCTCAGGAGAAAACTGTCTGGTTCAAGCATAGTGTACACTTTCCTTTGGTGAAGACTTAGAATCTATAGACATACAGGCATCAATACCAACCACTGAGTGATGAGATGAGGGTTCATATAATAGTAAACATTGGCACACAACAGAACTGGAGTAAAATGTTATGGTGGCTGGTATATCAATGCTATCTTGGTGTAGATAAGCCGTGCTGATAAGCCCTGCCTGTAGTGTTCCAGTGTCTGACTTGCTCTGGCACTGTACCAGCCTTCACCACCTGTTTATATCTGCGGCTTGTACATTGTACTGGTTCTTTGAACTAGAATTAGAATAATGCAGGGTTGGTCTGTCTTGAAACTGGCTGTAAATTGAAAAACAAACATGTATATATAAATCATGAAAATTTAAGAAAATCTTTGAGGAGTTATTTTAGAGAGGCCCATGAAAGTGTTATAAGTCATAAATAGGTGGGTTGCTTTGGTGTATCTCTGTTAAATGTTAGCTGAGAATAAAAATCCTTTTAAATTCTACTGACCTTTTCCAGAAAATCTCTGTATTGACTGAAAATCCTGTTTTATTAGAAATTTACTATGAAAGCCTGTAGATAAGACATGTCACAGCACTGCTGTGTTATCTGCATTATCAGGCCGCAAGAATATAAAACTGAGAATGGAAACCAGTCTCACTCAAATCTCAAGCATCTGATTGGCTGAAATGGCAACTGGGCACCATTTCATCCAATCAGATGCTAGAGATTTGAGACTGGTTTCAAATCTCAGTTTTATAATCTTCAGCCTTATCAGAGGTCAGACCACATCTGACAGCTTCATGAGCTTTACCTGGATTTATACTTAACTTATCTTAATACTCTTCTTTAGTGTTAAAGTGTTCACTTGAGATTATAGGTGGATGGCACGGTCCAAGACAGATTTGAAATACTTTAAAAACTTTAAAATAGGCTACCGTAAAGTTTTTTATTTGTTTCTCCTCTTTCGACCCTACTAAAAACAGTTGGGATGAAGTAAGTTACTATTTAGTAATCACTAACGGATTTGAACTGGGGTGCACCCGTTGAGCGCCCCCTAGTTAATTTTTAATGCCAGTTGTAGAGAATAAATGAGATATTTTAGAATAAAAATAGCTAGGTACTCTTTTTTGTAAACATTTGGTATTCATTGTTTGTGTAAAAGATGTAATATTTCACGTTTATTTTGACGGGGCATACATTCTAAGGTAAGCCCTCAATGTGCACCCCCTCTCATGGCAAATTCTCGGTCTGCCCCAGATTCCAGAAGTTTTATGGGGAATAAAATTATTATTATCAGTAATTTCTTTGAAAACACTGATATTACAAATTGATTAACTATATATACTTAACAGCTTTTGAAGAGGTTCATGTCAGGAGAGACATCAAACTGAAAACCATTTTGATTTGATTGAATTTGAGGAATGTTGAACTTTTTATGTGCACAGTTTTAGAATAAGGTTATTAATACTTCCTGAAGTGGTTGTTGTTTTTGGTAACTGCCTGTTAAAGAATATTCATTCATGAAATGATTAATTTGTGCAATGATTGAAAGATCCAGTGGTTGCAGAAGGACTGCAAAACTGTCTGTGTGACAGCTATTTTAGTGGAACACCTTCCATGTTGTTTGTTAGGAGCCCTGAATCCCGGGGCTGTCTGGTTTCATTGAACCCACTGCTACTTTGAATGAAACTGAAAGGACGAATATTTCTTCCCTGTTCTCGATAACAACCATTTCATGCTTATATATTTTAATGAGATGCAAAGAGTGAATGATCAGTCGAAGTTGTATTTTATCTCAAAAAATCAGTTTTTCTTCAGGTAATTTGTAATAGTGAAAGCATTCCAACCCCCTCACAAAGATGCAAGGAATGCAACCTGTTTATATAAATGTCTCCTTTCAGCTATTGTCTGCTGCTATTATCAAGTGATATAATTCACAGTATAGGCGGTGTGCTTCTTGTCAGTAATAATTGTTTCAGATAGGTTACATGCCTTTCTTTTGATAAGCCATGCCTGTTAAAAGGCTGCAATGATATACAACAATTAGATGAAAATAATTGGGTACATTTCATAGATAAGACAAAATGAGATTTTGATGTTTTTATTGTATCTGAAGTAGGTGCATGTCACCAAATAATTATTTCTATCAGTTTGTTTGAATTAAGTTACCTGTAAGTAATAATATAGGTTATAACTTGAAAATGGTAATTTAATACAATTTTTGCAAGTGTCAACACACATCCAAAAAAAAAGGATTTTTTTAACCTTACAGACAAAGATAGCTGTTTGGCCATGTCCATAAACAAAGATAGCTAGTTTTGGCGTGTCATTAAGTCTTTAGAAAGTTATATCCTTCAAGAATGACTGTCCAGGATAAAATACCAGGGCTGCTTAGTTTTTTTCTACCAGTTTCCCTCCTGTAAGCCATATCTAACAAGAACATTTTAGTCTAAGCTACAAACTGTACAAAGATAAGATTTTGGCCTTATTTGCACAGAAATACTGTTTGGAAAATGGGTGTTTGGTGTAATGCTCAAAGAAAATTGTTTAGCTTTATCCAGCAAGATCAAATAATTTGACTTTATCCCGCGATTGTAATTTAAACTATTCACCAATCAGGGCATTTCTCTTCTACACCAAGAAGGGAAGTTTTTTTAAGACTCTTAGGTTTTACTATCATGTGACCTTCAACCAAGAGAGTTCTATGTCAACAATGAGTTGATTTGTTTGAACTTGTCAGCCAAGAAGGGATGTGAATATTTAGGCTTTATGACTGCTCTTGCTGAGTTTGGACTTGTCACTTTGAAAAACATTTAATTTTTCCTTGTCAAAACCATAAATGGCTACCTGGCCTTTCCAACTGTCCTGCCAAGAGCATCTATCTGCATTGAGAGAAAATATTGCCAGAAATTTTACACATGTCTGAAAATCTTTCAGCTATAAAATTCAACAATATTTCAAGGTAATCAAGTAAAAGATGCAAATGGAAAACATTTGCTATAATTAAATTGCACTTGTTTCTAGAATTGAATGATTCTAAAATTGAAAGAAAAAGTCTCTCAGAAAGATTGATGTACTAAGTTTGGAAACAATTTATATTAAATCTTTACTTGATGGTATGATACTGCATATACCAAGTGTGTGACCTGTATAAGACCAGATCAGCCTGCACATCCTTGCAGTATACCAAGTGTGTGACGTGTATAAGTCCAGATCAGCCTGCACATCCTTGCAGTATACCAAGTGTGTGACGTGTACAAGTCCAGATCAGCCTGCACATCCTTGCAGTATACCAAGTGTGCGACCTGTATAAGTCCAGATCAGCCTGCACATCCTTGCAGTATACCAAGTGTGCGACCTGTATAAGACCAGATCAGCCTGCACATCCTTGCAGTATACCAAGTGTGTGACCTGTATAAGTCCAGATCAGCCTGCACATCCTTGCAGTATACCAAGTGTGTGACCTGTATAAGTCCAGATCAGCCTGCACATCCTTGCAGTGTACCAAGTGTGTGACCTGTATAAGTCCAGATCAGCCTTCTCATCCTTGGAGTGTACCAAGTGTGTGACGTGTATAAGACCAGATTAGCCTGCACATCCTTGCAGTATACCAAGTGTGTGACGTGTATAAGACCAGATCAGCCTGCAAATCCTTGCAGTATACCAAGTGTGTGACCTGTATAAGACCAGATCAGCCTGCACATCCTTGCAGTGTACCAAGTGTGTGACGTGTATAAGACCAGATCAGCCTGCACATCCTTGCAGTATACCAAGTGTGTGACGTGTATAAGACCAGATCAGCCTGCACATCCTTGCAGTATACCAAGTGTGTGACGTGTATAAGACCAGATCAGCCTGCACATCCTTGCAGTATACCAAGTGTGTGACCTGTATAAGTCCAGATCAGCCTGCACATCCTTGCAGTATACCAAGTTTGTGACCTGTATAAGTCCAGATCAGCCTGCACATCCTTGCAGTATACCAAGTGTGTGACGTGTATAAGTCCAGATCAGCCTGCACATCCTTGCAGTATACCAAGTGTGTGACGTGTATAAGACCAGATCAGCCTGCACATCCTTGCAGTATACCAAGTGTGTGTCGTGTATAAGACCAGATCAGCCAGCACATCCTTGCAGTATACCAAGTGTGTGACGTGTATAAGACCAGATCAGCCTGCACATCCTTGCAGTATACCAAGTGTGTGACGTGTGTAAGTCCAGATCAGCCTGCACATCCTTGCAGTATACCAAGTGTGTGACCTGTATAAGTCCAGATCAGCCTGCACATCCTTGCAGTATACCAAGTGTGTGACGTGTATAAGACCAGATCAGCCTGCACATCCTTGCAGTATACCAAGTGTGTGACCTGTATAAGTCCAGATCAGCCTGCACATCCTTGCAGTATACCAAGTGTGTGACCTGTATAAGACAAGATCAGCCTGCACATCCTTGCAGTATACCAAGTGTGTGACGTGTATAAGACCAGATCAGCCTGCACATCCTTGCAGTCTGATTAGATTCTATACTGTTTGCTTCTAGATTTGGTAACTTATTTCTGACCAAGAAGCGAATGGTGTAGATCCTGATCAGACTATTATGGATGTGCTGATCTGTATCTACATTGGGCGGACACGGGATATAAGTGGTATCCATGGAGTCAAGGGTTAAATGTTGCTGTTTTATCAGATTGTGCGTGCAACTTGGTGCTACAAATTTCGAATCACAAAAATGTATAATAGATTATTTTCTTGTAATCTACAGAAATGTTGACTTTTTATAGCAAAATTGATAATTGACTCTTTCCTCCATCGACACACCTTTATTTGGTTAACAGTGTAGATCATCCATGCTGTCTGATCAGGATCTGCACTGTTCGCTGTTTGATTCGTTGTTTCTGACCAAAATGCAACCATTGCAGATCCTCAACAGACGGCAAGGATGTGCCGGCTGATCTGGATCTACACTGGTGGCACATGCATGAAAATGCAAATATATGGAGGAAAGGGTTATCAAACATTTGTTAATCTCTGCCTGTTAAAAAATCAATCAAGCAAAATTTAAATTGGTAACATTGGTTAAATCTCTTGAAAAAGTTGACATTTTCATAGCAAAACTGCGAAATTTCTTTCAAGAAAAGCAAAAGTTGAGAGACTTTCCTCTCCAGTTGTAGAGTTTAGTAAAAAATACATGAACAGCAGCACTTAATTAACTTGTTATGTTTCCAAGGAGTTCTGTTGCACCTTTTAACAACTGATCTCTGACTTCTTACAAGAGGCTTATCAACAAATTGATGGCATCTGTCATTTTTTGTCTACAAGAAAACTTCATCCAACAGACTTTTAGTGGCTGTTATAAATACCATTGTGGATTAAATTTCTTGTATCATTGCATATTGGAATAGAGGTCTTAACTTGATAGCAGCTTTAATTAAGACATAGATTTTTTTTTTGTATTGATTTTTCTAAGTTCAATTAGCCTTCGTATTAAAACATTATTTGATGGCCCTAAAGCTTTTCAATGGAATTACAGTACATGAAATGTAATACCTTTGTCAGCATCAAGCCACCTACTGGATTATTAGTAAATTTCTTTGGTCAAAGTGTTCAAGAAAAGAAAAGTCTCTATATTTCTCGATGTAATAGCATAAGATTTTTATCGTGCCTTATATAAACATTTCATAACATATTGCATTGTGCACATCAAACTGTTCTAAAATTAAAATAATGCCTTATAAAATTATATGGGTTTTATTATGTCTGAGACCATTGTAGATCCAGATTGGCCTGCTCATTTCTGCCATCTAATCAGGATCTATACTGTTTGCTTCATGGTCAGAAATAACTTAATAAATCGAAAAGCCATCAATGTAGAAGTGTGTGGTGACGGCACTGTTAATATTGGCACAGTTTAAGGTTAGCAGGGATTCCTTAGATATCTTACACAAAACAAGTGACAGAATGTCAATGCTTCCTTCCCAATAAATGACCTTTCCTGATGTTTGATTGTTTAGGGGTTGGTGTTATACTATAATGCATTTCTTACAATATAATTTTTCCCCTAAGAACTGGAGCTCTGAAAGCATTTCACATGTTTGCATTGGTTTCCTGTTGTTGTCAGTCAGAGACCTTAGAGGCTAATTACTTGTAAATAGTCCACCGGATGTTCCTACTCGGGCTAGTCAGACAATGGCTGACACTAAATAGTCCCATTTTTTTTGCCTTTTGGGGGCATTAAATGGCTAGTATGGCCTGAAAGGAACATGTTTAGTAAATGAGATGCTTTTGCTGACACACTGATAGCAAATTTATGTTTGGAAATGCAGTATATGAAAAAAGGCCCTGGTTTTAGGATGGCATATGTAAAACAGTTTTGAAGTTCACACAGAAGTAAAAAAACAGACCACCAGTTTCAAGGTGTCAAATCTCTGTTAATTGATACATGACCCCTACTTTTCTTGCTGGAAATTGACAGTAGAAACACTTAGCTTCAAAAGCATGTAAGTTAGCCCTTATTCAAATGGTACCAGCTATGATTGCCAGCCTTTTGAAACATGTCATGTTTACAATAGTTTATATAGGGAAGTCTATTTACAGGTCTTACACCTATAAGAAGTACAAGTGGAGGGCAGCATTTGAATATTTATAATGTCTGCAATGTTATTTTCCAATAAAATTGAGTGCTGACCAATTTTAAGCAAATTTGCAAGTCAAAAATCAGAATAACTGTGTTACAGGAGGCAAAATTGGGTTTTTATTAGGTTTGGGATCAATTTTAACTATTTTTGCCTTAAAAATGCCGCAATTGATACCCTGTGTGGCCCAATTTGCATATGTCGGCACAAAGAGTGAGTTGCTTTAAGTAGTTGAGATTTTTTATTATTATTCATAACCATGTTTTTGAGAAATTAGATGTTTTTCAATTTTTATTTGCAAGAAATGAATTCTAAGGTTTAGCAGCTTGGCCGCAAACGCGTACCATAATAGGTGGTGTTGGAAAATTCATCAATGACATATTGAGTTCATTTTTGCTAACTGAAAGCTGAAACTTGGTAGATATATTGCAAACATCATATTATTGAATAAAAACAGAAAATATAAGATATTGAAAAACACAAGTTTTCATATAGATCTGTGGATAGGAACAGTTACCCAGATATCTGAATAGTAAGATCATTTTAAAATTCTGCAGATACTGTACATGTATCCAGATACCCTCATATTTGTTAGAAGGAAGTGTCTCCGGGTCCGGGTCCGGACCTCTAGACTTTTGGTCTAGAGGTCCGGACCCGGACCCGGAGACAACCCATATAGAGTTGCCTCGGGGTCCGGGAAAATTATTGTTATAGATATTATGCAGTTTTTGTGATATTTTCTCAAAAATGGTATTATTTATCTTCTTATTGAATAATTAAAATGTAATTTAGTCATTCAAATGTTACATATAAGAAGTTTATTTCAGTTTTGAAAGACCAATAATTCGTGGCTGTTTGCGTGTGAAAAGTGTAACCAACGGCACTCTTCAAATGCGACTTACAGAAATTTAATAAATGGATGTTTGATGCCTTTCATCTTATTTATACATCTTAACTTTTACTATTCCTCTTTTGTTATTGTATTGTTATAAAAATGATACATGTTTAGCTTGAAATAAATAGTTGTTAATAAAATCGAATATTACGCCGATAGCTTGTTGTGTAAAGGGATGATACTCGTGAAAATGTTTACAGCGCGACACATAAACGAAATGCGGATTTGAACCTTAAATTGAATAATCAAACTTGAAAGCAAATAACATATAAACACATTATAGTGTATGGATTCATGACGATGGCTGGGAAGATGTAAGCTGTGTATAAACCACGGAACATGCTGATTTCAAGCGGATTTAATTCAGCTTAAAATGTTCGGAATAACTTTTTTTACTATATAAAAGACCGTGTCCATTTAAATTTATAGATTTATTTATGGAATTGCTAAATATTACACACGACTTTTGTTGGCGTGTATTATCGAATAAAAAATAATGGACACTTACCTGGTTATCTTCTTGCCATCTCACCTGGCTTTTAACTTCTTACAATTCGTGATTTCATAGTATTTAATCCTATCGTTAAAGTTTTTATTTGGAGCACGGCTTTTTGAGCATTTAAATTTATTGAATCTCTTTGAAAAGTTGCACATGTTTCTGTTTATTGATACAAGTTAATTTTACTTTTTACCGAAACAAAATCACTGAATTTTTCACCGATATGAAACTTGTGTGCCATGTTTCCCACTGACACTGACACAAGACAACTGACGCTTAACTCTAAATTTAAAGCCTGTTCTTCGGCCCTTATTGTCTTCACATTAAGAAGTAAGTACTCAATTGTGCGGTATATTTTGAGCAGGCCAATTAGGACCAATCAAGACACCTGGACATCTTTGATGATCACTTCGAAAATAACAATTAATACCTAGCTTACTGTAGTTTTTCACAGGTCTGTTTAGAATAATAATCCAATAACAGTAAGCGTCGGATCATAATAAAAGCACAAACAAATTTTCATTGTGTATCAATTTATTAATTAAATTATATATTATTTTCAATCATTATCATCAACAATACAACAAAGCAACGATAGATAATGTACGCAATATGCAATCACAGCTTCACTCATCAATTAAAGTACTTTAGACCGCAGTTGGAAAGTGTCGTTGGTTATACTTCCCACGAGCTATACAGGTCGAATTATTTGGTCTTAAAAACTGAAATAAAATGATTAAATTAATAAATTTAATGCCTAAATTACATTTTAATGATTCGATAAGATGATAAATAATAACATTTTTTTGAGTAAAACATTACATAAACTGCATATTATCTATAACAATAGTTTTCCCGGACCCCGAGACAACTCTATATGGGTTGTCTCCGGGTCCGGGTCCGGACCTCTAGACCAAAATAGGACCCGGACCCGGAGACACTTCCTTGTTAGAATTTACATTCAATATTTTGATTAAGTTTTGTAAAACAAAAATAATAAATCTACATTCAATATTTTGATTAAGTTTTGTAAAACATAAAGTTTTGTAAGCATAAATAATACACCTATATATTCCTAAAACAGGCTGCTGATTTTCTGTACCAATCTCTGTGGTGACAGTTTGCCTTGGGCAAAACTTGGCCAGATGGTCACAGCAAGGTTGACAAAAGAAATGTTAATTGATTGATTGCACAGTGATGATTTGGGACACTGGAAAATTAATATTCCAGACTGAGTTAATTTGTTTAGTTGATTGGTACATCTAACAGCTTAATACCTAATGACTGAAAGAATAGTAATATGATTAGCTGATTTAAATATCCAGTTTTTTTATTTTTGTAATTTTTAATGTTTTGGTGTGCTTATTTACTTTTTCTTTTTTTCTTTCGGTCATTGCTATAAAGCTGCTACTTAAACATAAAAATCTAGACAATATGATGTTTCTTCATGTTAACATATTAAGGATTCTTTGGCACATAATACATGTAATTTAACATGAAGTAAGCAATCTATAAAGTCAATGAAAGATTACATTGATACATTGAATGATTCTATAGAGATGGTATTATTGTCTGTTTATCAGTAATGCAGTAATATCAGTGCCTAGAAATTCAGCTACTCATTACTATTTAGAATTACAATTATGATAACGGTAAAACTAACGTATCCGTTAAAAATGATAATTCAATACAGAATAAAGAATGGCTTTCGGATTTTAGCCAAGACTTTATTTAACATTAATACATGCATATTATGACGTCAGGTGGTAAATGCAGTGATACAGTTATTCAGATAGTATCCGGATACCAAATCGAAAAAGTGATTGAGATTTTCCTTCCCATCCCTACTTAGATCCAATATAAATAATTTATTTTAATAGTTTAAGAACAATTCAAATTGATGTTTTCCTATATTTTCAGGTATTATGGCTGGAACAACAGGTTGCTAAGAAGAGAGTGAAAAGATTTGTGGAGTTCAATGATATCAAGTGGCCTAACCAGTGGTATCTGGTAAGTAGTTTAGCTTCTGCTGTCACTATGGGCAGGTAACTGAAGATTTTATTCTGCCACTTTGGATCTTCTTAGACCAGTCTCTTAACTCTAGCATGTGATTTGTTACTTAAAAAGCTGTTGATTGAATCTCTGTTTGATGGTTTTCATTTAGGTGTGGAAAACAGTTGGGTTGTTTAAAGTGTGTAACAATCCAACTGTCCAAACCATCAAGTATCGATTGAATTCTTAAATTAACACACATTAATACTTTCATACAGAAATTATGAGAAGATTTTGATATTACCGATGTTTTGAATGGCTGTTGGAACAGCCATGTTGACAATTAAATGAAATTGCTTTTTCACAACTTGTGGCATTACTTTGTGCCTGTTGACATTACACATCAAAACTTTGTGCACTGTCCAATAAATTGTGAGCACTGTTTACTATAGTCACGCCTCTTAAAGTAATACATCACACTGTGTACCATCAGAAATTATGATTCATAAGATGAATAAGACTTCACTGTAGAGGACATGGTTACAATAATTGCCTGATACCTTATATAAATGTAATTTGGTAGTTTTGACTGTTTTCTGAAATTCTAAAAAAGTCCATGTTTGCGAACTGTTGACCGGTCAATAGTTTCGACTGTTTCCCTCGTGTGCTCTGACGTCATGACGTCATGTGGAACAGTAAATAAACAAATTGACTCCAATGCTTATTTCTCCATAAATAAAACGTGGTGAAGTATTTAAACAAATTAAAATTTTGTCAGCAAAATGACAGTTTCCTTGATGAAATAACAGAGAAAAACAATATGAAAAACTACTGACATACAAAATGTTGGCAGTGTGACATAGTTACAAGATTGTTAAATTTAAAAAGTTTAATTAAAAACATATTTGAAAAATTATTTTCTGTTCCTTTTTTATCTGTACGTACTGTTAAAACAGTAATTGATCAGGTAATAAAACAGTTATTTCATATTTGATTTGGGAACAGTCCAACAGTTGTCCCTCGGTGTCGGGGATAGTGTTTTGAACTGTTGCCCTCAGCCGATGGCCTCGGGCAACAGTTCAAAACACTATTCCCTCCACCTCGGGGCCAACATTTTGACTGTTCCCAAATCATATATGAAATAAGTGTATATTGTGCCACTGGGGATTCAAACCACAACCAACATAAAAAGTGTTGGTACTGCAGAAGTTTTTCAGCCGGTACCAAAAAAGTTGTCTTGGCTGGATCAGATGTAACAGTTACTGGATGAGCTTCTCACTGTTTGTCTTGTTTTTTTTGTGATGGACACCTAGGTGTTTATTTTACAATCCATTACGCAACAATAATAGTTACTTTAGATTGAGTTTCATTCCCAAATTGGGATCAAATGTATCATTTTCAGGCCATTATGTTATTGGTTGTTGTAATCATTGACCTTTGGCTCTAATTCAAAATGTCTACTATGGTTGAACATCATGGGAAAATAGCTACAATTTAGAAAAAATGAAGATTCACCAGGGAAAATACTCTGTAGTCCAGAATATGTTTATGATGATACAATAAGATAATTGAATAGACCATGAATAATAAAGATAAAACTCTCATTTATTATGTACAAAGAATGTTATTCTAGAGTCATTGGAAATCACATACATCAGTGTTTTTTTGAGGCAAAACAGCGCTCCATGGACAAAGTTTTAATGATTAATCATAAAGGATTTTTGACTAGATCGATGAATATTTGATTAAAGAAAATCAGAACTTACATAACCATATTGATAAATTGTGGCATATTGAAAGGAAAGAAAAAGGTTGCCCAAGATCTTGACTCTTTTCTCCATGGAATATAGCTATTGTCTGTGGCGAACATTGAAATCTGATCAGGATCTACATTGTTCATTTTTAGCTCACCTGAGCCATAGGCTCATGGTGAGCTATTGTGACCCGTCTTTGTCCGGCGTCTGGCGTCCGTCGTCCGTCAACAATTTCCTTTAAACAACATCTCCTCTGAAACCACTTGATGGATTTTAACCAAATTTGTCCTGAAGCATCCTGGCACTGATGTCTACAAAAGTTGTTCAAATCATGACCACAGGGTCAAGGTCAAGGTCACTGCTGCTAAAAATAGAAATTCAGTCTTTGCTCAATTACTTGAGTTTGCTTAGGGTTATTGACTCCAAACTTGGTGTATGGGTAGCTTATATCAAGCGGCAGCTTGGGGTTGCTACCCAGGTGTCTGTGATCAATGTCAAGGTCACTGTTGCTAAAAATAGAAATTCAGTCTTTGCTCAATTACTTGAGATTGCTTAGGCCTATTGACTCCAAACTTGGTGTATGGGTAGCTTATATCAAAAGGCAGCTTGGGGTTGCTACCCAGGTGTCTGTGATCAAGGTCAAGGTCACAGTTGCTAAAAATAGAAATTCGGTCTTTGCTCAATTACTTGAGTTTGCTTAGGCCTATTGACTCCAAACTTGGTATATGGGTAGCTTATATCAAAAGGCAGCTTGGGGTTGCTTCCCAGATGTCTGTGATCAAGGTCATGGTCACTGTTGCTAAAAATAGAAATTCAGTTTCGGCTTAATAACTAGAGTTTGCTTTGGCATATTGACTCCAAACTTGATGTATGGGTAGCTTATATCAAAAGGCAGCTTGGGGTTGCTACCCAGGTGTCTGTGATCAAGGTCAAGGTCACTGTTACTAAAAATAGAAATGCAGTTTCTACTTAATTACTTGAGATTGCTTTGGCCTATTGACTCCAAACTTGGTATATGGATAGCTTATATCTAGGGGCAGCTTGGGGTTGCTACCCAGGTGTCTGTGATTAAGGTCAAGGTCACTGTTACTAAAAATAGAAATTCAGTTTCTACTTAATTACTTGAGTTTGCTTTGGCCTATTGACTCCAAACTTGGTATATGGATAGCTTAAATTAAGAGGCAACTTGGGAAAGCTACCTACGTGTCTGTGATCAAGGTCAAGGTCACTGTTGCTAAAAATAGAAATTCAGTTTCCACTTAATAACTTGAGTTTGCTTTGGTTTTTTGACTCCACACTTGGTGTATGAGTAGCTTATATCAAACGGCAGCTTGGGATTGCTACCCAGGTGTCTCTGATCAAGGTTAAGGTCACAGTTGCTAAAAATTGAAATTCAGTTTCCACTTAATAACTTGAGTTTGCTTTGGCATATTGACTCCAAACTTGGTATATGGGTAGCTTATAACAAGAGACAAATTGGGATTGCTACCCACGTGTCTGTGATCAAGGTCAAGGTCACTGTTGCTAAAAATAAAAATTCAGTTTCTGGTTAATAACTTGAGTTTCATACTCAGGTGAGCGATTCAGGGCCATCATGGCCCTCTTGTTTAATTAATTGGGTTGTTTACCTCAAAGGGACCCATGTTGATCAAGATAAGGCGCGGATCTGGATAAACACTGGTTGCACATGCCATAAAACCTATATAATATAAAGGAGTAATTGGTAAATTGAGAACACACACACAGATCTTCACAAAATTTTAACATCCTTCCTCCCACTGCTTGAATTTGTTCATGTTAATAACAAGAGGTCAGAGCACCCCAGTTGTGGCCACCCAATGGTTTTGACTGACACTTGATGGAAAGCACCAAATATATAAACAACCAGCAATTGAGTTCATCAATCTGGGATGTCTGCAATAGGCAGGATTAATTGGATCATTGGATAAAACCCTGTTAAAATTTAATAGACTGAAGTAAGTAATTTTTTTCAGTGTCTGGTCGAGTCATTTCCCAGTTTAAAACAGAGGGGGTATGATTGTCAGATTAAATCATTATTGTGCAGTTGCTGAGTGCAATTTAGTAGGCTCATCTGTGTTTATCTCTTAGCAAAGTTCCGCTTTGACATCAACCCACTGAAGGAGCAACAACCAAAACTCTTTAGGAACCTGCCCACATCAGCTTTGTTTAGCTTTGCATGTACTAGCACATCAAGGTTTGCACCAGAAGTATGTTGATTTGTTGAAAACTTCGGAGCCTGCTACAACCAGCTGTTCTGAGCTGAGCAAGGACTTGGGAAATTATGATGGATAGACTGTATCATTCACACTGTTGCTCATAGTGAACGGTGGAGCAGACCAGCATTTCATTTATACTGGGACTGACCACAAAAAACAATAACAGTACGAGGTGAAGATCGTGGCTCAAATGGAAGAAGTCTGTGTTCATTGGTAGATGACCGGGAAACTGACCATGGGTAGGACAGCGGTGGAGATTGATTTGTCAGTTCTTCTCTGTTCTACTGTACAGTATGGACAGAAAGTATAGTTAATGTCAAAGTTGTTTTCAGTTGTCTTTGGTTTCAATGAAAATATTGAGGTTGATATGTAGCACTCTTATATTGAGATCTATGGATCTGTTGCTTTCAAGGTATAGCATCCACCCTTATTTCTTACTACAAATCTTCGGATCTTTTGTGGCAAATCTATAAATAGGCAGCATTGATCATGTGACATTATTTGTTCTAGCTATGACTTGGTTAGGATCAGTTGACCTTTTTTCCATTAGAAATTGTGCTGAGTGCATGACATTTATAATGCAAAATGACAAAAACCAGAATTAAGGTAAATTCAACCAGTTATCCACCATTAACAATTTAATAGAATTTCAGTATGTTTTTCTCCAATTTTTATCCAAATTAGTGTTTTGACCAAATTGGGTTCTATCAAAGCTGTCAACTTTATTATGAAAATTTGATGAAAATAAGCAAAATTATTGGCTATATCCTGTAGTATACTTGTAGATGTTATGACCACATAATCTATTCCCAGTGTTATGTGACCTTTGCCCTTGCTGTTTCATTCATTTTCAGTAATAAATATACTATAATATGATTACATAGTTATGGTATGGTAAAGTAGAGTTTTGACAGCAAAATTTCTGCCTGGCAGAAATATGATTTACTTGTGGAAACCATGCATTGACTGAAGGCTACCACTTTATCTCGAACAATCTATATTCTGTTCTGTTCAATTGAAAGTCCTTGAATGAGAAAATTATTGTTTATGGGCTTTTTCCAAATTTTATGTTGCTCAATTATTGCTAACAAATTAGTGGACTGTTTTCCTGCTGACAATAAAAAACAGATGAAGTGTTTAGTGTATATTGATTTTCATCAAGTCAAGACAGAACGATGGCAATAAATCTTAACATACAGAGCCTGTTTAACACCAGAATTTCATTTATTGACATGCAATGGCCAAAAGAAATGTACTAATAATTAATCAGGTTCCTCAATGCTGATAAATGTTTTACATTTCATGTACTGCAATTGCATTGAAAAGTTGGTGTAATATTATGTTCATATCTGGCATATTTCAGACACAGTGGTAAGATTACTACTTTGTTAAGTACTGATCCAGTACTAAAGGTGACCAACTCCAATCCCTATCAACTTGGTAAACCTTAACAAATCTTTAAGTTGCTGGCCTTTATTCCCACACTGTCTAATATTTAATAGGAAACTTCAACATGACTATACTTACCCGTCACGTTTACTCATGCCCAATAATACAGGTTGTTTATATGCCCCATTTTGGCTGTTTTTTCACCAACACATAACTGGTAATCAAAGCAAGAAAAAAATACAGAGTATTATTGTACTGAGTGTGTTGCTGACTTTTGGTTTTCAAGCCATGGATTCATGCAAGTAAATATTTGGAAAAGTAGAAAAAATATTCAAGTTTTCAACTGTTATACTTCCGATCGTATATTTAAAACCCAAAATTCAGTGTTGCCAGCTACTTGCTGTGAATTAAACCCAAGATTATTAAACAGAGTGGAGACCAGTCTCTAATCTTATGCATCTAAGTGGTTGAAATTTCAACTCCATCTCTACTCTGGCCAATCAAAACAATCATAGACTTTTAAGAGTTGTTTCCAGTCTCTGTTATATTATATATCAGGGTACAGGTTAGGAACTCTCCCAAAAATATATGTTCCTTGGCAGGAAAGTTTTAGAAATGACAAACTTCAACACAGACAATTTATTATTGTTAATAAAGCACAATAGATTTCGGACATGTTTTGGATGAAGATTGATATAATATTATGCAGTGGACATATAAATATATTTATTTCCTCAGTTTTCAAGTGGGCGTGCTTTTTGAAGCTTACTTGAATGATTAAAAGAAAAGCAAACAGACAAAAGCAGCAAGTACCATTAAGCTAACAGTGAAATAAAACATGACAGTTGAGTGCTTCAACAAGACAAATGATGTATGCTCATGGCAACTAGCAGCTGCACTTTGCTACTGCTGCTTCTGATAACAAAATTTGTACTGTGCTTGCAAAAAAATGAATATCATGTAAACAGCTGCAATTAACATGCATTTAACATGTTGGTTGTTCAAAGTAGACAAGTTTTTAATGTGAAAGTAATGTTACAAATTGTTCTCACATTCCAAGAACGAATAGGAAAAGTGTTGTTGTATTATGTAATGTGACAAATAGTTATAATTTATCTAAATACAAACCTATCCAGAAATAATGCTTTAAGAATGTATTTCCTGCTGTTACAGTTGTATGTTGCGTGTAAAATACATATTTGATTTAGAAAAAGATCTACCAGCAAAATGTTGGTAAATAAAACCGGAAACAGCGTAGAAAAGATGTCTTGAGCAATGTTTTTGACATTTCTTTATTTATCATCATTTTTGGAAGGAACAAATATTTATCAATAATTTTCTTATAAATAATCAATGATTTATTTTACACAATTTCACTTCACTTTTTACACATTTTCACTACATTTTATGTATGTATTTTATTTTCTTCAATTGTTTTCTTATAAACAATTAATGATATTTTACACATTTTCACTACATTATTATATCTGTGAAATGCTCTCATCTACCAATAAGCAGTATTGTCAGTTCAAATTTATGACATCATTTTTCAGGAATGACATCAACTTTCCTGAAGACAAAGCTTTGCTCTTGCACTGAAAAAAAATTGTTTTGTAATGATGCATTAAATAATGATCAAGATGTTTGACAAAGCTGGTATCTGATTTCAGAATCGAGGACAGGGACTGGACATGAATGTACAGAAGGCATGGGCCATGGGGGTGACAGGCAAGGGTGTGGCAGTCACAATACTTGATGATGGTATAGAATCTGAACATCCAGACCTCAAGAGAAACTATGTAAGAACACATGAATAATAATTGTTTAACCCATGGATATGGCTTTGATCTCATGTTTGATCTGATCAGGAACTACACAGTTTGCCTTAAGATTCCTTAGATTATTTAAGACTAAGTAGCCATTAGTGTGCATATGTTCAGGATGGTGTGGGTCTATATTATTTGAAAATCTGAGTTAAAAAGTGACTAGGATTTAAATAGTCAAAACATTAAATTTTACGCCATGATCACATTTTCAGGTGGCTGATATTTTTCTTCACAAAGATTCTTACATTCCAGTTAAGAAATTAGTTCAGAAATTCCAGAATATGTATATTGGGAAAATCTACTTTTGTATGCATTTTCAGTGATGTTATCAATAAAAAGAGATGTTTGGGAAAATAAGCTTAAGGTAATTCTGTAAATTACAGACTGCAGTAATGTGTTGAAAATAATTCCGGCATTATTGTAAACTGTATGCCACCACTTAACATATTAATCAGAGGCATGGAGCCAATATTGCATTCTGAACCTGTAAATCATGCAACCCCAAAAAATGCAGAAAAAATTAATGACATAAAATTATGTTGTAACGTATTATCAAAATATTGGACGATTGCCTGTAATAGAGAAAGAGGAAAATGATGCAAATCTCAGAAGCTTATCGGGATGTCTTGAGGGAAAGGAAAGCTATTTGTGAAGGTGTAAACATGAAATTCCGTGCAGTCAAGTAGCTTTCAGGAGATGGTATAGATTGTCTGCAATTGATTTTTGTGTAACAATTTTTTTGTAATTGGAGATATCGTGACAACCCTTCACTAGTTTGGCTAAATGCATCTCTGCAGTTTCTTGTAAATGAGATATTTTGTTGTCTTAAATAATAGTGGTATTTTAACAATTTGATAAAAACTGCAGATCTGATGAAAAATAAATCAAAAATAAATATTTAACCCTTTAAATAAAGTAAATTTAAACCTAAAATGTCACAAAATATCACTGGACATTTCTTCATTCACTATTAAAAAGGTAAAATTATAGTCACAAAGTTCTGTCTGCTACAGTAAGATAAATAAATTATTAGTGATTTTTATTGAAGATGAATACTATTTCACTGTCATTAAGGCTATCCTTGCCATCAAAATCTTCAAACACATCAAACCATGAGTAAAATTTCTGGAATTCACATACAGCATAAAAAATGTTGTTGATGTAATGTCTGTCTTAATATTTAAAGTCACTGCGAAAGTAACATCATTGTTTTCAATGGGTGTTGCCATTTTAAATGATTCATCATAACATTAAATAATGTAACATAAAATACAGAAAAATCAGATTATATTAAAATTGGGAAAATATTTTTTTAATGGAAAGAAATATATATTCCAAAAAGAAACAAACAAACAAGGGATGGTAAAGGAATGTTTAGGTCAGGGGTAATGTCACTGGGTCTGTAGGGCAATCACAAACAAATAAATTTTAAAGATGGCCTAATAAAAAACAACAACAAGGTAATAAAATAAATATTGGCTGGTGTAGAATTAAAATTATTTTAAACGTGATTCTTTAGTCACAAAAAATCCATTTAATCAACTTGCTCAAATGCAAAGATTTATTAAACAAAATCATAAGGTTATTGGTTGATCGGAAAATCAACATTTTAACTTCATCCACAAGGATTGGTCAGATAGAGTTCACATTACAGCTATTCCAATGGGTTAGCTGTTTAACCTGTTACTCCATCGGATATGCCATATATCCCATGAGTGACCTCTGGCTGCACATCTATGCAGTCTTGTCAGGATATACACTGTTCACATTTAAATTAACAAGGTTATTTATGACCGAGAAGCAATCAGTTTTTGATCGAGATTTCACACCTTGTTTTAAATAATGACTTTTCCATGACTTTAATACACTTCTATAGTATGTGCAATACAGTATTATTAATGGTCATTAGCTGTTGAATATTTTGCACAAAATCCTTGTCACATTGACCACAGCCAAGTTTCATGGAGCAGTCTACATTATATAAGCATTATTGTTTAGTGCAATATGTAGCATTTGCTTGTTTGTGGATCCCAATTCTGACTAACCTTCTGTACAAGACAGGTCTATTTAGATTGCAGATCTTCACAGACTTTGCTGTCTGCAAAATCAATCAACGGTGCGCAGAAACCTCCATTTTTCTAATGTGAAAAACTAATTACAACTTGTTGTAAACTAAATAAGACATTGCTGACTCCGAATATATGATTAATGCACTAGCAATAATGATAACAAAAAGCTCTAAAAGTCATTTGTAATTATTGAAGATATGGCAAAAAATAAACATGTTAAATATTTAGATATAATTGACAATCACATGTTTTGGAGAGGATGAAAAAGATGCAAATATGGCAAAAAATCTCCCATTATACTGATAAAAATTGATGCGTCCTTGGTGTTCAGAATGCATGTGAATATATTGCAGAAAGATTGGGGAGATTTATCTTTGTTTCTAAGTTTTTGCTGTAAATAATAAGACTAACACAATGATGGCCATCTTAATGTCAATGTTACATTCCAGCATTCCAGATATTGTGGACATGTCAATCCCATGTTACTAGAGACTTAATGACCTGACATGCTGGCTCCTTACTTATTTTAAAAATGATAATATCATAGACAATGTTGGTGAAGGATTGATCAATAATTTGTTATTAATGTTATAAATGTCCCAACTTGGTATTTATGCTCATTGACATATGTTATGTTGATTTCTGAATGAAACACTTAAAATCAGAAAGGTTATAGGTGACTTGCCAAGTTTTTTTTTTCCAATTTTAGGGAGAAGTCAACTAAGGTTTTGGTTTTCTGTATGAAATATTTAGAGAAAAACCTCCCTTGGCTGAGCAGTGGGACAAGTTTTAGACATTTGTGAGATTTCTTCCTCTTAGCCATTCCCTGCTTGCTGACAATGTCATATAATACAGTGTACACAATTTTGGTTTTGCTAACTGGAATATTTTATTATATATATTCTGACCAACAGGTGTATTGTTTGACTGTATTATTTCAGGATGAAAAAGCCAGCTATGATGTTAATGGGCATGATCCTGACCCTACTCCCAGATATGACTATACCAATGAAAACAGGTAATGTCAAAAATAACATAAAATAAAGTATTTTAAATGTGTTAATTTCACAAATATTAATGTTTATAGCAATCTTTAACAGAATTATGCACTTAACAACCATTTCCTTAACTGTGTAAGCAAGCTCTCTTTGTGAGAACTAAATGTCAGTATAGAAAATCCTTTCTGGATAACAGTTTGGTTGAACACATCCTGTAGACTTCATTTTCATGCACAGATTTCAGTTTTAAAATGGCATAATTGTCAAGAATTTGTCATGACATTGTTATGTTGTGTTATGAGACAAGTGCAGTTATTGCTGTATAGCTTGTGTGTCTAAATGTCAGGTAGTTTGCTATATGAACATGAATAGTCACTTAATATCCATTTTTAAGAATGCCCTTACGTCAGCACTTCCTAGACTGCAGTCAAGTCATATCATTTATAGCATGATCATTATACTTAGCTTCGTAGTTGCCTGTGATATAAATATTATATAAAAATTTCAATAAGGTCAAGAGTCAATGGTCAGAATGTTTTAATTATAACTTCTACAAAAGTGTGTTAAGTGTGAAAAGGTTCAAGGTGAGAGGTTAAGGTTCATGATAAACCACAACACAACAGCTGCCTTTCGGTCAGAATTTATAATAGTCTTCCCAGTCCATAGGTTAGAAGAGCAAAGTCAATGTCATAACCCTTTCCTCCATAGATACACCTTTATTGCTTGGCTGAACAGTTAAGATCCAGATCAGCCACCACATCCATGCCATTAAATCAAACTGTTCGCTTTTTGATTCGTTAGGTTATTTCTTACCAAAATGTGACCAGGGCAGATCCTGATCAGACAGCATGGATGTGCCGGTTGATCTGGATCTACGCTGGTCGCACATGCATAATAATGCATTTATATATATATGGAGGAAATGCTTAATGTCTGTGGCTTTATTCTATCGATGTCAAGTTTTTTTGTCTTGGACACTTTAGAATCTTTAGGAAATAATTTCATAATTTGTTTCCACCATTATCTGGTGAAAGCTTATAGTTGATTCTTAACCCTGTCTTACATGGAAATGGTGCAACCAGCTTAGATCCAGATCAGACTAAACATTTGTACAGTCCGATCAAAATCAACACTTGTTGCTTTGTTCATTAGATTACTTTTATTAAAGCAAGAAGCCAACAGTGTAGATAATAATCAGAATGTATGGAGATGTGTAGGCTGATCTCGATCCACACAAGTCACACTTGGGATTTAAGCCATATCCGTAAGGGTCAACCTGCTGAATATTTGATAACGGATCAGAGTTGTTTCATTAAATGTTTCGATGGTGTTTATAGAATTTTGTTGATGATAAACAATGCAGATTCTGATCAGACTTGAAGTAAAGGCCTTGGCCAATATGCAGACTTCCACTGGTGTATAATTTGCCAGAATACTGGTGCACTGGTACTAACTGTTGAAACTTCAACACAAGTTGAAAGAAGAGATCAAAATAGCACATTTATTGAACATCATGTCAAAAAGTTCAAAGATTGGCTGTATCTTTTCAAGACATGGGTGTGTTTTGTAGCTTGATTCTATCAGATTAGGTAAATCTTTAGTGCAGTAGTTTTTTGAGTTTTCTTGTCTAAAGATTAATTGCTGAAAAGCTCTGAAGAAAACTTATCTTTTATAACATCAGTTAAAAGTGGAGCCTCGATACCTCCAGCCAAAGTTTGAGTCTTATTTTTGATGCAAAGATGGCAGTATGGCATCTGATATTTTGATTAGTAGAATTTACAAATTATGCCTTATTGTTGATCTGTACATATGGATAAGACATTTTTGAATGTTGAGAGATTTAATGAAAAGTTTTATTTAGTTGTAGATTCTAATTTCATATAATTACATGCAAAAAAATTCTATGAAACTGTATGTACTTATAAGTGGTTAATACATCTGGGTTATGTTTAATTATTGAGCATATTTTTATGTATCCTTATAAATTTAGTTTTGGAAATAATCTAAACTATTGTCATTTATGTGCATTCCTGGTATGGCAAAAACTGCCGTGTTAGCTGCACATAATGTCAGTGAGCATGCATTTAGACAAAACAAAGTTATAATCTTTTGTGTCATTGATTGTCGGTTAAATGCGTTTTTGGTTCATGCATTCAACTATAAATTATCAGTTGTATGTTTTCTAGAAGCAAAAATAATCTGATTTGGCAAGATTGTTCTTTATGTATGTACGAAACAATTATCTTACAACACTTTATAACATCACTATATTCTACAACCAGTAAGACTCATAGCAGGGATTTCTCCAAGAACCAGGCCCAAGATGATAAAACAGATTGGAGACAAGTCACAAAACCCTGGCTCATGATTCTGTCTGTCCATTTCTAGCAATTGGAGACTAGTCTCGAGTCTCAGTTTTGTGATCTTGGTGGGTATGCTTATTTTCACAATACAGCCATAATATCATGTCAGGTATCTGATTTACAGGGTCATTTTTTGGTCATCATGTTTGTTGATCATATCATCCAAAGATTTTGAGGCCAGTCTCAGATGAGATCTCAGCAATCTGACTGGTTGGAATTGGGCAGCCTTAGAAAAGACCAATGGGAAGCTTTAGAAGTGTCTTTAGACTCAGTTAAATAACCTTTGCTTGTACTTTCTTGTACCTTTTTGACTTGTGATGACCATTGTAATCTGTAATGATCAGTCTAGTCTGCAGGGATTTAATTTTCACTTATTATGCACCAGGGAAAGTGTGAGAAATCAAAATCGTATTTAGAGGAATTCTTGCCCACACAAAAAGGTCATTAAAAAATAAATTTTATGCCTTTTTGTGAAAATTTTTTAACCATGTAATAAAATGGTACCACAGTAATCTGTTTATTAAGGAAGGGATATCGGTAGTTACTCCATTATAAAGTATCTGAGAATTCCCAGAAAAAATATTGTAGAAATGTTTATATGATCATTATTGTGTTAATGGATATGGCACTTGTAAGATGTTGGGAATTTCCAAGAAATTTGTCAAGGGAAGCAGGAGACTTTGTCAATAAAGGGTCGTTGTAAATGTCAGGTAAAATTGCCGACAGAAGTTGATTCTAGACAATTATTGATGAAAATTGACTGGATTTGGGGATTTGGAAGTCTTCATTTTCTGGCTGTTAAATGATATAATCTTAATAGGATTTTTCTTTTAAAAGTTAATGATCTTTTATATAAGGAAGACTGTAACTATATTATATGCCTTAAGGATTGGACTGAAAACAACCTCAACAACAACTTAAGTAAATAAAACGTTATCTGTAATATTTTTGCAATAAAATCAGAGGTGAACCTAATGTCATCTACTAGGAGCAACATTTACTTTTTATGATCCATATAAAAAGAAAAGGGTAAAAATAATGGCCAGGGTGAAAGATTAATAAAAGCGCGACATAGTTTAAGATAGGAATCTTACAGCTGACATTTACTGCTGTATTTACAAGGTGATGTATATCACAGAGGCCTTCTTTTAACAGTTTCATGTGTAAAATACTTTATTGTTACCATAAAAATCACAGTGTGTGAGATTGCATGGTTTTCATTTCATTATCTTGTGTGATGAGCCAGCATTCCAGAGGATTTTAGTACTTTGTCGAATTTCCAGTTGCACCTATCCAGAGACTGACTGAACTAACAAAAATGTTTCTGTTTTGATGGGGGAAGTTCTGTTTATTTTATTATTGAGTATGAAGGGACAGATTGATTGAACATGATAACCTTTCATGTATTCAGAGTGCTTTTCTCAACCCTGTACAAGTCATTACCTTTCTGATAGATTTCATTTTCACTAAATATTTACAATGGTATGATAACATCTGGAAAAATAATTATCTGTTTTTTTCGTCCCCCTGTAAAAACAGGTATAGCCCATAGTGTCTTAAAACTGACTAAAATCACTATTGTGGCTTCAGCTTCCCTTCTCTATAGTTACATTAGGATCTTTATTAACCCTTTACCCCTTATATATGACTGTTGTGTCGCGGGCAAACAATGTAGATCCACATCACCTGGCACCCCGGCACTTAGACATCAGACATCATGCCTGATGTTTGGAAATAATTATAAATATAAGGATATAAGGTGCTTTTGTTTTTAGTGAAAAGCAAAAAAGACAAATAAATATTTAAGCCTAATGTTCCGTGTGAACTTACAACCTCTTGGAGAATCGGTCAGTGCTTTGATAAAAGGATATAGACATGAAAGATAGAACTATTCCAAATAAACAATCTTGTATTCATACTCTCACCGTTTCACTTATTGTAATTGCCAATAATGAGTGATAATCACCTAGAAGTGTTAAAAGTATACAATAAATAATTGTAATTGGCAAGCAGAAGAGGAACCTTGGCAGGTAATGTCAGTGAACAATGTTCATTCTGCGGCAAAACATCTATACACGTCAAACCAACAACTCTACCATTCTCTGAATATCAATAAATGTACAAAACAAAATACGGTTAGGTATCTTTGAACAGTTTTGTATTTTAGTGACTTCTTTATAATCCCACTTCATAGATACATCCTTCTTGTGTGAGCTAACAGTGTAGATCCAGATCAGTCGGCCCATCTCTGCCGTCTGATCTGGATATGGGCTGTTTGCTTATTGATTTAGTAGGATATTTCTGACAAAAAAGCGAAGAGTGCAGAAGTGGATCAGTTGGGCTCAGACGGGGTTAAAGGGTTATGAAAAAAACAACTATTTTCAATAAAATGTTCTTACAAACAAAGAAGACAAACAGTCATGCACACCTGTTATTTTTTTTTGAAGCCCTCCGATAAAAATTAAACATTTTTGAAAGCATTTGTTTGATTGATAATAATAACTCTTAACTCAGTGAATGTTAGAAAGTCACCTGTCCTTCCATTGTTTGTATAATTTGTAAACTACAGTATAAACCAAGATCAGACTGCACTGATGGAGGCAGATCTGGATCTGCATTGGTTGCAAGCATGACTTAGTTTAAACAACCCCAAAGGATTCAGAGATTTTTTAACATTTGTCTTATTCATGTTTGTCCATGTTTTACAATGGTTTGTGGTTTGTGTAGCTACACATTTAGCATTGATAACACTAATGAGTTTTGGTTTCTTGTATCAGCTCATTTGTTTTAATTTGTATGTAGCTAAATGTTAAATTTGTCAGAGTTCATGTAAACATGATTTTCCACTCCATTTATATTATACATGAAACTGATTTGAGATGTTTATCTTTAATTAACTATGTCTGTTTTAAATGATTTTTTTCATTACCATGTTTGCTCATTTGGTGCCCTTGGAAAACACCAGGACTCATGGCAAAATTAATTACTTTATCATTAAATAAAAAACTACAGTTTTTTCTATGATGAAAGTAACAAGTTTGCTACAATAAAACTCTCATTCTATAGGCATTATCTGTTTTGTAAGTTGTTTCTTGTTATTTGGGATTTAAT
Organism: Corbicula japonica; assembly: GCA_038501625.1. NCBI lineage: Eukaryota > Metazoa > Mollusca > Bivalvia > Venerida > Cyrenidae > Corbicula > Corbicula japonica. The sequence continues at coordinate 2,715,429 of JAZAYU010000040.1, forward strand.
TACATTTATTACGGTAGTATCATGTAAAAAAATAATGAGTTTTTCAGAAATTATATGCTTTCTAATGTGTTCTTTTCCTAGGTTTATGGCTGATTATATTGCTAATTTAGTGCTGTTAACTTGAAACAATTTCATTTTTCATCTTGTTTATTGACTGAAGTGGCAGCTTTTTGTTAATTGCTTTGGAGGCTGTTTTTAAGCCTTTTGTTGAATGTTCCCCAGACTGCAGTAGAAGATGATCATTAAGGTCTTGTTTAGCCTCACCCCAGTAATTGCTTGCCTCTAGAATGATGCCAGTGTTTACTTGTAGAGCTCAACTGGGAATCTTATATTCCTGTATAACTTGAATCTCCCTCTGCGGACACCAAGTCCCTGTATTGTAATTAATGTACTAAATCTTCTAATTTGTTGTATTTTATACCATTTTCTCTCTCTCTCTCTTTCTATATATATATATATACCCAACAAAATAGAAGGTATCCACTTTCTGACCTGCAAACTAAGATAACGAAAATACAAAATAATTTCTTAAAACCAATTTGCATTTCTGTAATCATTGCAAAGGAATAAAATTTTATTTAAAATCTGCAGACACATCTGAGTTATCTTTCCCTATGTTATAATAAGTGTTTCAGGAAGAAGTCAGTGGTCCTAAAACTTATTCACATTTGTTAGAAAGAAATCAATTTCTAAAGTTCTTATGATCAATAAAATCACAAAACATTCATCAATAATACATCTAGTGCTCAATAACTAACACTAACCATTTCTAATTACCTACCTTTCAATTAAAGATGTAGTGTTTTGAAATCCTTCCTTAATTGATGGGCAGTAATGTGGAAGATTATGTTCGTGAGCAGTTTAACTTAAAACAACTGAGATTAACAAAATTAATAAAACACCATTTAAAGCATTTCTTAATAAATAAAAATATCTTGGTGTAAATATATAATCATAAAATGTTAATACTTCTTATTTTGTTCAGTATATAATGGGTTTTATTGCATGTGCTACCAGTGTAGATCCAGATCAGCTGACACATCCTTGCCAATGTTGGTGATTTTTGGTTAAATGTATTTCATTGAATAGAAGGCTATGTAGATGTTCTCCACCTAGTACTTGACTTTGTGAATAATGTTATGGTGAACATGAACATTTTCAATGGAATATTCTCATATTAATAACAACATCATAATGTCTCCAGAGTAAAGTATGCATTTGACCTTAATGAGAACAGAACTAAACAGAATAGAATTTGAGGGTGGGGGATCTAAGAATATAAATCCTGTGTATCACAGAGAACTCCAAAGGCAAAAGGTTCAAAAGCAGAGAGTTTATAATTGGGATAATCAGGCAATATCCAAAAATTAACTGGCTTAAAGATTGAAAAACAGGCCCTACAAAAATTTTAGGAGTACAAATAATACTCACACATCTATCTTGCTGAAAATCCTTCAAAATATGTAATTGATAACAGCACTGATTGAATGTATGGGGAGACTTTTTGCAGCCACCACAGTGCAAACAGCACTACTTTGATATTGAAATTAATAAAAAAGTAAAATTTCTTTGGTCTGTTTTGTTATCAGTATGTAACAAACAAGAAAATTTAACATTGTAAGGTGCGTAACATAGAGAACTTTTATCATAGAAGCTGTATTGCCAGAAAATCTTCACAAAAATAAAATGAGGTTTCTTGGTACCGGGTATGTATATCTGGATTTTAGAGTATTTGATCAGTTAGGTGTGCTCAATGTTTAGCTTTTCACACTGAGTTATTGCCTGATATTCTGCTGCCTGTTATACGTATCATTGTGGAACTGATCATCTCAATCTCTACCTAGTCTTCCGTCTTTGATAATCTGATGGCGGTTTACGTAGAAAGATCAATATGTATGCCAAAAATTCTACCTGTTTCATTCATCAGAGAATTCATGTCAAAAAAACTTAGACATGTGTTTGGTTTGGGTGAGAAAACAATCTCTTGGTACAGATTTGTGATAGGACAACAAAGTGTAATGTAGAAAATAATTTATAAAGCAATGTCTGTGGAACACACATGAATATATTTGAGAAATGTGTTTTTTTATCAGAGTGAAGAGTGTGAGTCTATGATTTTTGACTCCTAGATCATGAGGGGTGGAGTTCTTGAGTAACTAGAATTAATGATGTTATGCACTACTGAGGTTTTGTATGCACTGGGTTCATTGAGGAGTATGTCTGGTGGAGGGTGGGGGTGGAGGGTAAGTGATAATTCCAGTTATGTATTATGCAACTTTGTGGCATTTTAATTGGTTGAAAATTATTATTTGCCTATTGGTAAATAACCCTGTAATGTATTCTCATGCCTATGCTGTGACAGTCGAATGGTTTCAAGCATGCTTTTGAATGAAATACATGTAGTCTTGGTTTAAACTCATTTAATTGTTTTTCTCTGTGCACTTGTCTCTGCCTCAAATGCAATAATTCTATATAGTCCTTCAGACTTGATTCACATGACTTTAAGTAATGTGAATTATTTAGCAGATTTTATGCATGCATAAATACCAGAAAAACATAATTTTTTTCCATCATAGTCTTATGTTTATAAACACCCTACAATACATTCTGTTGTTTTAGTGTACTTGGTGCAAGTGTTTTTGTTGTTTTCTTTGTATCTGTTTTTTAACTTCTTGCCCTGTTTGCTTACAGACATGGTACCAGATGTGCTGGCGAAGTGGCTGCAGTCTCAAACAACTCCGAGTGCAGTGTGGGCGCAGCTTACGATGCCAAGATCGGAGGTAACTAACTTGCCAAACTGATCTCTTATTCAAGCATGACAATATTAATTTTAGACAACCAGGTCTGTTCAGATTAATCCAATTTCCTGTATGTTGCAATTTTAAGAAATTAAAAAGATGAATAACAGTCTGGCATTTAATGTGCCAAAAGTGCATGTTTGTGAATGAAATTTTCTCTAGCCAAACAGTCTGTTTGTGCAGTTATATATTCATTAATTATCAAACTAGTAAAGGTAGCATCTTCATTCATTAGATAACGAAGATAAACTTAGGATTATCTGTTATGTTTTATATCCCTAATGATTTTGAATGGAAGGTAAAGTTCCAGATAGTCTACTATAGGTCTATGCTATCAGTTTATGTCATGGCAAGGGATTTTCTCGTGCCTACCCATATGGTGATAGCCAACAACTTTGGGCTAAGGCACTTAGTGAACTTAGTTTCCAACTTATGTCTTAAAATTTTATTTTACCAAAAATTTCTCTGCTGTTTATATGATCCAAAAATGTTATTACCAATAATTTCAGGCTAATTTTTAATTTTGTACTCTTTTGTCCGAATTTTGTCATGAAATTTTAATTAACACTAAAATTTTCTACGCTGTCCAAGTGACTAATATGGGAACCTACAATGTTACTACCAGACAGAAATCAAGTAATGTTTTTATAACATTTTGGAAAAAAACGTTGCATGGTCCCATTTTAAAGAAAACTGCAATTTGTGGAGTGAAAGTGAAAAAGTGCTATCTACTTCTTTATTCGGTATCACTTAAAATGTTTATACTTTCAACCCTGAAATTGTATATAAAACTTTGGTTATGTTGTAGGTGTGCGTATGCTGGATGGTGACGTAACAGATTCTGTGGAGGCACAGTCCCTCAGCTTGAACCCACAGCACATACAGATCTACAGTGCAAGCTGGGGTCCAGATGATGATGGAAGAACAGTTGATGGACCAGCAACCCTCACACGCAGAGCATTCCAAGATGGCATTAACAGGGTAGGTATACAACATTGGGAGTATCTTTTAGGAGTTTAAGGTTAACCCTTTTCTCATTATATACTTATTTTATCACATGTGCGACCAGTGTTGATACAGATTTGCACTGTTTTTTGGTCAGAAATAACCTAATCAATCAAAAAGCGAACAGTTCATATCCTTATTGGATGGCATAGATGTGTGGGCTGATCAAATTTTTGAGATATTAATAAATTTATGACCTGTGAAAGATTATTTTCTTACACAACTATTTATGTTTGTTAGATTTGTTTATAATGACATTTCCTTATTTATGGACAATATTTGTATATGATGAGGAACAGTAGATTACAGGCTTGCTTGAAGAGCTTTAGAGCTAGATGGCCTCTTATCATTATACACTTGCCATGACAGTTGAAAGATTTCATGCTTGTATGCTTAAAAAACAACCTGTTTTCACAACAGCATATTCTGCAAATGCCAGTTGCGCTTATTGCACATTTATATTAACCTCTGGAGTAGGTTTTTGACGTCATACTTTTCATGGCCAAATGTTACTAAGTCACTTTATTGAATATTTAGCAAATCACAAACATCATTAAATTTTGCAGAATCATTTTTAACAGAACAAAAGTGAAATTGCATAATTTTAAGATTAGACTGAGATTAGAGAGAAGCTCCTGACCAATTTTTTTATAATTTTGGGCCCAGCTGATTGATACGGGAAACTGGTTTTAACTCTCTGTGATATTATTTCGGATATAAAGGAATGGGAACAAAGTGATTTTTTTAGAACTAATCTAATATCAGTCATTATGGAAATGTGTGTAATCACCTTGGTGACTGGACTTAATGTAGATCCAGATCAGTTCGCATGATGTGCAGTCTGATCTGGATTTACACTGTTCGCTTTTAGATGATTAAATTATGTCTGATCAAAAAGCAAACAGTGTAGATCCTAGTCAGATTGCGTGGATGTGCAGACTGATCAGGACTTACACTTGTTGCCCATAATATTATGATTAAAGGCATATCTATGGGAAAGAGTGTTAAAAAACTTCCAAAAAGACCAGCCTTCTCTGAATGAGAATCTCAGAATTCCTTACATGTCTCACAAAGTAGTTTGTAGTATTATACAGTATTTTCTTGTACTATTTCAATTCAGTTAGGGTGTAATAAAGTGCTTCGTAATGTGAAATTTCAGTATTTTTGGAAGACACCCTGAATTAAGTTTAAACAAATTCCGGTGTTTTCAACAGGCACTTAATAGGTTAATTGGTTTTATGATGCAAGTGGTTTAGACACAAAGGAGGAACAGCAGTGTATAATGAGACTTTCTGAACCAAAATAAAAAGAGAAATTGAGACTTTATTAATGAAAACATTTGGCAGGAATATTAAAAAATCAGCATGAATTTATTTATACAAAATGGAAAGAATGTTAGCCATATGTTTTCTGTCTAGTTTTGAAATCAGATTCCTGCTAATTTAATGTAATAATTTGATGGGATTTTATGATTCTCTGGAGGCTGATGTGAATGAAGCCAAATGAGCAGTTAATGAACTCCAAGATTTCTATCTAGAGGCAATGATTGTGCACTTGTCGTGCTTGTCTGTTACTGGAGAGAACACCCAGATTGAGGTCAATTATAGCAATTATATTCAGTATTAAATTTTAAAAAATTAGGGTCTGGAATTAGTGTAAGCTAACCAAAAAGTCCTGTCAGTATAACTGTTTTAGTTAGGTACTGTTGTTTTGCACTAGGTTAGAAATTAAACATGCTAATAAGAAAGGGTATTTTGATTTAATTTTGTAATGTGCGCACAGGGTAAAGATTATGTTGATGTCATAGAAAATATGCCTCGAGATTGTGTTGTTCTTTGCTGAAGTATCAACCAACATTAAAAGTATTAAGCCTTATTAAGATTATTATTTAGTGGTCAAGGGCAAGAACGTTGGACTACTGATCAGGAAATTCATTGAGATTTTGAACTCAATCAGGATTCTTTTGCAATTTCTTCAATCCACTTATTTACGTTAACACTTGTCCTGCTGTTTGCGGCTTTGAAAATCTTTACTTAGACTGCTTTTATTTATGATAAAAATGTGAACAATATTCTGACTTGTGACATTTGCACATGGTGAACAAGTGTTCCGTCATTCTCTGTTTTACCAACGTTCCTGTTCCAGCAGCCATACTAAAGAGCCATTGTATAACAAATTCATCCAAGTGTTTTGAGATGATTTTAGATTTAAGAGTGTAAATATAAGGCTTGAACTGATACATTGGGATCTTAAAATCATTTTGAATGTTACAACATTTTTCATACCATGAATGAAAACAGTGAAGTAGTGAGTACCATTTTATTCCTTGGCAGCAGCCTTAACCTTTTACTCCATATATAAGGATTGTATGGCATGTAACCTACTTAATATAAAGTGCACAGTGTAGATCTTGATCAGACTGCATGGATGTGAGAGATCTGGATCTACTCTGTTCACCCATGGGGTAACAGCCATATCCCATGGAGTAAAGAGTTAAAGCTGACTAAGTTTTATATGAGATTAAAGATCATGTTTCATTGTCAATTAAAAAAAAAATTCAAATTGCTTAATGGTCATTAATTCAACTGAAACTTAAGGAAACCGTTATTTTATTCAGGGTAGAGGGGGACTTGGATCCATATTTGTATGGGCATCCGGCAATGGTGGTAAAGATGATGACAGCTGTAACTGTGATGGGTATACTAACAGCATATACACACTGTCCATCAGTAGTGCTACAGAGAACGGCAGAATTCCATGGTACTCAGAGGCATGCTCCTCCACACTGGCCACCACATACAGCAGTGGATCTGCTGGAGAAAGGCAGATTGTGAGTGCTCACAGTTACATTCAAGATACACTTAAAACTCGCATTGTACTGCTTATTAATATATTTTGGTGGACACAAGATTTCATGGTTTAGAATATAAAATGGCTTTCAAGTTTTTGTAAAGTTCTATTCCAGGTATTTACTTCCAAGAAAAAATTCTGATTTTAATTTAACAGCATGAAGGATAGCAACTGTATATAAATCTCTATTCTGTACTTTGCAAATATTTAAGTTTCTATTCATCGACAACACACATGTATGTGATGATTTTGCAGGTAACAACAGATATAAAGCGTAGCTGTACAGAGACTCACACTGGCACATCAGCCAGTGCTCCACTAGCTGCAGGACTCTGTGCACTAGCTCTACAGGCAAAGTAAGCAAGCACTTGTTTGTGTAAAACCAGCATTTAGGTTTAGTTGTGGACCAGCAATTATTATTTGTTCAGGCAGGCTGGACACTGTCCAATTTTCAGCAAAAATGTCAGACATAAAAATGTAATTAAATTGATCATGAAAATTTAAAGAATGAACAATCCACCGTACAAGATTGTTATTGTTGGCCCCAAAAGTAATACGCTATAAAACTGCCAAATATTTATTACACACTGTACCATGACTACGTGGCTCATGAAGAGCCTGCGACTTGGATAGGATGGAAAATGAACAATCTTAATTTAGGAACAGTATAATGTTGTATTACATCACTCTAAAATCAAGGATGTCACTCATGAGAAAATTTTGCTCTTGGCATTGGTTGGTGGGGTGGGAGAGAGAAAAAATATGCGGAGGTGTGGGGCTGATGGGAAGTCATGGGGCTTAGTCAGTTTTGGCCCCAATGTCAAATTGGGATTGTGAAAATTTAGAACCTTTTGTGGACATATAATTTTATGTGGTGGATTAATTTATGTGTTGATTATTTTTATTATGGTCACCACTAACTGGAATAAATCAGTATATATAAAAATCAATGTCTAAGTCCTGGACTATCTCAGTCAGTGCCCTGGCTGGTTAACTCACTTTTGAGACCTTCTTCAATTGCCAGTTATAATCCAAATGCTATATACAGATAGTCTTCTACATCAGTAGTTGAGATCTGACTTGAGATTTACTGTCTGTTGGCCAATGAGTGCTTGATTGGAGATTGTTGCTCAATCACTTCAGAGGTAGCACATTTTAGAAATTACTGGTTCAAAAAACATAAACCACTGTGGTCATGTACAATTTGACAAATGAATCGAACAATCAATAGGGCTTTCAAATATTTGCTTACTAAACCATTTACCCCATATATAGCACTTTTATACAGTGTACAGTGTATATTCAGATCAGTTGTCACATCTTTGCCCTCTGATCTGGATCTACATGGTTTGCTACTTGGTCAGAAATAACCTAATGAATCTAAAGGTGAACAATGATCCTGATCCTGATCAGAAGGCTTAGATTTGCTGGCTGATCTGGATCTACACTGTTCCCCCATGCCATATAAGTTGTATAAATGGAGTAAATTGTTAAGTTAATGACAAAATGGAGCTAGTTATTATGTTGTGTATTGTTTCAGTCCAATGTTGACGTGGCGAGACCTGCAGCATATTGTTATTATGACAGCCAAACCAGACTACCTCCATGATCCTACCTGGACCACTAATGGTGTCGGCAGAAAAGGTTAGCGCAACTACAACAGGGCCCAAGATCATAAACCTAAATCAGACCAGTCTCAAATCTTAGAATTCACTTATGCGCTAATGGTTGATTGATTTACATGTCATTTTATCTGAAGCATCATTGGCATTGATTTTTCTTTAAGTTCTTCATAATTTAGATCTTGGTCTGGATTAAGTTGTAAAAGCTAATGGAAACAGCACTGCTACTTTATTATCACTGATCTTTTGTGGATTTAAACTTTTTTCAGATTTATCTGATGTATCTAACTTTTTTTGGTGATGTTTTTGCTTTGTGCTGCAAATGTAGGTCCACCAAACCAAAATAAGAGAACATTATGTAGTCTTCCACTCCCTTTAAATCTTTCATAGCCCGTCAGGATTTCCTACATCTTAACAAGTGTTGGTAAAAGTTATCTCACACCCTGGTGTAAGATGTGTAACTAGTTTATAGTACCATGGGGTTATGAATGAGTAAAAGCATTCATCAGAAATGAATTTGCTATCAAAATTCAATTATAAACCAATATAAATATAGTATGCCAAGATGACATGCAACATTCTAATGAGAAACTGCTCTGTGGTAATTCTTAGACAATTGCGACTTGGTCACAGTTTTTTTGTCTTTTTATAGCCCAAGACTCACCTTTAAGACTAGGCACACATTAATGATACAATTTATCAGTAATACTTAAAAGCTTTTTTCAGCATTCAGTTTTCAAGAAGTGAATGAATGCATATGCAAATGCATATATTTAGAAATTGTATTTCAGTGAGCCATTCGTTTGGTTATGGTCTGATGGATGCAGCGGCCATGGTGCAGCTGGCCAGAAACTGGACCACAGTACCCCCACAGTACCTGTGTGAGGTCAAGTCCCCCGACCATGACAAGTAAGTCACTTTGCAAATGGTGAAGTGGGATATAGTAGTACTGTACTGGTTCATTCATCAGGTACACTTTGTCAGGAGCGTAATTCAAAAAGACAGAAGGGAAATAAATGAAACTGAATATTGATGAAGGGCAATAAGAGGATGTGCAATTAACATGAACCATTTCCCATTTTCAAGTAAATTTAAAGAATTGTGTGTCTTTGAAGTTTTTTTTAGTTTAAAAATATTTTTCCAGAGACTTCTAAACTTTATTGTTTTCGCTAAGGTAATTTCACTGAAACCTAGGAAGCCCAAACATCTTTTTGTTATTACCACCAATTTTAAATGCTTATAATGATTTAAACACTAGATTCAATGAATCTATATCATTTGTGACTTTTGTGTTATAGACCCGTACCTATGAATGGAAAGATATCAGTGCCACTGTACACTGATGGTTGTGAAGGTACGGAACATCACGTCAAGTACCTAGAGCATGTGCAGGCAAGAATCACACTGAAGGCCAGTCGCCGTGGTGATATCCAGATATATTTAACGTCCCCTATGGGGACCACATCCACACTGTTAGCAAAAAGAAAGGAAGATAACTCCAGAGAGGGATTTAGCAACTGGGCGTTTATGACCACCCACAACTGGGGAGAACTTGCAAAGGGCCAGTGGATCCTTGTGATAGAAAATGCAGCACGCTCGTGTAAGTATTTTTATCACTTTCCAGAACTGGTTGGAATAATGCTGTCAGCACCATTTAGTGATGTCCTATGATTTTTGCAAGATATTAAATCATTAACAGGTTCGTTGTTTGTGCGTGCAATTATTTGTTGAGCATAATCACACTATTGTTCTTTAGTTTTTTTGCATGTGAGAAATCATGTTGTAAACACATGCAAATGTACACAGTTTAGTTCATGTTCAAAACAAGTAATGTTAGAATAATTGTATGTTGATATTGGAATTAAACATATGATGGTTGTGATGGCTTAGAAAACTTGTGTCTCACATTTCCTCTCAGTGTGGTTCAATTTTGCCTGAAGCACTGGTACAAATGATGTTAATGGTTTGGATATTGCTCTTTTTGGTAAAGAAAAGTTAACCCTTTACTCTGCATCTTAATGCATGTGCCACCAGTATAGATCCAGATCAGCCTGCACATCTGAGCCATCTAATCTGAATCTGCACTGGTCACATTTTGGTCAGAAATAAGCTAATGAATGTTAAAGCCAACAGTGTAGATCCTGATCAGATTGAACAAATGAGCCGGCTGATGTGGATCTACACTGTTCACCAATGCAAAATTGTGTATCTATGGAGTAAACGGCAGAGTAACTGGAAGTTAAACTGCATTGGTCATGCATAGGCTGGAAACTGTGTAATTCTGTGCTTGGTCTGTTGGCTGTTAAAATTTGATTAATGAGGACATTCATTATACTGTTTCTTTGCTGGTTCATTCAAGGGAGGACACTCCTGTCAAGTAATGTATTTATATGATATAATAGAAATAACAAGAATCAAATTTGAAAGATGGTATGACATATTTTGTAGCAGAGCCACCTTATATGAGCATTGGTGGTGAACATAGCTATAGTAAGTGATTCACTTTCACATTTTGCTTATTTCTGTTTATTCATTGCTTACAAAATGCTGCATTATTTCACTGTATTAAAACAATACTGCAGAAAGAAAACTTTCAAAACACAAATCATGATATTGATCTAGTAGAATGATCCACTTAAATAAGTAGTTGATTGTTGTCATAACTTCACTCCATTGATATGTCTTTTATCACATGGGCAAACTGTGAAGATCCAGATCAGCTGCTACATCTGTGCCATCAGATCAGGGTTAACACTGTTTGCTTCTTGGATAGAAATAACCTGATGAGTCTAAAAGTAACAGTGTACATCCTGATCAGACTGATTTGGAGCTACACCCGTGTGATAAAAGGCATAAAAACGGATTAAAGATTAAAGCCCTTGCTAGTAGATTGATTTGAAAAAAATTTCATTGACAAAAGGCTAATCTACAATTTCATGCAGTTTTGTTTGGTTAAAGAATCTAATTCTAATTAAAACCTGCCTAATTATTTATTGTTAATTTTTTTATTTTAAATCTTATTGTTAAAATTAATTGCTTTGTCTATTAAAGACTTTCCTAACAAGCTTACTGCTGGTATAAGGGTTTTACTATTTGTTATTCCATGGTGTATGCATGCTTTGAGTGTCGCCTGTGATAGCATGGCAGACATACAGGGATCATGTTGTGTGTGATGGTCAAATGACAGTTACACTGATTATCCATTGCATTGAAACATACACCTCGTTTTATTTAAAAACAACAACAACAATTTTTTTTTCAGTTTTTAATACTGTGTAGCAATTTTAGTTTGCCTGCAATAATTTCACACAAGAGGGCTGGCTGTGACTAAGTGTGATCATTTGATTCTTACATTTGAGTTCCATTGAGGATTTAAATGCCTGTGCACAAGGTGTGTGAAAATTAAACTCATGAGAAAAAGATTATGAAATAATAACCATTTAATCATTTTCTCTATGGATATGGCTATTATCACATAGGCCACCAATGTAGATACAGATCAACTGGCACACTAATCTAGATCTACTCTGTTTTTGCTTCTTAGTCAGAAATAACCTAATGAATCTAAAAGAAAACACCTTAGATCCAGATCTGATTACCCAGATGCTGGGTGATCTACACTGGTTGCACATGCAATGAAAGGCATATCCCACGAGTAGAGGGTTTAGAAATCTTTAAGCAGTGATTTAAAAATGAGATCCCCATATATATTTTCAACATTACCCTAAGTTGTAGAAAAAAGCATGTGTCCATATTGTCATAGTTGCTGCAGGCGGCACACATTCTGCTGAACATTAAGTTCTATTGTTTACATGCTAGATAATGTTTGCACTTTATTGCAGCAGTTGTTGTAAACATTTCTATTTCTTTCATATATAGTTACACATTTGTTATGGTTATTTGCTTTATGTAAGGAAAAATGTGTATGTTTTTTCTTTTATGGGATCCATTTATTGTAAGGAACTCATTTGTACTGTTTTCTGGAACTTTCAAACACATCATTCTGTATTCTCGAAATACAATCACTCAAAATAGCGGTTTAACCTTATTTAACCTTATATTTTCCTTAAGTATTAAAGCAAGAAAATATGTGATAACTTGAATCTCACTAATTCAGTAAAAGACCTGGGTCATCTAGGAGGTTTGCTTAACTGGAATGCTGGTGACTGGGAAGATAGGTGTGAAGTGGAAGTGTAATTGATGGTCCATTAAGTTCAATCGAGTTCAACCAAAGATCATAAAACTGAGATTGGAGACCAGTCTCATATCTCAAGCAACTGATTGGCTGAAATGGCGACCAGTCTGGTCAAAATCATAAGTTGAATTGGAAAAGTGTAATATGGGTTAACACAAAGTATGCTGTAACTTGAAGTAAATGGTCAGTCCCTTGGGTATTCAAGTTATCACAATTTGACAGTATATTACAGACTTCCCGAAAGTTGCCAGACCAACGGACTTGTCCATTAAAATTTGGGCCTGTCCTACGTGATTTCTTATGTTATCAGACCGAGTGTCAGGCAAAAATTTGAACTCCTTATACTTGCTTATTCCTTTCTAACATGTTTCGGTCCGACAGAATTTGTTTCGGTCAGACAGGTTATCACATCTTGTCTGACCAAATGTCAAAACCCCTTTTTTTCAACTTTCAGGAAATCTGTTATCAATTTGAAAGAATTTCTTTCTGCCAGTATTATGTCTTATTAAACATACATTTGTTTGATGCATTTTTGTTTTGTATTTATCAGCATTCTGATATGAATCACCTTATCATTTATTACTACAAATTATTTTGATAAGTTTTGCTGCATGATTGCTCTGGGACTAAGCTTTGTTTTTGTATATTTTTATACCATTTGGCTGTTACTTTGACTTTGCAATTTTGCAGTTTATTATGCCTGGCCTTAAAATAAGATTGTTTAAATGTATCTAGGAATGCCTGAATTATGTTTATTTCAGTATTGATTTCAGATTATTTGTTGATTTTCTGAGATATTTGTATAGCACTAGATCATATTTTGGAAAGCGTAAAAATGTATCTGTGTCATGTAATAATTTTGTTCTGTTTACATCAAAATGACATGTTTTAGGGAATATCGGACCATTTTCTGTTACAGTATTGTTTGAATGCACTAACCTTAGTTCAAGAAACTTCTACATGTTATATTTTACAAGAATAATGAATTTTGATGTTGACTTGCACTAAATCTAGAATAGCATGTACTCCACTGAAGGGCTGTTTAAGAAATAAATGTACCATTTGATTGAATAACAAGTAAGTTTGTTAAGGTGTAGGATAGAGTTTACACAATTGCCAAGTCTCTTAGTATATGATTAGTCAAGCTTCCACATTTTCATTCATATTAATTCATTGTACATTTAATAACTCTCAGACTCTTATTTTTGGCGCAAGTAATCCGTTTACAGCATGGTTAGGACTTATATCTCATGTGTGACCATTGTAGATTCCAATCAGATTCCAAATTTATACAGAATTTACATTGTTTGCTTACAGATTCATGAGGTCATTTTATGAACAGTGTAGATCCTTATCAGATTGCCTAGATGCGCAGGCTGATTTGAATCTACAATTGGTATAGTCACATAATTATAGCATGTATTCTGTATCCCTTGGAGGGATTAAATCTGCTTCAGACATGATACATTTATTATTACAATGGCCCTGAGGAAAAAGCTAACAAAGGTTGTTTTTATTAAGCAAGATTTGATATTATATCACCAACCTGCACCAGCACTTGTAGATGTTGTATAATACAGTAGATAACAAGATATGCTATATGAGCACCACTAATTTGTTTCAGACGGTCAGGCACGCCTTCTGAATTGGTGGCTGGTTTTGTATGGTACTGATCGTAATCCCCAGCAACCAATCACCAGCACCACGACTACAACAACCATGCTTCCGCCAACAACAACAGTCAAAAAACGACAACGTAAAGATAACCGCCCTAATAGGCCGCCATACTATCGATACGATAATAAAGGGATAAGTCATCATATAAATGAGCGGCCAGCCGAAAAAAAAGACAATAGAAACTCTAATACATCTGACAAAGACAACTCTTCAGAGAAATCCAAGTCAGATAGTAATAGAAATCAGATTCAGTATTTTCCTGTAAAGGCTACAGGATCACATGTCAAAAATACTGAGCATATGTGCATATTTGAGACACTGGCCAAACAAAATAATATGTCTGCCAAACAATACTACCAGATGATGAAAAAAGACCTCAGCTCAGGCAAGACCTTGTCATGTGATCTCATCATGTGACCTTCCTTTGACCTTTCTACACTCCCCCTTCTCTGACATTTTGTTCACAGTTTTGTTCTAACTGCACAGTGCTTCTTAAAATATCTGACACATTAACATTGAGCATGCTTTGACTTAGACTTACTAACAGATTTAAAATTAATTAATGAAATATTAACTCTTTACTCCATATATACAGGTTTTTTTATCACTTATGAACAGTGTAGTTCCAGATCATCCGGCACATCTGTGACGTCTGATCACTGTCTGATTTGTTGGCTTTTTTTATTAATTAGAAGGGAACGGTATAGATTCAGATCAGATAGCACATCTTGATCTGGATCTACAATGTTTGCTCATGTGATAAAACCCATATATGTGGAGTAAAGGATTTAAAAAAAACTTAAGGGGCATATATTTGCTCTTTATACCAGCAGTGTCATCTCTCTGATTAAACACATTTTTAAAACATGTTTGATGAATGTGTTTGGGTCTCTTGGGTGCATTAATGATTTTCATCAGATGATAGACCAGGATTTTGGTAAAATATTTTAGAAGTAATTTTTGAGTTGTATCACTTGAGCATTACTCCTTTGGAATATTTCCAAGTGACATATCTATCAGTTTTTACCACTTCTGGGAGTTTCCTGTCTTTTGAGACGACAGTTTCTTGGAATTGACAGGTGTTTTGATCAAACTTTTGATGGGCTGAATTTCCTTCTTTGTCTACATTCAACTTTCCAATGTTCTCCTCTTTACAAAGTCAGTGTCCCACTTGGGCATCAGAAAATTAAAACATATGCTGAATCAATTCATTATCTTACCAATTAAATACTCCTTACTTTTGGGTTAGAAATGTAACGTATGCCTCATTCCAGTTTTTGAGAATTTTGTAGAAGGTCACATGACAGTGTCACATGACTAGCATGCTTGATGTTGTGGTAGTTTAGATTATGTTGTTTAGACTTTTAGTTTTGAATGTCATCAAATGACTAACAGATACTTATCCCTTTTAACTTTTTGTCAAAGTTTACATCCTCTCCTGTCACATTTTGCTGTGTTTTTTTTTTCTTCCTTTCTTTTTTTTTGTTGTTAATATTTTTATAATTTATCTCAGCTTTGTTGACATTTTGTTAAATTTTTTGTCAGCATTTGAATTTTGGAGCTCAGGTGGAAACTTCAAAAAGTAGATGTTTAACTCTTTATTCCATATATATAATGTGTATGGCATGGGTGAACAGTGTAGATCCAGATCCATCACATCTGTGACATTGGATCCAAATCTTGACAGTATAGATCCAGATCAGTTGGCACAACTTTTCCATCTGACCAGGATCTACACTGTTCACTTTTTGACTAATTAGGTTATTTCTGCTGAAAAGGAAACGCTGTAGAACCTGATCATATGGCATGGATGTGCAGGCTGATCTGGATTTACACTGGTCATACACGAGAAAAATGTGTATATATGGAGTAAAGGGTTATTAACAAGTCTACACTGCAAGATATATTCTCAGCAACAAAAATGATATTATTATATAAATCAAACATAGTTGTTTTTTGTAAACGGTGAGTTACGTAATTGTTGTATATGTGTTGTTTAACTGTTTGTTTAATTTCTGTCAGGAAATATTATGTATTTTTTTTTAATACTGAGAGAAAATTCTTAGATTAAGTCCATAAATAACATTCTTATTTATTCTAAACATTTGAAATATGCAGCACACGTGTATGAATTACTTATGATCTAGTATATAAGTTTAAAAGTAGTCACAATGCTATAGAAACATAAACTTAATTTTAGAAAATGACTGTGAATTTGTAATTGAGGATTTTTTTTATTGTTGCAATCGTAACAGAGGAGGCATATAGGAGACAAGGTAACCAATATGTCTAGAAAACAAAGTGTATTTCTAAAATGTTTGCTGGTTTCTTGTAATATTTAGCAAATAAAAGCCTTAATTATGTCAGTGAGAGCAATCATGTAGCAAACTTATTTTCTTCTGTTACACTAGTTACATAGTTGTTTTGTTAGATATGTGAATTTCATACAGAAAACAACAACAACAAAAACTGTTGGTATGAAATAACAAGATACAACTGGGTGTTGTATAATAGAGTAATATGCTTGTATTGTTTATTTGACAGCTGAGTTAAAAGAGTGGTACCTGACGTTGAGGGGAACGGATACTCACCCACAAGCACGGAATGTTACCCCTCCTGCCAACTCGGACCAACCATTCACATGCAGTGGCATAACTTCTCATGGAGTTTGTATAGGTGTGTGTTCCATTACTGTATTAATATATTTTGCCTGCTACAGAGTGACAGTAGAAATATTTATAGTTTTATATGGAGAAAAGTAATGGTTAACCTTTTACTTCATTTATATGGGTTTTAACCCATGTGTAACAATTGTAGATCCAGATCAGGTGGCCATCCAATCGGGTTCTTCATTGGTTGCTTTTTGTCTGAAATAACCTTACAAATTAAAATCAGAAAGTGCAGATCCTGATCAGATCGCATGGATTTGCCGGCTGATCTAAATCTACACTGTTTGCTGATGGGATATCAGCCATATCCAATGGAGTGAAGGTTTATATGGGAAAATGGTAGCAGAAAATCAAGCACATCTGCTAGCCTAACCATGTCATTTCAAAGAAAATGCTTTTCAGTTTTGTTTTCCGACATAGATAAATGACACTGAAAAAGGTAAAATTTTAGTTTGTTTCAGCTTAAATTGCTTTCAGTTTTTTGTTAATTTACATGAGCAGTTGCTCATTTTGGCTTTTTACACACTCAGTCCATTGTCCATCTTCCGTTAAGTCTATTTTCCATCTGTCAACTGCTTTAGTCTGTGCCAATGCAATTGCCCTTTATAATATTAAGTTAAATAAGTTAATTATCGATCTTGCTTTCATTTTCATTTCAGCCACGTGGGCTTGAAAAACATGGTCATATTGACACAACGGCCTTTCTTATGAGATTTTAATCAAATTTGGTCACATGACATATGAGTGAACATGCTTCCTACTGTTTATATATTTACTTTGTTGTATGTTTTGAAATTAGTCATCAACAAAACATGTTGAAGTTCAAATTTGATGTGAAATTACCGCATACAGAATTACTTAAGTCTTGATACAACAATCCCATGTGAGGAAAATAAGGAACAGTTTACTACAATTTTCTCACCTAACCAATCATGATGAATCTTTGCCAGGATTAGTTATTAGATTGCCCAGTGTTAAAATAAAATGATTTTAATTAGAAGACAAATATGAATGACCATGCTTCAAATTACTGCAAACTACAGTTCTTGAAAGAACTATCCCATGGAAATAAGGTTAACAACAATTTTCTTACCTAACCAATCATGATGAAACATGGCCAGCATTAGTTGTTCTTTGTTTCTTTTCTTGGCACAAGCTGATGGTAATTACCGGTATTAGCTAGGTTCTTAGGTCAGAACATGTAATCTTGGTATCAGCTTTAATTTAGTTTGAAATTGGCAAGTGATAACACATAAATTTTTCAAACTATTGTTGGCTACTTACAGTCAATTCCTATGATTCCATGGTTGCTCTAAGAACTTAATATATGATTGTTTCAACAATTTGTCTTTATCAACTACTGCGGGGAATCACATATCAAAATACTGTCTAAGCTATAACAAGTATAACAAAAATTGAATTTGAAGTTGTTCATTTCTGTTTCACAAAATACAATTTATAAATTGGATGTCATATGATCAAGACTTGAAATTTTAAGACTTCTATAAATGCTAACATTGGGAAGTGCACAAGAGTTCTGAATGAGGAGAAAACAGGGAAACACAGTCAGAAATATTTTAATTACTGGTGGTAGTATGAAATAATAAAACTTCTTAATAACCATGAATTGAACATACTTTGTTTTTCATGAATTATTATTTTGATTTGAGATTAAAGAATTTTTTTGTTTAGAGATTATATTGATCTCAAGATTCCCAACTTTGTTAATTCTGTTAGTTTGATTTCTACTTTTTCAGTGGGTAGTAGAATTTGTTTGAAAAGAATAAATGACTTTTAACCTCGGTCCAGGAAAATGAATGTTGCAAGAAAAAATATTGATAAAACATAATATAAACTTACATCAGTCATTTCGCTATCATGGAACTTTAAACAAAATAAACTAAACTACAGACTATGATTTGGAATCAATTTAAGAAATAACCAGTGCTTGACTTGAATCCTACTCTAAATGGAATCCATTTATCATTCATGTTAAGAGTTATGTTATAATTCTACTGTTCAAATTGTTATTCAGATTTTAAAATGGAAAGGCAGAGTATGATAAATTGTTATAGAATACTCAACTAGCAGATGATGCTTTCTTTCTTTTCCAGTTAACTTGCAATCTAGCTTTTTCAAGATTTTTGGTAGTAACTTGTACACTTGTGTGTTAACAATCATTTTATTTCTATTTCAGAATGCCGTCCAGGTTTCTATAAATTAAAGGACGGTTGTGTTGCAAACTGTCCGGAACATTATTATGGAATCATGCAAATGGTGCAGCTGCGATCAACCACTAATACCTCTTCCAATCGGCCAAAATTTCAGAGACAGGGTATTTGTAATGCCTGTGATGAGGCATGCAGAACTTGTAAAGGCCCATCAGTGTCTGATTGTTTTCAGTGCAAAGATGGATATGAAAAACGAGACAGTGTTTGTCAGAAAAAACTTCTGCTGAATTTCCTCGACCCAGATATGCTTGGGTTTTTTGTCTGGGTGATTGTTTTGTGTATTGCTGCCATTATTTTGTTTGGAGTCATCTTCGGTCTTCTGCAGGCGAGAGATCGAAGAATGTTGTGTTGGAAAGAGAAGAGTCCAAAAGATGCAATAAAATGTGAATACAATGGAATTAACCTTACGCAAGAAGACATAGAGAATGATATTGAAAATTTTAATATTATTCGTAATCGTAATTTTCGAAATGGCAGTATTCCAGAAAGCCATGATCCTTTATGTCGTGTTCAAGTTAACAATTTAGAAAATGTTGTTAAATTTAGTTTAGATACCCCAAGTAGTAAAAGCAATAGTCAGCCAAAATTAGAAAATTCAACTAGTCAGCAAAAATTAGAGAAATCTGCTAGTAGAAATACTTTAAGAAAACATTCTAGCAGAAATAGTCAATTAGGTGAAAATACAGAGGCTGCAATAGCATCTGCAAGTAGTTCCAAAAGGTACCAAAAACATTGTGATAGAAAAAGCCATGGAGTTTCTGATAAAAAAATGCGACGTAACTACACCGATAGTTATGTAAGTTATGATATAAATAGTTCGTTGACCCGAACATTGGCTACAGAAAATGGATTTCCTAGTATTCCTGGAAAAGGTCATGGTCATGCCCAAAGTCAAGGTCACATCCAAGGTCAAGGACACAGTCAAGGTCAAGACCATTATATATTCCATGGAAGTCGCAGTTCAGGAGCTTTACGACACTAGCAGAAATCTGTCTTCAATGTGACATCAAGTGGAATGTAACATGAAAGAAAATCCAGCATTATGTACTTTGTTATTGTCGTGATATTGATTGCAAACAGAAATCTATCTTCTGAACACAAGAGCTTGAACATGATCCTGTTAATTGTGATCAATGCTCTGCAACAGGCATGCCAAACAATACTCTTCCATTAAGAGGTTGTTTTCTGCTTCCAGATCACACCCCCATCCACCACCGACAGATTTGGAGTATTTCTAGTGATATTAAATACATAAATTGGATATCATTTAAAATGCAGAAGATGATATAACTGGTTGCAAATAGAATAAACACAACAGATTTCAGTCCGGAATCATAAAGCAGGACATAAAGACGTCTGGAAATAGCAATTCAGACTATCTTGATGTTTGAAAATAGATTTCTGTTTGCATTGATCTGAGCTATTGGCCTAAATTAGATGTGAAAAATTGCCAAACTGCATACCAAGAACCTATTGTACTGTAGTTATAGAGAACCTGTATGTTGTTTGTATGTTATCACACCAGATGCTGAATTTTGTGATCATTTTCAATCAAAATCCTCCAGATATGCATTGAACAGATACGTGTTGAATGATATTTAATAGGAAACTTAAAATAGAACCATCCATTAACATTTAAGATTTTTAATCTATCAAATATATAATAATTTGATGATGTTTTAGATCTGCAAAATCCAACTGGAGATATGTAATATAGTGAGAATGTTTTCAATTATATACTTCAGCCTAAACATAAAATCGGGGAACCATTCTGAGACTCTAGCTTGTGATTGGTCAGCTTGGAGATTGAGCTGAGTTTTCAACCAATAAAATGCTAATGAATGGAGACTGGTTTCCAGTACATTTATCATCTGTAGGGGTATTTTGCATGAATTGATTGAATAGTGAACAGATTGTGAGAAGATTTAAAAAAGCAGTGTGAAAGGGTCTCATGCCCGAATAGTTTTGAAACTAGTTCATCATGTGTCAAAATTTGAAGTATGTATATCGTTTCAAACAGTATTTCTTACCAGAATAGGATTTTATTTGTTTTCATCAACATAGTGCTCTAGATCATAAAACTTAAACAGGAGATCAGTATCAAATTTCGAGCATCTGATTGGCTGTAATGGTGTCATGTCTACATTTTAGCCAATCAGATGCTTAAGATTAGAGAATTATTGTCTCCTATCTCAGTTTTATGATCTTGGGCACTGGAAAAAGTCCTTTTACACTTATGTCAAGTAGTCAAGAGCTGTATGGTCTTTGGCATGTTATGAGTGAGAAGTAAATGCATAGTTAATTACTATGCCACTATAATATAGAATATAAAAGTGAACAGAAGACATTTGGTATGCAAGAAAAAATATTGGTATGTTTGGTTCAGATAGAAAAATCCTGATTTTGGCAGTTACTCAGCAACAGTAGAGTTAATGCCTTAAGACATCAGTTTCCTTGCACCAGATTCTGAAATTTCCCATTAAAAGATATATTTTGATAATTTTGAATTAAGCTTTAAGTATGCAAAACCCCATACAGATGTTAGAAATCCAAGACAGTAAATAGTGCAGGGTGATGTGCAATACACAATTCAAACTGGGTATAAAGAGATGCAATTGATTTATATGTTTTCTGTCTACTAACCAGAGATTAAGCAATATTGCCCCAAGATTATAAAACTGAGAATGGAAACCAGTCTCAAATCTCAAGGATCTGATAAGCTAAAATGGCAACCAGCTGCCATTTCAGCCAATCAGATGCTTGAGATTTGAGACTAGTATCAAAATGTTTTATAATCTTAAGGCATTATGTTGTGGTAAGCTTCCTGTGGCTACATGAAAGTTTAATTTTTAACATGCAAAATTAGTCAGTTGACATGTCTTTATTTGAATTATTGTAATTTGTTCATGGGGATGTTTTTATGCCCCCACAAAGTGGGAGGCATATAAAGTTGCACTCGTCAGTATGTCCGTCCGTACCTCTGTACGTCCCCAAATCTTGTGGCATCAACTCCTCCTAAACTATAAGGCGGATTTCTTTTAAACTTGCACAGATGACCAAACAGGATATGTAGATGATCATAAAGAAAAGATTTTTTCCAGCGACAATTTTTACCAGAGTTATGGCCCTTTGTTATTACAAATTATGTTGCAGCAGTGGGGGCATCAGTGTCCAAGGACACATTCTAGTTGTAGAAATGTTTTGGCACACTAGCAATTGGTGTTGACAATGGTAAGATGGTGTGGGTTTGATCAACACTGGTTGTGAATGTGACAAGCACTTGATAGATTTGCAGATAACATTTGAGCAGTATGTTTATGGTATGAAAGGAAACATTTACCTCAGAATATAACTTGAGAATTGTCTGTGAAGGTTAAAGCAACTTTTTCTAGCAAACGGGATGTCATATTCATATTTAACTTTTTGTGAGGAGAATCCAGTTTTTGTTGTTTTTTTCACACAAGTGTGATGCAGAATGGTCAAAATTGAAATTGACTACAAGGGAAAACAAATTTTAGGTGTGAGTAAAAGTATTGTCCTGGCACTACTTCCGAAATAGTAAAAATACAAGGTATGGATAACCTGTTTGTGGTCCTGTTGAGTAATGTGCATTTGATATAGTTCACTGAGGTACCCATATTTTTACAAAGTGAGGGTCAGATGTGTACGTACAAAAATTATAATGTAAACATATGTAGTTTTGAATGTTTTATCATAAATTTGCCTTCATTTATATCTTGCTAGTAAGCTCTGTAAGGAAATAAATCTGAAATGAAAACTACGCAGTTTAAAAACATCCCTTTCAATGCAACTCTCAAAAGCAGATTGTGATCTTTGAAGCCCTGATGAAAAGGTTTCAATAGCACCGAGACAAAACATTCTGGCATTTCATTACAGTTGTCTTTAATCATTTATTGTTGTACAGTACATAATGTAGAGGTAGTACTAAGTAGTATTAGTCCATGTTAGGAGTTAAGTGCAAAAATAAGCAGAGAAAGGAAACCAGTCTCAAAAATCTCAACTTTTGACTGGTTAATTTGGAGACTGGTCTCGATTTCAACCAAAAAATGCTTAAGATTTGAGACTGGTCTCAATTCGGCATCATGATCTTAGGCCCAGGTGTATCTTACTGTATGAGATAAAGTGAGTTTATCACTGACTCATCATGTAATGAATGTCCATTGTACATGTATGATTTTCCTTTTTCATTATTATGTAGTGAAAATGGCCAGATATTTTGCGCTCAAAGTATTATTATTATATATATTGTATGGAATAAATTTGTATGTAGTTTTGAGTAATTTTTGTACATTTTAGTACAAGTTTAGTTGTAATTATTAATTGTTTATGAACCATTTTGTGTTCAACTGATGATGTGTTTTTTTATTCATGTTTATATGTGAACATGGCAGAAAGGGACCAGTTGCTTGGAAGATGTCTGTTTAATTGAAAATGTTGACTTTCTGCAAAGAACTAGTGCTTTTTTAAGTCTGGCTTTTTATACATGCTAAAATCTTTTTTATAGTAAATTTGGTAGGTTTTTTTTCTTCCCTCTGTAAAAGACTTCTAAGTGAGGTCTAAGTAAATTAAGAGAATCTGGGGACTGACAAATACTTAGGAATAATATCTTCTGCTGGTTTCTTGGTGTTCAGTTTTCTTTCAACTGGTCCCATTTTGCCAGCTATATTTGAGACAATAGGGTGTTGAGAAAGTTTATTGACATTTAAAATTAAAAAAGAATCATCTGTTTAGCAGATTATGCAGAAAGTTGAGAAAACCATGCATACTTTATTTCTCCTAATCTCTAGTGTTGCGCTTGTGTATGTATGGTTCTTCCCAATTGTTGGGAAAGTGAGCTTTTAACCCTTTCCTCCATAGACACACATTTGATCAGCTGGCACATCTGTGTTGCTGATCAGGATCTGCACTGTTCGCTTTTTGATTCATTAGATTATATCTGACCAAAATGCCACCAGTGCAGATCCTGGATCTACGCTGGTTGCACATGCGTAAAAATGCGTATTTATGGAGGAAAAGGTTAAAATTAATGTTGACAAACATCTGAACACCCTGTAGACAATTCACTTGGGGATCAGCTGGGGTTGGTCTACATGATGCACGAGTAATCATGCAGAATTTTTCAATTCACTGATATTCTTTCTATACAGCATACTCGAGTGTTAATAATATTGTACGACAGATATATAAAGTGCACTTTGTACAGTTTTACAGCAACTAGTGTAATCTCCTGATCTTATGTCATACACTTCAACCAGGTTTTAATCCTTTTATCCATATATATTGTTTTTATCTCAGTGTAGACTCGGATCAGCAGCAACTTACATGTCGTCTTATTAGAATCTACACTGTTTGATTCTTGTTAGAAATAAACTAATGAATGAAAAACTGAACAGTCTAGAGCCTGATCAGTTGCACAGATGGTGCTGACTGATCTGGATCTAAACTTCTCATCCATAGATAACAGCCATATCCTTTAATGGGATCAAACTTAACACTTGAATTTATTTCTGTAACAGATTATATGTCCTTTAAATTTGGTTATAATCCTGATCAAACTGCATGTATGCATGGGCTGATCTTGGTTTACTCTTTACTGCAAATGTGACTTATGTCATGATTAGCATTTAATCATTTACTTTATAGGATATGGTTAGATCAAGATCAGGATCTACACTGTTCACTTTGTTGACAAAAATAATCTAATGAATCTAAACAGGAAATGTGTAGATCCTGATCAGAATGCAAGGATTTGCAGGATGGTCTGGATCTACACTAGTCAAACATGGGATAAAAGCCATATCCACGGAATAAAGGGTTAACAGTAGACTCTGCCACTTCTGCTGCAATAATCTTACGTATATTATCACTGTGTTAATATAAGGTTAATTATTAAAATAAAGAAATGTTTAATTACACGAGAAGTTTTTTATTTCAAGCTGCATGTTTTGTAAATTTTATTCTGTAACAAGTGATATCACCCTTTGACCAGCTGATGAAAGTCGAACTTTGCAACCGTGGAATGTTTGTTCAGTCCATAATCATTTAAAGGATCTTTTCAAGACTGGTCCCAATTTTAGGATTTGAGATTCTTAATTGTCATTTATTGTAAAATGTTAATTTCTGATTTTTGAAACAGGAATTTCAAGATTATTTGAAGTTCAGAATAACAATAATTTTGCATGTCTTTTCTTTTGGGCTCAACTGCCATGATTCTGGATGGGCTGACCTGGGTCTAGATTGTAATTACATTTAGAATCCAGGGTCAGTAAGAACCAAGTCGTACTGAAATAACAACCAGCTGAGGTAATCAATTATATTTTAAAAAGGAAAGGTACAATCATTACTTTAAAATTATCTGCAATTCAATTATCTACAAATCTTAAGCCAAAAATTAATATTCTTATTTGCAACTTGATGAGCCAGCATTTCAGACTTGATTTCTTTTTTAATTTCAGATATTAATGTTGTTGTGAGCTCTAGTGAAATCATTATGTTGAGTATTTCTGAAGATCCGATTTTTTTGTACAACATTGATCAAAATCTCTGTATTCAGAGCATATGGCATTGGAGTTTTTGTTTTTGGCCAAAATTTGATTGTTTCTCAAAGTACTGTTTTGCATTAAATTGTTTTTTGACTTGGTATTATTACTTTATATATTTGTTATGTTTTTTGTTGCTACTCAGGTTATTGTTGATAATTTATGATATTGTTTGATGAGAACACATGTTCTATGGCATAATTTAAACTATGATTTAGCATTGATTGTATTACTGTCAAATAAATATATAAGTAAAATCTCATCAAAATTCTATTTTGAGTTGTTCTGATTTAACCATTTACTCCCTATAAACACACTTAAACACATTTTAACGCATGTGCAAACAGTGTAGATTCAGATCAGCAGACACATCCATGCCATCTGATCTGGGTCTACAATAGTCGCATCTTCATAAGAAATAACCTAATTTCAAATGAAACATTGCAGATCTTGATCAGTTGGCACAGATGTGCAAGCTGACCTGGATCTACACTGTTCACTCATATCATAATGGCATGTATATGGAGAAAAGGGTTAAGCTCTCACACTGCACATTCTATCTGGAGAGTTCCTTAGCATTGCTCTGTCAGTTTGTATCTGATGTTTTTACCCTTTAACACTGTGGGTTATAACCATTTTCCTTGGACAAACAGTGTAGATTCAGCTCACCTGGCATATTTGTGCTTTTTGATCAGGATCTGCACTGTTGGATTTTAGATTTTCAGGATCTGCACTGTTAGCTTTTATTTTCATTGGGTTATTCTGACCAAGAGTCAACCAGTGTAGATCCAGATCAGTGCCCAAGGTTATAAAACTGAGCATGGAAACCAGTCTCAAATCTCATGCATCTGATTGGCTGAAATGGCGACTGGTCGCCATTTCAGCCAATCAGATGCTTGAGATTTGAGACTGGTTTCCAATCTCAGCTTTATAACCTTCAGCCCAGACTGAATTATTGTGTTGGCTAATCTGAATCTACACTGGTTGAACATCTGCTAAACCCTGTATATATGATATAATTTGTCAGCAGTATAACATTCCATGTTCCATTAACCCAGAAAAATTAACAATTTGAATCATTGCCTTTAAAACAGTCAAGGAAACTGACCATTACTTCAGAGCTTAAAATTATAATTTCTGTACCGGTAATATAGTAAATTTAAGCTTAACTTAAAATAAAGCAGAGTGCCAATTAGCATACCAATTGTTATAGCTCTTGACAGTTGGAAAAATAGCTGTGGTATAATAAAGCTATTTGAGAGTTACCGTTTTTAGGAGAAATCGGGATCTGCATTGTTAGCTTTAAGGTTCATTGGGTTATTCTGACCAAGAGTCGACCAGTGTAGATCCAGATCAGATTGGGCAACCAGTGCCACATGTAGATATTGGCCTTGCCATATAACAATGTTCCTCGGGATAAAGCCCTTGGGCCATTATTCATGTGGCAGGGCCATTATTGGCAAGTGGCACTGCTTTCCCAATTATTAACCCAAAGGTAATACATTTTGCTCTGGCATTTTAACAATATGGAGTTGTTTTTTTCTTCAGCGTATTGAAAAACATTGGGGTTGTTTAAAATTCTCTAAGCAATGTCATATTACATGTACATACATAAACAGAGTAAGTGAAAAGATACATTTTCAATTCAAAAGTCCATCAAAATTTTATTCTATTTTTCTGAATATCCAAAAAATGTGGGTTCTTTAAATGTCAAAGCCCCATGATGTTAAGGCTTATTTTAAACAATTCAATTGTTTTTCATAATCAGATGTGTTGTATTTTGAAATAGACTATATCTAAAATACTATACATTAACCGCCCAAATGTTAAGGCTTCACTTGTAGAATAAACCGCGTAGCAGCCGCACGTCTTGTGTTTCTATTACACTACAATGTGAACACTACTACGGATTGTATATACTTGTCAATAAGTAATCAATAACATCAAACATAACAGAACATGGTGTCAGAACTTTGAAAACACGTCTTAAAAGTGGACTCAGAAAAGTTCAAAATCAGAATGGCATTATCTGGAATTGCACCACCAGTAATGAACTGGGAAAGTTCGAACTTGCCGACCACATGGGAAAAATTTGAAAGACATATTGGATAAATATTTGCTGGCCCATTAAAGAACAAATCGGAAGAAGAGAAAATTGCCTTTCTGTTAATCTGGGTCGGTGACAAAGGACAAGACATCTCGCAGTCCTGGACACTGACAAATGAAGAAAAGAAGAAACTGGACACTTACTATACCAAATTCCGGAAACATGTACAACCAACACTGAATCCAATTTTTGCTAGGTACCAGTTCAATAACGAAAAACAAGGAGAAGACAGCATGGAACAATTTGTAACCAGACTTAAATTGAAAATCATTGACTGTAAATACCATGAACACACGGTCGAGGAAATGATTAGAGACAGAATCATTTTTGGGGTGAACAACCAAAGACTAAGAGAGAAGTTAATAAATGAGGGAGAAGGACTCACACTAGAAAAAGCAATTCAAATATCACAAAATTTTGAATACTGTAAGAAACAAATGGATGTGCTGAAAGCAAAGCCAAACTAAGATGTAAACTTCATCAACACACGTGGACGTGGCCGTGGAAGAAAACATCAACAACACCGGAAGAATCAGGCTCCACAACAAAATCAGAAACAACAATCTACATGTGGAAATTGTGGAACAATGCATAATCAGTCGGACAAACAGAAGTGCCTTGCATATGGCAAGCAATGTGGACTGTGCAAGAAGTATAATCACTGGAAAGTGTTCTGCCGATCAAAGAAAAACGTGCACGAAGTGACAAATACTAGTAATATTTCGTCTGATGAGGATGATTGGTGGATGGATAATTATTTCAAAGACACTATTGGGGTAAGTCACACACAATCGTCTGCCCAAACTCGCGCATTTGTAAATTTAGGCATTGGCCTGAAATCTCAAAACATTCGTTTTAAGATTGACACAGGCAGTAGCGTTAACATGTTGCCAAAACGACACTTAGAAATGCTCAATATCAAATCCCCATTGGAAGCCCCTGACTCAAAACTCACTTCGTACTCCGGTAATAACATAAATGTCACTGGAATTATAAGTCTCAATTGTAAATACCGTACCAAAATGGTAAACACAACCTTTTACGTTGTAGACAACGAGGCACCCCCATTAGTTCGCTTACAAACATCCCTAAATCTGGGATTGCTCCAACTAACATACGCTGTTGATCGAGAAATATGTCAAACAATGACTAAAGAATCTGTCATGTCCAAATATAAGGACTTATTCAAGGGCGTAGGCATACTTCCCGGGAAGAGTAAACTGTACTTAAGAGAGGATGCCGTACTGGTAATTGCGCCACCCAGACACGTACCGGAAGCTCTAAAATCGCGCTTAAAAGCAGAACTTGATCAAATGGTGAAAGACAAAATCATTATGCCAGTAACGGAGCCCACCAACTGGGTTCACCCAATCGTAGTGGTTGAAAAACCAAATGGTAAATTACAGATCTGTCTAGATCAAAAACCATTAAATGACGCTATCTGCCGACCGCACTATGCTATGTCGACTCTAGATGATGTGACCACTAAACTGGCTGGTGCAAAACACTTTAGCTTGTTAGACTTGACACATGCATACTGGAGCGTAGAGTTAGATTAAGAGTCTTCATTTCTAACTACCTTTGCAACACCATTTCAAAGATACAGATATCTACGTCTACCCTACAGTTGTAAAGCATCAAGTGATATTTTTTGTCAAAAGGTTAACCTTGTATTTGAAGGGCTACCAGGCGTACACCCACTGGTAGATGACATTTTGATATGGGGATGCACCCCTGAGGAACATGACAGAAACCTCAAACAGGTATTGCTACGCGCGCGCGAACAAGGAATAAAATTCAATGCACAAAAATGTTCAATCGGCGTCAAATCAGTTCCATTCTTTGGTCACGTGATCACGGACACTGGGCTCAAGGCCAATCCAAAGAAAATCGAAGCAATTACAGAATTGCCGAAACCAGACCCGCGAAAAGGTCAAAACTCTGTTGGGAATGATTAACTATCTGTCAAAATTTGCCCCGAACCTAGCAGAGGTTACCGCGCCTATCAGAAGCTTGTTGAAAAAGGATGTTGAGTTCCTGTGGGATGCCCCGCAAGAGCAAGCATTCACAAAGGTTAAAGAAATAATAACGCAGTCTCCAGTACTAGGTTATTATGACCCTCAAAAGCCGCTTGTCCTAGAAACGGATGCAAGTAAGTACGGGTTAGGATGTTGTCTCATGCAAGACGACAAACTCATTGCATATGCAAGTAAGTCACTAACGCAGACTGAAATAGGTTACACTGTAATAGAAAAAGAACTACTCGGAATCATGTTTGGACTTAAACGATTCCATCAATTCACATACAGCAGGGAGGTTCTTGTGCGCTGCGACCATAAACCAATCTCAGCAATCATGAAAAAGCCATTGTCGGCTGCTCCGCCGCGCCTTGCCAGAATGTTACTTGCGCTATCAAAATACAAGATAAATGTTTGCCACGTGCCCGGCAAAAACATACCAGTAAGTGACTATCTCTCAAGACAATCTTTACCTGTTACATTCTCCAATATGATCGAAGGTTTAGATTATCATGTACACACAGTACAAAAACAATTGCATGTCACGGACAGAAGGCTGGAGATCATTCGCGCGGAAATTGAACGAGACTCTCAGATGACAAAATTGAAACAGACTACAGAACAAGGTTGGCCAGAATCTAGGTCAGCTTGTGATCCAAATGTCATGGAATATTTCAATCATCGCGATAAAAAAAGTTCAGAGGATGGTCTGATATTTCGAGGCCACACGCTGATCATCCCAAAATCACTGCGACATGAACTTGTGCAAAAAGTTCACGCATCTCACTTAGGAATTACAAAAACGCTTGAACGCGCAAAAGACTCGTTATTTTGGCCAGGAATGTCAAAGCAGATTACTAATTATGTAACAAACTGCCCAGTTTGCTTTACACACAGGGATGCAAACGCACCGCTACCTTTGGTAACAACCGAATTTCCGGACAGGCCATTTCAGAAAATCGCAACTGATTTTAATGGACAAGAGTACTTACTCACAATAGATTACTACAGTAGATTCTTTGAGGTGGATTATCTGCCAGACACAAGATCACAAACAATAATCAAAAAATTGCAAAAGCACATGTCGTGAATGTCAATACCCGATGTTCTGGTATCAGATAACGGTAGCCAGTTCACCAGCACAGACTTTAAGCACTTTGCTAAAGAGTGGGGTTTTCAACACAGAACCTCATCTCCAGGTCACCCGCAAAGTAATGGCCTTGCCGAAAAAGGTGTGGGTATCGCGAAAAGGCTTATGCAAAAAGCCAAGGACACTAAGACAAATCCATTTCTAGCGTTACTTGAGTATCGCAACACACCATTAGAATGTGGTTATGCACCAAGTCAATTATTGTTAGGCCGACGCACTAAATCAATCGTGCCGATAACCAACAAAGCATTGCAACCAATGTTAGTTAATGCTCAGCAAGTACGTAGCAAAATGCAAGAATCAAAACGACAAAAATCGAATTTCGACAAGTCAGCACGATCGTTACCACCATTGTCTGTAGGGCAATCAGTTCGTGTGAAATTCGGGAAAATATGGAAATTAGGAACAGTTGTTAAGGTACACAGTGACCGTTCATATCATGTTGAAATGCCTGATGGCAGCATCTTTCACAGAAATCGGTCAGTGTTAAACAAAATGCGCCAAAACACTAATGACATTGAGTCATTCCAAGCGCAAGTTTTGCAACATGAGCAACTGCCTGTAACCCCTGTTTCACCCCAAGAACCTTCAAATTTTCTAGACAATAATAATGACCCGCCAATGAACTATGAATACAAAACAAGGGCTGGATGATTAGTGCGTGACAACCGTAAATATGTTGGAAATGAATGGTAGAAGTGATTGTGGACAATAACAACAGTAAACGAAGTCTTGAAACATACAATGACAATATAGTAGTAAATTTTATTAAAATAATATTACATCTTATTAAAGTATTATATAAATAATTAATAATATAAAATATGAACTTAATAGTTTACATTGAAAGTTCTTTTCAAATTATCAACAGAAATTTTTCGTATAATATTTTGACATAATAATATTTGATCATTCATTTATTACATAATTTATATTATATGTTATTTCTTTTGAAAACAGGGAGATGTTGTATTTTGAAATAGACTATATCTAAAATACTATACATTAACCACCCAAATGTTAAGGCTTCACTTGTAGAATAAACCGAGTTGCAGCCGCACGTCTTGTGTTTCTATTTCACTACAATGTGAACACTACTACAGAAGATTATATATACTTGTCAATAAGTAATCAATAACATCAAACATAACAGAACAAGATGAAAACAATAAAAATAGATTGAATTCTTTATTCTCAATTTTACAGAAATCTTAGGCAGAATTTGTGATACCACAGCTTCTATTCTGCTGTCAACAGAATGAATGACAGATAACTTTTTTGTAGCACAAGCACACTGTGCATGCTCATCAAAGGTCAAATATTGTGCACAGTTCATTATATTGAGAGTGGCTTTCATTTTAGTCACGCTCTGGCAGAAAGTCTTAGCCCTTTACTCCATATATATGCCTTTTTATGCATGTGCAACCAGTGTAGATCCAGATCAGCCAGCACATCCATGCCATCTGATCAGGATCTGCACTGGTTGCATTTTGGTCACAAATAACCTAACAAATCAAATAGCAAACACGGATGTGCCAGCTGATCTGGATCTACACTGTTTGCCCACTCAATAAAAGGTTTTTCTATAGTGGAAAGGGTTTAATTTCAAAATGACATTAGTCTAAAGAAAAACTTTCAGGCAGCAAAGTTCAAGATGGGTGTAAATATTATTTATTCGGCAACAGATATATGTATTATGATCTAACAAGTATATATCACAGACATGATAGTATAACAAACACAGGATATTTGATAATAAAACAAATGTAACAGATGGGTATTCATAATTAAATCTGACTAGCATTTTTATGTAAATTTACAGACTAAACCCCAAAGTGACGGATGTGCTAAATATCGAGGGGAAAAATGATTGTACAAATCCTCAAATAATAATTTTTGCAGGAAAAATGTTATTTTTCTATCAAGACATATTATTACACAGTTTAATTAGCTGGGGTTAAAATTCCTGCATTAACCTAGTACAAAATTTAAACTCGTGCCAAATATTATGATACCACAGTAAATTAGGTTCCAGGTTTATGGACCAATTACCCTTCAAACTGATTGTTTAGGATTAAGCAGTATCATAACCAACTGTATCATAACCAACTGTATCATAACCAACTGTATCATAACCAACTGTATCATAACCAACTGTATCATAACCAACTGTATCATAACCAACTGTATCATAACCAACTGTATCATAACCAACTGATTGGCGTCTTGAAGAAGTGAAATATGCATGTGAGGAATGTCATCCAGAGGACACAGCCTCTCCACACAGCCAAACAGTTGAGAGGAAAAATCAAATAAAGAAAATGAGAACCTGGGGGGTTACTGCCTTGAAATGGTTAGTGGTAAAAATATTTGCCACTGGGGGTTTAAACCAGGTTCAAGGCTGCTAAGACCAGTTTTCCTTGTCAGATTTATAACTTTGAGGCCTGGTCTTCTCTTGTCCTGAAAGTGACCCACAACTGTGATGAACAGGGAAATTTGACAACTTATTTCAAGGACATATTGCACAAGCTGTCTGAGAACTTCTACACTTCCTGGAACAACTAAATGCAATGAATATCTTATCCATTCCACTGCGAGATGAAGTAATACACAGTGCACATCTAAACAGAGGTGTTCTGCAATCACTGTTGATACAGTAGGCTGTGGGGTACATCAGTCTCTCCTTCAGATCATTTGGTATCAGCAGCTTTGAAATGTCTAAAAAGAAATGTATTCCAGGCCTCAATGAATAGCACTAAAAGTTTTACATACTAATAAGCCCAACAACACGTTTTCATCAAATACAAAAGCTAAAGTATAATATATATGAACTTATTTTCTGATACTGCAAATGTATTGATATTCTTCTTGAACTTTCATAACCATAAAACATTTTTTGGGTTCTTAACCCTTTACTCCATGTGCAAACAGTGTAGATCAACACTAGTCTCTGTTCGGTCAGAAATATGAATCTAACAGTAAACAGTGTAGATCCTGATCAGATGATCCCCTGATCATGTAGCCCTCTTTAGTCATTTTTTCAAATAGGGGATACAAATAGATGCAGTACCTCTAGTTTTACCGAACTGTTTATGGTAACACACTCTAAAATATCTCTTGATATGGGGTTGGGAAGCAAAACAATAGATGCAGTGCCCTTTGTGTTATTAAAGTGTTTATGTATCCTCATTTAATAGGTGAAATAAAAATAGAAACAGTACCTTTAGTGCTTGTATAACTAAACTGTTTGTGTAACACTCTTAACGTGAGCTCTTGAAGATTTGGAACCTGACTCTCACAGTCTTCAAACTCCAAAGGAAGAGCAATTAAAATTCCTGACTCTGTGTCAATATACTTGAACCGACCACTCGCAGAAAAGTTTTTCTGGAAACACCTGAAACAAGAAGAGTTTCCAAAATAAGTTGCATTACAGTACAAGGCATTGCCTCTTGTGCACATTATTGAACCCTTTCTTCCATGTATACGCATTTTTACGTATGTGCGACCGGTGTAGATCTAGTTCAGCCAACACATACGTGCCGTCTGATCAGGATGGACACACAGAGAGAGACATGGGAGTAACAGTGTTGGAAAGAATGAAAGATAATTCAAGATATTATAGACAGATTAAAGAGCTGCAATGGATAGAGAAGTTACAAACAGAAGCGCCGCATGGGTTAAACAGGAAGGCTAGATTGGGAGTTCTATGGCGGGAATATAAATAGGATGATGATGAAGAACTGTAATGTAAAATCAAACAATGTGATATAACAGATAACTTCTTTTCAAAATAATATCAAGATTCTCAATTTAACAATTTTTTAGATTAATATATATTTCCAATTATTATTATGATAGATGTGAAAACAACCAAACTAATAATGTGTTTAAATACCTTTTCATATTCGTTGTAAAGTAAGTAAATGTACACATAAAACTCGATCGATCAAA
The DNA here is from genome assembly GCA_038501625.1 of Corbicula japonica. NCBI lineage: Eukaryota > Metazoa > Mollusca > Bivalvia > Venerida > Cyrenidae > Corbicula > Corbicula japonica. The sequence goes on from JAZAYU010000040.1 coordinate 2,750,262, forward strand.
CATGCACTTACTCTTGCATACACGCAAATACACACACCCAGGAATGAATGATCAAAATTACACACTACATGCACACGCACTAATGCACATACATACCGCACACAAAACCTTCATAACATGCACGCAGACAAGCACAGGCACGAACGCGCACACATGCACAAATCTTGAAAATACACGCACACATGCGCACCTACACACATAGAAACCACACACACACAAACAGACACGCACACTAACACAATCAAATGTTCGCAATTGTTTACAAAACGCCCTATTACCCATACGTACATACACTAACACACGCACACACTAACGTACACACACATACTATCAAGTACACATAACTCTCCAAAATGCGCAGGTGCGCGCACGAGCACTCATGCATGCTTGCACACATTCAACCGTGATCATATGCACACACAGGCGAACTAGCATGTATACATTACTTACGCAGATACAGTTACATGCACACGCACGCACGTTGACGCATGCACACACTCACACACACACACACACACATACGTGCCCAAGGTGTAGAATGAGGACACCTGACTTACACATGAAAATGGGGACACAATGTTCCCAGTGATATAGGCTGTTAATTTTTGGTATGCATATAATTTAGATTTTTTGTAGCTGGTTTGTCTATTTATAATCATCCTAAATCTAATAGTTAAGAATGTGTCTTTTCACGTTAGAGTGGGGACGACGGGTTCACACACTTCACACTGGGGACTTTTGTCAAATGAGGCCATGTGACAAGTGTGGACTCATACACACACAAAACATTGAGGACATTGCACTTGTCTTTTGAGGACATGAACACTTGTTTCACCTTACATTAACAGATTTTGCGTTAGCAGTTAACAATTCGACGTTTGTAATACTAGTAAAGTAATCCATCCATTTTGAGACTGTCTGCGCATGCGCCGAAAGTCTTAAGGTGTCAGCTGAGAGCCCTCGTGTCACGCATGTGAGCTTTGACAAACATCGGTGTATAATTGCGCCCCAGATGCGTAACCAAATTTGCAATGTTCTTTCAACGCTTTCAACGCTTTGATTCTTTGAATTTATGCAATTCCGTGTTTAAAACTTGCACGATTTTACTAATCTGTTCATATCTAGCGTATTGATTTTTTATTTTCTTATTTCTGTGGGTCGTCACTGCCTTACATTAGCTTGCTGTTCGTTGTCAGATGTTATGAAAGATGCAAACAATAATGTACGAAGCATCACAATTAAACAACCATCAAATAAGAACATGCACATAACTAAGTCATTGAGACTTTTGTCGAGCTTTCAAAGTTGAATAGACAGCAAGATAGCTCTTTCGAACCAGCTGTGATGTGATCTCGCTGCTTTGTATCTATTGCCGTTAGTAAAAAGCATAATTATGTTGTGCCTGTTTTGCTAAAATAATATTTTCTTTATTTTAGTCATACCCTCGTTTGAGTTCTCTGCCTCAGATCCTGTAACATTTCAAATATGTCTTATAGAAGAAAAGATAATAGTTTTGTATGCGTTAAAGATGGTCTTCAAATGAATAACAAAATAATTTCAGAGGTCAGAATGTATTTGTCGCATAGTTATCGTCTGTACACAAGGCCCCGGATGGTCCTGTACCGCTCACCTGAGTACCGCAACCAAAGAAATGAATGAAATACCGTATAGCGGGTTATTTCTGCGGGTGCAATGTTTCTGCGTTTCTTCGGTCTTTGGATGAAAGCGCAGAAATATATCCAACTGATAAAAAAAATCCTGCAAAAATTAAAATCGCAAAATATTATCTCATTTCAAACTAAAATCACCGGAGTCTCCATGTTCGAGATAATCCGTTTCACAATATAGACGGGTTAAAATAATTACGAGCAATTACCGTTACTCGTTGTCGTTTGCATTGTGTAACGCGACATTTGTAACTAAAACATTTCTCAAACATTTAATTCAATTGAAAAGTTGTTTGAGAGTCGTAATTCATTGAATAATAATATTTTTGTTATTGTTTGATAAAATAAATTGAGTAACAAAATTAAAATATTGAGTTAAATACATTGTGTACTAAGTGTTGACTATAAACCTTACCCAATATGAACCGCAGAAATTTATCCTTCATGGGAACTGAAAACGCAGAAATAAAAAACGCAGAAAATTTTCAATCGATTTTTGTGGTCAAAACGCAGAAATAACCCGCTATATGGTAAATATAAACTAGACTCTATGTCTCCCCATGCACCTAACTGAAGAATGTCCAGAGAAAGTTTAAACAATACTTAGTAACTGCCATTCCATAGGTCCCTGTGACATTGACTTTGACCTACTAGGTTCTTCTACTTAGTTATGAAGTTTGTAGACTCCTCCAGTTACTGAGCAGAAACGATTTTTACTCTACAGGTCCTCGTGAACTTGACCTTTGATGAATAAGCCCTACAAATTGAAGGGTTCATCTAATACAATTACCATATGAAGTTAGAATGCTCTTGGTGTCATAGTACTCGTGTAATTGAGCAGAATCGGTATTCACCCCACAGGTCCCTGTGAACTTTACCTTTGAATCCCCCAAACAATAGGGTTCTTTTTATACAATTACCTTATGAAGTTTGAAGTCTCTAGGTGTAAGGGTTCTCAAGTTATTAAAGCAGAAAAGGTTTTCACTCCACAGGCCCCTGTGAACTTTAACTTTGACATAAGAATCCCAAACACATTAGGGTTCTCTAATACAAATACCCAATAACTTATGAAGTGGGTATACTGGTATCCAAGCTACTGAGCTAAAATGGTTTTCACATGCAAGTCCCTGTGAACTTGACTTTTGACCTACGACTCCACAAAGCATAAGGGTTCTTCAAATTAACTTAACCTACGAAGTTTGAAGGTTCTGGCTGTAATATTACTCTGCTTGCTGACAGGAAGATTTTTTAAAAGTTTTCCCTATATAACTCTTTGTAAAACTAGTGGTTTATGAAAAGATTTTTAAAGATCCAACTTTTAAAACCTATTTTAGCTACTGTGGTTCAGAAATGCAATGGACCAGAATCATTTGAACAAACTTGGTAGAGCTTCATGCAAGCAACATCCATATATTACATCCTTTATATGTAAATGAACAGGTCACATGACACACACTCAAACAGCTTGTAAACAAACATGGCAGAGAAAGAAACTGTGTCAGATTAAAATGAAAAACAAAAGTAAAAGTGTAACAGTAACCAACTGTGCTTGATGAGCTGCTGACTTTGGCATCCATGTTTGTTTTGTTCAACTTAAAGGATCATGTGTTACTGATGACGTATTATTGTGTTTCGTTTAGAAAGATGTCAAAGCTTTTTCATCAATTTATTTCCTTTATTATTACCAATTTAAGTTTCCGTAAAATTATCCCATTTACCATTAAGTCAAACCTTTCTGACATCTCTTTGTAAATTATTTAAATAACGTACAGAATCGTTCGATTAAGAATTTCTTCCGAAAATTGACTTTATAATTCTGAATCAACAAATCACACCCGTGTTGGGTTTCGAGTTTATTCATAATGAAATAAAATTAATTATATTGGTTTCAATAAAGAAAAATAATGTACATAAGGGCTACTCCATTTGAACATATATCCCACCCCAAGAAGGCAAAATAAAGAATTCTATATGGGGTTATTCTTATGTGTATTATTCTTCTAAAGGTGGTAGGGGAAAAGGCTTTTTCACATCTAAAGGGAGTGGGGTTCATTTCGTTTTAACTATTAAAATGAAAGTGAAACAGTGTATTAATGCAAACTGGTACTTAGCAAAATCACAGAAGTATAAATGGCATGATTAACATGTCCCTTTGCTGACATCACGGTGAAAAACACTTCTGTAGGTGGTTCAAATAAGCAGAATTATGCTTACATGGGGAACTTTTTGTTAAATGAACTTCTTAAGAAAGACAATCCATTTTGAAAGTGCCTTCCTGGAGTGGGATATATGTTTAAATGGAATAGCCCTAAGAAAAAATATAATCAAACTAAAATATATTTATTTCAAAGCACAAAAACAGTAAACTTTACAACATGACGAGAACTATTTTGTGTCGCCCATGTTTAGAAATTGTGAACTATTTGCCATAAAGATTATCCGATAACTAGATGGCAATAAGCCATAAAAACTACAAAAAATTGCATGGATGTGCAACCTGGTCAGGCATACGATATTAAACTTTATCATTGCACATTATTTTAAAATACAAAAAAAACTGGAGTAAAATGAAAACCTATATTTTTTTGTTACAATAAATGAGTTCAAGGTCATGAGCATTTGCCAATATTCTGCATATTGTTCATGAAAGTTTCAACAATAAATTTAATGTAAGTTATCAAAGTGAAAAAGTTTCTACACAAAACATTAAACATGATATCATTGGTGCAAACTCAATGGCAGATAATCATCAAATTTAATTAACTTTTTGTTCTTAAAATGCATAATTTGTTAATAACTTAAAGGGACCAATCTGAAGAATTGATTACATCTCAACGAAATGAAATCTCATTTACTCTTTACCATAAGTTCCTGTCAAAATTCAATTAAAAGAAAAATAGGCAATAACATAATATGCAAAATATTTATGTTTCTTATGCAATTCCCTTCTTTGCAGAAGAATCTATATACCAGTGTATTTTGAAGTTGTTACCTCATATTCTTTCAAGAATAATATGCCCCTTATAAAATTAGTGACAAACAGATGAGGGGAACTAAATAGACAAAGCATTTAGTATGTGCTTGATGTTTTAGCAATAATAAAAGTCACTAATACATTACAATATAGTGCAAACATTTTTCTGCTTGTCCCATCCAGTGCAAACAACAAAATGAAATCAGATTCAGGTTGTGTCAACCCTCAAGTGCTTTTTTAATGCAGTGACTTGATTTGTGACAAAATGTTTTATCATGGTCCATAATCTCTCTCTGTCTAAGCTCTTCATGGTTGCGTAAAAGCTCCTTAAACTGTAATTTTCCAGGGAGTTTTTCTTCATCTCTTCATCTCACACAATCTTTTTTTCTGCCTCCGTCCAGGAACTTCTGGTGCTGCAGTCTAAAGAATAAAACATACCTGAATATAGGCACTTTATATCTGATTTCAATGTTGTTTAAACATTATTTTAAATTCATATATCAACCTCAAAATACTTGGGCATGCAACCAAAATAAACCAGTATTTGTTATACATTTAGCATATGATATTCAAAGCATTCTTTGATGACATTCATTAGTAATCAGCATCAGTGGTTGTTTTCTCAATCCACATCTTGTTTAACTTGTATAAACCAGTAAAAACATATTAATTTAAATTTGATACAACCTCAAACACATGATTATGGCTTGTGCTCAATACTTACTGAACTTTGATTTCTAGCAGGTGGTTTAGCATTATCCTCACTGTCACTGGATGAGCAACCACCTACCAATAAAAAAGTTACAATGTCTATGCTTTAAAATATATCATAAGAATATACACAGTGCTATACATTAAAAGTCACCTTGCTGCGAACAGACTTTATGTCTTTATCCAGATGACTGAACGCAAAAAGTCATTACTTGTGTTATACCTTGAATGAATGTCATACAGAAACATTAATATTGATGAAGATAGACAGCCCAAATATTAGTCTTTAACAAGTGGGGACATGTGAACATTTAATTAAGGACAGTGTAACATGTAAATGAGGACAGGCTTGAATAAGGATTTACTGGTACATACATTATCAAAACTTGTACCAGCATTGAATTTTCCTGAATAATGTATTCTTGGGCTGAGTGCAAAACAGTTGAAACTGTGTATGAATAACAGGGTTGGCTTATTGACCGGTCAATTGAGTATTGACCGGACCGGTGGTCAATACTGGTCAATAGTGGTCATTACTGGTCAATTGAATTTTTTTCACAACCAAACTGTCCAAAATGTTCTAATTCATTTAAAATCTTTAAGGCCCGTACAATAGCCCCTTTAAGGACCCAAATGGTACTTCATTTGTGGTAAAATATTGGATAATCCATAAATGAACACAACTCATTAACTGGTATGTTACTATGTTCGATAAGTAATAGAAATATATTTTCTGCCGGTTAAGTAAAGCAAATTAGATAGAAAATAATTTCCTTTGATCGAGTAAGATCTTTTGAAGGTACCCATCAAAAGTTGTTTTGTTCATTGGTTTAATGCACGAGTTCTCATGTGTATTGTTCTAAAATATACGGTCATTCAGCTTTGGGCATTCAACACTTACAGACACATTTTCTTACGGACTTGGAAACTATAGTGCATATATAAACAGCATGACATATAGGTGTTTATGATAAGTAATAGATTGAAATCAATAAATGTAGTATGTTAAAAGTTTCAAGTTACATAATGTTTGCATGTTTTATGTAATTTATGTATTGGATTTGGAGAAGAACATTCCGTCAGCTTTGCCTAAGTGCTCAGTACAATATATACATTATCTGAAACAGTATGACTCGGTTGTTTACATGTGCAAAGATCTTTGAGGTCAAAGGAATTGCAGACACCTCTCAGTCTCCTGACCATCAATTGTCAAACACAAGTGCTAATTGGCAAGTGTAAGTATGGTTATTGATAATCCTTAAATAAACACATTGGCATCTTAATTGACATGTTCCCAAGTTCAATAAACAATAGAAGTGTGAAACAACACCCCTCAAACTCTTGTCCATCTAATGTCATACAAAAGTGTTAGTTGGCAAGAGTGTAATACCTACTGGTGGTGGAAAATTGCCTTTGCTTAATATAAAGATTTTTCAAGTTACTGAATCATATTTTGTCTAAAAACTCACCAGAATAAAGTCTGAAAACTCATGTTTGGGGATTTTATGATCACATTGCTGAGGGAAATAAGACAATTTTTAAGTGCACAGCATGTTCAAGTGAAGTTAGTTCTAAAGTAACTTTTAAGTAGAAATTAAATAAGAGTTAAATGGTTTGTTTTCTTCATTTCTTTTATGAAAACTTGAAAAAAAAGTTCAATTGACCAGTATTGACCATTTGGGGAGTATTGACCGGGATGGTTTTAACCGGTTAAAACGCGGGTTTAAACCAGGGGCAGTCGATTGGTGCCAACCCTGATGAATAAAGAAGAAATTACAAATGTTTTGCACTCAACCCACATATTGAAAACAGCACAAACGCCAAAAAACTGACTCCCCTATTTTTTAATTATGCATGCATTACCTTTTTATGTATTTTTTTTATTGATTTTCTTAGTAAACATTCTAGTGAAAGAATATAAATATCATAAAATCAAAGGTACACCAGAAAATTGGCATCATACAAAAGTTGCTAATAATCCAAGTGTTACAATATCCTGACATTTCTGACATTTTTTCCTTCAACAAATCTTTAAACGTTCACAATGAAATGATGGGCCTAACTTTGTTAATCTGTAGTCCCTATTAATAAGCACATTTTACTTTTGAATAAGTATACAAGAATAACCTTTAAGTCTCAACTCCAATGCTTCTCAATATTACTCTTAGATATGTCTTTCTCATATTACTTCAAACAGAAACAACAAATATTAAAACAGAATGAAGAAAAGTATTTCCATCAGTAAGTCACTAATACAAACATACTAATTATATAAGTCACAAAATGAGGACAGTGTAAACCTTCTATTAAAGACAGTGTAACTGTCAAATAAGGACATGTACACATATAAGTAACTGAGATGTTTTTGTTGACTTCTAAAGGAAATAAAATTCTAATAGCAAATGATAGTGTCTCTAGCTGGGAGCGAACCCGCACCGTCACGGCGACAGCGCCTAGCCATACAATTCCTGCGACGTAACCAACTGAGCTAACCGAGACAACGCCAAAAAACGTTGATCGGATAGCCCTGATATACGTAACAATCACTGCATGACATCGGTAACGGGTTATGTTACTGATAACAGTACTGACTAAATGTACGGGGAGACTTTTTACGGCCGCCACACTGCACAAATAGCGCTACTGTGAATTTCAAATGATAGTGTCTCTAGCTGGGAGCGAACCCGCACCGTCACGGCGACAGCGCCTAGCCATACAATTCCTGCGACGTAACCAACTGAGCTAACCGAGACAACGCCAAAAAACGTTGATCGGATAGCCCTGATATACGTAACAATCACTGCATGACATCGGTAACGGGTTATGTTACTGATAACAGTACTGACTAAATGTACGGGGAGACTTTTTACGGCCGCCACACTGCACAAATAGCGCTACTGTGAATTTCAAATGCCAAATAAACATATTTATACATATAAATTAATATGTAACCTGTAATAAGAACTGGGCCTATGTAGCATTCATTCTCAGTTTTCAAGATTTTTTTCGACTAAGACAGTTCTGGTAAAATTCATACATTTGTAAATGTTTCAACTTACATGCAGGCACAATCAGGATGTCAGTATCTTCAATCTGGGTGGTCAACTTGAACCCATCAAATAGTTTGAAGAATCCCTATTTAACATATAAGAGTTTATCATGACATCACAATGTAAAGCGCTAATCCACTGAAAAAAAATTATTTTGTAGTCTGCACACATGTTAAGTGGAATGAAACAGAATTTTAACCCTTTACTCCATATATACACATTTTAACCCATGTGAGACCAGTGTAGATCTAGATCAGCCAGCACATCCATGCAATCTGATCTGGATCTGCAATGGTCACAACTTGGTCAGAAATAACCTGATGAATCTAAAAGCAAATAGTGTAGATCCAAACGCGCCAGCTGATCTGGATCTACACTGTTTGCCAATGCAATTAAGGTGTATTCTATGGTGGAAAGAGTTAACAGTTTCTTTGCAACCATACCTTGCACTAGCCCTTTGATTACATGTTGTATCAGAAATACTGATTTATTAACATTTAATTATGAAGTGTTGCAAGCTCAATAAAGATCAGGAGCCATATTCCAAAACTTAGTACACTGAGGACAGTGTGTAACTGCTACTGAGGACTGTGTAATGTGAAAATGGGGACATTTAGATATTTGAGTGAGAATGTAAGTGTTACAATTTTACTACTCCCAACAAATTCAACAAATATTGGAAAACAAACAATGCTGCCAGTGCTGAAAAGAGTGCTAACTATATATTGCCTAACTTACTTGCACCTGAATAGAAAGTCACACAAAATCTGGCTAAAACATTTGAGATCTTTCATAAAATTGAAAATCAAATAAACTTTATACTTACTTGATTTGGATAAATGCCTGAAAATGCAACTGTTGTGCATTTACTATCTTAATCAACAGCTGTCAAATTGTATTTGGGATCATGTTCCATTTCATTATCAACAGCTGCACCTTCACCACTAAATGTCAGGTTTCCCTTCATCAACTAGATCAATGGATGCCCCTTCACCACTAATGTTAGGTTCCTCTTGATAATGGGCTTCATCATCACTAATGTCAGGTTCCCCACAAAGAGTTGTTGTGAACCCTGGTATTTCCTCTGGGTCATTTTGGTACTGGCAGTCTTCTTACCATTGACTTAGTCCAAATCTGTGTTGTGTATATCTACCAAAGTATTTAAATGACAGTTATTAAACATTACAGTATGTCTGAGTGCCCATATGGGGTTTTGTTCACAGAAAGACACAATAAATCAGAATTGGAATTTTTGTAACAAAGTTGGATGTGTTCTATGGACACATTTCTAGTTCTTTCTGCATCAAGTAATAATGTGTAAAGGATAAGACTCTCAAAGATACAAGAAATTTCACACAATTGTGTTAGTTTTCCATCATTTTAGGTGTATACATGTATCCATGTAAGAATAAAAATTAGCAAGTTTGTGAAAATCTAACTTCTGAGTTTGAATGCATCTTTAACATGCTAGTTGTTAGTGCTTATTTGGGTTATCACCGTTGCTAAAATGACAGTCTTGCCTAATACATTGGCCCTCTTGTACTATTTTTCTTCTTCTCTTTTGTGCATTCATTAAAACAGTTATAAATGTTATTGAGATTAATTTAAAATAAAGCATAAAAATGTAAGGCTTGATTTATTGATCCAGAAAAAGAATCGTAAACATGTATCAAAAGAATTGGGATTCATAAAAATAGATAACTAATATTATACATTATAGACCTCTGAAATTTCAGAATCGTCCTTGTTCAATTTTAGAAAAACAGGCTATATTGTGATAAATAAGTCATAGGATATACAGCAATTCACGGATATTTACATAGGTAAATTATAACTGCTGATTATCGATCAGCATGGGCTTATTGGTTTTACTGCAGTGAGCACGACAGGATATACATGTAAGCGATAAAATCATGATTTGTAAGGGAGTGTCCTCATCCTGTTGAAAAACCGACCTTCTTCAACATATTTTCGATCATATACTTTAAATAGTCAACCTTATTCAACATTTACTGGCTATGCTTAACAGGCTTTCCAATCGTTTCCTCCACTAGTCATTTCCTCTCCTGGTGTCCTTAATGGAAGGGGAAGACTACAGTGTGATAAAAGAGTTAATACCATTTTGTAATGGAAAACCTAGACCGTCCCATGCACAAACACCCACTAGCACCCCGATAGTGAATAGAAATAAGACTAGTAAGGAAGCAGTTACATAAAATATTTCTCAACTGTAGTAGATCTATATCCTGGAAAAAATACAAAACAAATGGGTTTAAACTGCATTTTTTTCTGTTTGTATGCAATAAAAAATTCACAGGTTAAAGCACATAATTTGTTAAACCACAGGAACCTGAATTTTCATCAGAAAACATCGAGATCCCACATACACAACATTTAACCCTATAGGCCTTTATAATAAACTGATAAACACAAGGAAGAGTGCAACGAAATCGTACCCCACCCACTAAATCGTTACAAGAATTTTCCAGCTACAGTCCTGACGCAAGGGTTTTCGGGGTAAAGCATTTCAAAGAAACTAAAATCTAATGTTTGCAATAATTACCTCTTATGAATAGTTCTTCTGAATTCCGCTAAAGAACGTTTTTGCTACTTAAAATTTTGTCGTCCAGGCCATTTGCTAGATGTCACACTATTTGCCGTATTCCGGTACATTCCGGACGTGCGTCTTAATTATTTGACTGTTTCAATGCGCGTGTCTGTACATTCAGCAGACTATTTTCTGATAACGACGGAGAAAGAATCTACTTAATTATCAAATATTGGAGCCCACCATAGATTAAAATTATTTCTAAGTACATATCATTTAAAGTTATAATTTGATATTATTGCAAAGTAACTATTAAAATGCTGTTTTAAGGTGTTTAAAGAGTTTTTTTATTTGAAATATTTTCATTGACAAAGATTAATGTATATATTATAAAAAAAAATCCCGGCCAGTACAAATAGCGAAATTGTGATAATTACGTGATCTACAATGGTTTACCAATATATCATTTTAATGTAAAACTTTTATTTTTCATCTAACAATAAAGAATGGATGTTTGTAATGTGATATAATGACTATCACATTAGCCTGCAGTACAATTATGATGTAACGGATTAAGCATATGATAAATCGTTTCATGATAAAATTTTAAGTTACATTTGAAAAGTTTGAATGTTGTTTTATATCGAGAGTCATTCTGAACTGCAGTTGTCACATGCCGACGAGAGTACATAACTCGACGGTTTTTTTGTAGCCTTTAGGAAAGACATAAATGTACATAGGGATCTATAATAACATAAATATGCGTTGCATAACACAGTCAGATTGTGCACATGTATATAAGTGATCTAGCAAAGAATCGAGAAATTGTCAGTCATGCATTATCATGGTGTATTATACTATAATTTTTATAAAGAAATTGTAAAATTATTTCAGTATGATTGTGTCCAATCTAACGTCCACTATCAAATATGATTTTCAGACGTCTTTATGAGATTTCAAACTGAACAGGGAATAAAGTGTAGATTTTCAACAAATGTATTTATTATCTATTAAGAAAACAAAAATGTATATGCATCTGTATACCGTGCGCGCAGAGTGCTTAGCGACCATTATTACTTAATCGTGCGCGGATACTCTGTCACCTAACAAGAGAATGAAAAAAACACAAGTATACAGATTATGTTTAAATGATCTTATTATCTTAACTATTACACACATAAATTTAATAACAATATTTATGCTATTAGCTTCAGTGGCGGTAATCGGTATGAACGGTTACAGGAATATGACCATACTCATTAATTTATATTAATTTGAGTTTATTTGAATGTATATAGTACTATGTTGTGCCGTAATCTAGTACGTACATACATGTGATAGTGATGAATATTGTTGTGTTTTTGTTGTTGTTGTTTTTTTACATGAAACTGGATTAATATCCAGCTCGCCTTATATATGTCACTGTTTTACGCAAAGTAAGAAAATGACTGTTAATAATTTCAGACAATATGAATTAACTTCACTCAAATTACTTGTTTTAACCTGACAAAATTTAAATAGTTAAAATTCATACCCAAAGAAATCAGTTTCCCTGTTTTGGCAAGGGAACACTGCAAAGGATCCTTGCAGGCGTTTTTACAAAATGTTTACTGGACATCAGCATGTACAATCAACATAATATTAACAATACACATGGACTTAATTAACTCTCATTTTAAAAAAGTCACTGGTTAAAATGTGACTAAAATTCCAGTCATTACACAATAAGAAAATTCCAGTCTTTACACAATAAGAATAATTAGCGCAAATATTTCATCAAACATAACCTCAATCTTATTGTTGCTGATCAACATTAAAACACTGATGCAATCACGTATTGATGATTTCCACGACAAACCCAGATAAACATGGCAACTCTTATGGAGGGAGCCTGATGTACAGTTTGTAGGTCAAAGTTTTAAACTTCAGTGACTGGCTAATTCAGCTAAAAGATAATATTTATCAACTTAAAAGTTGCACATAATTTTAGGCAAGGCGCTCAGATTTTAGGGCATGGTACAGCAATCTAAGGACAGGGCCTAGCTTTACCACTGTCGAGTCTAACACTTGTGGTTTCGAAAAATTTTTGTTTTTCTTTTTTGTTGACATGGCAACATGAGTTCTTTATGGACTGCAATTTAAACAAAGAGATGCATGCTGGAGACATCTTTACCAAGTATCAACAATGTTGAAGAACACTGAGGACAGTGCTTAACGTCTACTGAGGACTGTGTAATGTGCAAATAGGGACATTAGGCCATAGAGAATTAATTCCTAGTTTCTCATCCCCGCCCGCCCCTCGAAAGTTACTCCGCCCGAACGTTTTTTATTTTGAAAAAAATACGTACATCAAAAATTTACCTTGCGTTTATTTATTTTTATTTAACCTCATTTTAATAATAGCATTTCTGTACAACGTTCTTAATTCTTATAATGAAAAAGTAAGTTGTTTAAACTTCAACGTTCGCATTTCATCTTCTTCCCGAAATACGCAGGGCTCACTTCGGAGCATCGTCGGATTTAAATTAAATTTTAATAACACATAGACTAATACGAACGAACTATATTTCTGACCGTGCAACGATTGACGTATATTTCTGACCGTGCATTTTAATTTACAATGTTTATGTCCGATGTTTATAATATTTATTACGAGCCAGAAAAAAATAATTATTTTTTCCGTCCGAAGACTTCGGTAAAATACGGTATATAAATTTAGTCTATTTTAAAATAGTAATCACTAATAAAACAACAAATTCTTATATATTGCCAATATATAGATGCGTTCACAGGGAGAATGAAAAATAAAAATTAAAAAATAAAACCCGCCCACCCGCCCCATGTTTTCCCAAAAATAGGATGAGAATCTAGGAATTAATTTTCTATGGCCTTAGATACTATCCACTCCGGATACACCGAGATAGTCGGGAGTTCGCTTGGTTTCTCGTTATATCCGGGTCTTGTTATAACCGGGATAGAACAAATTAAGAAATTCGACACCATCGGGCATCATTTATTTATACTTTCGCGTACATCCTTTTTGAAAGCCATATTATGGGAGGGAACTGTCTAAATTTTATAACAACATATCATGGAATTTAAACAAAGCATTTAAAAACACATGCATGTACTAGCCTAACAGCGGGTTTTTATTATAATGTACATTTTAAATTTCGCTTCAAAATTCACGCAGTGTATTTCTTACGAACACCGAAAAACACTACAAGAAATTAGCCACTTCATCCGTGTTAATCACTTAAATAAAATTTTTGTTAACATAACATTTCCTCATCTAAAGGACAGTTCCGAAAAAAAAGCATGGGACGGTGAATATACGCCTTTCCAATAATTCGATGAATTTATTTGGTTACCTCCCCTCTCCAGTCACGTGACTGCTTTACAGGAAAAATGATTGCGCGCTGTAATAACGTAATAGGGAATATGTACCTACAACTTTCATTTTTATCATAAAATTATTTTTTGAAAAATGTATTTTCTCTTTGAATTAGTAATAATACATCAGCGTCAAGATATTTTTGAAAATAATTGATAAAACAATCAGGTTTCTGACTAAAAGTGTCAATTCATTATTCCTCGCATTAAACACTAAACGACTTGAACTAACAGACAGTCGCAGGGTTCTCTTCACGGCTTAATTGAGTCTCGTTTCCGGATTAGCGTGTCTATTCAACTACTGACATCATGTTGTGATTATGTCGGCGGCGATTGATTTTGAAGGCGGCATGCCATAAACATGTCAAACTGTCTCGCACATGGGGTCATCTGTCAATTACTTAAAGGGGCAGATATCATTGACCAATAGAGATCGTGTAATTTCTGTTTGCAAGGTATCTACACCTCCCAATTCTTAAGTATTTCGGAGTCCTTTAACTACTGGATGTGCCAGCAAATGTATTTGATTTAGCACTTAAATGGATTCTTAATCAACATTACGACACGTTATAGAAGCAAAAGCCGTCAATAAGAAACAAATCTTGTCAAAACATTTTATATATGTTTAATTAAGAGTTTGGGCTTTTATGCCAAAATTACAATCTGTCAAACCTAAGAAATCTAAATTGGATATTCAACCATATTGTGATATAAATATTCCCATCTTTTTGGAAGCCGGCATCTAAATCCTTGGATTTTATTCTACGAATGATACTTCTACAACAAACAATCAGATTTCCGATCCTGTTTTATTTCAAGACAGAATCAATCATATTTGCTTGTGAAGTATACGTAACATTTTAAATATTCAAATTATTTACACGTTGACCATAAACGCCTTAAATTTTTAGGACAATTCTATTGTTCAATTGTGTAAGTATGAACAAATTCAGATTGTATTTTTTGTCTACAGATCATGTAACCAGATGTTGACATATCACGATTTCCGGATAATAGCGCATTACTAGCCTTAGAAATTTGCAACATTTACACCAGTAAATTATATTTTCAGCAGAAAAGATATTAAGAAGAAATTGTTTAACATAATTGGTAAAATTAATGCTTATGTTTGTCCAAATTGCGTTTCATACTGCCTACTATCAACAAGAATGGTACATGTTCTTAAATCATTAAAAATCTAAATATCTAACAAATAGTAAACATAAAAAAGTCTGGCTAGAATAACAGACCAGCAACTTATTTTTTCACCGCCGGCGACGAACGCAGACCTGCAATATAGCGGATAAGGTTAGCTATTATGTGCTTAAGCCATTAGTCCGATCGTTCAGATATCCTGCAGAGCCTCGTTTTGGATTGATTTTCTGTCGCGGGAAGTAACTCGTACAGGACTGCGAAACTGTTTATTGGAAAGGCGTATATGCACATTGTACTGGTATCTCGCTAAAACTGATCTCTTTATAAACGGTATAAAATGAAAAGAAAATAGAAGGGAAAAGGTCGGGACACAGTAGAATGTACTTATAAGCGGTATCTTGTTAAAAGCGGTCTCGTTATTAGTGGAGAAGACGTTTTAATAATAATTATAAATGTACCATAAGCTTTATTTTGTTTTCCAAAAACAGTATCATAAAACAGAATTTCACACGTTAAATATATATAAGACTGTGAAACAATGCTTCAAGAGTATTGTTATTGTAAAATCAGTAATATTCGTGGGACATTAATTTTCGTGGATTTTGTGGGTAGGTGTAACTATCTTGCCGCTTTATTTAATCATGGCAATTAGTTCTAAAAATAAAAATCAAATGCATGTGTTATGTAAATGGCTGGTTATGATACAATGCCTAGTACATGTCCCCTTTAAAGTTTCACATACCACATGTATATATACTTCAGATTCACTTTGATAATCTGTACTCAGTCTGCTGACACAGCAACTATTTAACGGAATAAATCTGATGAATAAACAGACATTTTAAGGTGTGACTTCAAAGATGTAACATACCCAACATATGCTTCTTAATCTTATAAAGCCTATACTTTAAGTGGTGAAGATGTATTAAATTATTCTGTGGATAATGTATGTATTTACCTTTTCCCAAGGTAGTTCAGCAATCCCATAGTCATATGTTATCTTTTCACCAATCTCAAGACAAGAGATGTTTGCTTAAACTGATGCTCCTCAAAACGTATTGAAGGTCACTGTGACCTTGACCTTTGACCTTCCGAACTGACAATCAATAGGGGTTTTCTACTGGTGTTGACAAATATCTCTACCAAATTTGAGGACTATAGGGGAAAGCATTGTCTAGTTATTAATCGGTCAAGGTATGGTTACGGACGGAAGGCGGACGGACCAACCGACCGACATGTGCAAAGCAATATATACCCTCACTTTTTCGAAGAGGGGCATAAAAATGTGTATGCGAATGGTCCAACAGACATTTTTACTGTTTAATAAAACAATTTAATGCCCTGGTTCGTACACCTGAATATTAAGATAAGAATAATTTTATATAGCCCAGGTGAGCTAAAAAATAATGTCACACAATTTGCAGCATAATGCCTTTTAATGAGCCTTTGTGAACCACTTGTATCAGAAACTCAATATTTAGCAATTTTTCTTTTTGATTGCCAAGGCAACAGGAACTCTACATAAACATGTAAGGCTGTGGATTTCAAGTTAAGTGGCGATCCGATCTAATCCGTGATTCAGAGCTTATGATTAACAAATCAAACCTCGAACTGTAAATGGAGGAGTGTTAACTAATCTTTTATTAATGTAGATGTGAATCGCGATCCATCGATCTTAAGATTAACGATTATCCAATTCAAATTGTCAGTGTCTGTACCGCGAATATCCGATAAATCGTTACAACTCAAATGAAATGTAATTTAAACATTAAAGAGAAACATGTTGGAGACATATTTGCCAAGAATCAACAATGTTGAAGTACACTGAGGACAGTTCATTAACTTCTACTGAGGACTGTGTAATGTGCAAATGAGGACCCAGTTTATTTTCAGATTTTGATCATTGGGTGGGGAAAAATATTTTGTAAATGTCTACAAAGGGGAATTTTAGTTAAACTAAAATGCAGTAAAAATGGACATTTTTAGTTAAATTAAAATGCAGTAAAAACTTTAAAAAATGTTTTAACAATTCTTTAAAGACATTAAACTATGTGAATAAAACAATTGGGGTTTAATAGTTTACAGCTTTAATTAACTTCAATTATTAATTCAGCAATCATTGCATGAAAATCATCATTGTCTAAATGACCTGCACCTCCATTTTATTTTCTGGATGCCTTGACCTCTTAAAAATATTTATCAGAACAAATTTCGTTTCAAATTGCTTTTAAAATATACTGTTTTAAGAATGGATGCACATAATTTATATATGTATGCTTGTTTCATATAAGTTTTCAATATTTCATTACAATTTCATCAAAAAGAAGTGTTTGAAACTCTACAATCGCATAATTAAAATTATGTCTTATTATTTAATATGAAATTTCCATCGTATGAAGTCTCCAGTTCCACGATAAACAGGTGCAAAGTGGTGAATAGTGAAGGTGATAAATACGCACACTTATTCAAACCAATCTGATCCGTTTTCATCCCTTTCCCATCCCCATCTCATCCCATCCAATTCATTATAATTATATATTATACGGACACACTTGAGCGGCGCGCGCTTATTACGGTGACAAATGAATTACATATTTATTCAGTAGCATATAAAAGCCACATTAGGCGTAAAAATACCTTTTTTCGTTTTTTTTTCTCAAAATGCCTTTTATTTTGGTGCCCTCTTATAGTTTCCAAAACAGATCCCGTTGGCTATATAAGCTTTATTTGCTTTTTGGCAACTAGTATAGTTATAGTGAAATGGTATTTTGAGTTATGTCATACTTCTTTGTTTACATTTTGCTATATTTATGGCATTTTTTTTCACTTCAAGCACTTCTCTCTTTGGGTGATAAATTGCTAACATGCTTTAAATCCATCCTTACAACATTACAAAACATATTTCGCCCTTTTTAGAGAAACATATTGTATTAATTTCTGAGGTATAATGTGCTTCTAAACGGTTAACTTTATATAGTTAGTCATTACAGAATCTTTATTTACTAAATCATGAAATGTCAATTTCTTAAAATAGAAATCTATTCCGTGGAAATGGGACTTAAATAAATGTTAAAATTTTAGTTATATTTCATGATAACGCCACTGATGTACAAAACAACTTTATTGTGTAGATAATTGTCGTATACTACCAAAATGAAATTACTTATCAAACTTTTAATCATCCTCGATAGGAAAAATTTCCGCCATCTCGTAGGCGAAATGTCCATTTAGTACAGACAAAAGATATAATAATGTTAACAACACAGTGGAAATATATCCACTGGCATTTTCAATCATTATTACTTTATTATCAATATCAAAACCTATGACATGCAAGCCAATTGCATACGAATTTTTACAAAATTTTCAGATAAAGTTAAAATATCAAACATGTAATAGTATGTGTGCTCAATAATCTAAATAAATCTAACCATCTACCAGTCGGTTGAAATTGAATATCCATTTGAAATACATGCTAAACGAAAAAATATCAAAGTTGTTAGCGCTGCGAAATATACAACATGGTACAAAATGTATGCATGTTTAACAACATATCCCGTGCAAATCTTCAGTTGTTTTAATTTCACGAAAACTTGTCATTTATAATTAGTAGTTCGTTTAAATCTATTTTTACTAACTGTAAAGCAATATCTTCTCGTTACTGTTACTATGAAATCGGTCAGTTTTTTTTTTTTAAATTTCTTTATCGACATTATTTTAATAAAGTGGCCAAATATGGCGTCATTACGAAATTTATACAAACGTATACAGCGAAATTTATGAAACGTAAATTACATTTTATTTAATACGATTGGGGAAAATTGCGCATTCTGGCTTTGAGTCTGTTAATACATTATGAGTCTTCCTTTAGATATTTTTATAGGGAAGACAGCAATATCATGTTACGAGATAATGTCTCGTATAATGGTTGAAATTATTTTTGAGCCAATGGCCATTCAGTATTTTTCAAATATTTCGAACCTTAATTCTCATAATGTTGCGCGTCGGAAATGCGGAGAATGTTTTGTCAGTTACAAAAATAATTTCAACCATTATATACGTTATAGTTGATTTAGAGGCTTGTATGAAAAATTAAACGGTCGCCCAGCTGCGCTGGGCTTGACCGTTTAATTTTCATACAAGCCTCTAAATCAACAATTACCTATACGTAATGTAGATCGAGCTCACGTTTTTATGCACTAATACGGTTTATGAGAATGCACACATGTAGGCAATGAAGATTTGTTGTATGGCAAGTAAAACAGAAACTTAATTATGCGTTATTTTAACAGTTCGTTGCTTTAATGCATTACGAACGATGCATCTAGTACATCAGACGTAATTTCATAATAAATTCCATATGAATACCCATACACATTTGTTAACGAAAATAATGTGTTCTATAATAAATCATTTTTAAAATTAACTCCAGGTTACGATGTGTGACTAACAGTATCATTTAGCTGAGCAGAATCGTTCTGTAATGATTCACTTTGTGATGCCTTGTCTTTTTCACCAAATAGCGACCCCCAAATAGTACATTATTTAAAGGGAGGTGTGCAGGGTCGAGCCGAACGGTAAAATCGTAAGCAGATCGATCTATGTAACACTTACGTGTACTTTTCACTAAATTCTACATTTCAAACCCTCCAGGAGGAAGTTTTCGGTTAATTTTACCGGACCTGAAAACAATCCGCTGAAGAAATACCTATACAAAACTACATAATATATTTAGCTATCAATCTATGTTTAGCTGATCGCTGAGCTTACTATTCGTGGTGACCCAGGCATTTTGAAACAAATGGCGACGTCACCAAATGCGTGTTTTGGTTGAAGTGATCACGAGACAATCCCCAAAACCACCGCGGCTTTACGCGGGAAATACAAAAATAGCTAACCTATGCGCGTCGCATAGGATAGGAAAAACCATTTATATATCTTTAAAAAAAACAACAAATATTGGTTTGATATATTTCGGGTGTAAATCAATATTTGACCTTAAAATAATGATATTCAACAGATTAATAATCCTTTTAATCAATCCTGTTCCATTCATCAATCCTGCACATCACCCTTTAAAATTTGTATATTTTCAATTTGTAACTGTTCGCCACGAAAAAGTAGAACTTTCCACAGCAATCAATCTGTTAAACGTAGAGACTAAACAGTCTTCATAAACATGTTGTTTCTATAAATTTGAATGATCGCTCCGACTGTCGAGCCCAGAAGGACATCATATTTCGCTTCTCCAAAAAAGTTTGAGTCTTTGAGTTATCAAAATCACCATTGGCTTTCAGTTGTAAGTAAACACAAAATGAGAAATATGAGTAATACACCATTTGATATCATGAAGACCCACAATATTCAATGTTAATTTTATATGACAATTCATAAATTATCTAATACTGAATACAAGACATCTGAGGACTTATAGATATGGTAAGAACAGAGACGAATGAGGACACAGTTGCCAATATTATACTTCAACGGCTAATATATAAGCGAAACGTATTGTATTTTGTCAAATTGTATTCTACATCCTAAAATATAGCATTTCTGGTAGAATTTTAATCTAAGAGCTGAACTTAAATAATGTAGGAAGCACTTTTCGGAATTTGGCGCCGTTTTTTGATATGATAACGATGACGTCATATGCGCATGCGCATAATCATTGAGTGTGAAATCGCTATGCGCAGAAAATGATGAAAATTTCAAATAATGATACACACGTCAAAAAATGCTAGGAATTCAACGGCGAATGAGACCTTTTGATTTTAAAAGTTAAAAACACGTTTTATAGAAAAATATGTATTTTGAAGTATTTTTTCATTGTAACCAATTGAGGACGTCCTCATTTTACCGACGAGTCCCCAGTCGTTGCTGTTCTTACTTATACATGTCCTTATTGTCCTATGCGTACCAAACCACGTGCGCGCGCACACACACACACACCTACGCACTCATGAACACAAACGCTCTTGTACTCATGCACAGACGCACACACAAACAAACATAAGAACTATCTTATACACAAGTCCCTATCTATAATTCACGGGTATAAACACACTCACGCACACACACACACACACACACACGAGTGTATAAACAAAGCCCACATGAATACACTTACATGCAAACGCACACGCGGAAATACAAACGCATGCACGCATACACTAGCAGTCATTTTTGGCGCGTCAATTATAATGAAGACGTTGACGTCGGCGTCGTTTATGGTTTATTATTTCCGGTTATGAATTATGTAGAAAAGATGTAGACTTAAGCGATTTGTATTATTTGATAAAGGCCATAAGGCCGAAATGTCAAAATTAAGAGTGTTTTTATTAAAAGTTGGTTCCATTTTGGTCAGAAATAACCTAATGAATCAAAAACCGAACAGTTTAGATCCTGATCAGATGGCACAGATGTGCAGGCTGATCTGGATCTAAACTGTTTCCCTTTGTAATAAAGGTGTATCTATGGAGGAAAGGGTTAACAGTTAATTGCAATTAATCCAGTACAATATTCAACAACAGCCATACTTAAAAAACAGTTACTGCCCTTCTTTAACAACAATAGAAACCAGAGATGTGTCCACGGGGAAACAGATGCCCCCAGTGTCAGTTATTATTGTCATAAAAGTCCATATTGTGGTCACAGTACACTTTCCTTCAAGATAACAAGATAAACACAAGTGCTGTTGTGCTAAACAGCAAGGTTTATCATCCTTTCAATTGGAATTACTTCTGTCTAAGAATACAGATCTATCAATTTATACACTCACAATTTTTGTAGGAAAATTAACAAAGATAATTCTAAGGCGGTAACTCTTCGTGTTCTCATTTTTGTTATTTGTTTGTGGTGTCTTTTTTGAGATCTAGCTGGTTTTTGAAAATCTTTGAAACTGATCATTTTATTAACCATGCTCTCTACCTCTCTCTTCTTCTAAACTGTGTGGGAGGCCGATTTTTCTGAATGTGGCAATTCCTGATATGCATATTTCACCTTTTTTAAACAATGAGAGATAATCCAATCAGAGAAACCCCACACTTACTTACTTCTACCTGTACAAAACCCCAGTTGCCCAACAAGACATGATGATCAACATACCTGTAAAGTTTCATGATTGTGCCTCTCATACTTTTTGAGTTACTTGTGACACAAGAATACATGGTAAATGTATTGAAATACATGAAGGGCCATAATTCTGGTTTTAATAGGTGTGGCCAGAAACAAAACCCCAGGTGCACAACTACACAATCATAATGGTCAACATACCTGTAAAGTTTCATGACTGTGACAAAAGCCTAGTTATTGGAAGGAGATCTAGCTGGTTTTTGAAAATCTTTACTCCATTTGAATGTCTTTTATCACATGACAACCAGTCTAGCACATCCATGGTATCTCATCTGGATTTACATTGTTCACTTCTTCGCCAGAAATAATCTAGTGAATGTAAAAGTGAACGATGTAGATCTTGATCATATGGCACATAATTATGTACTACACTGTTTGCCCATGTGATAGCTGTAACTATGGAGTAAAGGTTTAGCTATGTGAACAAAGCTTACCCAAAGGTACTGACCACACAGTCCTTTCTGTAGTAAGGAGGGATGTTATCTGGTGGTAGAGCTTGTATGCCCCGGTTCTGGTCAACAATAAGCATGTACAAAGCAGCTTACCCAAAGGTACTGACCACACAGTCCTTTCTGTAGTAAGGAGGGATGTTATCTGGTGGTAGAGCTTGTATGCCCGGGTTCTGGTCAACAATAAGCATGTACAAAGCAGCTTACCCAAAGGTACTGACCACACAGTCCTTTCTGTAGTGAGGAGGTATGTTATCTGGTGGCAGAGCATATATGCCCGGGTTCTGGTCAACAATAAGCATCTTCAGTGCTGTCAGCTCATCATAAATCACTGCAAATATATCACTAAGTTACCAAGTTTGCCAAATTAATTTTTGAGAGGTCTATCGGAACTTATCTAGAGAGGTTTTGCCAGAGTGAGAGATTGTTGTTGAAGGTTTTCATACTAACCCCCGGTGATAATATCTCAATGGTGTTGAGGTCGTAGAAACATCAGTGTCACAAAATCAAGTTGTTAATTTGATGTGTGAGCAGCCAAAACAGCAGTGAAAATGAAATGTCTATAATGTTAATTAAACATTGCAATCTGTAACTAAAGCTTTACAATACATGTATATAGTTTTGGAAAAATCTGCATGCTCTATTTAAGATTTCTACTTTTGGTTTCAATTTAAGAGATCATTGTAAACAATGTTGAACAATTTTTTGTAAGAACCACATTTTCTGTTTTCCAACTATTATTTTTTTAAAGCGTCTATGTGTTAACATACCAGGTGGAAGGTATTCCAGTACATTGCCAGCTAGCGATAGTTCAGTTAAATTCTTCAACCAGCACAGTTGTCTTGGAAACACCTGTAGTTTATTTTTATCTAGGGCAAGAGTTTGCAACCTTGAGCAGTTGACCAGGTCACATGGTACAGATGTCAGCTGATTTCTAGAGGCTTCCAGTGTCTCAAGTTTAGACAAGTTGCCCAGTTCTGCAAAGATATCACCATAAATTTGATTATTTCATTTTTTTCTATAAAAAACTAGAATCAATGATCCCGAATTCAAAGATATTAATTATATACCTATGAATAATTTTAGCATAGTGCAGTGTTAATCCGCAAGAACCGTACAACTCGCAAGATTAATAATTCCGTATTGCACATTGTCGTTTTCTGATTCTGTATTTATGCTGCATCCGGTAGTTTTTACATTCCAACATGGCAGATTTCAAATTGCAATATTTTCACAAAATTTTGAATTGTTGACTCCAATTATACTCTTTCTTTAATAAGAGACCGTCAAAGATGAGTAATGCTCCCCGAATGGGTACTTTGTCGCAAAAACAGTTAGTTGTATAACTATTGAGGTGAATTTTGAAAATAGTGTAGTGCTATGAAATCAGATAATTTTAAAATCCAACTATAAATAACAAAGTTATGGACCAGACATGATTTAGGTTCAAGGTCATGCTGTGACCTTGACCTCCAAGGAAACAACCCAAATGTTGTGTGACACGTGGCCTTGATATGATAATCATTTCTGTGAAATAATTTTGAAATCCAACTATAAATAACAGACAGGACAAAATATTGCTTCAAGGTGATGCTGTGACCTTGACCTTCAAGGTAGCGACCAAAATGTTGTGCGAAACATTGTCTAATTTTGGTAATAATTTCTGTGAAATAATTGTAAAATCCGATTTCAAATAACAGTAATGGGCCGGACATGATGTAGCTTCAAGGTCATGCTGTGCCCTTGACCTTCAAGGTAGTGACCCAAATGTTGAGCATATAATGTCGTATCATTATAGTGATCATTTCTGTGAAATAATTTTAAAATCCTACTCCAAACAAAAAGGTTATGGGCCGGACACAATTTTGGTGCAAGGTCATGCTGTGACCTTGACCTTTCATGTAGCAACCCAAATGTTGCGTTCCACATGTTGTGTCGATTTGGTGATCATTTCTGTAAAATAATTTTAAAATCCGACTCCAAACAAAAAAGTTATGGGCTGGACACAATTTTGGTGCAAGGTGATGCTGTGACCTTGACCTTCAAGGTAGCGACCCAACTGTTGAGTGTGACATGTCATCTTATTATGGTGATCATTTTTGTGAAATAATTTTCAAATCCGACTTCAAATAAAAAAGTTATGGGCCGGACATGGTTTTGGTGCAAGGTCATGCTGAGACCTTGACCTTCAAGGTAACGACCAAAATGTTGCGCGTGACACGTCATCTTATTATGGTGATCATTTTTGTGAAATGATTTTAAAATCCAACTTCAAATAAAAAAGTTATGGGCCGGACACGGTTTTGGTGCAAGGTCATGCTGTGACCTTGACCTTCAAGGTAGAGACCCAAATGTTGCGCGCGACAAATAATCTCATTATGATGATCATTTCTGTGAAATAATTTTAAAATCCGACTTCAAATTAAAAAGTTATGGGCCGGACACGAATCGGGACAGACGGACTGATGGACAGACAGATGGATGGACGAACAACCTGGTGACTATATGCTCCCCCGAATTTCTTCGGACACAATTTTGGTGCAAGGTGATGCTGTGACCTTGACCTTCAAGGTAGAGACCCAAATGTTGTGCGTGACACGTCGTCTCATTATGGTGATCATTTCTGTGAAATGATTTTAAAATCCGACTTCAAATAAAAAAGTTATGGGCCGGACACAGTTTTGGTGCAAGGTCATGCTGTGACCTTGACCTTCAAGACAGCGACCCAAATGTTGCCCAGGACACATCTCATTATGGTGATCATTTCTGTTAAATATTTTTAAAATCCCACTTCAAATAAAAAAGTTATGGGCCGGACACCGTTTTGATGCAAGGTCATGCTGAGACCTTGACCTTCAAGGTAGCAACCCAAATGTTGCGTTCTACATGTTGTGTCGATATGGTGATCATTTCTGTAAAATAATTTTAAAATGCGACTCCAAACAAAAAAGTTATGGGCCGGACACAATTTTGGTGCAAGGTGATGCTCTGACCTTGACCTTCAAGGTAGCGACCCAAATGTTTCACGCGACATGCCATCTTATTATTGTGATCATTTTTGTGAAATAATTTTCAAATCCGACTTCAAATAAAAAAGTTATGGGCCGGACACGGTTTTGGTGCAAGGTCATGCTGTGACCTTGACCTTCAAGGTAGCAACCCAAATGTTGCATGTTTGTCACGTCGTCTCATTATGGTGATCATTTTTGTGAAATGATTTTAAAATCTGACTTCAAATAAAAAAGTTATGGGCCAGACATGGCTTTGGTGCAAGGTCATGCTGTGACCTTGACCTTCAAGGTAGCAACCCAAATGTTGCACGCAACACGTCTTATTATGGTGATCATTTCTGTGAAATAATTTTCAAATCCTACTTCAAATAAAAAAGTTATGGGCTGGACACGGTTTTGGTGCAAGGTCATGCTGTTACCTTGACCTTCAAGGTAGCGACCTAAATGTTGCGTGTGACATGTCGTCTCATTATGGTTATCATTTCTGTGAAATAATTTTAAAATCCGACTTCAAATAAAAAAGTTATGGGCTGGACACGGTTTTGGTGCAAGGTCATGCTGTGACCTTGACCTTCAAGGTAGCGACCCAAATGTTGCGCATGACACGTTGTCTCATTATGGTGATCATTTCTGTGAAATAATTTTAAAATCCGACTTCAAATCAAACTAGAAATGTGTCCATAGGACACGTATGCCCCAGCTATGCATCGTTTTCAGACACTCAAGTGCAATGATGGGAATAATAGCATTTCAAAGACAGTGATGTGCAAGTAATTATAAGAATATGCATAAACTTGAAGATCAAGTAAATTATTTGTATTTGTGGCACTGTTGTCTGCTCATTACGGAAATGTCTGTGAAGTTGGTGGTAATGCAATGAAAATATTTAAAAAAAAACAACACATATACATGTTTGTATTTTGCAAAGCTTTTGTTTCCCCTTCAAAACAATTACATTTTTAAGCATTAAGTTATCATTTTCTTTTTAAGGCAAGTATTTAAAAAAACTAGCAGTAAGGTAAGCTATTAATAATCATTCTTTACCATTGTATCACAATTTGCAATCAATGCAAGTAGAATCCCTAATAATAAGACCATTCCACTATTACGACATGGGTATTGTACTATTGACACATCGCCTTGTCATAGTGAAAATTTGTGCCAAGTTATTTTGAAATCCCTTCATTCATAAAGAAGTTATAGCCCGAACAAGTAAACTCAAGTTTAAGTAACTGTGACCTTGACCTTGGACTTACAGGCATGGGTAATGTACGCAACACACCGCCTTGTCATGGTGAACATTTGTGCCAAGTTTTTTTGAAAACCCTCCATTCAAAACAAAGTTATAGCCCAGACAAGAAAATTCTATTTTTAGTAACAGTGACCATGACCTTGGACATACAGGCATGGACATGGTACACGACAAACCACCTTGTCATGGTGAACATTTCTGCCAAGATATTTTGAAATTACTCTATTCCTAACATAGTTACAACCCAGACAAGAAAATTCTATTTTTTTGTAACAGTGACCTTGACCTTTGACCTACAGGCATGGGCATGGTACGCGACACACCGCCCTGTCATGGTAAACATTTGTGTCAAGTTATTTTGAAATCCCTCCATTCATAACGAAGTTACAGCCCGGACAAGAAAATTCTATTATTAGTAACAGTAACCTTGACCTTGGACCTACAGGCTTGGGTATTGTGCGGACAGACCGCTTGTCATGGTGAACATTTGTGCCAAGTTATTTTGAAATCCATCCATTCATAACAAAGTAACAGCCCGTACAAGAGACTTCTAAGTATATTCAATTATATACTTAGAAATATAATTTTTTTTTTAGAATACGATTTTGACGGTGTATTTTCGCATATTTTGATAGAATGGAATAACATTAGTGACTTGACACCATTTTTACAAAAAAAGGGCATATTAGTAAGGGTTGGCAGGGGGTGGGGCGGCTGGTCAAGCGCCAGTGTGTTTTTAGTCCTTCAAGTCATTCAAACATTTGAAACTTAACTAATCTTTTTTCTGACAGAATCGATCATGGAGCTTGAAAATGTAAACATTTGTTTGATTACATCACAACGTACTAAATATGACGTAGAGAATTGCTTTATTGTGACATAATTGAATTGGCAGTGAAACAAGGGTATACAATAAAAGGAACATTTTACCAAGGGTTATGTAATTTTAAGAAGTTAAGATAACCCACCATGTGGAAGATGTTTTATAGTATTATTTGACACTTGTAGCTTTTTTAAAGACGTCAGATTTCGGAATGTTGGTGGAAGAGATGCAAGATAGTTGGAAGCTGCATTCAACACCTGCAGATGTCTTAGCTCTCCTATTTCATCTGGTAGTTCTTCAATACTGTTTCCTTCTAGATGTCTAGATAAGAAACAATAACAAAGGTGGACATTAAACACAGTAATTTCATGAGTATGAGAGTTGAAGATGAAAACATTTCGCAACAGGTGAGAAAATGGTGCTGCTCCATTACAGTTTACCCAAGACAACTGACAAGTGTAGACAAATTTTTAACAAATAACAAAATTAATATTTTATCTTTTGTGTTTGAATTCTGTTGTAACAGAGCTTGTTAATACTGTAGAACTGGTTTTATTCACGTTAGTTTTATTTTCGCTAATATTGGCGAATCGCTTACCTTGTGAATTCATAAATATCACGAATAAATGATGAGTTTTGATATATCCCATTATAATTATCCGAAAAGAGGCAACTTAAAATAGAACTGTTGATCATTTCAAGTAGAACATATCATTCCTTTTAGGCCACCATTCATTTATTTGATTTAATTATTCAAATAAATTTGGCAACAATATAAACGAAGCTTTCGTTAATCTATGTAAAGCTTTGAGTAAGTTTTTCTGATACAGGAAACAATATAGCTATTGTCAGCACTGTTTGTTATATTTCACACCTAAACAAAAGACAGTTTGCATACTAATACAGTCTAACCTGACCTAACGGTCACCTCCGAACTGCGGTCACCTCTATTTAGCGGCCATTTTGTGACGCCCCTGACAAATTTCCTTCTATTCTATCACTTAATTCTGCGGTCACCTCCCATCCGCGGTCTTCACGTGACCGCTAAACTACGCGCACCTGCTTCCGATCATAGCTTAACAATACGCTTTTAAACAAGCCGTCGTAATTGTTAATTAATTATCGTGACCGCTAGGCGCGATATTTTTGTATTTGATAATTGATAATAAATGGTTTACTAAAATTTTAATATTGTTTCTAGTTTAGCTATTTGCATAAAAGTGCGAACAGTGTTATTAATTAAAGATGTTTACGTACTTTGGCTCCTGTTGAACTTTATCAGCAGTAGGTGCGAAAAACAACCATTCAGTAACCATTTGGCATCCTTGATTAGGTGACCAAGTGTTTGGACAGCAATTCAACAATTTTATGACAGTTTGCTTATTAAAGACACGTAGTAAACAATAATCAACATATCCTTAAGAATAAATTTTCAACGATTGTCAGCACGATACTTAACGACCGTCATTGTCGTTATCGATTAACCCGGTATTGAAATTGTTACTTCCCTTTTATTCCCTTTCCATTATGCAAAATTTGCCGTGGACATGGACATGGTACACGACAAACCACCTTGTCATGGTGAACATTTCTGCCAAGATATTTTGAAATTACTCTATTCCTAACATAGTTACAACCCAGACAAGAAAATTCTATTTTTTTGTAACAGTGACCTTGACCTTTGACCTACAGGCATGGGCATGGTACGCGACACACCGCCCTGTCATGGTAAACATTTGTGTCAAGTTATTTTGAAATCCCTCCATTCATAACGAAGTTACAGCCCGGACAAGAAAATTCTATTATTAGTAACAGTAACCTTGACTTTGGACCTACAGGCTTGGGTATTGTGCGGACAGACCGCCTTGTCATGGTGAACATTTGTGCCAAGTTATTTTGAAATCCATCCATTCATAACAAAGAAACAGCCCGTACAAGAGACTTCTAAGTATATTCAATTATATACTTAGAAATATAATTTTTTTTTTAGAATACGATTTTGACGGTGTATTTTCGCATATTTTGATAGAATGGAATAACATTAGTGACTTGACACCATTTTTACAAAAAAAGGGCATATTGGTAAGGGTTGGCAGGGGGTGGGGCGGCTGGTCAAGCGCCAGTGTGTTTTTAGTCCTTCAAGTCATTCAAACATTTGAAACTTAACTAATCTTTTTTCTGACAGAATCGATCATGGAGCTTGAAAATGTAAACATTTGTTTGATTACATCACAACGTACTAAATATGACGTAGAGAATTGCTTTATTGTGACATAATTGAATTGGCAGTGAAACAAGGGTATACAATAAAAGGAACATTTTACCAAGGGTTATGTAATTTTAAGAAGTTAAGATAACCCACCATGTGGAAGATGTTTTATAGTATTATTTGACACTTGTAGCTTTTTTAAAGACGTCAGATTTCGGAATGTTGGTGGAAGAGATGCAAGATAGTTGGAAGCTGCATTCAACACCTGCAGATGTCTTAGCTCTCCTATTTCATCTGGCAGTTCTTCAATACTGTTTCCTTCTAGATGTCTAGATAAGAAACAATAACAAAGGTGGACATTAAACACAGTAATTTCATGAGTATGAGAGTTGAAGATGAAAACATTTCGCAACAGGTGAGAAAATGGTGCTGCTCCATTACAGTTTACCCAAGACAACTGACAAGTTTAGACAAATTTTTAACAAATAACAAAATTAATATTTTATCTTTTGTGTTTGAATTCTGTTGTAACAGAGCTTGTTAATACTGTAGAACTGGTTTTATTCACGTTAGTTTTATTTTCGCTAATATTGGCGAATCGCTTACCTTGTGAATTCATAAATATCACGAATAAATGATGAGTTTTGATATATCCCATTATAATTATCCGAAAAGAGGCAACTTAAAATAGAACTGTTGATCATTTCAAGTAGAACATATCATTCCTTTTAGGCCACCATTCATTTATTTGATTTAATTATTCAAATAAATTTGGCAACAATATAAACGAAGCTTTCGTTAATCTATGTAAAGCTTTGAGTAAGTTTTTCTGATACAGGAAACAATATAGCTATTGTCAGCACTGTTTGTTATATTTCACACCTAAACAAAAGACAGTTTGCATACTAATACAGTCTAACCTGACCTAACGGTCACCTCCGAACTGCGGTCACCTCTATTTAGCGGCCATTTTGTGACGCCCCCGACAAATTTCCTTCTATTCTATCACTTAATTCTGCGGTCACCTCCCATCCGCGGTCAGCGGCCACCGAAATTGCCTCCTGGTCATGAAATTAAACCCCCTACAGTGGCCATTTTTTATTTTCTGCGAAGATGTCGGATACTCTTCACGTGACCGCTAAACTACGCGCACCTGCTTCCGATCATAGCTTAACAATACGCTTTTAAACAAGCCGTCGTAATTGTTAATTAATTATCGTGACCGCTAGGCGCGATATTTTTGTATTTGATAATTGATAATAAATGGTTTACTAAAATTTTAATATTGTTTCTAGTTTAGCTATTTGCATAAAAGTGCGAACAGTGTTATTAATTAAAGATGTTTACGTACTTTGGCTCCTGTTGAACTTTATCAGCAGTAGGTGCGAAAAACAACCATTCAGTAACCATTTGGCATCCTTGATTAGGTGACCAAGTGTTTGGACAGCAATTCAACAATTTTATGACAGTTTGCTTATTAAAGACACGTAGTAAACAATAATCAACATATCCTTAAGAATAAATTTTCAACGATTGTCAGCACGATACTTAACGACCGTCATTGTCTTTATCGATTAACCCGGTATTGAAATTGTTACTTCCCTTTTATTCCCTTTCCATTATGCAAAATTTGCCTAGGACATGGACATGGTACACGACAAACCACCTTGTCATGGTGAACATTTCTGCCAAGATATTTTGAAATTACTCTATTCCTAACATAGTTACAACCCAGACAAGAAAATTCTATTTTTTTGTAACAGTGACCTTGACCTTTGACCTACAGGCATGGGCATGGTACGCGACACACCGCCCTGTCATGGTAAACATTTGTGTCAAGTTATTTTGAAATCCCTCCATTCATAACGAAGTTACAGCCCGGACAAGAAAATTCTATTATTAGTAACAGTAACCTTGACCTTGGACCTACAGGCTTGGGTATTGTGCGGACAGACCGCTTGTCATGGTGAACATTTGTGCCAAGTTATTTTGAAATCCATCCATTCATAACAAAGTAACAGCCCGTACAAGAGACTTCTAAGTATATTCAATTATATACTTAGAAATATAATTTTTTTTTTAGAATACGATTTTGACGGTGTATTTTCGCATATTTTGATAGAATGGAATAACATTAGTGACTTGACACCATTTTTACAAAAAAAGGGCATATTAGTAAGGGTTGGCAGGGGGTGGGGCGGCTGGTCAAGCGCCAGTGTGTTTTTAGTCCTTCAAGTCATTCAAACATTTGAAACTTAACTAATCTTTTTTCTGACAGAATCGATCATGGAGCTTGAAAATGTAAACATTTGTTTGATTACATCACAACGTACTAAATATGACGTAGAGAATTGCTTTATTGTGACATAATTGAATTGGCAGTGAAACAAGGGTATACAATAAAAGGAACATTTTACCAAGGGTTATGTAATTTTAAGAAGTTAAGATAACCCACCATGTGGAAGATGTTTTATAGTATTATTTGACACTTGTAGCTTTTTTAAAGACGTCAGATTTCGGAATGTTGGTGGAAGAGATACAAGATAGTTGGAAGCTGCATTCAACACCTGCAGATGTCTTAGCTCTCCTATTTCATCTGGTAGTTCTTCAATACTGTTTCCTTCTAGATGTCTAGATAAGAAACAATAACAAAGGTGGACATTAAACACAGTAATTTCATGAGTATGAGAGTTGAAGATGAAAACATTTCGCAACAGGTGAGAAAATGGTGCTGCTCCATTACAGTTTACCCAAGACAACTGACAAGTTTAGACAAATTTTTAACAAATAACAAAATTAATATTTTATCTTTTGTGTTTGAATTCTGTTGTAACAGAGCTTGTTAATACTGTAGAACTGGTTTTATTCACGTTAGTTTTATTTTCGCTAATATTGGCGAATCGCTTACCTTGTGAATTCATAAATATCACGAATAAATGATGAGTTTTGATATATCCCATTATAATTATCCGAAAAGAGGCAACTTAAAATAGAACTGTTGATCATTTCAAGTAGAACATATCATTCCTTTTAGGCCACCATTCATTTATTTGATTTAATTATTCAAATAAATTTGGCAACAATATAAACGAAGCTTTCGTTAAACTATGTAAAGTTTTGAGTAAGTTTTTCTGATACAGGAAACAATATAGCTATTGTCAGCACTGTTTGTTATATTTCACACCTAAACAAAAGACAGTTTGCATACTAATACAGTCTAACCTGACCTAATGGTCACCTCCGAACTGCGGTCACCTCTATTTAGCGGCCATTTTGTGACGCCCCCGACAAATTTCCTTCTATTCTATCACTTAATTCTGCGGTCACCTCCCATCCGCGGTCAGCGGCCACCGAAATTGCCTCCTGGTCATGAAATTAAACCCCCTACAGTGGCCATTTTTTATTTTCTGCGAAGATGTCGGATACTCTTCACGTGACCGCTAAACTACGCGCACCTGCTTCCGATCATAGCTTAACAATACGCTTTTAAACAAGCCGTCGTAATTGTTAATTAATTATCGTGACCGCTAGGCGCGATATTTTTGTATTTGATAATTGATAATAAATTGTTTACTAAAATTTTAATATTGTTTCTAGTTTAGCTATTTGCATAAAAGTGCGAACAGTGTTATTAATTAAAGATGTTTACGTAGCTTGGCTCCTGTTGAACTTTATCAGCAGTAGGTGCGAAAAACAACCATTCAGTAACCATTTGGCATCCTTGATTAGGTGACCAAGTGTTTGGACAGCAATTCAACAATTTTATGACAGTTTGCTTATTAAAGACACGTAGTAAACAATAATCAACATATCCTTAAGAATAAATTTTCAACGATTGTCAGCACGATACTTAACGACCGTCATTGTCTTTATCGATTAACCCGGTATTGAAATTCTTACTTCCCTTTTATTCCCTTTCCATTATGCAAAATTTGCCGTCGATAGATTTTTACTATCGTTTTATGTGGTTAAAAAAGGGATCCACGGGTCGACCGCGATATAATATAACTTTTCCGGATTTCGCGTTTTAGCGGAGCTCTACTGTATATTTAGACAAACAAGCTGTATCAATACAGTACAAGTCTGGTTCATAACAGGCTTCACATTTCATTCCTCTTCTTCTGACCCTCCCATCAGAGGTCACCTGCCTACAGCGGCCAAATTGGCTGCTTCCCTTGGCTGGCTGCTACACACAGGTTAGACTGTATTATGTTTATTGATAGGTAATTGCTCTATATCTCAGTAAGGACAATGGTATTTATCTGTATCATTTGTAAGTGTTTAACGATGAAATCGTGATAACGGTAATAAACTATAATTTTATACTTTCGGTTTCGAGTCTGACGACATCGAGAATTCATAAATACGCGAATAAAGAAAATTGCTGATATTTGACGAAAATCGCGAAATTTTGACCTCGCGAAATTAATGAGTTTTACAGTAACTAAATAAGATTTAGAAAGTGTAATTTAGGAATTAATACTTACATTTCCTGTAAATACTCAATCTGTCCAATACTCTTTGGCTGAAATATCATATCAATTCCTATCATAATAACAGTAGAAGTACACAAAGAGAACTGCAGTGGTTTAGGTATCTTTCACTCTAGATTGGGTATACTGAAAATTGGACTAATAAGAAGTGGAATCCTGGGCACGAAACAAAACAAAATGGCTTTCAAAGAACATTATTTGACATTATTTGTTCTTGTTTATGTGTGACAATATCAACAAAATTATATATTAACCCTTTCCTCCATATATACCCCTTTTTAAGCATGTGCAATCGGTGTAAATCCAGATCAGCCGGCAGGTCCGTGCCGTCTGATCAGGATCTGCACTGGTCGCATTTTTTATTCAGAAATAACCTTACAAATCAAAAAGGCAAATAGTTTAGATCCTGATCAGAAGGCACAGATGTGCCGGCTGATCTGGATCTAAACTGTTCGCACAGGCAATAAAGGATTGTCTATAAATGACAATAAAGCAACAACTTGCCAACAAGCATATCAACTTGCCAACAAGCATACTCAAACATCACTATTTATTCTTTACCTACCAGATGTTTTATTAAATTCCTTTTCAAATACAGAAAATGTGCCTTCTTCAGAAACTCTTTAATGATTTCATCGTTTCCTAGTTGATGGTCTGTTATCCCAGCATAGTTCAGATGAACCACAGAGTTGTCTCCCCCACTGGGATCCAGACAAACCTGCTCCATCTACATAGTGTCAACCAGTCTGTAATATAAAAAGTAGTATAAATATTGTAACCCTTCTCCATATACATGCATTTCAACACATGTGTGACTGTAGTAGATCCAGATCAGCTGGCTCAGCCTTGTCATTTGATCCAGATCCACACAGGTTGCATCTTAGTCAGAAATAACCTAACAAATCTAGAGCGAAAAGTGCAGATCCTGATCACATTGCAAAGATGTGTCGGCTGATCTGAATGTACCGTGTTAGCCCATGGGATAACAACCATATCCCGTGGAGTAAAGGGTTTAGAACATTGTACAATTTATTCACCAGTTCCGGCACATGCTCTACATTCTTGCTGAAAATTCAAGATTTTTTATCCAAATATAGTAGCGTCCTTAACAGCTAGCCTCAGTAGCTCAATTGGTAGAGCGACGACATGGTAAGCCAGAGGTCCGAGGTTCGAATCCTGGTTGATTCCTACACATTTTCTCCCTCCTGTTTCATTTGGTGGCCAGTGTAAATCGATTTACCCTTGGAGCTTTACTGGGCGCAGCATTGGCTGGGGTAGTTAATCCGAACCTGCAATGTGAAGACATTTGTCGTTTAAGTGGCTTGTCTCATTTAGAAGAGAGAAATGTAGTAGCATCCTTAACAGGTAGCCTCAGTAGCTCAATTGGTAGAGGGATGGCACGGTAAGCCTGAGGTCCGCTGAGGTTCGAATCCTGGTCGAGCCCTACACATTTTCTCCCTCCTGTTTCACAAACAATGCATCATGTTGTAAGGCCGTAATAGAGATGTGTCGATAATACAGTTGAGTATACAAGTGAAAGTGTGGATCATGATTAGATATGTCATCTGATCTGGATCTACATTGGTCTTGAGACAACAGCCATATTCAATGTATCCTGGTGTCACGTATTTTGCTTAAGCTTTTAATCCAAAATAACTTTTTTAATTGAATGTTCATTTTGAATTCAACATTAATATCATGAACATACATCCTTCCTTATTTGAATAAAACTGTAATTATGAGAAAATATCAAAAATGTTTTTGTAGAGCAAGAAACAAACATGACAACCCCAAAAATGCTAACTTTGGTCTTCCACCACATATTATGACGGATGTAATGTAACCACATTTCTAATTAGTTATAAGTAAGTTTACTCACTCTCCTGCATCAGGCACAACAAAAGAACATGAACAATGTTATTTTAATCATCTAGATTAAGTTTTCCACAATTGTTGTATGGTAAAAATTGGAAAACTGAACTTCATTAAAGATTCTGCATCTAGTCCGCTTTAAGTGCTAAAAAACATCACTCTTGGATGACTGGGGGTATCTTTCCAGTTTGCCATGACTAACCATATCTCCTGGGGTAATGTCCTTTTCAGTCTTAATATTTTTATATTGTAGAGTGAAAAATAACAATGATGATAAATTATAAATGAAGGTAAAAATGTATGTAAACAATATAACATGTAAGGGATTTACAACAAGGACAAATTTTAGTACAACATTATATTGCACTCATGCCCATCACATGACTTTGATGCTATGTTTGTCATTTGTTGCAAACAACAAGAAAATTTGTTTTAATTTGTGTAAAATGGTACCAATATTAAGGATTTATTCAACAAGAGAAAAAGTATTAAGTAATTAATGTTATTTTTACTATATCATAAAACAATGATGTTTTACTGGCTTCAGTTTGCATAATTTACACCCTTTTATTTATTACATGGTCAGTTGAATATTAACTGATCATTTTGCAGGATAATTACATAATTAGGAAATCACATATTTAGAAGTGAGGTCAAAACAAGCAGTGCGTCAAAATATATGGTGCGTCAAAATATGTGGTGCGACGATACAGTTGTTCAGGTAGTAGCTGATACCTAAGCAGATTACCGTTCTACGGATCTTTAAAAATAGAAATCCTACAAACTTATCAATATCACTCAACAGACAAAAGTGTTCTCTCTTAAAAACATCATTCTTTTTAAACTTTTGTGATAACTTCCCTGCTCGAGGTTTTGTATATGATATACATGGATTGATGCAGTAGCGGATAGCTCCAGGGAGTATGGGATAGTTAGTGTAAGTCACTGAAGGGGCTTCTCAAACCAATCCAAAAATTGTATTTTTATTATGACATGTACTTAATCATGTACAGGGGTTTATTAAAAAAATCAATTATCATTTGAACTGAATTAAACCGGGAAATTGCTGCAAACTGTAACGGAAGAAAATCATAATACAATAGGTCATAAGAAAGTAACACTGATAAATGAAATGCATTTTAAAATATTACTGATCACAAACTGGGTTTTGGTAATACTAAAACCCAATCACAGAGAAATCAAATGGAATACAAGAGCCATGTTATTATACAAATAAATACTAATGTTGAGGTCGATATGTAGTTTTGTGGACCTGGGTAGTGTGATATCGACCGAGGACAAAGTCCGAGGTCAATATCACACTACCCAGGTCCGCAAAACTACATATCGACCTCAACATTAGTATTTACTTGTTATATCATATACTCTATGAATTTAAAGCATTCTGATGATGATGATGATGATGATGATGATAGCAAAGGTAGTTATCAATTCCCGGGGTAGTTATCACTTTCTCGACCAATCAGAATGCTTTAAATTCATAGGGTATATGATATACATGGTTAATCCCCCCCCCCCCCCCCCCCCCCCCCCCCGCCAGAAAAAAGTTACCTGAAGGTTGTACTTTCGTATAATTTACCTGGAGAGGAAATCCTTTCAAGTTTTGGAGTTAAGCAACGGACAAAATTTATCAAGTAAATCTGATAAAGGGGAATAACTCTAAAAAATAGGCAAGGTAGAGTTATTGGACTTGCACACTGCACTACCTACCAATGTGCTCTGTCAGTATATGAAATTTGAATAAAATCCCTTAAGTAGTTTTTGAGTTATGCTCTGGAAAAAATGTATCAAGTAAATGTGATAAAGGGAGATAACTCTAAAAAAGGGAAGGTAGGGTTATTGCACTTGCACACTGCACTACCTACCAATGTGCTCTGTCAGTGTATGAATTTTGAATAAAATCCCTCAAGTAGTTTTGGAGTTATGCTACGGACAAAATTTATCAAGTAAATATGATAAAGAGGAATAACTCTAAAAATAGGCAAGGTAGAGTTATTGTTCTTGCACACTGCACTACCTACCAATGTGCTCTGTCAGTGTATGAAATTTGAATAAAATCCCTCAAGTAGTTATGTTTCGGACGGATGCACGGACGGACGGACGAAGGGCATTTCTAATATCCCCCTCGGCTTTGGCGGGGGGATAAACAAAGTATTATCATATCAAAAAAAACATAAATGCTTAGTAAAAACATCTTTATTTAGTGGCGATAACTAAACTAAGTAGCCAGAAAAACTATGATATTTTTTCTTACACAGTTCATCCATTATGTACATGGCTATGCGAGTTCTCTAACGAAAAGAATAGCACAATGAAATGAAAGACTTCTCCAAAATGGAAGGCTGTGGAAACATATTCTATTCGAAAATGGCCAAATTGAAAAAAAGAAATGAAGAAGTCAATGACTAAACCATCAGCACACCTGACTATGTGTTCTGATAAGGTTTCAGTTTAAAGCACTGTCAGAATTTCCCCAGGCTCGCCCATTTATTGATACATAAATATCTACAGTTAATACAGTATATTCACTAAATTGCGTTATACCTATAAGTTCAATTGTTAATCTTTACAACACAAGTCATCATACCTTACGTTCAACTCGCCAAAGACAGCGATTTGACAGATCAAGTTGATTTGGAGATGATCGCCTTGAGTAGCATACATATGCAATCCGTAACTGACTATTTTAGTCTTGGTATAAAGGTTAATTATTCTAAATGCCCAAGAAAAGAAACGGGCTATCTGCTATACCCCCAAATCCGCTACAGCCTTAAGAGCTCGCAAACATTGCAAATGGCGAAAAGTGGCTAAAATTTCAAAAATGAATTTTGGGGGAAATACTTATTGCCACCTAGATTTTAGTAAAGAAATGTATTTAGCTAAGGACATAGTTAATGTTTGCAAGCTCAATTTAGTCTAATTCATGTTCTAATTACCAAGCACATACTTAAACAAAAGAAAAACCGTTTGCATTAGAACTCTGAAATTCATGGACAATATACCAAAGCAACTCATACCTGAAATAAGCATATGCTGGTCTACAATGTTTAGTGCCAATTCGTCAAAATAATGTTCGGGTTTTCCAGAAATCCAAGGAAAACTTACTTCCGGGTTTCTACTTTCAGTTTCAGTTTGAAGTCAATGTGTACTTCTTAAAATTTCTGACATTATTTTGACAGATGACCGCAAAGTATTGTAAATAAGTGTTTACATGATACCTATATCATTTTTCTAGACGTTTGAAACAGCCATACCAGACTTCTTGTGCAAACGGTATTTCTTTTTTGTGTGTGTCTGTTCTATGTAAATACACAGACACTTGTTTAGGGGTCCTATGCTGGCCCTATAGAGCTGTATAGGCCTATATATAGGCTTACAGGTCTCTAGATCCAAAAGTGGGCAATTTCAGGAAATAACCAGATGATCTACAGCATGAAATACAACTACAATCACTTAGAACACAAAATATCCCAGTTTTGAAAAAATAACAGTTCATACATAACATAACCATGGAAAGATAACAAAGTAACAGATCACGAAAAAATACATGATCCCACTTGCACATTAATTTCGAAGACAAAATGGTAACTTACCGAACAAATGTTGATTCCCGTTGATAGATCCTTTAATAATCTTTCCTATGACACTAGTAACTAAACATACATTCGTCTATTGGTGGAGAAAATCCAAATTTATTATCAAAATTTATGGAAGTTTTCACTCGGAATCCCTTCTTTTCCGATTAAGCCCGGTTTATTTGAAAAACGACTTGGCTGCGCATTAGAGCCGGGTTAAAAAAAACGTTAAATTTGGTGGAAAATTCTGAACATCCGCAAAACGTCGGTATGTTTCCTGTACGTACAATGTGTAATATAAATAAAAATCAAGTAAATAGAATGTTGGCCATCAAAACAACAGACACTTACCGAGATTGCTTGTTATTTTCAAGGTTTGTTTCAAACGATTGTCAAATAATTTCTTCATTTTTTTTTTTAATTTACTCGTTTTTTGAAACTATGGGCGTTTCCGGAAATGACGTAATTTGCATAATTTCGGAAAAGAACAGATTCCGCAGACAAAAATATGAAAACTTCAGTGATTTTGATAATAAATTTGGATTTTCTCTGCTAATAAACGGATTTATGTTTAGTTTCTGGAGTCATCGGAAAGATAAATTATTTATCGACCAACATCAACAATATTTGTTCAGTAAGTAACGTT
This sequence comes from Corbicula japonica, assembly GCA_038501625.1. NCBI lineage: Eukaryota > Metazoa > Mollusca > Bivalvia > Venerida > Cyrenidae > Corbicula > Corbicula japonica. The sequence goes on from JAZAYU010000040.1 coordinate 2,791,245, forward strand.
TTTGTCTTTGAAATTGGCGTGCAACTGGGATGATGTATTTTACCGAGATCTGTTTAGTTGGTTATCTTTAGTTATTTAATATAACAAGAATTTTTTTTTTTCGAAAACGGGAATATTTTGTGTTCTGAGTGATTGAAGTTGCATCTCGTGATACAGATCGCTCATTTATTAGATGGAATTGACCAAACTTGATACTAGAGCTCTGTTTTAAGCCTATATAGCTCTACTGACATACTGGCCAGAAAAGGACCTCTAAACAGGTGTCTGTGAATAAAATCTGACCCAGTTGTTGTTGTTGTTGTAGTGATGGATTATTGTTGTTGTTTCAAAACCGAAAACGGAAACGAATAAATTCCCGCCATCTGTCAAATGATGACCTTTGAGCTGTATCATGCCACTTATTCATCTACATCCTGGAGCTAAACATATTATTTATTGACATCTTAAAGAAATCTTTAATAAAGGTAAGTATCAAACCTAAGCTTGTAATTTGTTATGGCTATATAACAGATTGTAATTACTTTTATAAATTATTTTTATCGTGGTTTGCCCAGTTTCGGTGACCATTAGATTTCATCCAAGGAAACTAAAACACAAGTATGCAAAATGTACAACTGTCTCAACTTACCTTTAAAATGACTTAGTATCTGTAAAATCCACCATTTATCAACTAACTGTAAACATGAATTCCACGTGAGGCAGCCATTTTGTTGACCTAGTTAAATGTTCAATATGACGTAATACTGAACCAGAATCGGTGACCCTTGGTTTTTATCCAAAGTACAGGTTTGATCAAAAGTTTGTTCACTGTTTATTTTGTAGAATTTTAACTAAACTGGAACTGTTTATTTTAAACTTTGAAATTTATTGAAACTAACATATTTACACTGTTAATAATGCTGTCCTACACTCTATTATTCAGAATGGCATGGACAAATGAACTTGTCATGCCTTCTGGCCACCCTCCCTCTCTTTGCAGCAGTATGTAAGGTGGGTCAAGTGTTTACACATGTTGTAATCACATTGTGCCCATTTGGTAAATATCAAAGATACGCAGTTTATGAAAAAATATCATAATTAAGGTTACAAAACAACATGGTTAAATATCATTTAATTATTATTCTGATAGAAATTCAATATTAAATTGTTAAAAAAATATAAGGGATCGACAACTTTTAAGCACACCCTGTACCTGAAATAATGACCGTGACCTTGCTTGTAGCAGGTACTCTGAGATTTCAGACGACAGACTTCTGCTCTTGACAGTAAAAATTTCAAAAAGTAATTTATGCAAATTTTGGGGGATGTTTAAAGGAGGGATGATAAAGGGCATAAGAAAAACAGGTAAAATTGCGTAAGGGTTACATAACAAAAGTGTTACTTACTTGTTTTAAGCGCATTTTCACTTTAGGTTTGACAGCAATGACAGGGAAATATTTACACCCCATACGCAAGAAACAATGACGTCATACAATCAATACACGATAAACAAGAACACAGAAAAGAAAGGTCACCGAAACAGGTTAGGGACCGAAACAGGGCAAACCACGATATATGCTGCATGATTTTCACCCATGTCTTGTTTATCTAGCTAGTCATTGTAATACCTTTTAATAATTTAAATTTTATGTGCTGCATGATTTCTATCCATGCGTTTTGTTTATCAAGCTAGTCGGTGTTATTAATCAGAATCTATATAAATAAAGTCAAATAGTCAGTTCCGGCACATTTGAGCACAGGTGCTTGAAACAAACTATTTTTAATGTTCTATATGGGCTATATACTATATAAGACTATATAGTATATAGCCCATATAGAACATTAAAAATAGTTTGTTTCAAGCACCTGTGCATTTGAGTTACAAATCGAAAATGTGTTAAGAGTTCGCAAACATTGCAAATGGCGATAACTAGCTAAAATTTCAAAAATCAATTTTGGGTGAAATACTTATTGCCACCTAGATTTTAGTAAAGAAATGTATTAAGCTATGGATGTAGTAAATGTTTGCAAGCTCAATTTAGTCTAATTCGTGTTCTAATTACCAAGCACATACTAAAACAAAAGAAAAACTGTTTGCATGAGAGAGTGATTTTTTTATGCCAAATATTGGGAGAAATAGGGCCCCATTCCCCCCTCAAAATAGTATATATTTTTCCCCCACATCTGATAAAAAATTCCCCCTTTGCTGGAGTCTGTTACAGACCGTACTGAGTCAGGATATATTTAATGGATACCCCACTGATAGACAATACACTGACAAGAATAATTGATAAAATTGCAGAGGGAGAAAGAGACATTTCACTGTAGACCACTGACTTTCTTTGAACTAAAAAATCTGTGAACACTTTGTTTTGTTGTGTTTCAAAGGCAGCAAGTATATTCTAAATATTCCCCCTTTTCTTTGTTCGCTTCGCAATTTTCCCCCTCCAAAGGGCTGCGACCCCCTTCCCCCAAAAGTGAAAAAAAACACTGTGAGAACTCTGAAATTCATGAACAATATACCAAAGCAACTCATACCTGAAATAAGTATATGCTGGTCTACAATGTTTAGTGCCAATTCGTCAAAATAATGTGAGGGTTTTCAAGAAATTCAAGGAAAACTTACTTCCTGGATCAAACCGAAAGTAGAAATTTGAACCAGGAAGTAAGTTTTCCTTGATTTTCTTGGAAACCCTAACATTATTTTGACGAATTGGCACTAAACATTGTAGACCAGCATATACTTATTTCAGGTATGAGTTGCTTTGCAGGGCTTTTTCAGGGGTTTTTGGGAAAAAGGCCCCTGCTCAAATTGGGTAAAAAGTTTTCACGGTATAGACTGGTTTTACACAGGTTGCATACATAAATTCAAGGAATATAGGTTTCACAGATCACTGATGAAAAGTAAACAAAGTAATGATGTAATTTGAAAAGTCCCTTGGTTACTGTGGTATCGTTATATTTAGCGATGGCTTAATTTTCGCGTATTTCGCGCTCGGGCCAGAGCGCGAATTTAAAACCTAAGCTTAAATTTAACCAAAAAGTTTCAAATACGTATCCGAAACGTGCTATGTCCGAATGGACCTACACTTTATAAAAAGTTGCCCTTATCGCTGTTTGATACAAATTTGAAGTATCGAGTAATTGTGTTAATAAAGAAAATAAAAATTAGTTATAACTGTCGAATTTATTTGGAATATGTTTAATGTTACATCAAAACTTGAACGACAATTTAGTCGGCACATTTAGGTCAGGTCACATTTTAACAAACAGTATCGTTGTCATCTTATTTTTAATTTATCGACACTTTTTTTGAGTAACTGTCTCGCAATTAATTGACACCTTAGACCATAAAACGGGTACAAAATTTAACATGCCAATTATGATATGAATGGTTCAGATAGATATTCTAAACGGGTCCGGTGTCAATTAGCGGCGCCGAATAAACAGCGGTCCGATAATTGACTAACAAAGGAAGTGGTAATTGACAGGGGGCGAACTGACACATGATAAGCTCGCGTGTTTAAATAAACAATAGGTATTGATAACGGGTCGGTAAAATATCGATAATAATATTTTTTTGTTTTTGAAAACTAGGATTTGCGCGAATTTACGTCCGCGCGAAACAGTCTTTTTCGGCGATTGCGCGAAATTTCGTGCCAGCGAAATTAAATGATACCACAGTATATGTATTCTCTTTTTTGTTTCTATTTTATAGGCACAAAAGTTATTTCTGTTGAAATGGGATTTTTTTCTTGAAATTGGGAATTTTTTTCTTGAAATTGGGAAAAAAGGTCCCTATTTGGCATTGGGAATGGGGCCCATTATCGGCCCCGTGAGACTAGATGAAAAAGCCCTGCTTTGGTATATTGTTCATGAATTTCAGAGTTCTCATGCAAATGGTTTTTCTTTTGTTTTAGTATGTGCTGGGTAATTAGAACATGAATTAGACTAAACTGAGCTTGCAAACATTTACTACATCCATAGCTAAATACATTTATTTACTAAAATCTAGGTGGCAATAAGTATTTCCCCCAAAATTCATTTTTTGAAATTTTAGCCTGTTTTCGCCATTTACAATGTTTGCCATACCTTAAGAAATCACGGTGTTCTTGCAGCATTTCTCTTAATTAGAGTGATGTTGCTAGAACACACAATGATTTTCTAACCAATTTTCATTTTTTAAATCAAGATTCAGTGTTTTTTTATGCCAAATATTTGGAGAAATTGGGCCCCATTTCCCCCTCAAAATAGTATATATTTTTCCCCTAGGTCCAATAAAAAATTCCCCCTTTGCTGGAGTCTGTTACAGACCGTTCGATTTGTTCCACTAATGTGTAATAGCGTGATAGTGAAGATGATAAATTTGATTTTTTTTCTGATGCAAGAGAATTCAACTCTGGGAAGTATGAGGCAAGATTTACTTGGTTGTACTACATTGTTATCAAAGCAAAAAGCAAACGATCAGTGAATACTTTGTTTTGTTGTGTTTGACAGCTGCAAGTATCTTCCAAATATTCCCCCTTTCCTGTTCGCTGCGCATTTTCCCCCTCCAAAGGGCTGCAACCCCCTTCCCCCAAAAGTGAAAAAAAAAACACTGAGATTATGAACATGTTCCGGTTTTGCTTGGGTGCCGAAACAGATTGTCAGTAAAATTTACTTGATTTGCTTTCTAGATTCAGCCTGCATGACTGTTTCTACTGACGCAATTATACACCATGTCTTTACACTTACTGCATACGATTAAGTTTTCAGTTTCTTATTTCAAATTATGTGACACTATGACATGTTTTTTCATTAATTTGGTGATATACATGTTTTATGCCCTAAATAGCTTTAAACCTTTCCTCCATAGAGGCACCTTTATTGCGTGGGCAAACAGTTTAGATCCAGATCAGCTGGCACATCCATGCCATCTGATCAGGATCTAAGCTGTTCCCTTTTTGATTCATTAGGTTATTTCTTACCAAAGATGCGACCAGTGCAGATCCTGATCAGACAGAATGGATGTGCCGGGTGATCAGGATCTACACTGGTTGCACATGCGTAATAATGCGTATATATGGAGGGAAGGGTTAAGTTTTCATCCACCACAAACAGCTGAAAAATGTCCCATGTACATCTACAGCAATAAACCTTTTACTAGTTGGTTTGTTAACTTGTTTTTGTGCCTCAAATTGAAGTTCTTGACCATAATGAAAGAATTTAAGACTGTAACCATTTAGATGAATTTTCAAGAAATTCTACCAAATGATGATGATTCTGTCTTTTTTCTCATTCCAAAATTGAAATGTCTGTGATTGATAAAGATTGATTTATTGTGTTTGTATTTCAGCAAAGTCATGACTATTGCTGTAGTTTTGATATTTCTCATATCGCTGATTCCCTTTCCACTATGTTACGTCTTGAACTCCCAGCCTTGGATGCAGGAACCAGTGGTGATTCTGGTTGTTGGGGTAACAGTTCTATCACTGTTGGTACTTGGACCATATTTATCCCTCAGAGGTGCAAAGAAACCAGAGTTTATCCTTTACGGTAAGCATCATGATACATGTACAGACTTCCTGAAAGTTGAAAAAAAGTGTCAGACATTTGGTCAGACAAGATGTGAAAATCTGTCTGACTGCAGCAAATTCTGTCAAACCGAAACATGTTAGAGATACTGGAAAGTAAGTTTTGTGTCCTTAAAATACTGTGGTATCATTTAATTTTTGTGGACAAATTTTGGGAGAAAAGCTATAAATGAAAAAAATTGAGCGGGCATAAAGTCATACACTTGTATTTTTTCAATTTAGACATATATGGTACAATTTCACTGGGTTTTAAATTCGCACATTTACCTTGGCTCAAAATACACAAAATTTAAAGCTCGGTGAAATACCACAGTAATGTTAAAAATCTAAAGTTTTCTAAACAACTAAAGTCTGTATATTTCAGATTTATTTTCCCTGAGTTATCAATAATAAAAGAGAAAAAATTAGTACTGTTGTTCTAAATATTAAAATCTGTTCATTTTTGTTTTTGAAATTTCAGTGATGGGATTGTTCATGTTTAGCAGTATGATAGACTTGATTATTGCCCTTGAGGCGGACGGTTTGATACCTGCGCTGATGACATTCTACCTGAAGGAAGGGGAACCATACCTGTGGGAGCCATATGGCACCATGATCAATTACTGGGACGGCACTGCTCACTATGGAATGTGTCTCTGGATTCTGTTTGCCATCTATAAAGGGTATGTTACTATACTTATTCTTGTTTATTCCATAACTCCATGGGATATGGCTGTTAGCCAGGGTGAACAGTGTAGATCAAGATTCGCTGGAACATCTGACTGTGCTGACTGATCAGGATCTACACTGTGCTTTTAGATTCATTGGGTTGTTTCTAACCAGGAGGCAACTAGTGTACATCCAGATCAGATGGGATGGATGTTCTGGCTGATCTGGATCTAAGCTGGTTGCACATGCGATGAAACCCATGGATATATATGGCATAGAGGGTTATTTATGTTGAAGCCATTTGATGGCTTTGGTTGTTATCAGTAACATAAATGATTACTATCCACATCTGTCAAATTAGCCAGGGTATTTTATGGTCTGATGGATAAGGTTTGTTGGCTGTCAATCACACATCCCTCATCTCTGTGGCTTTGAGTCTTTCTAGAGTCAAAATCTGGATGTGTGGAAGCTAGATTACAGAAGGTGGATGGTTCTTCCCCTGTGTCCTAAAACAATCCCCCAAAAGGCACAATTAGTCTTTTTCCACCTGATAAAAAGCTAAAATCTGCACCCAGATATGCACGTGTTGGAGACAGGGCATGACATCAAGCAATCACCTTAACATCTGTCAAATTATAGTTAAAATATCCCAACATGGGAAGCACTGTTACTTAAAACTAAATCCATTGACAGTCATATTACTACATGTATTGTTCCCTAATGGATTGGGGAAATGTGATTGTTTTTGCTGGACACCATTATTCCTTGTTGGTTTGTACTTACAGGTGGAGTTATCGTAAAGTTGGACTGTACTGGTCTGGATCCATCATCAACAGTCTGCTGGTACTGGTTCCCGGTAGTGTAGTTGGTAAGCATACATTTATTGGTATGATAATCCTGGCTCCAAGGTTATAAAACTGAGCATGGAATCCAGTCTCAAATCTCAAGCATCTGACTGGCTGAAATGGTGACTGGTCGCCATTTCAGCCAATCAGATGCTTGAGACTTGAGACTGGTTTCCAACTCAGTTTTATAACCTTCAGCCCAGATCTTATCAAGGGAAGATTATGGCCCATTAGTTAATACAATGCATGTCAATTTACAAAATCTATCATCTCAGTACCTTGATCCACCAAACAAACCAAGGTTAAATTGCTGACAGCACACTGAAGCCTTGTTTTGTCTTTAATAGTGAAACATCTTACTTGATATAAATTCACAAATTAGCCAAAGTTGTATGGGCCCTTCTTTGAGACTTCATATATTGAAAGTCTTGCTTTTGCTTTTCTTGTCCATTCTTTATACGTTTTGCTATTTCAGTAAACCAGGAAATTCAGAATCAAATGCAGATAACTTTGAAAAAAAAAACAAGAACAATAAAACAGTTGCAAACATTTAATATTGGTATCATTATCTCTTAATATCTCTAAATATCCATCTAAATATCCATGCGTTGTTTTTGCAGGGAAATTTGGTGTAAAATGGCCAATATTGCTAAACTTGCCATATCTGTTTGTACCTTTGTGGATTGCATATCGTCTCCTGAAGTCTCGAGATTCAAGCTCTATGAAAATACCTAAGGCTCAGGTAAAAGGAAGAAAATTGTTACTGTGAACATCTAGTTGATCATTCAACCCTTTACTCAAGATATACACATTTTAATGTGTGTGAGACTGGTGTAGATCCAGATCAGCTCACAAAGATATACCATATGATCTGGATCTGCACTTGTAGCATCCTGGACAGAAGTAGTTTATTGAGACTAAAAGCATACAGTGTATATCCAGATCAAACAGCACAGATGTGCCAGCTGATCTAGATCTACACAGGTTGTATACATGATAAAACCTCTATATACAGAGCAAAGGGTTAACTGGATATATACGCATTTTTACGCATGTGCGACCAGTGTAGATCCAGATCAGACGGCACGGATCTAAACTGTTCGCCCTTGCAATGAAGGTGTGTCTATACAGGAAAGGGTTGCACCTGTTGTCATGACTTATTTACCTTTGCTCTGGACATCCTTGCACTCTGATCAGGATATTCACTGTTTTAACCCTTTCCTGTACAGATACACCTTTATTGCTAGGGCAAACAGTTTAGATCCAGATCAGCCGGCACATCCGTGCCATCTGATCAGGATCTAAACTGTTCGCTTTTTGATTCATTAGGTTATTTCTGACCAAAATGCGACCAGTGCAGATCCTGATCAGACGGCACGGATGTGCCGGCTGATCTGGATCTACACTGGTCGCACATGCGTCAAAATGCGTATCTATACAGGAATGGGTTAATGGTCTAGTAGATAAATTTAAACTAAATGTCCATGTGCATGATAAGAATGGCTAAACAAACAAAAGCAAGTTCAACAGACAAATTCAGGAAGTGAAGAATTAGGAATGGTAACCCTTAACTTCATTGATACAGCTTAAATCCCATGTATGACCAGTGTAGATCCAGAGCTCGTTGATAAAAATCAACATTTCCTTTTAGAACCATTTGGATAATTCTGATCAATAAGCCAACATAGATTCTGATCAAATGTTCAGGCTTATCTGGATCTACACTTTGTGCACATAAGGGAAAAGCTGTAGTCACAGAGTAAAGGGGTCATTAATAATAAGTTACAGTCTTGATTCATTACATTATTTCTGAACAAGAAGTGAACAGTGTAGAAGTATGTGTTAGATTTACATTTCATAATTTATTGACTTAATCAGATTTGTATTACGTTATCGTCGTGAGATAGTACATAAAATAAAATAAAAACATGGTTTATAATTACAAATAGAATCTCTTCCATGCACTTCTGTATTTTGTCATTACTTCTTATATCACTTGTTGTGTTTTTCAGAATGTTGAAACTAGTACAGGTATATTGAAGAGACCTGTAGATATGGTTTTCATACTTTACTTCCTGGGTGCTGCTGGAGTAGATCTTTTCCGAGGTTTTGTAAGTATTAGGTGTGTTTAGTTTGCTGGTTTTTGAAACTTTTGAAAATGGTAAATATTTTTCAACATTGAATATGTCATAGTTCCCCTGCAAAAAACAGTAATAGCTGATGCTATTTTGTGAAATCAACAGGTCTTTGTCTTCTGTTTATAAAGAATTTTTGAGCGTACAATTTTGACTTTTAAGTTCATTTAACCCTTTCCCCCATATAAAGCCCTTTATTGCCAGGGCGAACAGTGTAGATCCAGATCAGCAAGCACATCCGTGCCATCTGATCAGGATCTGCACTGTTCGCTTTATGATTCGTTATTTCTGACCAAAATGCAACCAGTGTAGATCCTGATCAGCTGGCATATCTGTGCTGTCTGATCAGGATCTGCACTGGTCGCACATGCGTAACAATGTGTATATATGGAGGAAAGAGTTAAATACCAAGAGAAATCACAATCTTTTATTCTGTTACAAATATATAAGTGATGAAATAGTCTAGTAAGGGCTCAGTCAAGTCATAAAGGCCACTAGTAGCATCGCAGCCTCAGAAATTCTGGTGTGTCCATGGTAATTCACATCTTGCCAAAATGCATTTTCTTTGTTTTTTTTTTATGTTAATCAGTTAACATTTATATTTGAAATGTTTTTAATTTTTCAAGAAATATAGGTATGCACTTAAAAGTTTTGACTGCTTGCCCTCTCAGTATTAACATTTGAAAAATACATAATTTATTATAATTTTTTTTATTTTTATTATTGTACAATGCCATACTTATGGTACCTTCTTCAATTAAATGATTATTATACATTTTTTAAGATTGCCTTGTTTTTTTTTTTGTTTTTTTTAAATTCCACAAAATTAAGACCCATCGAAATAGTCATTCAAATGGGTACTGTGAATTACAGAGTCTGTAAAAATGAATGATTTTACATTAAGGCCTATTTTTTCATCTAGATTGCATTAGGAAGTCAAGGAGAACTGATGCAGGAATACCTGTATGACCATGAACCATACATCATGAGCCCATTAGCTTATCCAAAGGTTCAGGTAAGCTTTATGTTGTGTGCTGTTTTTACTATCCCCAAAGAAATTCGGGCTAGCATATAGTTGCCTGGTTGTTCATCCGTACATCTCACATACGTGTCCGGCACATAACTTTGTTATTTGAAGTCGGATTTTAAAATTATTTCACAGAAATTATCACCATAATGAGACGACATGTCTCGTGCGACATTTTGGTCACTAACTTGAAAGTCAAGGTCACAGCATGACCTTGTTGCAAAATCCTTTCAGGCTCATAACTTTGTCATTTGAAGTCAAATTTTTAAATTATTTCACAGAAATGATCACCATATTGAGACGAAGTGTCATGCAACATTTGGGTCACTATCTTGAAGGTCAAGGTCACAGCATCGTGTCCCGTCCATAACTTTGTTATTTATAGTTCTAGTTGAATTTTAAAATTGTCTGATTTTACAGCACTACACCATTTTCAAAATTCACCTCAATAGTTATAAAACAAACCATTTTTGTTACAAAGAACCCATTCAGGGAGCATCACTCGTCTTCGAAGGTCTCTTGTTTCTTTTAACCTTTATTCCATATATACAGGTTTTATTGTGTGTGCATCCAACGTAGATCCCAATCAGATGGCATGGATATCATCTGTGCTATCTGATCTGGATCTACACTGGTTGCCTATTGGTCACAAAAAACTTAATGAATCAAAAGCAAACAGTGCAGATCTTGATCAGATGGATATGTTGACTGATCTGGACCTACGATGTTAGCCCATCAATAACAGCCGTAACCTAGGAGATTTTCTTTCATTCTGTAGAATTTTTACAAGCATCTCGCAATCTGTTTTCTGTTATTGTAGAAATTAAGTTCTTTCTCCTGCATTTTGTAGTTAAGTAAATCCATACATGCCAAGTCTCATGCTGTGAGGTAAAAACTCACGGAATTTCAACCAACCTCACGGTCTAACGAATAAAAACAAAAAACTCACGTATTTTTGATAATTTCTCTTTAAAAAAATTGTCATCTGCAGGGCAATTTTCAATGCCTCCAAAAAGTCAGAGGATCACCGAATTCAAAATGAAAGCGCTTGGGTGGCGGACCACAGTAACCGGTCCTAATTTCACAGTTTCCGACACACACTCTGTACCTAGTCTATGAAAGCAATCCACAACAACAACCTGAAACAGAAATCAGTGATTACTGTAAACATATGGCTATAAGCTACTCATGCAACACAAATTCAGGCTATGAAGAACTGCTGAAAAAATCCAAGGAACACTGAAACACAGTCCAAGCATCACTTTTGCACAGTCGGCCGAGGCAAAAATCACGAAACCCAAAATCTTGCACAATATCTTGCACAATATTAATGTCCAACTGACAACTCCCAGAAATGGTTGCTTTCAAACCAGCTGAAACAGCAGATTCAGAAAAGAATATAGCCAATAGCTGTCATCCCTACCGATTTTCCGCAAAATAAATCCAAAATCATGCAACTGAATTTCTGAAGCGGAAACAGCTTACTATACAGGATTTCCCTAGTTTCGAATTCAAGCCCCTGCATCACACTGATCATCACCTGGCTGCTTTTGGTTTCTAATAGTTATTAAACAAATATATTCTAAATACCTTGAAAACACAAAATCTGTATCTATAATTAATTTAGGCTTGATAAATGTCAAAATATCTTCATAGTATCCCCTATTTCATAATTTCTACATGGCCAGTTCGAGAAGTGGCTATAAAACTGTGATGCGCTCCCTTAAAGAGACACACATGTTTGACCTAACATATACCTTAGAGTTGCATCAATTTTGCAGACTAACTGGAATAAAATAAGACTAAAATCATACACCTGAATGCATATTCAGGTCAGATATGGCAATTTAAGTCAAGACAGTTTTCATGAAAAATATGCATTATTTGTACAGAAATTGAACATTACCTTATTTACCAACAGTGACTATTTACAATTTCCTAAAATTCATATTTCAATTAGTACCAGTGTAACATTCTGATGTTTTTCAAGCACCATCCACATTCATTTTGCTGAAAATCATTCAAAATAAGCCCATTATTAGGTCTAAACAGCTCTGCTGGGTGATCAAAAATAAGCAACTGCATAAAGTCTGACATTTTTCTGATACCCTGACAGGCTCTTGGATACTGAATTGTTTCAAACACCTCTGCAGACCACTTTACTGATACTTATGATGTCAAAATCAGCCCAGTCAACTGTCCCGACATGAATTTGTACTCTTTCATGTTAAATTGTGACTTGTTTGGTGAAATGCTTGAAATACCTGTCATAAGAGTTAACATAAATTACAGTGCCCATTTGGGTAAATCAATAATATGTACAGAGTCAAAGCCAGCTATTATTAAAAAAAGCTATGGCATGCTTGCTACAAGCACCTGAATAGCTACCGCATTTCTGGTACAAAGTCTGTCTGACATAACTTCAATTGGATGTGACATTTTTAGTGGTTTTTACCAACAGCGACATTTTCAGAGTCGCTCGGATGACAAAAATTGGCCGTGCTCTGCTTAAAAAGAGGGAAACGACAAAAATGTTGGTTGAACATTACTTTTTTCCATGCGAAACATTCTTTTGTACCATAAGAAATAATGCCTTAAAGACAGGCGACAAATTTCACACTTTCTACTTGAAAAAAAATATACATGACTTTGCGCCAGGCATCTCAGCATACCACCAAGTCTGAGTTACCTCCCCTTAAAGCTGATTGCCAGACAGTTTATTTTAGATAAAGCAGACCTAATATTGATCATTTTGTGTACTACTCATTCTGGACAGATATTTTAAGCTTTAAAATACCATACCTGACAATATTTGTAAATCAACACTTTTCCTTAAGGTGGCGGACCACAGTAACCGGTCCTAATTTCACAGTTTCCGACACACACTCTGTACCTAGTCTATGAAAGCAATCCACAACAACAACCTGAAACAGAAATCAGTGATTACTGTAAACATATGGCTATAAGCTACTCATGCAACACAAATTCAGGCTATGAAGAACTGCTGAAAAAATCCAAGGAACACTGAAACACAGTCCAAGCATCACTTTTGCACAGTCGGCCGAGGCAAAAATCACGAAACCCAAAATCTTGCACAATATTAATATCCAACCGACAACTCCCAGAAATGGTTGCTTTCAAACCAGCTGAAACAGCAGATTCAGAAAAGAATATAGCCATTAGCTGTCATCCCTACCGATTTTCCGCAAAATAAATCCAAAATCATGCAACTGAATTTCTGAAGCGGAAACAGCTTACTATACAGGATTTCCCTAGTTTCGAATTCAAGCCCCTGCATCACACTGATCATCACCTGGCTGCTTTTGGTTTCTAATAGTTATTAAACAAATATATTCTAAATACCTTGAAAACACAAAATCTGTATCTATAATTAATTTAGGCTTGATAAATGTCAAAATATCTTCATGAATTTCTACATGGCCAGTTCGAGAAGTGGCTATAAAACTGTGATGCGCTCCCTTGATTGACAGTGATTATTGGAAATTATGACATTTTGTTTATTTCATCTGCTTCAATTATCCTGGGGCAATGGATTAACATCCCATGTTAGATAAGGTGTTATTCAATTATCTTTTCTCATTTATTGATATGTTTACTCAATCATCTTTTATGTCTCAGTTGGGGTATAATTTCAATGCAAGTGTTACAGTTTTCGGCTACGGATCGGTAAACGTCTAAAGGCATTACTTTGAAGGTGTTAATTGTCAAGAGTTTTGATTTTAATTGGCATGTTGAAGCATTAATCCAGGATAAATAAAAAACAAGATTTGTCAACCTTTGGCCCTTCTCTCTCCTTTCTGTAAAGCTACAAGAATATTTTTTTATGCAAATGCAACACTAGACTTTCCTCATAATGCCAAGTCAGTAATTGCACTTAGTGGATAAGGTTATATAACGGTTCGCCCCACTCTTGATTCGCCCCATCATGATTCGCCCCATTTTAATAACGACTCGCCCCACGTTTAATAACGACTCGCCCCAAATAAAATAATAAATACCTAAATGACCGGTATTATTGCAAATCATTGAATATTTAACATTTATAAAGCCTAAATAGTTAATTGTGTATATAAGTGTATATTGATATTCATGAAAAGTACATGTATGAAAATAATTTTGTTCCTAAAAGTATTAAAGGAATTCCATGTGTGCTGACTGACATAAAAAATAAGCATATACACCATATTTATTTTAATTTTAATATCTTTTACAAATATATTTTCATAACAAAATTTTATTATTGGCGGTAAACAGAGATTAGACCTTTGTTGTTTACGTTCAATGTAAAATATTTTTATTGCCAGGTATTTTAACTGGCAGTTAATCTAGTGAGATTGAAGTAAACAAGTGTTCACTTCTTTCATTAGTTAATCACTTTCCCGGACGACGTGACATTACAACATCACAACTACTGCGGCATTATATGGTCCTGTATAAAAACGTGCTGTTGTTTTACATGTGCTGTGTTTAACGTTGTTAATGGTTGTTGTTTTATATATAGTGTTTCATTGATGTTAATATATGACGTTGTTTTACATGTACAGCGTTATTTTCTTATTGTTGATTTTTTGTCAGTATCATTTGTTTGCATTTAGTTTCTGCAAGGTCAACCAATTTCCATCATCATCATAATTATCACAATTATCATATTCTGTAACTATCGGTAATGAATTGATTGAAACATTGTATAACCTTGTTTGTTTATATTACAATAATGGAACATGTTTTGAAATAATTTCTTTTTATTTCAATTTAATATTGTCCCCTCAACTCCACTCAAATTGCATATGCCAATTATGTTTTTCGCACCTTTTTAATCATGTCACCACCTTCTTCCGGGCAAACTGGCTAGTGAGAATAACGTGTCAATTAGTGACAATAAACAGTAATACGGTCGTGTTCAAATTTGTACCCTAATGTGTAATACATTAAAAAATAGTTTAGGAAAGAACAAGAGCTGTCACTTGAAATTGACATATGCCCCCGAACTGCAGCTTTGAAATCAAATTGGTATACATATGTAGTAAAAATATGCCTGTGGAAGTTAAAGAGTAAAGAGTAAGGGCCTATAACACTTGCAACAAGAGGGTCTACAGGGGCGCTCACCTGTCAACAACTGCTCAATGGTGTGTAAGAGTTGTGTGCAAGTTTGGTAAAATCAAGTAAAACAAGAGGGCCATGATGGCCCTTTATCGCTCACCTGAATACAACAAAGTTGTGTTGTAAGTGACCCATTCTATTTTTAGTAACAGTGACCTTGACCCAACATACATGGGTATTAACTCTAAACACTGCCTTGTCATAGTTAACATTTGTGCCAAGTTATTTTGAAATCCAATGAGAAACAACAATTTTACAGCCAAGGCAAGATTTTTCTATTTTTAGTAACTGACCTAGTTTTTGACTCCAGATGACTCATATTTGAACTGTTCCAAGTAATTACTGGGACATACGTCCTGACCATGTTTCGTGACAATTGGAGCAAAAATGCGACCACTAGAGTGTTAACAAGAAAATTCTATTTTTAGTAACAGTGACCTTGACCTTGGACCAACAGGCATGGGTATTGTACTAAACACAGCCCCTTGTCATGATGAACATTTGTGCCATGTTTTTTGAAATCCAACGAGAAATAATAATTTTACAGCCAAGACAAGATTTTTCTATTTTTAGTAACTGACCTAGTTTTTGGACCCAGATGACCGATATTTGACCTTGCTTGAGAAATTACTGGGACAGACATCCTGACCAAGTTTCATGACAATCAGAGCAAAAATGTGACTGCTAGAGCGTTAACAAGAAAATTCTATTTTTAGTAACAGTGACCTAGTTTTTGACCCCAGATCACCCATATTTGAACTCATCCAAGTAATTACTGGGACATACGTCCTGACCATGTTTCGTGACAATCGGAGCAAAAATGTGACCGCTAGAGTGTTAACAAGAAAATTCTATTTTTAGTAACAGTGACCTTGACCTTGGACCAAAAGGCATGGGTATTATACTCAACACACCGCCTTGTCTGGGTGATCATTTGTGCAAAGTTATTTTGAAATCCAATAAGAAAAAACAATTTTACAGCCAAGACAATTCTATTTTTAGTAACAGTTACCTAGTTTTTGGACCCAGATGACCCATATTCAAACTCGTCCAAGAAATTACTGGGACAGACATCCTGACCAAGTTTCATGACAATCGGTGCAAAAATGAGACCGCTAGAGTTTTAACAAGAAAATTCTATTTTTAGTAACAGTGACCTTGACCTTTGACCAACCGACATGATTTTTGTACTCTACACACCTCCTTGACATGGTGAACATTTGTGCCAAGTTATTTTCAAATCCAATGAGAAATAACAAATTTACAGCCAAGACAAGATAATTCTATTTTTAGTAACAGTGACCTAGTTTTTGGACCCAGATGACCCATATTGGACCTTGCTTGAGAAACTACTGGGACAGACATCCTGACCAAGTTTCATGACAATTGGAGCAAAAATGTGACTGCTAGAGTGTTAACAAGAAAATTCTATTTTTAGTAACAGTGACCTAGTTTTTGGACCCAGATGACCCATATTCGAACTTGTCCGAGAAATCATTGGGACAAACATCCTGACCAAGTTTCATGACAATCGGAGCAAAAATGTGACCGCTAGAGTGTTTACAAAAAAATTCTATTTTTAGTAACAGTGACCTAGTTTTTGGACTCAGATGACCCGTATTCGAACTCGTCCGAGAAATCGTTGAAATTTTCATGTGGGAGTGAAAAAAAAAAGAATTTAAATCGGGTCGATTTCCACCACAGTTTGATCGTAACTGCTTGAGACGTAAAGTACAGACAACGAAAACGTCCGTATGATAATGGGTCTGTGCTTGCAGTCGAATTATTGAGACTAGTAAACAACATATGTAGCTGAAGACAGGTAGAAATATTGGATTTTGACACTTGAAATTTTCACTCTTCTACTAAAATTTTTGTTTCAAATTTTATTACTGAACAACCAGTGATTGAATTGTTCAGGAAAGATTGAATTTTAAGATGGTATAAATGTTGTGTCAAAATCTGGTTGATAACTGTAGAAAATAAAAAGTTAAAAACAGAATTTAAAAGAAAAAATAAAGATGTTAGGGTAAGGGTTTAGGGTTAGGGTTAGGTGAAAAGGCCCATAACTCAGCCAAAATTATTCCGACCAGAAATTCCTTAAGCTATGTGCAACTAGGCTTGGTGACGAACACTGCTGTGAAGTTTCAATGAAATCCCTCAAGCGGTTACGGAGAAGAAGCGAGGACAAGATTTTGCTAAAAAGGGCCATAACTCAGCCAATAATAATCTGAGCAGAAAATCCTGACGATATGCACAACTAGGCTTGGTGACCAACACTCCTGTGAAGTTTCAAAGAAATCCCTCCAGTGGTTTTGGAGAAGAAGCGAGGACAAGATTATTTCGGACCGACGGTCCGATTACTATATGCCTCCCTTCGGGGGCATAAAAATACGATTTTAGTAAATATAAAGTTAAATTAAAAAAAATTATTAAGGTCTTTGCATGCGCCGCATACAAGAGCTCTAGATCGCTGTATTTGAACATGATAGAGGGAAATCGTGTCTCCATTTCGCGAATAAAACACTTTTTGGTCCGAAAATCGGCTTAAAAGATTTTTTAAAAAGAGAAAATCAAAAAATAAGATAAAACGCCATAAAACTTTGTTTTGCCTTCTCTTCTAACACAAAAACTATAAAATAGGTTTTAAAAAATGTGCGCCAAAACTGTGGACTTTGTGGCAATTGATAATGCATATTTCCTTTTTTATACGAGTGATGCCGGTTTAAAATATATATATTTAAGATCACTTATGTTTTAACGTTTTTTTTTTATGTTGTTCACTTGACTTAATGTATCTCCATACTTATAATAATGATAATAATTAACTTGGGGCGAATGGTTATTGAGCGGGGCGAGTCGTTATTAAATGTGGGACTAGTCGTTATTAAAATGTGGCGAATCGTGATGGGGCGAATCGAGAGTGGGGCGAACCGTTATATTACCGTGGATAACTAATGGCTTGAATAGTATGAATTTTCAGAGGACATTTTTAAAATAAATGTGGCATAAAGATTTAAGTCACAAATATTTTATTTTATTTTGAAAAAATGTGTTTAATTGTCTTGTTATTGCATTAAAGTAATATAACTGACTGTAGTTACTTTTTATAAAAAGGTAAAGGTATATAATAACATTTAAAATATACCATGTTTCGACACGCTTTAGAAAATCTCACTTATTTTTGCTCAAATCTCACTTAAAAATGTCACCAGTCTCACTTTATTATTTTTCAATACCTGGCATGTATGTAAATCTGTATTATGTCCAGCATTTATTTTAACCCTTTTCTGTATAGATATACCTTTATTATTGCTAGGGCGAACAGTTTAGATCCATATCAGCAGGCACATCCGTGCTGTCTGATCAGGATCTAAACTGTTCAATTTTTAGCTCACCTGAGCCATAGGCTCATGGTGAGCTATTGTGACCCGGCATCCGGCGTCCGGCATCCGGCATCCGGCGTCCGTCAACAATTTCCTTTAAACAACATCTCCTCTGAAACCACTTGATGGATTTTAACCAAATTTGTCCTGAAGCATCCTGGCACTAATGTCTACAAAAGTTGTTCAAATCATGACCACAGGGTCAAGGTCAAGGTCACTGCTGCTAAAAATAGAAATTCAGTCTTTGCTCAATTACTTGTTTGCTTAGGACTATTGACTCCAAACTTGGTGTATGGGTAGCTTATATCAAAAGGCAGCTTGGGGTTGCTACCCAGGTGTCTGTGATCAAGGTCAAGGTCACTGTTGCTAAAAATAGAAATTCAGTCTTTGCTCAATAACTTGAGTTTGCTTAGGCCTATTGACACCAAACTTGGTGTATGGGTAGCTTATATCAAAAGGCAGCTTGGGGTTGCTACCCAGGTGTCTGTGATCAATGTCAAGGTCACTGTTGCTAAAAATAGAAATTCAGTCTTTGCTCAATTACTTGAGTTTGCTTAGGCCTATTGACTCCAAACTTGGTGTATGGGTAGCTTATATCAAAAGGCAGCTTGGGGTTGCTACCCAGGTGTCTGTGATCAAGGTCAAGGTCACTGTTGCTAAAAAAAGAAATTCAATCTTTGCTCAATTACTTGAGTTTGCTTAGGCCTATTGACTCCAAACTTGGTTTATGGGTAGCTTATATCAAAAGGCAGCTTGAGGTTGCTACCCAGGTGTCTGTGATCAAGGTCAAGGTCACTGTTGCTAAAAATAGAAATTCAATTTCTGCTTAATAACTTGAGTTTGCTTTGGCATATTTACTCCAAACTTGATGTATGGGTAGCTTATATCAAAAGGCAGCTTGGGATTGCTACCCAGGTGTCTGTGATCAAGGTTAAGGTCACTGTTGCTAAAAATAGAAATTCAGTTTCTGCTTAATAACAGATTGCTTAGGCCTATTGACTCCAAACTTGGTATATGGAAAGCTTATATCTAGAGGCAGCTTGGGGTTGCTACCCAGGTGTCTGTGATTAAGATCAAGGTCACTGTTACTAAAAATAGAAATTCAGTTTCTACTTAATTACTTGAGATTGCTTTGGCCTATTGACTCCAAACTTGGTATATGGATAGCTTTTATCTAGAGGCAGCTTGGCGTTGCTACCCAGGTGTCTGTGATCAAGGTCATGGTTACCGTTGCTAAAAATAGAAATTCAGTTTCCACTTGATAACTTGAGTTTGCTTTGGCCTAGCGACTCCAAACTTGGTATATGGATAGCTTTTATCTAGAGGCAGCTTGGGGTTGCTACCCAGGTGACTGTGATCAAGGTCAAGGTCACTGTTGCTAAAAATAGAAATTCAGTTTCTGCTTAATAACTTGAGTTTGCTTTGGCATATTGACTCCACACTTGGTGTATGAGTAGCTTATATCAAACGGCAGCTTGGGATTGCTACCCAGGTGTCTCCGATCAAGGTTAAGGTCACTGTTGCTAAAAATAGAAATTCAGTTTCCACTTAATAACTTGAGTTTGCTTTGGCATATTGACTCCAAACTTGGTACAGTGGAGCTCCGCTATATCGCGATCCGCTATATCGCGAAATCCAATATAACGCGGCTGACCCTTGGACCCCGTTTTTTATTCATAAAAGATAGTAAAATTCTATCAACAGCCATTTTTGTATATTTGGAAAGGGAAAAAAGGGACGTAACAACGTAAATACCGCGTTAATCGATAAAGACAATGACGCTCGTTCATTAACGTATTGAGAAACATTGAAAAAATTGTGAAATGTTCCTTTATGATCTGTTGATTGTTTCCTACGTTTATTAAAATATCAAACTGTCATAAAATTGTTAAGTAATAAATTGTTGTACAAACACTGGGGCACCTAATCACGTACGCGAAATGGTTACTGAATGGTTGTTTTTCGCACCTACTGCAGATAAAATGACAAAGGTGTCTGATGTTGTTATTTGGCTTCTAAGTTGAGAAGCTCATGCCTACATTTGACATGTGTTGAGAACCTGTTGACATTTTGAGTAGCTTTACCATATTCTTATATAAATGTAAGTTCAAAGTTTTCACGCGTATTGTTTTCCTTCAAAACAGCGTTCAGGTCAAACAAATACATGAGTTCCGCATATGACAAACGCCCGCAGAATAAACTTTTGTGAGTTAATTTCACAAAGTAATAATTTTATAGCACCTGTTAGATAATAACAAAACAACATGGAAACAAAGGATTTTATTTCAAATAACGATAAAATGATACGAGTAATACATGTATGGACCTAGCATAGCGTAAGTTCTATGTCCCGCGAATATCGCGAATCCGATAATAACGCGATTTGATGGGATGGACCCCACAGACCGCGTGATATTGGATCTCCACTGTATATGGATAGCTTATAACAAGAGACAAATTGGGATTGCTACCCACATGTCTGTGATCAAGGTCAAGGTCACTGTTGCTAAAAATAAAAATTCAGTTTCTGGTTAATAACTTGAGTTTCATACTCAGGTGAGCGATTCAGGGCCATCATGGCCCTCTTGTTTTATTCATTAGGTTATTTCTGACCAAAATGCAACCAGTGCAGATCCTGATCAGACAGCACAAATGTGTCGGCTGATCTGGATCTACACTGGTCGCACATGCGTAAAATGCGTATATATCAAGAAAAGGGTTAAAATTAGCCATTGATTCTGTTAGAAAAGCCAAACTGCTTCAATGTTTATAATGTCTCGTTTCAATCATCAGTATTGAGAATTGTATCCCATATCAACTTTGCTGATAAACTTTCAACTTTTAGATGCTGGTCTTTATGGCATACTTTGTGCCATTCTATTGTGCTGCAATATATGGACTATGTAACCCGGGGCAGTCCTGGTTGGCAGACTGGGCTCTACTGTATGCTGGGGCAGCTGCTCAGGTATGGAGAATTATTTGAAACAGTGACATCATAAAATTTGTTTCAGGCCAGCTATTGATAATATGACTATGCTGAAATGTGTTGACAAATTAGCAAAAGTTTACACTTGGGCAAAGGAAAATCCATCAAATGCACTTTTTGTGTAGTGGTCATTTGGTCGACATGGACATATCATCGAAGTGACACTTGGTTTAAACATGATACTTTCTACTCTTTTTAAAAAAAAACTGAGAATAAATGTTTATATTAAAGTATATTTTATAGTTTTGGCCTATTTTCAAACCCAAAATAAAGACCAGTCCACTATTTAGACAACTTTTTTTCTGTCTCAAAGGTGTTCATAATATTGCTATATCACAGTAGTTTAATACCGCTGTTCATGCCTATGCCCCTTTACAAGTCTTAACACAATTGTTCTTTGCAATCTGTTGTAATCCACGTTAAGTTCATCGTTCACAGACTTTCCCTTACGCTGCAGTGATTTCGGTTCTGGTCGTGCAACTCCCTTCATAATGAGTGGTTTAGTAATAACATGCCCTTTACAAAAAAGATTTTCATAATTCTCAGGTTATTCATAATTTGAAGATACTAGCATATTATCACACACTTATATTTCAAAAAGGTTTCACAATTGTTGCCTCTCTGTAATCTTATGCAGCAGTAGCCTTATTAATCAACTTTCTAAAATTGGATAATTTACATATTCTTGCAAATTTTGTTTATATTTCATATAACTTGTGATCTGAACTTTTAGCCAAATGATTTTATTTTTCAGGGGCAGTTTTCACATATAACTGGATCATTTCATCCAAGAACGGAACCTGAATTTCACGTGCCGCCTCGAGCTCATTCACAACAGGTCTTCTGGATGCTAAATCTCGGCCTTTTTATTGTTCCCCAAATATTTGCTTTAAGAATGAATCTAGGTTCGGCTAGAAAAGATGTCAAGAAATATAAATAAGATTTCCAAAGAATTGCAACTTTAAAAGACCTGTACCAGTATATACTTTGAATTCAGACTTAAACCAATAATTATAATACCAGTTACTGGCAAACTCTTTACTTGTACATAAAGTTAAATACAATTGGATTATTTCAAAGAAATTTAGGGACTTCAAGTGTGTGTGTGTGTTTGAGGAGACAGGAATTTATAACATTGCTAAATGTGCTATTTAATCAATGGCTAGTCACAATTTGTTGTTTTTACATGAATACTTTTTTCCAAGGGCTCTTTTGACCCCTTTAATTCATACTAAGCCAACAAATAGCCTGTATTGTTAGAGTATGTTTACAAGAACTTTGTTGTTTTGATGCTCTAATCTTCATTTTGTTAATGGTGCTAAGGTAAAGTGTCATTTCAACAAAATTTGTTTTTATTTATATATCTGTTTGTTACTTTTAATAATACTAAATAAGACAAACACAGTCATTTTTTTCTGTATTCATATTGGTGCCAAGTTTCTTGTCATGTTACTTCATAAATAATGCCAAGTTTCTAGTCCTTTTACTTAATAAATGATATATTAATCTACATGTTTTATTCTTAACCATTCTTGTGCTCACCCATTATAACAGCAGCCATACCGTCTGTTGGTTTGGGGGAATTACATCATGTTGGCTGTTTCTGCTCTTATTTTGGTAAAATAGTATTTTAGGAATTATTTTAGTTTATACTTTAAGGTGAGACAGGAACAAATAATATGGTACTAGTTACAAACTCCACTTGTGGACAGACTTGGGGTCAAGTACTGTAATATGTAATTAGTTAAATTACAATTACATGGTAAATTCTTCAATTACAATTATATTTACACCCTTTTCCCAAAGGTATTTAGTTGTGGATATAAAGTTTAAAATGATTGCATTATGACAAAGGAATTTAGGAACTTCAAGTTTGTGTGTCTGAGGAGACAGGAATTTATAACATTGCTAAATGTGCTATTTAATAGATGGCTAATCACAATTTGTTGTTTTTACACGAATACTGTTTTCCAAGGGCTCTTTTGACCACATAAATTCATACTAAGCCAACAAATTGCCTGTATTGTTATAGTATGTTTACAAGAACTTTGTTGTGTCAATGCTCTCATCTTCCTTTTTGACATGGTGCTATGAAAAAGTGTCATTTTAACAGAATTTATTTTTATTTATATACCAGTTTGTTATTTTTAATTTTTTTTTAATGTAGTTCAAGACAAACAGCAGTCATATTTTATTTGTATAGGTACACACAATTGGTGATATGTTTCTAATCCTGTTACTTGAATAATGATGCCAAATTTCTAGCCCTGATACAGTACCTAATAAATGATATATCAAACTTGATGTTTCATTCTTATCTTTAACCATTCAAGTGCTCAGTTATTTCAACAGCAGTCTAGTTACTGTTGGTTTGGGGGACTTACACAATTATTATGTTGGCTGTTGGCTAATTTTTCGAATTTCACCGCGAGAGTCAGATGCAAGATTTCCAGAATGGGGGTTCATTTAACCCTTTCCTCCATACATACAACTTTATTGCACGGGTGAACAGTTTAGATCCAGATCAGCCGGAACATCTATGCCATCTGATCAGGATCTAAACTTTTTGCTTTTTGATTCTTTAGGTTATTTCTGACCAAAATGCGACCAGCAGATCCTGATCAGATGCACTACACTTGTCGCACATTTGTAAAAATGTGTATATATGGAGGAAAGGGTTAAGGCTGTCCTAGTTATTTACTTTGTAATATGATAATTTCCAATTTTGTGGCCAAATCTCTTATAATTCAATATTGCGACCAAAAATCGGGGTTAGAGAAATCACACTGAAACCCCCGTGGGTCTGCCCCTGCACCTTGCATCATTTTCTGGAACTAGTGACTAAAGCAGTGTGTACAACATGGATATCACTCCTATTCTCTGTGACATCTTAGATAAAGACTTGACATTTTGTGAGGCATGTTTACAGTAATAGCCATTCACAATTTATTGGACTGTGCACAATGTTTTGACATGTGATGTCGAAGAGCACACACGTTTAGCCAGGAGTTGCTGCAAACAATCTTACCATCATTTGCTTTGTGGTGAACATGGCTGTTCCAACAACCATTCAAAAACTCATATTATCACAAATTCTTCTCTTAATGTTGGTTTTAAATACAGGCTTCACACACTTTGAACAATGCAACTGTTTTATATACCCAAATGAAAACGATCATATACCCATGATGTAGATTTCAATGGCAGGTAACGTTACTGTCATAGGTGCACTAAAGTGTTGAATTACCACAAGAAAATATTTTGTTGAATAGTGATAGAAACTGAAGATAATAAGGTTTTATTTTTATCCTTTGCAAATCTTTGCAGTCCAATCAGGATTTACACTAGTGTTGCAGAATCGGACAAATATCATCATCGATTATCGAATCAAAATTCCTATAAAAAATCAATTTAAATCGGAAAATAATCGAAAACTTTGATATAGGCTTTGAAGGTTAATGCCAGTGTTTTGCTATGTACCTTTAATGTTTAATGATGTTATGTACTATAAACTAGCTACTTTAAATGAGAAAATTCAGAGAATCAATTCAATTAAACACTATACAGCCATTATGTAAATAACAGAACTTACGTTCTTGTACAACTATAATGTTAACTTGAAGAACAACAGAAGGTTAGTCTGGGTGCTATGTTGTGTGACATGAATGCTTTACCCTCTTTTTTGGGTCAGTTTTCTCAAAAACTAATTATGTAAAAGACTACAAATACACTGTGACCTTAAGCAGCAAGCTGCAACTACAAAGGCATTGAAGAGTCCGGGCAAAATAATGCAGTGCTTTTTTCTGCGAGAAATCAAGAACAACAATACAACAATATATAAACTAAGTACTTTAAATACTGCTGGTAAAATTTCCATGCTAGTTTTGTTTCAAAGTTGAAGCTGAATTCTAATAGAATTCGGTATGAAAGTGCATCAACATGATCTTGGATTGACGACTGAACATATTCAATTGTTAATGCATTTTATGATAGCATCACATACAGATGTAATCCTATTTGGTAGTAAAGTATTTTAAATAATCACTATTTAAGAAACAACTACATCCTTTAACTTGAACCTTTATTTGCTTACAATTTTAGACACAATCATAGTATTGGGATATTGGTTGCAAATAATTAACAATCATTGGTTGGAATCATCCAATTTGATTTCACTGATAAGAACCAGTTTATGAAACAGCTCAGTGTTTCTTTCACAAAAAAGGTTTCTCAGTAGAAGCTTACAAAATTGCCCCTTACTATTGTGTGCTTGTTGCCTCTTTTAACATAAAATTTGGAGTTTTAAAAGATAACTTTTTTCACTTATTTTTTTTTTCATGTACTAAAATATTGAATGAAAATAGGACGAAAGAACAATATTTTGCAAAAAATATATCCAGTCAAACGGGAAACAATTCAAATTTGTTTGCATCAAAATGCAAAACTCTGCATCTATTGGAATCCCTGCAACCCCCCAAACAGGTTGTAAATGGCAATAAATTCCTACAAGGTCAAAACAAGAGCTGTCAGAGGAGACAGCATGCTCGACTATTCGAATCATTTGAAACAAATGCAATTTGAAGATTAAAACAGTAACAACTATGGCCATACATTCATGTGCAATCAGGAAAAATATTAACAAGTGATTATGGTAAGGGAGAAATTTATTTCAAATAACAGAAATAATTCCTTAATGTACCATAAATATTAAACTGAATAGGGGAATAACTATGAAATATTTCTGAATTTGTTAGAAAACTTGTTAGTAATTTTTTATTAGAGACATTTACTTTTAGTCAAATATCAATCACTTCAGTAATGTTACAGAAAAAGAACTGAAATGAAAATATAATGGAAGTTTGAAGTTGATGCCTTAAGTATTTGCAAAGTTATCGATGAAGTGCACTTGAGTGAAAATATAAGTGAAACTAGAAATGTGTCCATAGGACACGGATGCCCCCGCTATGCATCGTTTTCAGACACTCAAGTGCAATGATGGGAATAATAGCATTTCAAAGACAGTGATGTTCGAGTAATTATAAGAATATGCATAAACTTGAAGATCAAGTAAATTATTTGTATTTGTGGCACTGTTGTCTTCTCATTACAGAAATGTCTGTGAAGAAGTTGGTGGTAATGCAATGCTATGTCATAGTAAACATTTGTGCCAAGTTATTTTGAAATCCCTTCATTCATAAAGAAGTTATAGCCCGAACAAGTAAATTCAAGTTTTAGTAACTGTGACCTTGACCTTGGACTTACAGGCATGGGTAATGTACACAACACACTGCCTTGTCATGGTGAACATTTGTGCCAAGTTATTTTGAAAACCCTCCATTCAAAACAAAGTTATAGCCCGGACAAGAAAATTCTATTTTTAGTAACAGTGACCTTGACCTTGGACCTACAGGCATGGACATGGTACACGACTCACCACCTTGTCATGGTGAACATTTCTGCCAAGTTATTTTGAAATTACTCTATTCCTAACGTAGTTACAACCCTGACAAGAAAATTCTATTTTAGTAACAGTGACCTTGACCTTGGACCTACAGGCATGGGCATGGTACGGGACACACCACCTTGTCATGATGAACATTTGTGTCAAGTTATTTTGAAATCACTCTATTCCTAACGAAGTTACAGCCCGGACAAGTGAATTCTATTTTTAGTAACAGTGACCTTGACCTACAGGCATGGGCATGGTATGCGACACACCGCCCTGTCATGGTGAACATTTGTGTCAAGTTATTTTGAAATCCCTCCATTTATAATGAAGTTACAGCTCGGACAAGAAAATTCTATTTTTAGTAACAGTGACCTTGACCTTGGACCTTCAGGCTTGGGTATTGTGCGGACACAATGCCTTGTCATAGTGAACATTTGTGCAAAGTTATTTTGAAATCCCTCCATTTATAACAAAGTAACAGCCCGGACAAGAGAATTCTATTTTTAGTAACAGTGACCTTGAACTTTGACCTACAGGCATCGGCATGGTACGCGACACACCACCCTATCATGGTGAACATTTGTGTCAAGTTATTTTGAAATCCCTCCATTCATAACAAAGTTACAGACTGGACAAGAAAATTCTATTTTTAGTAACAGTGACCTTGAACTTTGACCTACAGGCATGGGTATTGTGCGGACACACCGCCTTGTCATGGTGAACATTTGTGCCAAGTTATTTTGAAATCCCTCCATTCATAACAAAGTAACAGCCCGGACAAGAAAATTCTATTTTTAGTAACAGTGACCTTGACCTTCGACCTACAGGCTTGGGCATGTCCGTGACACACCGTCTTGATATGGTGAACAATTATACCAAGTTATTTAAAAATACAATAACAAAGTTACAGAGCCGACATGATTTTGCAAGAAAATTCTATATTTAGTAACAGTGACCTTGACCTTGGACTACAGGCATGGGTATTGTACGCGATACACTGCCTTGTCATGGTGGACATTTGTGCCAAGTTATTTTGAAATCCCTCCATTCATAACAAAGTTAAGGGCCAAGTGTATATTTTGCTTAACACAAAATGTAAGTGAAAAAGGGGCATAATTTGAAAAATATTGGAAGCAGGGTTATGGGTCTTGTTGGTTATTATGTAGATTTTGATGGTGAAATATATTTCAAGTTTCAAGGCAATATCTCAAGTAGTTTTAAAGTTATGGGCAAAATGCATATTTTGCTTAACACAAAATGTAAGAAAAAAAGGGGCATAACTTGAAATATATTGACAGCAGAGTTATGGGTCTTGTTGGTAATGATGTAGAATTTGATGGTGAATATATATTCCAAGTTTCAAGTTGATATCTCAAGTAGTTTATAAGTTTTGGACCAAAGTGCATATTTTCCTTAACGCAAAATTTAAGTGAAAAAGGGGCATAACTTGAAAAATATTTGTAGCAGAGTTATGGGTGTTGTTGGTAATGATGTAGAATTTGATGGTGAATATATATTCCAAGTTTCAAGTTGATATCATAAGTAGTTTTCAAGTTATGGACCAAAGTGCATTTTTTGTTTAACGCATTTGTTTAACGGACGCCGACACCGGGGCAAGTAGGATAGCTCCCCTATTCTTCGAATAGTGAAGCTAAAAACTTGTAAAAATATATGACTATAAAATGCATAATTATGCTGTACTTTACAGACAGTGGTAAACATCAATATAAATCGATTATGAGGGAATGACATTGATTATCAAATCGAATGGCTTTTATAGACGATTAAGCGATTTTAATCGATAATCGTTACATCACTAATTTACACAGTTCACTGTTTGGTTAGAAAATAATAAAATGAATATTAAGGATGGACTGACAGCCAACGGCAAAAACTGGCAAATTAAAAAAAAAGTAAAATTATAGTGAATTTATTCAGTGATTATTTTCATAAAACTCTTTGTGGTTTCTTAATCGATCAAAATTCCAGTTTGAAATGAAGCACCAGTCTTGGACAAGTAATCGAGGACATTTATCACACTTTGTTGATATGATTCTGTTAAAATAGTAAAATATCCTCATTTTTTCCGAATTATACAAGGTTTTTAATTTTGCATTGATAAATAATTGAACATTATGTTACTTAGCAAATTATGAAGTCAGTGTAAGGATGAGCTTTTCAAGTTGTTTTTCATGATTGAAAAAATATATTTGTTTTCCACTGAAATGTTTAAAACATAGGGGCCCTTTTAGTTGGTGAAGTCTAATCAGGTATATATTGTAAAATGAGTGTAAGACCAGACGGTTGCAGCTAAATTCAGAACATGTCCAGGTTTTTGACATTGTTTATTGTACATAGGAAAGCACTTAAATGTGTTTTAACATCACTACAAGCAAGTGACAGTTTTTGTTTCTACTGCAGTTAACAATGTCCATGCAAACATAGAGACCACTAGGTTGTCAATCTGTGAAGTAAAAGCTTCTAACAGGGAAATCAAGAGGACACAGACAATGGTTTCCATGGAAACAATGGCTCCAGATACATCTGAAAATAAAAATGCAAATGTTTGTTTTTACTCAAATATTCATCAGGAAGACAGATATGTTTAAATACTCTGGGATTATATTTGCAGAGATAATTTAGCACAGGGAAATGTCAATAGGTAAGATTATTTAGTTTACTTAAGAGAATTTAAGACCATGCAAAAATGCCTTATACTGGTATATTAATGGGGTGGGCACCACCTGCACCCCGGGCCGACTTAACGTCATGGCTTACGATCACCTTTACATAATTATTTTTTTGAACTCTGATCACAGTTGCAAAGTTATGCTCTTGACATCCTGACATGCTCTTTGACATCCTGAACCCTACCCTCTGGAATAAGGGACATAAACAAGTATGCTTGTCTTATCACAGTACTGCACTTTTATAATGCATTTGAAAAGGGTGGGCAAAAGACGTCGCATGCAAATTACTTTGTGTTTATTAACCAAAGTTTTAACAAAAGTATTAGAAAGGTACTGGATAGCAATTACATTATTTCTGACCAAATAAACCCAACACATCCTTGCTGGCTGATCTAGATATACACAGGTTGTATATGGGGTAAATCCATGTCTCATTGTGTTAGACTTACTCATATAATAAAGGCCTTGGATAGCAAGGAGCTGGAATATCACAGATGCTACTGTACCCTCTAGAGACTTCTTGGAGCCTGAAAATATCATTTCTTTCATAAATAGTGCATAGTAACAGAAATAAAAATTATTATTTTTCATCAAATCTTTAGATATCTTGCGATAATGTTTTTGCTATCAAGTGTATTAAAAGCAAACAACTTTTGATCCTTAATGAGACAATGACCTTTAAGCTAATTATTTTCAAAGTTTATTGTGAAATTAAGAGTTCTAAACTGTCTCAAAATCTGCCTTGCTAATTGGTATTTTTTTTAAATCAAAGGTCAGTATCTCCAAAGTGACTAAGGCAATCTGGCTGGTCACAAAACTTAGCCAAGATCTTCCATAATGATGAAAATAAGTACATGAAGATTTTACAAGATTGAAAGCACACATTCAATATTCTGACCAAGTACGATGATAACTGGAATAAAGGCATTTCAAGTTAGAAATAGCAATCTAGCAGATAATCTCATATTTGGCTGCTTTAGAATGAGGACATGAACTTTTCATCTATGAGCAAAGGTACTAGGTTTTCTGTTCAACAATGCATCAACTGCTCCTTGGATTTCACAGCCATGAAATCATTTTATTTCCTGTGAATGAATTTAATCTGCAATCTCAGTTTTATTATCTTAGGCACCAGTTTTACTTTGGAGCCAAGCAGTACCCAAATACTCCACAAGTATTATTTTGATGAAGAGAAAAGATTGTCAGCAATACCAGTACATACTGGTCTTTGCAAAACATTTATTTATTTTTATTTATTTATTTATTTTTTTTTTCAGGACAGGTCCTGATTTCACAATTAGAGATCCTGAATTGGAATAACTTGGTTAAAGGCAGACCTGGTAAGTTGAAAGTATTACAAACCTGGCCACTTATGTCTGCCATATTTCCTCCCAAACACAGAAGCCACACCATCACCAACTCCCACTGATATCAAACCTGAATACATGGATACTGAACAAGGTGGCTCTGTAACCAAAATACATGAATATTCAAAATACTGTAGAGGAAACAGTTTTATGTTGTTGTTTTGTTAATTATGTCTACACAGCAATACCATGCTTTTTGTGGTACAAGAAACATAATAAACACTCAATACTACTTAAAAACTGTAACATTGTAAATGGTAATGATTGTCAAATATCCAAAAATTTTTAATTTCATTTTTTGACAGGTTAATTTTTTCAGGAATGCATTTGGCTATAAGAACATGAAAGTGTAACAAGAGCCATGTTACACATGGTCAATCCCCCGCCGGAAATAAGTTACCTGAAGGTTGTACTTTCATATAATTTACCTGGAGAGGAAATCCTTAAAATGCCATATAGTTATGGTCATGCTGAGTACAGTTTTCAAGTAAGTGGTTGCAGTTTGAAGAAAACCCCTAAAAAATAGGCAAGGTAGAGTTATTGTTTTTACACACTGCATTACCTACCAATGTGCTCTGTCAGTGTATGAAGTTTGAATAAAATCCCTCTAGTAGTTTTGGAGTTATGCTACGGACAAAATTTATCAAGTAAATCTGATAAAGGGAAATAACTCTAAAAAATAGGCAAGGTAGAGTTATTGGACTTGCACACTGCACTACCTACCAATGTGCTCTGTCAGTATATGAAATTTGAATAAAATCCCTCAAGTAGTTTTGGAGTTATTCTCCGGACAATCTTTATCAAGTAATTCTGATAAAGGGGAATAACTCTAAAAATAGGCAAGGTAGAGTTATTGTTCTTGCACACTGCACTACCTACCAATGTGCTCTGTCAGTGTATGGAGTTTGAATAAAATCCCTCAAGTAGTTTTGGAGTTATGCTACGGACAAAATTTCTCAAGTAAATCTAATAAAGAGGAATAACTCTAAAAAAGGCAAGGTAGAGTTATTGCACTTGCACACTATACTACCTACCAATGTGCTCTGTCAGTGTATGAAATATGAATAAAATCCCTCAAGTAGTTTTGGAGTTATGCTCCGGACAAAATTTATCAAGTAAATATGATAAAGAGGAATAACTCTAAAAATTGGCAAGATAGAGTTATTGTTCTTGCACACTGCACTACCTACCAATGTGCTCTGTCAGTGTATGAAGTTTGAATAGAATCCCTCAAGTAGTTTTGGAGTTATGCTCCGGACAAAATTTATCAAGTACATATGATAAAGGGGAATAACTCTAAAAATAGGGAAGGTAGAGTTATTGTTCTTGCACAATGCACTACCTACCAATGTGCTCTGTCAGTGTATTTAGTTTGAATAGAAATCCCTCAAGTAGTTTTGGAGTAATACTCTGGACAAAATTTATCAAGTAAATATGATAAAGGGGAATAACTCTAAAAATAGGGAAGGTAGAGTTATTGTTCTTGCACACTGCACTACCTACCAATGTGCTCTGTCAGTGTATGAAGATTGAATAAAATCCCTCAAGTAGTTTTGGAGTTATACTCCGGACAAAATTTATCAAGTAAATATGATAAAGAGGAATAACTCTAAAAAAGGCAAGGTAGAGTTATTGCACTTGCACACTATACTACCTACCAATGTGCTCTGTCAGTGTATGAAGTTTGAATAAAATCCCTCTAGTAGTTTTGGAGTTATGCTCCAGACCAAATTTATCAAATTAATATGATAAAGGGGAATAACTCTAAAAATAGGCAGGGTAGAGTTATTGTTCTTGCACACTGCACTACCTACCAATGTGCTCTGTCAGTGTATGAAGTTTGAATGAAATCCCTCAAGTAATTACAAGTCAATGACCAAATTAATCCCATAAATTACAAATACACTGGCCAAATTAATGCATTTAATTAAATTCATTCAATATTGAGAAGCTTTGTCAGTTTCTGTTTACATTTTGTCAGTCTTAACATACACAATAGTCTAACTACAAAATGCTCTTCAGGCCCTTCTTCAAGAAAGTTCTGTAGCTTGTCATATACAATTACATAATGTGTATCTTGGATATACAGTATGACCCTCCTAATGTTGAAGTCACTGATTTTCTTACTTTGTTTTCTATAACCCCACCAGAGTGGTGCAGAACATCCAACTAGAAGGTAAAAAGGAGTTAGAATAAGGGTCCCTTTATCCTGGTCATCAAGGAACACGCGCAAGTACTGGTCCAAAGTCTCACCAAGGGGCTGGATTCTCATAACTCGGATAGCCTGAAATGTTTACAAAAGGAATAACATATGGCACGGGTCATTTATTTTCCAGATTGCAGTCAAGTCAATTCTTTCCAACTGATTTTTACATCATAATATTATACTGGTGAAATCAATGACATCATTTTACTTGTGAGTATGACAACTAGTGTATAATCAGGACTGTGTGTTCAGATGTTGTGCTTGGCAGGAATAATTATTTACATTTACAAATCACATTTATCCTGAAAAGAACTTTTAGACATTTTTTCATGGTTGTAGTTACTTTAATTTGTGTTTTGTCTTCATAACACTGCTTTGACCTGTTGATAACAGCCTAGGCTCTTAGTCTAAACACGACACAGAATGGATACCAGTAGTTATATGGGAAAAAGGCGGGATAAATGAACTCATCTTGTTTGGGAACATATTAGTCCCGCTGCGTGACTCAAACAAGGGGGTCCTATGGGACCAATACCCTGTGTCCTAAACATAAAAAAATCTTTACAACGTCCGTGGTAGGACTAGGAACATGTGTCACACCATGACAAATGGGGCTTATGGCCTAAGAGACCAGGTAAGACCCATCAATATATAAGCAATTTATCCCTTTATTGATACCTTTGATCACATTTGCAAACAGTGTAGATCCAAATCATCCAGCTCATCCACTTTTTGGTCAGAAATAATCTAATAAATCAAAATGTGAACAGTGCAGATCCTGATCAGAGAGCACGGATGTGCCGGCTGATGTGTATCTACACTGTTTTCACATGCCATAAATGCATTTATCTGGAGTAAAGGGTTATAGAACTACTAGTTTGTATCAACTTACCTCAAGGATAACGAGTATGGCTGCTACCAAGATTGAAGCTACATACAAGAGATCAGGGCAAGCTGTCAGCCCTGGAATATATACACCAATTACAGCAACATGGAAGTACTTCCTGACAACTGATGAGCCCCAGTATGTATGCTGCCTCTTTGCATCTCTGGTGTTTATTTGATTTTTACTGTCAGATTTTTCATGATTTTTTCTTCTCATGTCACTGATTTGTTTATATTCTTCAACTGTTTTCTCAGATTCTGTGCATTTCTTCGTTGAAAAGTCAACAATTTCACTGCACTTGTCTGTTAACTTATTTGACTTTGTACAGTCATTTATTTCTTTATATTTATCTCCTTCTTCATTTACATTTTTTGTAGCTTTCACATTATGATAGGTGCTGGAAACGGTAGATTTCAAAACAGTTTTAGTGGTAGAATGAATTTTAACTGTTTCTGCATTATCTGAGTTACCATAGCAACAAACAGTTGCTAGACTGACAGTCACCCAAATAATCCACAAACCCAGTATCTGAAATAAATAGTGGAATTCAATATGGTGATTCAATCTTTGGTTTTACTACCAAAATATACAGGTGTCATCTACTAAATCTGATCAATATTATACAGTACTAATTTTGGGTCTAACATTTCTTATTTAACAATGAGAATTAGTTATTAATTTAAGGTCAGTGTTGCCATGGAATCATTGACAGTTTGATCACAAAATCAACAGGTTTCATGTTCACAGTGAAACCATACAGCATACCAAGTACTGACTGTAGATTCATTTAATTATGGGAAACCAGATTTATAGAAGAATGTATGAAGCAATGAAATATTATAACTGTTTTTTTAAATGTGCATATAAAACATGATTGAATTAAAGTACAGGGTGACTTTTAACAGCTCAATGCATTGTATGACCTTAGCTGTTGTTTATATAAATCATGATTTATGACATTACTTAGTGATAGTACTTACTTTCAGATTTGGAACAATAAGCTTTTGCAGTAAATTCTCTAACTCACTCCAACTCATGAACACAAACACTGCTGACAGGATATAGACTAGTCCAGTAAACATCAACACTGACCACAGAAACAGGGGAGATAACTCCTTCCGGGATAACATCACCATTGCTGACACGGCCAGGTGTAAACCAACAAATATCACCTGAAACAGCGGTATTCATATCAAATTGCACCATAAATTCTGTTCTTACTTCAGGATTGAATCGATATTTGATTGTTTCCATTTGGGTATGGAAAACAGTTGGGTTGTTTAAAGTGTGTGAAGCCCAAAGGGCTTCACGCTTACTTTAAACAATCCAACTGTTTTTCATACCCAAATGGAAACCATCAAATATTGATTCAATCCTTATATTTACACTGATTAAATAATCTCATTAATACAGAAGTAACTAGAAGAATTTGTAATATTACGGCTTTTTCAATGGCTGTTGGAACAGCTACGTTGACGACAAAGTGAATGACGGCACGCCTTTTCGCAGCAACTCGTGGCAAAACGTGCGTGCAAGGCAACGTCACACGTCAAAACATCGTGCAACGTCCAATAAATTGTGAACGGCTCTACTGTAGCCACGCCTTTTAAATAATACGTCACACTGTTTACCATCAGAACTTATGATTCGTTAGATGAATAAGACTTCATCGTAGAGGATGAAGTTGAAGTGTAAATATTACACTATGTTATCAAACTGAATCATCAAAAATAATGAAAACATATACAAATGGTATCATTTTAATACTTCTCAAGCAAATACCTTTGAATTTGATATTGCAGAAGTTTTTGTTTGCTCATCGAGTTCAACTGTTCTGTATTTTTTTTTAACATATGATGATATAATTTGTTCTTCTGGAGAGTTTCTAGTTAAGTCACAGCACTGGGCAGAACTAACATTCAAAAGTTAGCTGGATTACTTCAGAACACGAAAAATCTCAATTGAAAATGGACAGGTTCAAAATCCAGTTCATGCATATAATGGTTAAACTTACCACTGTGACTTTCTCAAGGCTGCCTTCATCCTGGAAATATAAACCTATATATACATTTCTGCTTTGGTTTAGTTTTTATACATGAATTTTATCACATGGGCAAACAGTAAACTGATGGCTATTTGACGCATGATGTGTTATCTTTGTTTAGTGTACAATAGCCTAATCTCACCTATGACCTGCAGATCACTCAAACTCTGGATTGCTCAAACAACATTGGCCAGTCCCATGGAGTTTAATCCATTCCATTAAAGTTCGACTTTATAATTATTATAATTATAATGTTCAATGGTAGAAATAACTTTCGTTCAATAATCTTTTCTGTATCAACATTTAATTTATTTTGTTGTGGAATCCTTTCAATTTTGCTTGGAAAGAAATCTGTGAAGTTTTTTACCTTTGTACAACAGAATGATTCCAAAGTAATATACTACAAAATTAAAGAACAAGCACATAAATAGCATTTCATACTTACATGGGATATAAATGCAGATTTTAGCACCATATGTAGCATATAGATATAGAGTTGAAGCATTAATGCTGCTTCTCCAAAGGTAAAGCTCTTAGGAAACCATGTTGGTAGTCTGTATAGTAAGTACATATATATTACACTACAGACCAGGAACCAAAGTATACCTGGAAAATAGGAACCATGTTTCTAGTGTATACAACACATACACATATAACCATAATATAGATCAGGAACCAAAGTTAGAATAGGAACCATGTTGGTAATGCATGTACAAAAGTTTAATTGGTCACCATTTCCATAAATTTACAATGTATGCTAGTTTTGAAGTTTCCCTGTTTAAAGAAAAGAGCTGAAAAAGATCTCTGTTTTTAAGACATCAATTAAAAAGTGTGTTTTTAATTGCTACTGTTTTCAGAAAATAGTCAACATATCAGAACCTTACTTAGTAAAATTCATTTCTGTAGTGTCACTAGTTAAAACACTGTGTAATGTTGAACCTTTTTGAAAGGCTTTCACTTGATTTACCATTATTTATTCATTAGCATTTGCCTAAATTACTAGTAATCTTTAAATCCAGTATCCATTTTTAATCTTAAATCATAATTATATTTCTCAGAAAAACATGTCAGACAAAATCTACAGAGAAGTAACATAATTATATTTAAAATCCCCTAACTTTAAAATGTGTAAAAAAGAGTTGAAAATTTAACTACTATTTATTAAGCACATTTATTTAGAAGCCTGTACCTGCTGGGTCTGACTGGAGCTGCCAGTAAATGAAGCTTACAAACACTGATGACAGGAGTAACATCCCAGTGACACTCCATCTCCAGACATCGTAGCATGAGTAACACAACACTGTCAACAGCACAGAGCTTTGAAGCAACCATCTCCCTGGAAAAATAAGCCTTAAATGCAATCTCCTTCGAAGAATGAATTATAAATGCAATGTTCCAAGAAGAGTAAATAACAAATTTCATCTCCCTAGAAGACTAAACCATAAAACCAAAAAGACCAAAGTTCTGGCTTCAGCATATAGACACAAAACAAGCTCTAATGCGTCAAAACCAGGTTTTCTCGTTA
Source organism: Corbicula japonica (assembly GCA_038501625.1). Classification (NCBI taxonomy): domain Eukaryota; kingdom Metazoa; phylum Mollusca; class Bivalvia; order Venerida; family Cyrenidae; genus Corbicula; species Corbicula japonica. Next base: position 2,829,112 of record JAZAYU010000040.1, read on the forward strand.
ATTTTAAGTGAAAAAGGGGCATAACTATGACAAAATACAGTTAAGAGTTATGACACTAGTCCTGATAAATAGATAATTGCTACTGAGATTTCAGACATCTATATTAAGTTTCAATGCTCTACCTTAAATAGTTTCTGAGAAAAAGTGAACTTAAAAAATTAATTAAATGCTGATGCTCACCGGCAACTCGCCCACCCACCAAATGACACACCCCAATCTAATAACCAGGGTTCTCCAAAGAAAACCTGGTTAAATATACATAATTACGACCTACACATTTTATCAGTAATCTTTATTGCATATCTACATGTTAATCCACATGTCTTCCCAACATTCACTATTTTGCAAGCATCTCTTCTTGACAATCTCCTGCAAGTGTAGGACAAAAATCCCTTCCCTTAATTAAATATTTTTTGACAAAATCATTTTGACGAATTTTGTAATAAAATTTAAAGATCTATTTATCAATGTCTTAAAGAATACATTCAGGAAGTCTTCATATTCAAGCAAAATGTGACAATTTTGGCTCCATTTGTCCAGATCAGTGAAAGGATATAAAAGATAGATTTCGTCTTTTTACTCCCTTCAGGACACACAGGTGCTATTTAGCATGTTGCATTTTAACAAGTGAGAATTCATTAAGTACCTTCAGCCGCTGTCACACTTGCAATGTAAGCCAACAAAGAACAGCACCACAGTCCACTATCATGTGACCTAACAATTATAGTGAGATATATTATATACAGCTAATTAATACTGTACTTTAATCCATGTATTAATTATGCTTAACTTGATACTGGATTCCTACATTTAAATTTCATACATTGGAACACTGTATCTGTTCAACCATCTGACTTCATATTTCAATTAATTGAGATTTCCTATCCCTTATGAAGATTTTTACTTTTGAAATATGCACTTTTCATATATCAAAAAATGTCAAATTATGAAATGTGTGAATACTGGTAAAATATTGCAAATAACCTGATAATGTGCACACCCAATGTATGATGTAAATAATTTTTATTTCTTTGAGCACATTTTTTCCACATTTACTAATACTGCAAACTGTCAGGCATTGGTAATCTTCACCCAATGGCTATAGCTCCAGTGTCAGTTAAAAGAAAGGGATTCTACATGTTGCTGCCACTACACTAAAGCACATAAATCATATTTATTACTAGCTAACTAGCTCAATACTTGCACCATAAGCATTTTTAATACTTAATTTTCACACCATTTATTTTTACATTTTCAACCTTTCTAATTGTCATTATTCTTAGGAAATGTACAGGTCTACAAAAAGGATTAATTTGAAATATTTAATTTCTGTACTTTAAATGCAAATTGACTGAAATATCAGTATAAGTATTACAACTGAACACATATTTCACAAAAAATTACCTAAAATGTTCCTTTCTCTTCAGACATATCTTATTTTGTAACACTAATGTTAAGGCTGCTTCAAACAATAACACACCTGAAATGTCAAAAAAACAAAAACAAGTTTTCTTTCAGAATGATAATAAAAAAAAGAAAAAGTGATAATAATATACAGCTGGATGTGGGTTAACTAAATAAAATATCAGTATTTTGGATGATGATGTGTCTGACAAATCTTATGTAATTTGTTCTTTTTTCTAAAGATTTATGTCTAGTAAAATGGTCTTTTACAACCAGATGCTCTTTTTCAGCCAACTCTGTAATTTTATTCTTTACTGGTCATAATAATTGTTTGAGTCAGTCTGTTATTGTAACATTTACCGTCATCGTCTAAATATAAGCCGCACTGATATATAAGCCGCACCCCCCAAAACCCCGATGGAAATGGGTGAAAAAAGCCTAACTCTATGTATAAGCCGCGGTCTCTTTTTCTGACTGGTCGCCATTTTGAATCGCCGGTTCCGTGTGCCTCAGCGTAGGCAGTAGGCAACAATAGCAAGCTATACTTTTTCAGTGAAGTACATACGCGACCCATGATAATTATTATGTTTGACAATTTGAAGGTATAGACATTTTAAATGAAGAGTAATATTCGAGAAAATTGGCGGGAATGACATATGACCAAAATGTGCGAGTTTTAAATAAAATTCGAGTCGACCGTGTCATCTCAATATCTTGTCAAACATTCCATAAGAATCTCAAACATGGCATCATGCTTTCAGTTTTAACACCTTAGTCAAGTGACATACCCTCTATGACAGGTGAGACCAAGCTGCCAATTAAGGGTGACACTGATTTTACCATGGGAATCTTAAACATGTCATCTGGCTTTCAGAGTTTTTCACACATTACGGTCACTGTGATTTTACCGATACACGTTTTTCTTGAAGTACTCAATCTGATATAACACGTAATTAAATAAAACGCGATCGACTCATCGACCCCACTTTATCCATTAAATACGTAAAACACTGGTAAAAGACAGTTTGCATGATTTAAATAAGTGAAAATAATTACCATGATGGTGATGTCGGTTCTTCCGAAATCCCCATTTTATTTCCATTTATCTTTAATTATTACATTAATAATCCGCATAATTTGAAAAACAGCCGTTAACTTAATTATAAAAAATGCATGTATCCCTTACAAAAAACATGACCATGCTGTGTATTTCGTATGGAGGCAAAAAAATCGATACCGCCGAACATCAAACGCAACTTCAAAAGACGTTGTCGGCTCGAAACAACCATCCGTGTTTATTTCGGCTTTGCTATAAAAACGTTTGATCTACCTGGTAGTGTGCGCGTGTCATTTTTAGCTTGTGTGATGCAATAGTTGCTGAAATGTGATAAAAGCGATAAATTAAAATTAGGATATATTTTAAATGATGGAATATGTTAGCGTTCGGTAAATAATAATTATTTTACTTTGGTGTTCGTAAATGTTGCTGATTATTTACATACCGGTAATTGTATTTGCAGCAGAGTTTGTGACAGCATTTCTAAGCAGTTATTTGCCTGTGGCAATCATAATTATTTTCGTTCACACATGATTACCTCGTTGCATAGAAACGTCTCCGGATTGGAGATCATGACAAGTTGCAAACTGACGATTATTTTTATTGTAATTACCGGTACTCAAAATAAAAAGAAGAGTAAAAGATTTCAATAATAGTTTATTATTTAGTACATTCTTTTACTTTTTAATATTTTCGAAAAAAAACGTGTAGACGTGACATTATATCTCGTTCAGCGTCCGTATACCGGTGCGCTTGACACATTCGCCATGGTAAAAAAATCGGTGTTTTGAAGGCCTGGAAAAATGTCTTGGGAACCTAAACCTATGTATAAGTTGCACCCCAACTTTTTTTCGCCGAATCCTGGAAAAAAGTGTGGCTTATATTCAAATGATGACGGTAGTAAATGTATTGCTTATCTAAAGCAAGTCTATACTCCCAGAATTTCTAGTAGATTTAACAGATTAAACATCTGCTCAAAGCATACACTGACCACTTGATCAAAGGCATTTGTTGCTTGTAAATAAAGGAGTCAAGACACACCTTGTTTTAGCTTCTTTGTACTTTATTTACAAGACTTCTAGACTTAAATGTCACCACTTGCAACCAGACAATATTACAGTTGTGGCTATGGTTTGTAATGTATCGATACCAACAGGCGCATTGAATCCACATGATTCACCTAAGAAAGCCAGAATGGCGAATGCACCATTGTTATAGGAATATTGGGCGTTTGGGGGTGTGTTCCTAACAAACTCACCCCAGCACAATTATGAATCAACATGAATAGGGGGCTAGCTAGGCCCTTGAATGGTACAATATATTTAAAGTAAGAGAAAACCTAATAGCCAGCATCATTATTCCTTTCCTCCATATATATGCATGTGAGAACAGTGTATAAATTTGGTGTGGATAGACTGTTAACAATCCCAATCTATCAAAACAAAACAAAAACAATGTTTTTATGTAGTGTAGACCCTCATTTTTTTTGGGGGGGGGGGGGGGGCGGGTGGGGTGGGGGCAGCCAGTTTATACAAATTTTGGAGGAAACGGGGTCCGTCTTCAAGGCACCTTTGCATTTATTCAGAGCTATTAGGTACTAAACTAACTTACCATTCCATACAAGCTTCTGAAAACACAGTGGGTGTTGGAATGCGCTTAACAATAAAATGAAAAGCAGACCACACAAGATTATTGATATTTCAGTTTGTATCATTGTCACTGTGCTTTGATAAATTAGTTCTTTTTATCATCCAGGATAAGACTACTGCTTCGCGAAAACTGGTGAAATCTCATTTAATCGACTACTAACTACTTATTGCAACAGCTGTGAACACAGTTAGATAAGCTTTATTGTATTCATTTGACATGTTCGAGATATACATAATGTTTTACTTTTTAATAGAATATAACATTGTGAAAATCGTCGTTTTTGAAAATATCGCTGAAAAATGTAAGAAATGCTTGCAGACGAAAATAATAAGTTTGGATTTATGATATTTCGTACCATTCATTTAAATACATTTGCTTTCAAGAATGATAGTTTATTTTTTCGTCTTCAATATTTTATTTAGAATAATTCAACAGTTTTAAAACTCATTTCATATTTAAACCATAAATGCATTATTTTCGTTTCATATTTCGAACGTTCTATTTTATGAACTTCTTATCCGAGGAGATGTGAATCCTCGGTTTCATGGTTTGGAACAGGTTGTTTCATAAGTACTCGTCGTTGGTTAAATCCTTCACAGTTCTGTAAGTTAACACAATTTATATTCAATGTAATGGGAAACATTCATTCACTGAATGATGGCCATTAGTGGGGGTTTACCGGTTAGTGCCTAGCTAGCAAAGGCCTAGCTAGCCCCCCTAACTTGATAATGATATCTCAGATAACGATAACACACAAAGCAAGTTTTCTACCAAAAAATTATACTCAATTATTACAAACTCAAAACAGGATTCACAAAATGTGTCCCTCCTTAAAGATCAAATAACAGGATCCTTAAAAACAAAAAACTCTGATAAAGCCAATATTCTTAACAGACAATTTCAATCAGGTTTCTCTGGAACCTCTCCACTGTCCTTGAAACAAACATGCCTAGAAAGGCTCAGATTCCTTAACCCTTCCCAACACTCTAAGTATCCACCGATGCCAGAAATCACTATCAGCAAGGCAGGAGTACTCAAGTTACTGGCAGGCAGATAAAGCTGCAGGTCCAGATCAGATCAAACCAGTTGTTCTGAAGGAGCTGAGGCATGAGATTGCTGATATAATAACCATTCTTTTCCAGAAATCCCTTGAATCCGGAACTATTCCCCGGGACTGGACCAAGGCCAATGTATGCCCAATATATAAAATGGGTGACACCAGTGATCCCGCAAACTACCGTCCTATCTCTCTCACCTGCATTCTCTGTAAAACTCTTGGACATATATTGTAGCATCCCATCTATCCTCTCACTTGACTACTCATAATATACTCTATGATCTTCAGGACGGCTTTCGTGAGAAACGCTCTTGTGAAACACAACTTGTTGAACTTACTGACTATCTAACCAATAACATCGCCTCCGGCAAACAAACAGACCTAATTTTACTTGACTTCAGCAAAGCATTCGATAAGGTTAACCATCTAAAACTTCTCTATATCCTTCAACAATATGGCGTTTCTACTCAGATACTCAGATGGACTCGTTCTTTCCTCATCGGCAGAAGCCAAAAAGTCATACTAGACGGTGAATGCTCAACAGAAGTCCCTGTCACCTCCGGAGTACCCCAGGGCTCTGTCCTTGGTCCTCTATTCTTTCTCGTCTACATAAACCAACTTCCTTCTTCTGTTTCTAAATCCCAAGTCCGGCTATTTGCTGATGACACTGCCATTTACCTCACCATCAACTCTTTGGCAGACTTCCTAACTCTACAACAAGATCTTGACAAGATGCAGGCATGGGAGGTGTGGGACATGGAATTTAACCCCTCAAAGTGTCAAGTCTTACACATTACTAAAAATAAACATGTCATTAAAAACAAATATTATCTCCACGGTCAAGTACTTGGATCCGTAACACATGCAAAATACCTAGGGCTAGATCTTTCTTCTGAGCTTAACTTTAACACACACATAGCAAGAATAACAACTAATGCTAATAAATCCCCAGGCTTTATCAAAAGAAACATAACAACTAATAACCAAAAAGTCAAAGAACTGGCATACAAGACCTTGGTCCGGCCACAGGTAGAGTATGCATCTACTGTCTGGAGCTGAAAGAGATATCCAATTTCCAAAGCGATTTACTGTTGATGGGTTTATCACCAAGCATGGAGATGGCGGTAGAATATTTTGTTGGTAGTCTTCCTTGTTTAATTAAGTTATTAATTGATGGTTTTAAAGAATAATACACTGCAGCTCCGTTATATCGCGATCCGTTATATCGCGATATCCAATATATCGCGCTTGGTCCGTGGATCCCAATTTTTTGTATATTTACAATGTATATGGTTGTTCATTCTTCGCGGGTGGTAAAAAAAGATCAAATGATTAAATCAACTGTTGGCGACAAATTCTCGAAACGCACGCTTTTTTCGTGTCATATTACGTCATTAGCGGCGAAGGCTGTTTATTACATTTTGTATGCAGGGATTTAAGAGGAGATGTACACGTTCACCATCAGATACAATTTAACATCAAACCTATGAAAATAAATAAAAGGTTTATTATCAATTCTGTTGCTTTTGATTTGAAATGAAAACCCCATTGTGACGAACAATAGGTGCGAAAAACACCAAGCTGATACAGTACTGTCAGAATTTCGTTCACGAGACAAACCGCAAATTAGCGACAATTAATGCAACTTGCTAACCATAATAGACATTGAGCAGGAAACATCAAAACAGTTTATTGTTTTGACATTAGCTGCTCATCGACATTTCAAGCCGGTAAACGACGGACGACGACCACCTAACATCGCCGACCATGAACGACCAACAGATTGTCAATCAGTTGAAAGTACCGAAAACAATTATACGCCACCGTTGGAAATTTATGACGGCGATCTTTGTTTGTACATTTATTAATTTCTTTTTATTAAAAATTAATCTTAATATATTATAAAAAAGTTGTTTTAAAAAATTTGTAAAGCATGGAACATACTCCCTGATGTACTCGTAAATTTCACGGCGTGTTAATTACGCAACACCGCGATATACATGCATCTGACGGCCAAAACAAATGAATTCTCACTTATTATGCGTGATTATCAACTTATATCGCGCTCCGTTTATATCGCGGTTGGCGGGCTTGGACCCCGAGGTCCGCGATATAATGGAGTTGCAGTGTATGGAGAAATTAGTTATTTATATTTTGCCTTTTTTTTTTTAAATAAGAGAGCAATTTATTATATTGCTTGTTATATCTGAACAGTGTAGGATAACAGGAGTACTTTTGTTAAAATAGTGAGAAGTCTACAGAATCTTAGGTCCTAGCTTTCACCTACCGTATTTTCCCGCATATAAGACGGGTTTTTTTTTCCTTGAAAAATAGCCTTAAAAGTAGGGGACCCGTCTTATAAGCGCGATCTACAAGAAGATCTCGTTTTTTGGCAGGTAATTTTTAAAGTATCTTATAAAATCATACGATTTTTTAAATCTGGCCATTTTCTATCAGTAATTTTTCGGTAATTAATTTTCGACGAGCATTTGTAATATAAATTTGACCGATTTTTTTTCTTTTATAAATCTTTTTCATATTGAAGATATAATTTGGATAATATTATGGACAGCACTCGATGTTGATATAAGCAATGTTTGTTGTAAGGACTATTATTTATTATGATATAATTGGCATAGTTCACTGTTCATGTTGGCCAAAGTAATAATGGTGATTGAATATTTTAGCCAGTTTGCATATTGTTATAATCTCAAATTTTCCCACTGCTTTTCAGTTTGAAGAAAATTGTCACAGCCGTTATAATTGCCTTAGGCTGTGTTGTTTGAATCTGTCACCAGGTATTGTAAATTGATTAACAGACATTGCTGTCAACACCTCTTGCAAACTCGAAAATTAAGATTATATGACACAAACTCTGCATGAATTGATTGTTCTTGATATTCGCCTTTGACAAAGTTCAATTGAATTTAACATCTGAACAATAGATTAATATTCGAGTGTCAAAAGCTTGCATATGGGCAAAGAAATTAACAGTTAAATGCACAGTGGTGATACACAATCATCAATAATCTTAGAGATAGAAAAAGATCTATAAAACTTTTTAGGATGTGTTCCAATGACTGAGCTTTAAAGATATCAAGTTTACCAAAAAATTTGCCGATTTTTACGAGATTAACACTTACGGTATTAGAATATGTATCAATGACAGAGCTTCGAAAATATTGCACTTGCCGAAAACATTGCTGATTTTTCTCATTTTTTTTTTTAAGAAATTCACAGTAATTAGGATATGTTAATGACGGAGCTTCCAAAATATTAATTTTACCGAAAAATTTGCCGACTTAAAGCAGATATTTTTCGAAATGCACTCTTATTAGGAAATGTTCAAATGGCGGAACTTCGAAAATAATAAATTTTCCCGAAAAAATGCCGATTTTTCTGCGATTTTTTTTTGCGAAATTCACACCTATTAGGATGTTTTCCAATTACAGAGCCTCGAAAATCTTAAATTTACTGAAAAAATTGCCGATTTTTTGGGTCTAAATTCACTCTTATTAGGATATGTTCCAGTTACGTAGCTTCGAAATTTTACATTTGCCGAAAATTTCGCCGATTTTTTTTTGCGAAATTGAAAATTTCGGGTCTGAAGTCACTGAAATTTCACCCTGTCTTATAAACGGGTCTATACAAAAAACTAAGATTTTGGCGGCAAAGTAGGGGTCCCGTCTTATAAGCGGATCGCCTTATAAGCGGGAAAATACGGTAAATATAAATAATCATTGCTGCTGTCAGAAAGGGCACAGCCTGTTTCATTTGAAAAGTTCTTGATATAAAGAAAAATTCCAGACCGAAACAACTCATGCTTAAAGCTAGAACCTAACTCTAAACTATATCATTCCTTTATTTTACATGAAAGGGTATCATGTGTATCTTCATACTTCTCCTTCCCTTGCATTTTACTTAACATTTGTTTTCAAAACTAAATAAATGTAGTGATCTTTCTATTATTTAGGTTAGGAATTGTTCATATGGGTCTTTTACAGAAATTTATAAACTGCATTTATTAATTGAATAGAGAACAGTGAAGACCCTGATCTGACTGCATTGATGTACATGATGATATCTGGTTCTGTGCTGGTAGCAAAATTAACAGATGCTTTGCTTAATTCTTAAAGGGTCAACAACAATATTTTGTTTTCCAGAAAATCGGTCAGAATGTCAAGCACAAAGGGTAATCCAGAACTGACCTCAGTGCAGCAATCCTTCCAGGAAAGGTTTTTCAATGGGGCTGCAGCTGGAACACTGGATGATGTTAAAGTCTTCTTGAAAGGTTGAACAACAATTAGTGTATTTTAAAAGTTGCACATATTAACAAAATCAGTTATTATTTGATAACATTTATGTTTTCAAAGGAGGACATGTTGATGTGATTTGGTTGTAATGATCTTTACCTTTATCTTAAAAATGCTATAAAGACCAATTGATTTTTATTTCAAAAGCCAGTTCCCAAATCTCAAGCATCTTATTATTGAAATGGAGGCTAGTTTCGATTTACCCAGTCAGGTACTTGTGATTTGAGACTGGTCTGAGTTTTATGATTTTAAGTACAGTTTCTGTTTAAAATTTTGGTTAATTTATTGAATCATTCATGCATTATTTATTTGAATTTCATGATAATCATCAATAAATCACAGGAACATACATAACATCTAGCTATATATTATCTTTTCTAAAAATGATTCATCTCAATGATTACACCGTGTCACCAACAACAACACAGTCATGTGACAGGAAATTTCAATATAATTAATCTCTACAAAAGTTTTTCATATTTTATATAGTTATGTTCCATTTATGAGAAACAGTTACTAGAATAAAATTAACTTTGCTTGTATCTCCTATAAGACCATTTGTAATTCAATAAATGAGCCATCAAATTACTGTCTACTTATTCATAACCAGTTACACATATATAGACCTGAATTTTAAAATTGTCTAACACAATATTGTAGGAGCTGTTGATGTGAATATGAGAAATGAACGTGGCTGGACGGCTCTCATGTTTGCTGCCAGAAATGGCCACCTACATATTGTGAAGGAGCTACTTCAACATGGGTATACACACTACTTTTATCTTCAGTTTCAATTTGCGGGTCATTATTTTAAAAAAAATTTCTTAACCCTTTACTTCATACATGTATGAGTTTACTAGTATGTGCAAACAATGTAGATCCAGTTCAGCCGGCACATTTGTGACATCTGATTAGGATCTAAACTGTTCTTTGTTAGGTCAGAAATATCCTAATAATGAAAATGTGAACAGTATAGATCATGATCACAGCTTATCTGGATCTACACTGTTCTACGATGAACAACAGCCATATCCCATGAAGTAAAAGGATAAACTAAATGACAGTAGAGCCACAACTAAGGAAAAGGTATATTTGACATTACGGGAACATATTATGTTTTTGTGATCTTCATAATAGGCAATGCCTTTTCTCAACTTGATGATATCATTACAAGGAAGACACATATTTGCTATGCCCAACTCATTTATGTCTTTATTGTTGTAGTTTAATGGAAAGCTTGATATCTGAGACTAATCCCCAAGGGTATTTAAATACAATCAAGGATCTTGACAAATAGACTATTCAAATAACTGAATTCTACTGTACATCCTGTCAGTAACACTCGAAAGAGGAGTAGACAGTATACAGAGATAGATAGACATATACTGCATGATTGTTCTTTAGCTATCATTGTTACTTTTCTATTGTTAAATGCAATAACTTATGGTTTTTCTTGCTGTATGATATAAAGTACTCAAAATCTGATAATTGTCACTGAAGTTTTTCCCACTTTTATTTTTTTACATTCCTCTTATCAGTTCAATAATTTATCTCAGATGACTAATGCATAGGTTTTCTCGAATAAACAACACCACAAAAAAACTTATTGCATCGTAAACTGTTAACCTAAACAATAACAGACTACAAAATTTGCCCTTACCAAATTTTGAGTAGTATATATTCATAGGTTATTAGACGTTTTACTGTACAATACGGGAATATATTTGGACGAGTACACAGCTTGAAAAGTCATATTGGACGAGCTGTTAGGCGAGTCCAATATGACTTTTCAAGCTGTGTACGAGTCCAAATATATCCCGTATTGTACAGTAAAACGTCTAATAACATTTTTATTCTACATCTAATAAATGAAGCATGACTTTTCAAGCGTTTAAAGACTATTCCATATATATTCCATATTGTACGGTCCAATATTTTATTAAGACCACGTGTTTTTTTTTCATTCGGATCATTTTTACGGTCAACGGCTTTTATCGTTGTAAAACAATGGTTAAGTGCATTTGCACTTAATCATCCAATATGAAAAAAATACGGACTTTTTTGGATCCAATACGGGAAAATATTGGACGATCACGTGGTAGAATTAAAGGACGCTAATTGGATGAATTTATTAGATGTAGAATAAATATATATATATTGCATATTCATGATTTCTGACCACATCTACACTAGTTGCTTCTTTCTAAAAAGTAACCTGATGAATTTAAAAATGAATAGTTTAGATCCTGATAAAACTGCACAAAGTTTTGCAGACTGATTTAGATCTACACTGTTGCCAGATGGGATAAAAGTTGTATCCATGAAGTGCAGGTTTAAAACATTATATTTCTGTCTACTTTTTCAGAGTAGATGTGAATGTTATCAACAGTACAGGACAGACTGCTCTTGATATTGCTCTATTCTGGAACCATTCAGACGTTGCTAGGCAACTGAAGTCAGATAGCAAGGACGTTTGTCCAGACATCAATCCAAGGAATTACTTTTCTTTGAACTTACTAAATCGTTGTTCCGATAAAAGAAAAGATACAACTTGGCTAAAAAATAAGATTTTAGCAGATAACACAAGATTTGTGTTATTTCACAACTTGGGTGCCTTATGTGTTAGGTTAAATGACAGGAAGGATAAATGGAGGTATGAACTTGCCAGAGTTGGAATGAAGGACATTGAGACATACATCGCTGGTAACCCTGTGTGTATATTTCTTGGTGTAGTACAAGAAAATCCTCATGTGCCTTTGACATATGAAGAACAAGGACTGTTTGCTGTTGATGTTAGTGGAATGGAAGAGGCTAAAGTTCTGGCTTTAGTTCCGGAAAGCCAGCTGTTGCCAGGCTACCCAGCTGCTATGCAACTGTTGCCGTCAGAAGCTGGTATATTTGCAGAAGCTCGATCAATGTTAGCCTGGCATGATAGATACCAGTATTGTCCTACATGTGGGTCAGCGTCACGTTTGGAGGAGGGAGGGTACAAACGAGTATGTGAAAATATGGAGTGTCGCAGTCATCAAGGTACATTGTTTACAGCTTTGTTCAACATTATTGAAAAACATGTTTGTTATTAACTTTATCCCAATTTGCTATTAAAACCAAAACACGGTACCAAAACTAACCTGTGCCCAAAATCATAAAACTAAACCAGACTGGTCGTCATTGAATCCAGTCAGTTGCTTGAGATTTGAGAATGGTCTCCAATCTCAGTTTTATTATCTTGCATCATGGATTAGCACGCATATGTGCAGAGACTGACATTATCTTGATTGTTATGAAGTCAAAAACTCAACCTCGGATACTACTAGAAAAAGAATGGAATACATTAAAATTCATGATTCTTTTCAACAATAACTTATGTTTTGATATAATGACCCCTTTTAATATTTTCAGGAGTTCACAATACCTGTTATCCCAGGACAGATCCTTCAGCAATCATGCTAGTTATTTCCCCTGATGGGAAAAAGTGTCTTCTCGGCAGGGCGAAACGGTTCCCAGCCAAAATGTATTCCTGTCTGGCTGGATTTATGGAACCAGGTAAAAAGTGATCAAAATACATAGTAGAAATAATAGAAAATAATTAAAGTTGCTCTGACATTCTCACAGCCCCATTGGCAAGAGACAAGTGGATAGAACTGTGTTCATATTGCCCTTATCTCAGTAGAAACACAGATGTTGAATATGTGAACAAATTATAAACAGATTAGCGAGTATACACTTTTCTTATGCTATGAACAAATTATCTGATTTAGTAAGATTATGATAGATATATCATGAGATGGCCATTTGATATAAGCCTGTGAACCATCCCCTTGACCAGTACCTGCCATCAGGGTAAAACCCTTGTGCAGAAAAAGAATCTCGGGGATGCTAATAGGCAAGCTATCATACAATAATTTGTGAATATTACAGGGGAGACAATAGAAGACACTGTACGCCGTGAGGTAGAAGAGGAGAGTGGTGTTATCGTAGACAATGTTGAATATCACTCTAGTCAACCGTGGCCTTTCCCAGCATCCTTAATGCTTGGCTGCATTGCTTATGCTACCACTGAAACAATTAAGGTACTTTGAGACTAATGTGTTATTGGTTATTGTTAATTTAGAATTATTTTGCATATTTTTGTGACACATTCAATTAAAGGGCTGGTGTACTCAGTTTATAGAAAAATAATGATATCCTTAAAGCACTTGTTTATAACATAATAACAATATATTTTAATTATAATTTATATGCAATTTCGTGATTTACTAAAACACAATATCACTTGATCTAGGTAATATTAATTTTCTTTTGTTCCCAGGCTTGATGAATTTCAGCTTATATTTGAATACTTGCATTCTCACATTTAAATTGTGTTATTCACAAAACCTTAAAACCGAAGACTGCACAGTGTATGTATCTGTCTGCATCATATGATTTGTTTTATCTGCAGCTGTGTGAGGAAGAGATGGAGGATGCTCGGTGGTTTACCCGACCTGAAGTGGTTCAGATGCTGACTCAGCAACATCCACAGGGACTGTTTGTGCCGCCCGAACAGGCTGTGGCTCATCAGATCATCAAAACTTGGGTTCGACGAACTGCCAACTTGTGATAATCACTGCGATTAACTGTTAATCTGTGATACTGGTGCTTGTTTTATATTGCAGGGAATAAATAAATAGAAAATTTCAGTAATTATAGTATTATGAGTGACATTGCTATGCATAAGTATCATCTGAAACACGACTGTGATAATGTCTTGGTATTGTCAGTGGAAGAAGATCACTGGAAATGACACTAACATTTGTAGGATGAGACAATAAATGTGTAAACTGTGATATATTTTAATGATATACAAAAGACGGTCTATCAAACTTGCTATTCCACTTAATTTTAAGCTCTAGCAGCTGTTGTTTAGCACTAGACTCCCCCTGCCAAAAACAACATTGAACAGTATTAATCTTCTTCTACGTTGGATATAGCTCTTATCCATCGGCGAACGTTGTAGATCCAGATCAGCTGACACATTTGTGCAGTCAGATCAGGATCTACACTGTTTGCTTGAGATTCATTAGTTTATTTCTGATCAAGGATCAACCAGTGTAGTTCCAGGTCAGATGTCATGGATGTTCCAGCTAATCTAGATCTACACTGATTGCACACAATAAAACTAACATACCGGTATATGAAGTATAGAGGGCTATGATTACATGTCGTAACAAACTGTACAATGTTTTGATCAATGTGCTAACATGGCTTTTAACTGGTTGTTATGTTTTGTCTTGTTTTTGTCATAATTTCTTATCACACAATAACTCAGTCACACTGGACATTTGAGAAGGGTTTGAATATGTCCTTTCGGATGAATGTAATGTACATTGCAAAATGAAATTGAGTCTACCATTACTTCCTGTTTAATTTGATTAGAAAAATACTTATGTGAGAATATAACATTTGGAAGCAAGATTTTTTTAAAAATTGTTTTGTTAGTCCTCTCAATGGTGAAGTTTTCTGGCAAATTTAGGGGCTTATAAATGTTTTTAGGCCCCCCCCCCCCTACCCTCTCCCCTACAGGAAGGGGACATATTCGCAGATGTTTATCAAAGATGATGGAAATCTATCTTGTTCTTTCACGGTCATAAAGAAGGGAGTGGGGGTGGGGCGACTGTGTCTTACGGATGCAATGATAGTTTTTAAAAAACTATCTTCACATAGTTTTGTTTCTTTGGGAAGATCTAAAATGCAGAACTCTTCTGCAGAGTGCAAAATGCAGATAATGTATTGGTAATTGTGCATAATGGTCTAAAATGCAGAACTTCTGCAGAGTGCAAAATGCAGATAATGTATTGGTAATTGTGCATAATGGTCTAAAATGTAGAACAGTTCTGCAAAATGCAGGGTGCAGAGAATGTATTTGACACTACAGAATGCAGAACAAAGATTAACCTGCATTCTGAAAGCAGTTCTGCATTTTAGACCATTATGCTGCATTACCAATACATTATCTGCATTCTGCACTCCGCAAAACTGTTCTGCATTTTAGATGAAAAAAATTGCAGACTTCATTCTTTATTTTGCATTGGAGACCCATCCCCTTTATCTGGAAAATGAACTTGTATTGTTCAAAGAGAATACTTCTTCACCATTAATGATGTAAGCATGATAGAAAATGGAACTCTTAATAAACATTGCAAATTTAATTCTCATTTTATATTATGATTAATGGGGTGGGGTTGCATATGTAATAAATACATCTTTAGATTTTGTTTGAATTTGGTTTCCTGTCAACAATTGAGGAATTGTTGACACATAGTCAATATGCTGATGGTAGATGCTCATGGCCTGTAGATGACCTCTGATGGTTTTGGGGTCGAAAGGTCCTTCAGTAGTCTTAATAATTTGACTGCAAGCACAGATCCATTATCAAACTGACATTATGTTGATGTCTGTCCTTTAAGGGAAGGGCGACCATCGTATTTATAGAAAAGCCCCTGTTGCGCAGAAATAGTTCATTAGTTGGGCTAGCTGTTTCAGCTGCCATCCAATCATAGAGTCTATCTTACATCATGCATTTTAGTATTTCTTCCATTGTCTCTGTATAATATCGTTTTTTTCCTTTTCATCTGAACATTAAGTTTTTTTCCACCTTTTATCCCGTTTCATATTCAGTATTTCTTCACCCTTTTGCACCTCAAGCTGTCAGGTCACTTCAAACTGTCGATACCGGATTACCGGGTTTTAGTGTACATTTAGTGTGAAGGGAGGTAACTCCAAAATGGATGCCAACATGTCAAAATCGGACCCCAAAAGTAACTTAAAAGATTTTTATATCACATATTTCATTAGAGATAAGTAGAGTTCATAATTAAATGTTCTACTCCCACTCCTACAAATTGCATATTTTGGTTTGACAGCGGTAGACATCCATACGTGTAGGGAATCCGAGTGCCAGGGAACTGACATTGTGACAGTTCGAACAGGAATCTAGATTTCGTAGAAAATTTGTCTCTTAGAATTCAAAACCATCTTTTAAGATAAGTCGGACCGTAGTTCTATAGTAGTGCCTGCCAATAAAACCATTCATTTGGGAGTTCGGCAGTATTAATAGATAGATAGTTAGTGTGGGTTGGAACTTGTAAATAAAGCTTTGAAATGGACGTTTGAAGTGACATTTTTTTGTAAATTTTGGTGATCGATCGTATTTGTTCGAAGTAAACGTTGTATCACGTTCATTTTATAACTCGACGCATTCTATTTCTTGCTTGTCTAAGTATTTAAAGTAAAAGAATTAACTAATTACTCTTTATTCAATTTCTTACCCACTTTTTAACCAGCTCTTTCGTGATGGCTATGTGTATAGTCAGCGCTATCGGAAGTAGGGTCGGACTTTCGAGTGTATACTGTGAGCCAGTTTGAATATGTCCTAAACTGACATTTTGTTCTCATTTTAACCTGTCTTTAACAGACACCTGTATAGAACAGCCACTTTTTAGTCACTCCCTTGGGTGGCTGCTAAAGACAGGTTTGACTGTACACAAACTGGCAAGTTATTGGTGGTCTCTGAACACCTGGAATGAATATCATGAAACTTAAGTGAAATGTTCAGTTCATGAACATGATGTGCTGATCCCATGTTCCAACCTGGCTGGCTCAAGGTGAAGGCCGCCTCTGGTGTTTGAGCAGTCCAATACTTTGAAATTTATCTGAACACAACATACCCTTGCACTTGAATTGGCTTCCACGTGCCTGCCCATTGCCAGAGCTATTGTGTAATTTGCTGTTAACCATCCATAACCTTTCCCACATTCACATCGGGGTGGGGGGGGGGGATATTGCTGTCGTTCCGACTGCCTTGTTTAATTTATAATTTGGATAAAAGATATTAACAATAGAATATGTAAGAATAAGCAAAAAAAAATCCCACTTTCTCAACATTTTCTATGTAATAGGGAAAATAGGGTGGCTATATTCAAAGTCAAAAAGGACCAAAATATTGTTAAGATAAATTAAAATAAAAATAACCATCTTATTTGGCAGAAATTTATCTTTAATTTGTACTATGGGATTTTTCGACTGTTTAAGAAATAAAACTGTAGTAAAGAAAAACTGAATTGTTCTTTCATAATCTATTGAGAAATTCGTTTTCGATTTTTCTAACCGATTGATTTTCATAGTTGGATTTGATTCCGCTCTGAATAAAGAGAATTCTTGCCAAGAGTAGCAATTGTTTGGTTTACCTAACGGTTCTGGAAACGATATTTTGCCAACCAGGTACTGCGCATGCTGTCGTTCTGACTGCCTTGTTTAATTTATAATTTGGATAAAAGATATTAACAATAGAATACTGTATGTAAGAATAAGCAAACAAAAATCCCACTTTCTCAACATTTTCTATGTAATAGGGAAAATAGGGTGGCTATATTCAAAGTCAAAAAGGACCAAAATATTGTTAAGATAAATTAAAATAAAAATAACCATCTTATTTGGCAGAAATTTATCTTTAATTTGTACTATGGGATTTTTCGACTGTTTAAGAAATAAAACTGTAGTAAAGAAAAACTGAATTGTTCTTTCATAATCTATTAAGAAATTCGTTTTCGATTTTTCTAACCGATTGATTCTCATAGTTGGATTTGATTCCGCTCTGAATAAAGAGAATTCTTGCCAAGAGTAGCGATTGTTTGGTTTACCTAACGGTTCCGGAAACGATATTTTGCCAACCAGGTACTGCGCATGCGCGTCAATATTCGGATGTAAACAATTACTATCAACGTTTGTATAATCTCTCAGGTCACAACATTTACACGAAGATATTAAAAACTGCTAAAACAGTAAGCTCCGCCCATTTGAAAAATACGAACCAATCGAATAAATGCTTGGGTGTGCCAGTCTAATTATAACCAAGACAAAAAATAATCTGTTGTTTTGAAAATTGGCAATTAATTGAAGATAAACTGAGTAAATTGCTAGTTTTCGTATATTGTCTTTGCTTCTATACAGATGCACATGTTTGCATGGTTAGGAAAAAAGCATGGATGCATAATCATGTTTGCACAGTTAGGTAAAAAGAACGATTAATATTACGAAATACGAACAACAAAATACGTTGCCTTGTTCTGTCACAAAAATACGAATCCAGAGGGGGTTCAGTGGGATTGATTGTTCCCTCCTAAATTTTCATGGGGAATTCAGCAATTAAGTTAGAAATTATTGTGTAACTACCCTAGCATTGCCCTTTTAAAACAAACCCCCTTCTGGAAATCTTGCATCCAACCCTGATAATGATTGTAAACACAAAATAATGAAAGCTTAAGTAATTAATTAATTAATTAAATAAGACATTCAGTGGCATAAACCCTAGTAAAAACATTCACTGTAGCTAATATAATTCAGAGTATATAATAAACTAAACTTTCCCCAATTTTGTATTTTTCACATGTTTTTTTCCTTTTTGACCAGCATCCAGTGCCTTCCCCATTTCCTAAAAAAAAACTGCTCTTCATTGAAGAATTGGCTAGGGAATTTGCCTTAAAATGGGCAGTCTCTCATGGACATTTGCCAACTCAATTGAAAATGTCTTGTATATTTTGAGAGGAATGTAGTAGTACCAAAATCAGGAAGCCTCGATAGCTTAATTGGTAAAACAGCAGCACTGTAAGCCAGAGATCCCAGGTTTAAGTCAAAGTTGAGGCAACTTTCATCCCAAATCATCATCAGTTCAATGACTCCCATATCAACAAAATACATATCTGTAAAGAACCATTAACCAGTTTTATTTATAAACAAGGACGGGTCACAGAATTTACTGAAAGAATAAATAAAATCCACTTAAAACGCATTTTTATGCCCCCGCAGGGAGGCATATAGTAATCGGACCGTCCGTCCGTTCGTCCAAAGTAATCTTGTCCTCGATTCTTCTCCAAAACCGCTTCAGGGATTTCACAGGAGTGTTTGTCATCAAGCCTAGTTGTGCATATCGTCAGGAATTTCTGCTCGGATTATTTTTGGCTGAGTTATGGCCCTTTTTAGCAAAATCTTGTCCTTGCTTCTTCTCCGAAACCGCTTGAGGGATTTCATTGAAACTTGACAGGAGTGTTTGTCACCAAGCCTAGTTTTGCATATCCTAAGGAATTTCTGATTGGATTATTTTTGGCAGAGTTATGGGCCTTTTTACCTAACCCTAACCCTAAACCCTAACCCTAAGGTAAACCGCTTGAGACATTCCATTGAAACTTCACAGGAGTGTTTGTCACCAAGCCTAGTTGTGCATATCACAAGGAATTTCTGATCAGATTATTTTTGGCAGAGTTATGGGCCTTTTTACCTAACCCTAAACCCTAACCCTAAGGTAAATTTTGTTAAAGCAATAGAGGTTACATTTTTTGTCCGATTGTCATAAAATTTGGTATGAATATTGATATTGATGATTTCTACACAAATTATTAAAATCATGTTGTTAAATTGACCAAGGGCCCCGCCCTGGGTATATTAATTTTTTTTTAGCACACCTGAGCACTTGTGCTCATGGGTGAGCTTTTAGGATCGCCCTGTGTCCGTCGTGCGTCGTCAATTTTTGCTTTAAACAACACCTCCTCTTAAACCCCTGGGCCAAAGTTGATGAAACTTGCCACGGATGTTCCTTGCATGAAGCTCTTCCAAAGTTGTTCAAAGAAATCAATTCCATGCAGAACTCTGGTTGCCATGGCAACCGAAAGGAAAAACTTAAAAAATCTTCTTGTCTGAAACCACAAGGCCTAGAGCTTAGATATTTGGCATTTAGCAACCTCTAGTTGAACTCTACAAAGATTGTTCAAATTATTTCCCTCGGGTCAAAATTGGCCCCGCCCAGGGGTCACTTCATTTTATATAGATTTATATAGGAAAAACTTTAAAAATCTTCTTGTCTCAAACCACAAGGCCTAGAGCTTAGATATTTGGCATTTAGCATCCTCTAGTGGAACTCTACAAAGATTGTTCAAATTATTTCCCTGGGGTCAAAATTGGCCCTGCCCCAGGGGTCACTTCATTTTACATAGACTTACATAGGAAAAACTTTAAAAATCTTCTTGTCTCAAACCACAAGGCCTAGAGCTTAGATATTTGGCATTTAGCATCCTCTAGTGGAACTCTACAAAGATTGTTCAAATTATTTCCCTGGGGTCAAAATTGGCCCCGCCCCAGGGGTCACTTCATTTTATATAGACTTATATAGGAAAAACATTAAAAATCTTCTTGTCTCAAACCACAAGGCCTAGAGCTTAGATATTTGGCATTAAGCATCCTCTAGTGGTACTCTACACAGATTGTTCAAATTATTTTTCCCTGGGGTCAAAATTGGCCTCGCCCCAGGGGTCACTTCATTTTATATAGACTTATATAGGAAAAACTTTAAAAATCTTCTTGTCTGAAACCACAAGGCCTAGAGCTTAGATATTTGGCATTTAGCATTAATCTGCCCATTAATCTTAGAATTTTCTAAAAAAATGTAATATTTAACTTTATTTAACTATATATTTACTACAGACTTGAAACATATGATCCTTTCATCTTTCACATTATATGCATGCAGTATGCTTTGTCTTCCACAAGCATATTTTTCATTACATATGTTTATTTATTACATATGTATACCTATCCAATTTCAAAGCTGCATTTAGGGGGCATATGTCAATTTCAAGTGACAGCTCTTGTTCTTGTTTAGTGATGATTTATTTTCATTAAATTCGAATATATAATGAACGATCATTTGAATATTGATTATTTAATACAGAAGACCATTTTTACGCTTGATGTTATTTAACTTTTAAATGAAAAATTAGTATTTAAAATTTAAATCATAAGTATATTCAGAAATAACCCAGTGAGTCAATAAATTGCAGATTGAATAAATCTGCATAACAAGCTTTAATGTATTTCTTCAAAACTGAACTTAACTGCACAGCATTTACTTCTGTGCTTAACAAAGCTGTAGAAACAGATTTTGATTTTGAAGTATTTTCTAGCACTTTTGTATAGGTCACATTTTTATGATAATGTTTCAGGCTTACCAGTCCATGAGCTGGATACAAATATCCTATTTGAAAAATACTCTGTTGAAGAAATTAGAGGCATAGAAAAAAGAACAAGGTAAGTTTAGGTGTAGGTATAACTTTATCAAGTAACACCAGAGGTTTTGATAAGAACCGATTTATTTTAAATACTGGTAAAAATTCTTCTTTATCAAACAGTTGACATCATAATTATGATCTGTATATTATCTTGAAATTCTTGTCATGAATGTATACTGAATAAAGATCTGTTTTATGCACTATTTTTTTTATTTTTTAATTTTACAGACAATATTTTATCAAATTTTTGGATAAGTTTAAACTTTAAGATATGGACCAAATATAGCTTAAATGACATTTCATGTGGTTTGTTATTTTAGAGCTGATATTGAGAGAAAGAAAGAAGACCTTCGCACCATGGTTGGGTAAACACTCATTTTGATTATTATAATCCCTTAACCCTCTATTCATGGAATATTACTCTTATCCATGGATGAACAGTTTAGATCCAGATCAGCCAGCACATCTGTGCCATCTTATCAGGATCTAAATTGTTTGCTTTTAGATTCTTTGGGTTATTTCTGACCAAGGAGCACAAAGTGTAGAAATGTAACCACTTACAATGGTGTAGCTATTAAAAGCTGTAAAATTGTATTTCTTTTTCAAAGACACAGAAAGTTGTTGTAATAATAAAATATCTGGTCCTAAGACACAACTACACGTATCAGGAGCCAATTAGGACTGAGACTCTGGCCCTTATGCAAATGCACCCACACACATTTGCTAACTCTGGGCTATAGCAGTTAAATGTAACAATTTATATTTCATTAATATAAAATTGTCACTGGAAAAATAACATTAGTGTACTTTCTTTTGATGATAAGCCATATATTATCCTTGCAGGGAGAGGTACAGGGATTTGATTGAGGCTGCAGATACAATAGCTGAAATGAAGACAAGTGCTGAAAATGTAAACTCTAATTCTTTTGTTGTATAAGCTGTATGTGGTATGTCAAATTGTCGAGTGTGCTGTCTCCTCTTATAGCTCTTGTTAAGGCTGTGTATGTATGTGTAAATGGCATGAGATCCAATAACATAAAATCTTATATTAGTTTTCATTGATAAATTTGGAATTATGCATCTCAATAAAAGCCTTTTATTTTGATACAAGTTTGAGCTGCAACATGAAAAATTGTGTGCTAGGTAGATTTTCAGTTTTTGTCATCCTTGGATATGTTTTTGCTTTATGTTTATTTTTTAGCATTTTGGTTAATTTCTTTGTGAAATGGTCATTTTTTAAAGAAAATCAGATTCTTTTTAGTACATAATATCCTTTGCTGACATCTTTTCATTGAGGAATGCAAAATTCATGTAGCATTGCTAATTGTTTGCTTGTTACAGGTTATGCACATTTTATTTGTTACAGGTTATGTCCACAATAGGAAGAATTGAGACATTGTGCAGTGAGTTGAAGAGAAGTCAGATGGTGAAAAGTTCTACACTGCAACAGAAGAAGAGACAAGAGGTTGATCATAGGTGACACCTTGTTTATTGTTATAACTACATTATGCAGGGCTTTCCTGCTAGGAGAATGGGCCAATGCACTTTAAATTGGGGGAAACGGTGTGATATTATATCTTAGACTTTCATTACAAATAATATAAATTTTGATTTATTTCTAAATTACAAAATGCAGGGAGAAATTAGTTTGCTTAACCCTTTCCTGTACAGACACACCTTAATTGCTAGGGCGAACAGTTTAGATCCAGATCAGCCGCCACATCCGTGCCGTCTGATCAGGATCTAAACTGTTCGCTTTTTTGATTCATTAGGTTATTTCTGACCAAAATGCGACCAGTGCAGATCCTGATCAGACAGCATGGATGTGCCAGCTGATCTGGATCTACACTGGTCGCACATGCGTAAAAATGCGTATCTATACAGGAAAGGGTTAATAGATACAACATTTATCACATCGGCAAGCAGTGTAGATCCAGATCAGCCTGCACATTCATGCTCTCTGATCAGGATCTTCACGGTTCACTTCATTAAATGAACAACAAACAGTATACCTAGGCTCGGATCAGACAGAGCAGACTGTGTGAATTTACACAGATTAGAATGTGACAAACTCTTAAAAGGTTAAAACTGACAATTTATTCTAGTTCTAGTTTAATATTATGCTTTGTAATGAAACCAATGTTATATTGTCGAGAATGAAGACCAGTATCATTTCTTAAGTATCTCATTGTTTTAATTTAAGCATAGTTTAAAACTGACCAATAGGAAGCTTGGTATTTGAGACTGGTCTTTATTCTCATTATTACATTCTGGGGGTCTGATATATTCCAGAAGGAAAGAAGAGGCCAAGTTTCACGAGGTTGCTTCACAGATCAAACTTTTGCTCGATATTCCTGAAAAGGTTGGTAGTTTTGTTTTAAAATGTATTTTCTTGGATAGACTTAACATTGTTTTTGGAAACCATTCCAGGATCTACACTTACCATCAAAGTGTATTTGCATGTATTTTACATGATATTATACAGACATCAGTTAGTTAACACATCCTACAATTTTGAATGTTCAACATAGTAGAAAAATGTTCCTTCATCACCTTGTTTGTTGTGACTATTTTTTATTGGGTATTTGTTATTAAATATGTTTGGTTTCTGTAAGTGTAAAGAGTACAAGCAAGTATTTTAAGTAATTTAAGGAAATGACTTGAAATAGGATATTATATGAAAGGTATTGAGATTTGATGACTTGACAGATGGAATGGCATCTGGAAGACACCAAAAAATTGTAAGTCATACTTATATAATAGCAGACAATTATTTCATAACTGAATGCTGAAATGAGGGAGACTTCAGAATAAGAAAGCCTTGGCTAGTCCTACAATCATAATACATGTATTAACTGTTTTCAGATGTGGACATGTTTGGACTGTGATGATTATTTATCTGCCAGCAGACTGTATCTTCTAGCACAACATATCAACACCAGTCTACAGCTGACTTCCCAGAGTGCACCCAACTTCCTGTACTGGTTCCCAGTTCTTACCAGACAGTGGGCGGCCATTAGTCACTTCAAAGTTACCATACTACAGGTATCATAAGTCAAAAATCACTAAGTGTTCCACTTTAGAAGTGTCATAGTTGGATACAAATTGGTTTTAATCAGCTTTTCTTTATTAATCACCTTTGGGGACAATAACTTGCAAGTCAAAGTTGTATTATTTTATTGTTTTATTATTAACATCAAATTGCTTTCATACTGGATGGCTTTTGACAGATAATAAAACAATGTCCAGCCTACAAAACTCACAACAAATAACCTTTAATTGTTTGCTTTGGCTTAGAAATTATTTAATTAGGACTAGGTGTTCCATCTTTCAATTCAATTAAGAAAGAAACATCTCTTACAAGCTTTGTGAAGGATTGATTGATATTTTATTGCTTTCATCAGGATATGAAATACATTTTGGTTGCTCATAGTATGTGTTACTTTTAGACAACTAAAGTTTTTCATACCTAGATTACTGCAGTTGTTTATTGATTTGATAGTTACATTTACACTCCTAAATACTTTCTTCACAACTAATTATCAATTTAGGTTTTCTATTTACACTCCTAAGTATTTTCATTATAAATTATGAAATGGCTGTTAGAATGACTGAATGATGGCATGTTTATTTTTGTCGGAGTGATGGGGGTGCTATAGGATTGTACATTTTAAACACAAGTCAAAACTCAAGTTCACAGCAGTTTGTGATCACCATTTATTGTATCCATGTCTACTACTTTATTTCAGGGCTGCAGACGACTGCTGAAAGAAACATCAGTTTCTGATCAGGTATACTCAAGCATTAGGTGACTGATTCCAGTTTATAACCTTCAGTCTTTGGGCTGTTAAAAGTCCACTTACCAACTCACACTTGCTAGTGAATGATGGATTTATATATTATCACACAGTCACAGATGAATGATAAATAGAAATGTGAACTGTTGTATGTGCAGGGGTAGAATTATGTGCTTGTCAAGTCATGTTGTATATCCTACTAAATTTTTCCTACTAAAAAATAAAAATTGTAAAAATGTATAAATAATTTTAGTCAGTGAATGAAAAATATGCATTAAGGTTTGAGTTAAAAGTTTTGTGATCAATTTAATAATCAAAATAAACTTATATTGAGTCTGTTTGTTATATGTTTTGTAGAAGATAGCAGAAAGCCTGTGTTCCATATTGTTACTCGAGAGCTCCAATCCCCGCCAGGTGTTCAATGAATTCCTGCTCGCTAGAACTGTAAGTCAATATCTTTAGTGTCATTTTATTTAATAGCAAAGACCAAATTTTATGCAACAGTCTCCAATGAAAATTTAATTTGCACATAAATTCATGTAATCTCAGCATATTCTTATAACAGTTAACCCTTCATATAGGTGTTTCAAGGCATGTGCAACCAGTGTAGAAATTCATGCCATCTGATCTGGAAATAACTTAATGAATCTAATAGCAAACAGTGTATATTGGGATTAGATGGCATGGATTTGCTGTCTACACTGTTCTCCCATATGATAAAGGTGAATCTGTTAAGTCTGTTAAAGGGTTGAACTTGGAGATATTTCACTGAGGCTTTTAATGAGGGTAACAAATAAAAACTTTTCCAGCATTAAATAAACTGACTGTAGAGATTGCCATCGTTGATATTAAAGTTCAACCGTTAATCTGCTAAATTTATGCAATGGACTAACCATTCATTGCGGGCTAGTCTGTTAATTGTTCATATAGGTGTTATGCAGAAAATGAATGGAATGGCAAACACTTTAGACCCTGATCAGACTGCTTGGATCTAAATCTCACCCCTAAATTAAACTGAAACTTCTTCTTTCTAGTCGGCCATACAGCAGCTGTTTCACATTAACAGTGAGTCATTGAGCACAAAGGATCAGATCTGCACCGTGGTACAGTTAATCACAACGACAATACACCAGATTTATGCTGTGTTTTATATGGATGAGGGACAACAGCAGTTAGATAGCCCAGGTATAAAACCCTCTGCATGTTTGTAGTCAGGCATACAGTATAAATGTTACTTTAAATAACTGTCAAATGAAGTAAGTTTACACCATCTCAGTTGAAGACTTGCAACTAATATCATCATTTTTAACCAGCGAAGCTGGTTTTACTAATCACAATTCTGAAATCGGTATCAAACCAAAATGAGGCACTGGCAACCGGCGATTTACGCATTTCAGAGTAATCAGAGCAAGCAAAGTAGTCCAAGTTTCCTGTTACGTGTTAAACTTGGCTCGTGCCACGTTAGTATCGCTAAAAGAATACTTGACTGCTTCACTGCGCTGTCCCTAATTCAGAACACAATCGACGAAAGAAAACCAATTTTATCTAGGGGTTGTAGCCGCCAGAGATTCGTTAGCGAGCCACAGATATGTTACCTTTAGGTAGAGATATAAACCATATTCCCGATGTTAGGATATTACAATAGCTTAACATTAATTCTTAAATATTTAAAATATCTTTTCTGCTAATTCGAAGCTCAAAATAACAGTGAAAACATTATCTTTTTTTTTTGTCATTTTAAAGCCATTTCAATATTGGACGTTTGTTCCGCTGCTGAACTGTTTGTTTCACGTTTTTTTGTTTTTTTTTTATCATTAACAATAACGATAATGATAAATTTCCATCTTTGCATATTTTTCTCCAATTGTCCACTTTATGGTATAAATGCGCAAATGCTTTCACTTGAAATTTTCAAGACATATTGCGAACATTTGTTTATTATTTGATGATAGGCGTTCATGAGCGTTGTAAATCACTGAACATAAAGCAATCATCATTGCTGAATATTTTTATATATTGGATTTCCACATATAAGCGTGAACAGTAAACAGTAAACTATTGAGATGTGTAAAATTTTACATATTAAAACTAGTATACCGTATATTATTCGTACAGAAATAGGGACATGTAAGATTTACAGATCTATGTATTCGAAACATGCTACAAGCAAGCGCGGTACATGTCCGGCTATCACGTACGTGGCAGGAGACAAGTCGACAATAAGGCCATCAGTGGTCCAAGGAACGGACTATGATTTGTTTCAGGAATAATGCATAATTTACATTTTTTTTCCAAAGGTGTTACTAGGTTTACGTTTTCGATTTAGCTAGAGATGACTATTATTTTTGTTCGGAGTACATGAAATCATAGGCGCAGTAACACAATGGATATGCAAATGTCAGTGACATCACAATTTCCCGCGTTTTGAAGAAAGCCAAATAACAGTAAAAGTATGTGTGAATATAGAGGACAAACCATGATGAAGCCTAAAATTAAAAACGATAGATCTGTCTGCTGAAACTGATGTTATATGAACAGATTGTAAGCTAATGGACATTTATCCCATCTCCTTAACGAACAAAACTCAATGATATGTTTACGAATGTCTTAAATCTGGCACCTTTTTCTAATAATATGCTACATGAAAAAAACGATCGAGTCTGTTATTATATACAACTTAATACGGTGGAAATTTATGGTATAAGCTATAGTAATTCATGTTCCTCTGAAATTGTCTTCAATTTTACATGTGTGTTATCTAGCATTAAATTCCAATGCTTTTGGCAATGTTATGACTCTCGGTTGTTTTATCTTAATATGTAGGATTCTCAATTCTATGATTTCCTTTACATGTTATTCACAATGAAGGAAACAATTATATACTTCTTATTTCAAATAAATGCATAATCATTCCCATCGATCGGGTCTCACTTTTTATATCATTTTTCGTGTTCATTCTGTCTTTGGGATGTCAGTACACATATTTCACTATTATAATTTCTTGCTTAAAACCCTTTACTCAATATATTCGCCTTTCATCACATAGGTGACCAGTTCAGGTCTCAGTCAGCTGGCACAATAGTGCCATCTGATCTGGATCTAAAATTTGTGATTACTGGTCAGAAAAAAATTAATGATTCTAAAAGCAAACATTTTAAATCCAAATCAGATCGCAAAGATGTGCCAGCTGATATGGATCTAAACTGTTCGCCCAAGCTATGAAGGTATATCTATGGAGTAAAGGGTTCACAGAAGCCTTCATCCAGATAATACATGTAAACCCTTATTTCCACTATCATATAGACAAGATAAAGGTCTTTGCGAGTGAAACAAGTTCTTTTGCATTTTCGTAAATGGATACATATATGAGAATCATGGCACTGGTTATTCTCAAGAAGCAATATCGCTTTGCTGGTTTTCTGTACTTTCAGTACTTTGATTTTCTTTTGATTTTAGTTCATTCCAAGTGTTTTAATGAATTTAACAGACAATTATCTTATGATTGTCTACTTGACACCTTTTTGCACAACAATTACCTGTCACAGTCATTGACCCTGTTAATTTTCATGCCTATTAAATATTATGTGTGTTTCTATATGATTACACTAATAATTAACTCCATATTTCAGAATCTACAAACCTGCTTCTGAGAACACTCACCAGAGTTACTACAGAAAAACAACATGGTAAGATTGTGCTTTTTTGCTGTACAAATTCTGTCATATATACTGCTATGGCTACTAGCAAACTATCCCAAGTCTTATTTTTTGTCCAAGAGGGTAACAGTTTGGACCCTGATCAGACAGCACAGTTGAGTAGGATGTTGTTGATCTACATTCATAGCTCATGGTATATATGTATGGAGTAAAGGATTAAATTGCTTAATAGTTTCTTTTCATCACTGATACTTTATAACACAACCAAATATGCAAAGACAAATCAGAATATAAATACATCAAAAAATGTTTGTACATGTTTCTTGCAAATGAATGTTGTTTGAATCAGGGGCTTTGCAGGGAGGTAAGCCGAGTTGTGAAAGGTGCAAATAAATTAGTGATAAGTAACTTATTTGTTTGCTTTATTACAGAGAGTGGTCTCCTAGATTTACAGTCCTCTGTGTCATCTAGATGCTTGCCAAAATCGGTGACAGGTGAGTGATACAGATCAAACTAAGATGGTTAGTATGGTTAGAGCATACTGATCCTCAAATCTTCTCAGTGTCTGCACTATTTTATTAAGTAAAACATTCCTTAGAGCAATTTAAGCAAACAAGGAGTAAATGATCCAGAATTCCAAGTTGTGCCTCTAAAAGAATTAGTGTTTAACAATGACTTTGTTATCAGGTACAGCTAAATAAACAGGTGCATCATTGTATTAGAGCATTTGGTCTGGATGTCTTCAAACCGTAGCATTAAAGTCACAATTAATGTTTATCCAATTCTGCATAGCTTCTTTAGTCCCATCCTTTTTAGCTCACCTGAGCACTTGTGCTCATGGTGAGCTTCTAAGATCGCCCTGTGTCCGTCGTGCGTCGTCATGTTTTGCTTTAAACAACATCTCCACTTAAACCCCTGGGCCAAAGTTGTTTTATTGGGTTTTTTTTCAGGCCCCATAAGGGTAACCCCATTTATTCGTAATAACAACATTATTACACATAATATATAGCATACATATAACATATAGCATTTAAAGAAAATATATATTGTGTACGTATTCCTTTAACAAATCAATTTGTAAACAAAATACTATTCATATGCAAGTTAAGTCGAGTATAAACATGTAGTACATCAGTCATTAATTTTTTTTAACATGTATGCAAGCATATGATGGAATTACTCTGGCCTGAATTTATAAAAAAAAAAAGAGTACTTTTATTTATTTATTTTTTGACATGGGCACATAATACTTGTGGTTTTAGTTAATACGTTAAGATTTTTGGATTCTTAAATTCATTTGTTTGTTTTTTTTTATTCCAAATGTATGTCTTAGCATAAAAAGTGTAATATTTTTGCTATTTTGGCAATTAGTTATACTAGTAGGTTGATCAATCAATTAAATCCACAAGAAAAAGTGCTTCACGAAAAACAGTAACAATGGTTTTACAGTGGTAGCAATAATTCCCATAATACTGCAGTATCTAAGCACAAGTAGCTTTTAAAAAATATATAATTGTGTATTTCATTGTATTATTTAAAGGTTTGAGGAAAAAAGACTGAAGCTTTAAACTGGTATAATATTACTATCTGATATTTGAATTTTAAATTATATAATGAAGTAAAGTAATTTTTGTCACTTCTTATTAGTTACATAACTGGGCCAAAGTTAATGAAACTTGCCATGGATGTTCCTTGCATGAAGCTCTTCCATAGTTGTTCAAAGAAATCAATTCCATGCAGAACTCTGGTTGCCCTGGCAACCTAAACGAAAAACTTTTAAAATCTTCTTGTCTGAAACCACAAGGCCTAGAGCTTAGATATTTAGCATTTAGCACCCTCTGGTGGAACTCTACAAAGATTGTTCAAATTATTTCCCTGGGGTCAAAATTGGCCCCGCCCCAGAGGTCACTTCATTTTACATAGACTTATATAGGAAATCTTTAAACATCTTCTTCTCACAAACCACAATGCGTACAGCTTAGATATTTGGTAAGTTGCATTGTCTAATGGATGTCTACTAAATTTGTTGAAATTATGTCCCCTGGGCCAAAATCGGCCACGCCCTAGGGTTCTCTTGGTTTACATTGATTTATATAGGAAAACATGAAAAATAATTTTTCTCCGAAACTAATAGGACTAGACCTCAGATATTTGGTGTTGAGTATTGTGTAGAGACCCTTTATCAACTTTGTTTAAAAGTTGGCCCTTGGGTCAAAATTGTCCCCACCCCGGGGGCCCATAATATGTGAAAAGGTCAAACTTTAAAAATCTTCCTACTGGAAACCTCAATGCCTAAAGCTTAGATATTTGGTATGTAGCATTGTCTAGTGGATGTCTACCAAGTTTGTTCAAATTATGTCCCCTGGGCCACACCCCAGGGTTTTCTTAGTTTACATTGATTTATATAGGAAAACATGAAAAATAATTTTTCTCCGAAACTAATAGGACTAGACCTTAGATATTTGGTGTTGAGTATTGTGAAGAGACTCTTTACCAACATTGTTTAAATGTTGGCCCTGGGGTCAAAATTGGCCCCGTCCTGGGGGCCCTTAATATGTAAAAAAGGAAAACTTTAAAATTCTTCCTACTGGAAACCTCAATGCCTAAAGCTTAGATATTTGGTATGTAGCATTGTCTAGTTGATGTCTACCAAGTTTGTTCAAATTATGTCCCCTGGGCCAAAATTGGCCACACCCCAGGGTTCTCTTAGTTTACATTGATTTATATAGGAAAACATAAATAATTCTAGAAACATGTTTTATACAAGGTTTTCTAGCTTCTGACTGTAAACATATTTTGATAGAAAAATGTACAGCACAGAATAAAGTTCCTGTTAACTTGTATTGTGTTTTCTTAATTTCACCTAACAATAATACAATTTCAAGGATTTTACCACCATTGTGAACCTTTCCATTCTCAATTAAAAACTGAGAGTACTTTTGTACTCAGGTGAGCGATTTAGGGCCATCATGGCCCTCTTGTTTCTGACTTGGTTTAGAGTGTCACCTTTAACTGGCAACATAAACTAAGCTTTAACACCTACAATATTGTAAGAGACCATTACATACGTAAATTTCAAGGTAGAAGATTTCAAATGGTTGAAATTAAATCCAGTATATACACTGATAAATAACTTACCTCAGAATTGAGTCTTCAATCACAGTTTTATAATCTACTTTTTAATTTTCACATATTTCATGCTAGGGAAACAGAGCAAAATCAAACTACAGTGAAATTAAAGCCCCAGCCCTAAACTTAAGTAAGAATATACTATAGAAAAATCATATTTGTCCATATAGACTCCAATATATAAACTCTCTAACAGAACACAAAAGGTCCGATCAAATTCTTTCTTATAGACGGGATTATCAATCATATTGTTAAATTATCGTTAACAAACTTTCAAGAAGCTAAATATAATGGAGCTATATTTAGCACCGAATTTTGACGAAGAGACCACTTCATGCACGATCTCCCATTCTGTGACGTTTCAGAAATCCTACTTTCCCTTTTAGTCGCGCGGCACAAATTTATTTAAGTAAATAAAATATTATTAGCCCGAACTAATGCTGCATATTTGTGCCTATAGTTCCAAGTACATGTAATATTTCATACAAGAGTGAGTTAAATTGAAGTAATGCTGCTTTAAAGTACTAAATAACTTGTCATAGAAGAATTATACAAGTGCACAAAATCCCTACACTAAAATATCAGTTGTGTCTTTCGCACAAAATGTGATCCCTAGTTATTAAATGATACCACAGTTTAGCAAATGATGAAAAAAAAATTCATTTATTCGGATTTACTCTTAATACCAAATAACTTGATGTTTGTTTTCTAGACTTTTGCCCCACTCACAAGTCGGTGTCACTGGGTGTTTCACAACAACATCTCCATGACAACTGTACACAGTGGATCAATACGTAAGTTTTAACATGAACAGTACCAACTGAACTGCTCTTGCAAAGGTTTTATTTTGAAAGATCTGTGGTCTAGGGGTAGAGTGTTGGGCTCCAGATCTGGAGAGCGGATATAAATCACACCAGAGAACAAGATTTGTCTGCAGTTTTACCCAATCCACATCGGTGCGAATACTGGTTTGCATCCCAGGAAGCAAACATAGAGCGTGATTAGTATTAGTTGGAATAACTTGTTTCACAATCGATATAAATAAGTTTAAACTAATTTTAACTAAAGGTTTTGTTTTTTTAAGAAAATGGCATTTTTAGAAGCATGTTCAATAATCATGTGATGGAAAACAAGATGATATACTACTAAAGAAAATTAGATAAGATAACCTTACTAAATACAGGTATTGTTTACTTAAAAGTAACATAGAAAATAATGTTTGTTGTAAATATAAACTTCAATAGTTCGATATTATAATTATACTTTAATTTTCTACCTGTTTGCAATTATATATGCTTCACTTATGCAAAAGCTATCCCTTAATGGTTAACAGTATTTTGAATTAAAATTACAAAATGCTTATGTTTCTAATGCAGCCAAAATGCCTGGTCTTGTGAAATAGTTTTCCCATGTTGTTGTTGTTGTTCTAGTTGTGTGACTGATGTGAAGACAGGAGTAGTAAAATTGCTTAACTTTGTTAACACTGTGAAACACCTTGCATCCATCAGAGATACTGTCTGGGAAATGATGGCAGAGGTATGTTGTTAATGCTAATACAGCTGAATGTGCAAAATCAACTTTCATTAGCCCTTACCTCCATATATATGCCTTGATGGCATCAGCGATCAGTGTAGATCCAGATCAGCCAGCTAGCTAATCAGGATCTGCACTGTATGCTTTTTATGCCCCCGCCATGAAATGGCGACGGGCATTGAGAGTTGCTCCTGTCCGTCCGTCCGATATTCTCGTGAACGCAACTCCTCCTACACTACTGGTGGGAATTTAATGAAACATTGGCCAAAATGCTTGGCCTGAATAATGTTATTGTGCATAAAGGATGGGGTTTTGCTCTTACATGTTCTGTTCAGAAGTTATGGCCCTTTGATACTTCCATTTACATTAGTTTTAATAGGAGTATATCTTGTGAACGCAACTCCTCCTACACTACTGGTGGGAATTTAATGAAACTTGGACCACAATGCTTGGCCTGATGGATGTTGTTGTGACATAAAGGTGGGGTTTTGCTCTTACATGTTCCGTTCAGAAGTTATGGCCCTTTGACTAATTCCATTTACATTCAGTTCTTAATAGGAATATATCTTGTGAACGCAACTCCTCCTACACCTCTGCTGGGAATTTGATGAAACTTTACCACAATGCTTGGCCTGATATGTTGTTGCGCATAAAGGTGGGGTTTTGCTCTTACATGTTCTTAAGTATTATGTTTTTAAAAAGGCTGTAAAAGAGGTTTTATTAAACATAAATAGTAAATATAAGTAACTTTGTCTGTGATATTGCCAACGATAGTGATTGAATTTACTGTGAGATACATGAAATGAAGTACATTTGTATTTATTACATAATTTTTCAATTTAGTCAATAACACAAGCCTCTCTGTGTCATGCCCCCATTTTTGTTATACAGGACCACGATGGAAATAAGAATTACAGTAATGTAGTCTTTTTCGTGTTATCCTGGGTTAGGAGGCATAACATGGGTAGTTATTTAAATTTGTGTTTTATGTAAAATGTAATTATCATTGTTGTTTTAATTTTTAGTAACTATTAATGTTTCTATTTATAATTTGCATTTGTATGTTTATGTAATCCTACTCCATGTATGATCTCTATTTTACCGAAATAAATCAATCAATCAATCAAACTCTTACATGTTCCGTTCAGACGTTATGGTCCTTTGATACTTCCATTTACATTAGTTTTAATAGGAATATATCTTGTTTCTTATATTTTGTGTTAAGCAAAATATGCATTTTGCCCATTACTTTAAAACTACTTGAGATACTGCCTTGAAACTTGAAATATATTTTCACCATCAAAATCTACATCATAACCAACAAGACCCATAACCCTGCTTCCAATATTTTTCAAATTATGCCCCTTCTCCACTTACATTTTGTGTTAAGAAAAATATATACTTTGCACTTAACTTCGTTTGGAATGGAGGGATTTCAAAATAACTTGGCACAAATGTTCACCATAACAAGGCGGTGTGTCGTGACTATACCCATGCCTGTAGGTCCAAGGTCAAGGTCACTGTTACTAAAAATAGAATTTTCTTGCTAAATCTTGTCCCCTCAGTAACTTTATTATCTCTTATTGGATTTTTAAATAACTTGGTATAATTGTTCACCATATCAAGACGGTATGTCACGTACATGCCCAAGCCTTTAGGTTGAAGGTCAAGGTCACTGTTACTAAAAATAGAATTTTCTTGTCCGGGCTGTTACTTTGTTATGAATGGAGGGATTTCAAAATAACTTGGCACAAATGTTTACCATGACAGGGCGATGTGTCGCGTACCATGTCCATGCCTGTAGGTCAAAGGTCAAGGTCACTGTTACCATAAATGGAATTCTCTTGTCCGGGCTGTACTTTGTTATGAATGGAGGGATTTCAAAATAACTTTGCACAAATGTTCACTATGACAAGGCAGTGTCCACACAATACCCAAGCCTGAAGGTCCAAGGTCAAGGTCACTTTTACTAAAAATTTAATTTTCTTGTCCAGGCTGTAACTTCATTATACCCTGGAGGGATTTCAAAATAACGTTTTTCACAAGTGTTCACCATGACAGGGCGGTGTATGGCGTACCATGCGCATGCCTGTAGGTCAAGGTCACTGTTTCTAAAAATAGAATTCTCTTGTCCGGGCTGTAACTTCATTAGGAATAGAGGGATTTCAAAATAACTTGACGCAAATGTTCATCATGACAAGGTTGTGTGTCCCGTACCATGCCCATGCCTGTAGGTCCAAGGTCAAGGTCACTGTTGCTAAAAATAGAATTTTCTTGCAAAATCTTGTCCGCTCAGTAACTTTGTTATTTCTTATTGGATTTTTAAATAACTTGGTATAATTGTTCAGCTTATCAAGACGGTATGTCACGTACATGCCCAAGCCTTTAGGTTGAAGGTCAAGGTCGCTGTTACTAAAAATAGAATTTTCTTGTCCGGGCTGTTACCTTGTTATGAATGGAGGGATTTCAAAATAACTTGGCACAAATGTTCACCATGACAGGGCGATGTTTCGCGTACCATGCCCATGCCTGTAGGTCAAAGGTCAAGGTCACTGTTACTAAAAATGGAATTCTCTTGTCCGGGCTGTTACTTTGTTATGAATGGAGGGATTTCAAAATAACTGCACAAATGTTCACTATGACAAGGCAGTGTGTCCGCACAATACTAAAGCCTGAAGGTCCAAGGTCAAGGTCATTGTTACTAAAAATAGAATTTTCTTGTCCAGGCTGTAACTTCATTATAAATGGAGGGATTTCAAAATAATTTGACACAAATGTTCACCATGACAGGGCGATGTATCGCGTACCATGCCAATGCCTGTAGGTCAAGGTCACTGTTACTAAAAAGAGAATTCTCTTTTCCCCGCTGTAACTTTGTTAGGAATAGATCGATTTCAAAATAACTTGACACAAATGTTCATCATGACAAGATGGTGTGTCCCGTACCATGCCCATGCCTGTAGGTCCAAGGTCAAGGTCACTGTTACTAAAAATAGAATTCTCTTTTCCGGGCTGTAACTTTGTTAGGAATAGATTGATTTCAAAATAACTTGACACAAATGTTCATCATGACAAGATGGTGTGTCCCGTACCATGCCCATGCCTGTAGGTCCAAGGTCAAGGTCACTGTTACTAAAATAGAATTTTCTTGTCAGGGTTGTAACTACGTTAGGAATAGAGTAATTTCAAAATAACTTGGCAGAAATGTTCACCATGACAAGGTGGTGAGTTGTGTACCATGTCCATGCCTGTAGGTCCAAGGTCAAGGTCACTGTTACTAAAAAACAGAATTTTCTTGTCCGGGCTATAACTTTGTTTTGAATGGAGGGTTTTCAAAATAACTTGGCACAAATGTTCACCATGACAAGGTGGTGTGTTGCGTACATTACCCATGCCTGTAAGTCCAAGGTCAAGGTCACAGTTACTAAAACTTGAATTTTCTAGTTCGGGCTATAACTTCTTTATGAATGAAGGGATTTCAAAATAACTTGGCACAAATGTTCACTATGACATTGCATTGCATTACCACCAACTTCTTCACAGACATTTCTGTAATGAGAAGACAACAGTGCCACAAATACAAATAATTTACTTGATCATCAATTTTATGCATATTCTTATAATTACTCGAACATCACTGTCTTGGAAATGCTATTATTCCCATCATTGCACTTTAGTATCTGAAAACGATGCATAGCGGGGGCATCCGTGTCCTATGGACACATTTCTAGTTTTTATTTAATAGGGTATTTCTGTCCTAAAAGTGAACATGCCAGATCCTGATCAGATAGCATGGATTATCCGGATTTGCATTGGTGGCACATGTGTACAAATCTGTATATGGAGGAAAGGGTTAAAAAAATATTAGTCAGTTAATCAATTGTTATAGGGGTTGTTTAGCTGAAATTTCTTGGTTGTAGACTGTCAAACTGCACATTCAAAAATGATAATCTGGTTGGATCTACACTGGTACCAAATTAATGAAAGTCCTGATTATTGCTGCAAGGGGTTATTTTATATATTTTAATTATATTTTACCATTCAGAAAGATTTATTATCAAAGCAGAAAGGTGCTAAATTGGTGATATTTTCAATATCTAATAATTCAGTCTAAGAGATAAGTATTAATAGAGATAGACGATGCTTTAGAACAAGAACTGATCTGAATACTGACAGTCCCTTGTGTACACCTACAAGGCTGCTCAACAGATTCAGTATTTGTCAATAGGGTATGATGGATTATTTGATTGATGTTTTAGGACAAGACACTGGCTGACTGGTCCATGGTGTGTGAGAGGGTGTTGAACAGGACCTTGCTGATCTGGGAGCACCTGCTGAAACCTCTGTTTCTGGACAGAGTCAAGGTAGGTTCATGGTTTAAAGGAGTTTAAAAGGAAGCTGATAGTCTTAGTCTTAATCCATTACTCCATATATATGGGTTTTGTCACATGTTCGAACAGTGTAGGTCCAGATCAGCTGGCACACTTATGC
This sequence comes from Corbicula japonica, assembly GCA_038501625.1. Lineage (NCBI taxonomy): Eukaryota > Metazoa > Mollusca > Bivalvia > Venerida > Cyrenidae > Corbicula > Corbicula japonica. Next base: position 2,867,297 of record JAZAYU010000040.1, read on the forward strand.
GGTGCCAGCCATGCAGTCTGATCTGGATCTACTCTTTTGGCTTCTTGGTCAGAAAATTTATAACATTTTTTTTTTCAAAATTTTATGTATGTCTCACATCAGTTATGTTTTAACATTCCCATTTCTGTGTAATTCTGGCTGACTTGAACCATGCAGACTATAGTCATTGGTTTCTATCATCATAGATGAGACTGTTCATATATCCAAATTCAGATTGAAACATCTATGCTAATGGTAGTAATACACCTGTGTTGAAACACCTGAGTTGATGTACCTGGGTTGATACACCATTAGTATTTGGCAATGAGTTTTTCTACCAGCCACATTATTTAATAAGAATAGTGTTTGCACAATTGTTAATATTAAGAATATTAAGAATTGACAATCAAATTTCATTCTAGGCTGAGGATTGTTGTTGACAAAAAGTTTTAATCTTTTTATGTGACAAAGTCATCAGTTACAGTTGAAGCTTTAAAGAAACTCATAGAGCAATTCAGGCTGTCTGAATGTATCAATGTAGCCTGTGCCCAAGATCATGAAACTAAATCTGGAGATCAGTCTCAAATCTCAAGCATCTGATTGGCTGGAATGGCGACCAGTCACCATTTCAGCCAATCAGATCCTTGAGATTTGAGACTGATCTCAAAACTAAATTTTATGATCTTGGGCCCTAGTTGTAATACTCCATCACTTCAAGCTGGCTATCATTCCTACAGTCATAACTGCCAGTATATCACAGAATCATCTGAAAACTTATACTGAAGTAACAGTTTGAAGAAAGAAAAATAAATGAACTTGAGAGACTGTTTACTTCCATCAACTGTTAAGATAAAATATTTTCCAGCACTGCTTACAGTAGTATTATGAAAGTTGAAGTGACTGTGCAAGCTTGATCTGTAGATCCAGCATAGTGTCCATTGTTCAGATGTGTAAGATTTTGTAATCTGTTTTCAGGCATTGATAAAATATCAGTTGGACACAACAGTGGAGATGACAGAGAGGCAAATTAACAAAATGCTAACTGAGCTTGAGTCCCAGGATACCAGGTATGTATAAGCTTTATTCTAACTGAGCTTGAGTATCAGAATACAAGTTATTTATAACCCTACTGCTGACTGAGCTTGGGTTCAAGCATACCAGGTGTGTATAGTAACAGAATATTGACAGAACATTGTTCATTGTTATTCATGCCTTCAGGTTGCTTTACTTTAAGCCACACCTTTTGTTATTCGCCTTTTGTTATTTTTTCAACATCTTCAAGGGGAATGAACCCACAGCGACAAAAATTTGATTGACAGCAAAATCAATTTGGAAGTCAAAAACAGGGTCTTTTGATTTGAATGGCAGTTCTAACAGTTGTCGCATGACAAAAACATGGTCAGCGTGTTGTGAAGTGCTGCACAGGTGTTTATGGAGGTTGCTCGCTGGGTCAATATCTAATTGAAATTGAAATTTGTAGTAAATGGTTAATTCACTGGGTGTTGCATTTTAAATATAAAAAAAATATTTGTAAGACACTGGCACTTAAATGAAAATGAAGTGAAAACAATTTTATAAGTTTTAAAGTCATTGGATTCAACAGATGTTGCAGTCATCATGACTGTAGTACTTTTGATCACTTGTAAACATTTTCTTCCAGACTGGGTGCTGATGTAGATCTTGCTTCCTACATATGGTCAGAAAGTCCTGGTGATATTGCTGCAAACACAGCCTGGGGACTTTCAGGGTCAAGGTCACTTCTGGAGAGTGGCGGACTAATGATGAAGGCTAAGGCATATACTCCAATAGTCCAGACGTAAGTTGGGATTTTAAATGGAAGTATTGCATGTTTGTTTAAACAACTAAATCACAGATATTTTAACATACTGTTTTGTTAAAGGTTTAATAGCTGCCCCTCTGTTGTTAAAAATAAATTTAGATTTTGGTTAAAAATGTGGTTGAAATATGCATTAGGTCTCTCCAACTCAACACTGCCTCTAAAAGAAATATTTATAGACAACTTCACTTGCATACTTGCTTTTATTATTATTTTTGTCACGTAGTATTTCTCAGTGGCTTATGATTGGTGAATAAAAGAAACATCCACAACTTTTAATTACCTATATAAATATCTAATAAATATTTTGGGATGTTTTCAGTTTCTGCAAGACATTTGATGAGAAGTTTGAGTCAGTCAGTGAAGATTACAAGTTCTATGTGTTCTCAGATCCAGAGACTTCGAGTATTGTTGTAGAATCTACACCATTCAACAGATTTGCCGACTCCGTAGATCTACTGTCCTACATACAGACATCATGTATAGACTGTGTGCAGGGGTTAGTAATTTTCAGCTATTGAAAAGATGTTATGTTTGTGACCAGTGAAGGTCAAGATCATCTGCACAGTTTGATCATAATCAATATTGTTTGCTGTTTATTTGGTAAAGTTTAAGAACAACACTGTCTACCTTGTTAACAATAAGACTTGGTATACTTATAATTCAACAAGAAATGAGTAACAAAGTTAGTGGATGATTCAATACTGGAATCATAATAGCTGAGTTGATTGGTCTGTTTAAGAATGAATAAGTGGTTTCACCATGGAACTTGATGTTTTTTTTAAATAAAATGATGTCATTGTTAAAACTTGAATGCCATAGAACGATTGGATTTATTTAGCAGATGATCCCTATTGTTTGTTGTATCACTGGATCAGAGTTCAAGGTCACTGTGGACATAAAGGTCAGTGGGCAGTGCTTGCTCAGGGTCTTCATACTTTACAGGTTGATTGGGTCAAATGACAAGGTCCCAGGGATCATAATGTTCAAATTTGATGCTGCTTAGTATGAAAACATAGAACTTCACAGGATGATTGAACTCCTAGAGTAAAAGACTTCTGTTGTTTATTTTGTCCAAAGGCCAATGTCTCGGGGGCTATAAAGTTGAAATCTGATGCTGCTGAATATCTCAAGGTACTCTTGTTACTTAAAAGTCTTCAAACGTCACAGGATAATCTGTTTTGGGGATCACAGGGTCAGAGGTCACCGGAGTTGTAAATTGATATTAGTTTCTGCTCAGTATCACAATGTCTTCGTAGAATGATTGGCCTCTGTAAGTAATTGACCCTATTGGTTAAGGGGTCAGAGGTCAAGGTCCCATTAATTGTGGCATTTGTCCCACACTTACTAATTTACTCTCATGTCTTAACTTGTCAGTAATGATATCTTACCTGTCTTTGCAATGGAGGAGACAAGGGCTTTGTATAAAAACATCTAGCTTTTATACTTTTTCTTGAAACAAAACAAGTACGAGGGGTGATCAATAAATTCGCGGAAAAGTGTTCTCGTTTATTTAGCATGCGTGCGTTTTCAGTAATTTGTTTTTACACATTTCAACATCATTTAATTCTGCTTTGATCCGAAAATTTCACGGCGATTGCTTATACACTTATCGAATTATTGTTACTATAGTAACATCACCTAGCGAATCCCGGCCCAACGTCATATTGACGTCAACGACGTCGAAACTGCCCATGACAACTTACCGTTAAGTATTGTCCAGTATGTCTAGTCCTTTTCAAAATATTCACCCCTAAACAATACGCACTTCCTACACCTGGCTATCCAGGCATCTACAAAACTTTTCCTAAATGACTCAGTCTGAATATTCGAAATTGCGACCTTCACTGCAGAGGAAAGTTCATCAATACTGTCATCACAGGAAAAAGGAAAAAGACGCATGGTGACAGGTCAGGGCTGTACGGCGGGTGCTCTAGAAGTTCGAATCCCAGCTCCTGTATAGCTGACTGTGTAATTGCAGCACGATGACACGGGGCGTTGTCATGATGGAAGATAATGGATGGCAGGTGCTCGGCCCTTTTCTTCCGCATGACCAGGAAATCGCGTTTCAAAACCTGAAAACGATAAAAAGAACTGAAAGGACTCCGGTCTATCTAAAAAATTAAAATAAGTATATTTACCTGTAAAAGAAATAACAATATTATTTGTATAAAGATTACGAAAGTTATCATCACTCACCTTCGTATAATAGGCAGCGTCGACTGTTTGTCCAGGTGGTAAGCCGTGGGACAGGATCACACCTCTTGCGTCGAAAAACACCACAAACATCTACTTCTTCGCTGACTGGTTCACCTTGAACTTTTTAGGGGAAGGGGAGCCCGGCATCTTCCACATAGTCGATTGGGACTTGGTTTCCGGTGTGTACATGCTGATCCAGGTCTCGTCGGCAGTCACGATCTTCTCAATGAAGGCATACCCTTCGCGCTCATACCGCTGTATCATCCGTTTACAAGACTCAGTTCTTAGCCGCTTCTGCTCATCAGTCAGTTGTTTTGGAATCCAGCGTGCACAGACTCGTCGCATGTTAAGATTGTCATGGATGATGTTGAACACTGTTCCGTAACTACAGTCAACTCTTTCAGTTATCTCGCGAATCGTATGGCACCTATCTTTGTCCTGCAGATCCTTAACGTCAGCGACGTACGATGACGTCTTCGTCACTGGGCGGCCGCTGCGCTCGTCATCACCAGTGCCTTGTCGACTCTCCTTGAACCTGTTATACCATTTATAAACCGCCGTCTTTTTCACTGATGAATCTCCATAAGCCTGTTGTAGCATTTCAATAGTTTTTCGTCGCGAAATTCCATTTAACACGCAAAATTTGATAGCTGATCGCTGTTCGACACTCATTCAACGCAAAATTTGATAGCTGATCGCTGTTCGACACTCATTCAATCATCAAAGAATACCGCTTTTGTTTACCTTAATAACGTCATAAATAATTGTGACGTCATGAACGTCATGCCTAATATTGGCGGAATCTTCACTGATAATTTGGTTGACGTGCGTTAGCTACGGGATGAATGAGACGCCGTGATTCGTACCTTTGTTGATAGGAAAATGTGGAATTTTGGGCCAAGATGACGTCAATGGCGTTACTAAGGAAACCATACCTCAAACATAAATAGGGTCTCTTGTCTATAATTTTACGTATCAATAGACAAAATATGGATTGGGTTCATGGAGAAATTTCATAAATGTACTTTCATAAATAACTAAATGGGAACACTTTTCCGCGAATTTATTGATCACCCCTTGTAAATTATAACTTGCATCAGACCTCTGTTTGGGTTTTTGTTGTTGTTTTATTTTTTTCATAGTAACTTTAAAAAGCATACAAACCTTCTTATCGTATGTGTTGTTTCCAGGATTTTACAGTTCCTCATCAGCCTGAAGGAGGACAGTAAAAGTAGCCTTGCTAATTCTCAGCAGAGATGCAGTAACATTGGTCACAAGTAAGTTCAAGTTCCATTGTCTCTAGCTCAGCCAAGTATTTAAAAGCATTTTGTAAAATGTGAAGTTACATCCAGCACTTTATTAAACAAAAACAAATTGGATCATAAGTATCTTTAACCATTTCCGCCATATATAGGCATTTTTACGCATGTGTGACTAGTGTAGATCCAGATCAGCTGGCACATCCATGCCGTCTGAACAGGATCTGCACTGGTCACTTTTTGGCCAGCACAGGTGAAAATGCAGGAAATACAGTCTGTTCTGCAAGAAAAACAATTCTTGCTCTCTTGCTTTTGATTTTAGAGCTTGGCAACTGTAGGGCCAAAAATTTTCAGGAATGATATGTTTGGAATGATAGATGGAAGTAGAGGGGTGCTTTCAGAGTTTTCAGCTTACTTATACATTGTTGCCATGCTTTGTATTGTTGTATGTGCTCGCTCTATTAGCCTGTTTGGAAGGTTGTTGTTGTTAATTCCCAGTAAAATGACCCTTTCATCTCTCTGAGCTGCATCATAGAATGGACTGGCATTTCAGACTGTTGTTGTGTGGACGTTTGTGTGCAGCCATGTGTGACCTGACACCTCACCTGCAGCAGTGCATGATGGGTAAAGATCAGCTGAGCAGACAAGACAGGTAGGGTAAAGTTTCGGGTAAATGTTGATAGTGAAAAGTAAGCTACATTGGTTGTATGAATTAGTACTCCATTCTGTAGGCTGCAATGGTCATATAAATTAGGTAGGGTATACTTTACAGTAAAAATTGATGGTGATAAGTAAGATGTGTCGGTCTTAAAAATATTCATATGCAAATTTAGGTGAATAATTTGATGAAGACCACCTTTCTGCTGCAGCATCTTTCAAGCTTTCTTTGTTTTAATGAACTGTTGACTAAGAAATTAATCTTTCCAGTTCTAAGCACAACATTTGTCAAGTTTACAACCAGGTAAGACCAAGGTAAGCGTGTGATTTAAGTCATATCCACAGTGTAGAGAGTTGATAAAGTGGATTAAGTGTTAAAACTGTATAATTAAAAGTTTGGTGAGAAAATTACTGATTGTAGACTTAACAAATAAATATTCATTTTGAATATTTAAAACAATTTGTAAATATCAGAAATAGCTTTCAAACATACCATGTTAAACATGTATTTGATGATAAAACTTGTTTTGATATTTTTTATTTTAGATCAATGATGAAAAGATCAGGTTCTGGGCGACTGAGTGTGACAGGCAAACCAGATTCCAGTGTTCTCTGGGAGAACATTAAATCCCAGCTTATACAATACCAGCACACTGTCTATAAGTAGGTCCCATGATCCATATTTATCTAAAATGCTGAATATTTCTGATGGCTCATAGTTTCTTTTTGCACCTTATTGATTTAAACAACCAACATGAAGAATACAGAACTTTAAAAAAAAAGAAATTAACAATAATTTGTATGATAAGCCTATCTTAAAAGTAGTTTGGACAAAAAAGCAGTTTGTTCTTAGGTTATTTGCTTGAGAGTAAATATGTTTACAAATTTGGTATTTTTAGATCAGAGGCAGTATGTAATGAGCAGGATACAGAGAGGTACTGTTTGTTTTCAGGTTATGGCTTGATCATGTGATAGAGATAGGACTACGAGATTTTCAAATGGCTGTCAATGCTGAAACACCTGCGGATACAGTCAAAACCTGCTCAGTAAGTGAATCCTTACCTGATTTTCAGTGGACTGGTCCCAAGATCATAAACCTGAGTTTGTAGATCAGTCTCAAATCTCAGGTATCTGATTGGCTGAAATGGTGCCTGATCACCCCAGTGAGGGAACCATGGCAACATAATTTTATATAAATAATGTTCCTTGAAGAACAGATTTCCAGTTTATTTAGGGAATTTGTCACAGTCCTAATCTCGTCGCCATTATTGGAGATGTATAAGTAGGCTGAATAGGCAGTCAAAGGTACTGGATTTTAATCCCTTTCTAGCTGCTAATCATTGATTGGAAGGAATTTGTACATGACCATGTTACTGTTAAAACGATATTCTCACTCTGACATAGACAACAGACAGAATACCAGTGTTAACTTTGAGTGTTTGTGTTCATTACAGAGATGGGAGGAAGTCTCGATAGAAGAAGAGATGGAAGACGGGAAGAAAATCACCTCCAAAATCTCTGTACCCATGCAGGTTAGTGTGTGATAATTTGACCTTACAATAAGAACGAACGGAAAAGATGGATTCTTCGCCACATGACTATAATGTCTCATTATTCTTGTAAGGATAAACACATTGTTTTATCTGGGACCATACGCCAGTATTAATCAGAAAATATGTAATTGAAGGTTTATCCACACCATCGTTTGGGATAGATGGAATTTACTGTTCACTGGTGGAAATATCGAGTGCTGTTCAACCCAGGGATATATGATGTGTGCATTAATGAGGCACGCCACGGGAAAAGGTACCTTCGGGCAGTTGACGTCAATCCTTGAAACGACGTCATAAAGTTGAGCAGACTACATTAATTATTATGCAATTTGCGGAGAAAATACCATTTATTGTCAAAATGTGTAACAAAATCACTGTTTTGTTATGAGAAAATAACAGAAATTTGAAAGTTCTTTCTAAATATAGTAACAACAAAAATTACATAAAAAATGACCGAAGGTACCTTTTCCCGTGGCGTGCCTCTAATATACATTTCCATTACTGCCAATGAACAGGTTCAATCAAACTGATCTTGCAATATTTTAATTTATTATATACCCATTAATGAATTTAGCATAGTGCAGCATTAATATGCAAAATTGATACAACTCGTCAGATTAATAATTCCGTATCGCACATTGTCCAATTTTCCGATTCTGTATTTTGCAGCTTCCGGTAGTTTCTAGGTTTCAAAATGGCCGATTTCAAACGGCGATATTTTTACAAATTTAGATTTGTTGATTCCAATGACACTCTTTCTTTAAAAATAATTAACGATTTCACGGCCTTTACAAATAAAAATAAAAGAAATCGTCAAAAAAGTTAAAGAAAGTTAAATTAATAGATAGTCATTGCGGATATAAATGGAACAAGCAAAAGACTACTGTTTTAGGAGCGAAGAAGTGTACATACCGTTCAACTATCCCAATTTAAATATCCATTTGTAAAAATCCTTCCTATTTTCTGTTTAAAGCCTGACCCTATGATTTGATGTAAACAAAGCTCGTTGCTGTGGTATAAAAATGAAACACTTTCAAATGCTAGTCGTTACATATTGAATACCACGGTAAACACTTCCAGCATCTTCAGGTCTTGTCCAAATTTTGCTGTAATTGTTTTTAGTCCTTCAAAGATTTGAAAGTTTAATAATTCTTTATCTGTCAGAATCGATTTTGGTGTTTGAGAATGTAAACATTTGTTCGATGACGTAGAGATTCATGGTTTGTTGTGACGTAATTGCTTACATCACATTTCACTATTCATTATTGATTTAGTGCTCATTTTATTGGTAGTGAAATAAGGGTATATAATAAAAGGAACATTATACCAGTATGCAATCTGTAGGTTTGTATTATTTCTTGTTGCGTATGTAAACCACATCATGCTCGACCTATGGTCTCGCGTGATATTGTTTACATAACCAACTCGACTAATACAAACCTACAGATTGCATACTGGTATAATATTCCATATATATGTCACTTTTTATCTATCACATTTTATCTATCAAAGAAATAATGGGATCTTTATAAAATGTGGATTTTAGTTGTAGAAAATGTCAGTGTTATAACTGAATATTAATATACTTATTTCACATCTTACTTTTGTGTTGTTCTTGATTTCTTATTTTTGCACCTGTTTCTCTAAGATCTTAACTGCCTTGCATTTAGATAACAAAATATCAGTATCAACAGAATGTTTGGTTTGTTGTCTTGCAGAGTTCCTGGTATTTGATGGCCTTGTTATACAGCCTGTGTAATGACCTTAACAACATCGGAGGCCATGCTGTTGCTAGGTATAATCCTTTCACTTGTTCATTCTCAAATTTCCTTCAATGGGAATATCAAACAGTTTCACCGACACTTCTTATAGTTTTGGGTAAAGTCGTTAAAGCTTTTATCAACCAGGTTTTCTTTGGTTATTAGATTGGGGTATGTATTTGGAAGGAGGGGGGATATTTTTTTATTTAAGTTCGCTTTTCTCGATAACCATTCAAGATAGAGGTTTGAAACTTGACATGGTTATCTGACATCACAATAGCAATTATGAGGATAATTTTCATTTGTATTTTGTCAAAGTTATACCCCTTTTTTGCTTGAAATATGGTTTTGTGGCATTTTGTCATCATGTTATATATTTTCTGACAACCAATCAAAACAATACTTAAATATTAAAAATATTATTCCTAAATGAGGTACCTTTCCAGAATCACATAATTTTGTCATATATTTTACAGATACTGTTAAACTAAAAATGAAAGTTACAGAAAACATTGTTCTTTTTTGCAGAAGTGTGTTAGAGCACTTGGTTTGTAGTCTATCAGAAGGTATCATGAAGACATACACTGGTGTTTTAGACCAGTCCACCAGAACAGGAAATGATACCAGTCTAAACCAGCAGCGGGCTCTTCAGCTTATATTTGATGTCAAGTTTTTACGGCTGATTCTACCAAGAAAAGATGACAGCAAGGTTAGATTGTTCACTGTTCTGCTGAAAATGTGTTGTCAATAACAGTAATAGCTTGAACATAAATAACCAGATATCTGCTGAAATATATGTTTTCCTATAATCTTAAGTGAAATATTGTACCATCTTTTTACCATCATACAACAACAAACTGCAGATCCTTTAAGAATACTAAGTAGGATTGGCTACCTCTTCACAACCTGCCCCTTATTGGTGATGTTCTACCTTAGAAATAGGGCTTGGCTTTATGTTCACTTGATGCATCATTGTGTACAGTTTTTCCTTTTCTCTGGAACATCCTTTCCTTGTTTAAGCCATTCCTGTAAGTTGTGCATCACATAATATTTGCTTTGGAGCCTTATACCATCACTAATTCCAACTTCAGACAAAGACATTTTGAAAAATTGAAATTTGATAAACTATCAGATATAAGGCTAATTGTCTGGATAAACAAATGTTAGAATCGATTAAGATTTATGGAAGTCTTAGTGGCTTTTTTTAATGGTTTTCATTTAATGATTTGTTTGCAGGAGAGCAAGATTTATCAGAAGAGTATAGATGATATTTTATGTCAACTTGAGGAGCTGGTTGATCCATTTGACCTAGATGTGTTCTCACCATTCATGCAGGCCAACCTGACCAAACTGTTGCAACGTTCTGCAGTAAGTGCTCTAACATCTCAGATTATCAAAAATACTTTTAATTTTAGGGCATAAGTGGTATTAGTCTTGTGTTTTATGATTGTCTCCAGTTGGTGAAGAATTGCATTTTGATGTACATATATTTAGGGATGAACAGAATGGTATGTGGCAACATATATGATGGTAAATTGTTTTTCCAGGTGTAATATCACCAACTTATAAATTCAGAAGCTGTCTGTAATGTATACAGGTAGAAATAATACTGCAGAAGTGATGCATGTACTGTTTTTGTACATTGGTATTGAACCCATGCTCCACTGATCAGCTTCCTCTACTGAGCTACATAGTTTTGGCCAATGCAGATTCAGATAACTCTAAAATACAAAGACTGTTACAAAATATTTAAGGTACTTGACCTCAAGATTTGAACCTAGTCCCAGATATGCACTTGCAGTAAAGTTCATTAGACTTGTTCTCCTAATAATGCAGGTACTGCTAGGTGGTTTAACCAGCCTTGACAAGTCTGGACTGTATGGCCTGACGTCGAGACCTTCACCTAGTTCACAACAAGAACAGCACAATGTTCTCCTACTGGCCACCTGTCACAGCAGGTTCTCGCTGCTACCACTGAGTGTCCAACAACAGTCCAGGACAGGGATACCACAGCCTGTTATTTCACAATCTCTCTATAGGGTAAGTTATTGTAAACTGATTTGAGGAACTATATTTTGTGATTCATATGCCCCTGCCACATATATATGGGGGTGGGTGTTGGGGGGCAAAATATTTGCACCTGTTCATATGTGTGTGTTTGAGTGTCAGTTTGTGTGTTAGGATTGTGTCCGGGCTACAATTTTATTAAGGATGAAGGAATTTCAGAATGACATGGCACATTAATTTTTATGGCTATAACATGATAATGTATTGTGCTTAATACACAGTCTTCTGACTGGGTCCAAGGTCAAGGTCATTGCTACTGAAAAAATAAGTTTGTTCTCCAGGCTATGATTTTTTTGTGAATGAAGGGATTTGCAAATAACTTGTCATATTATGATGGCCCAGGCAGTGTGTCACTGACCGATACCTAGCCACGTACATCCATGGTCATGTTCTCATTTACTAAAATAAAATTTGCAACTGATTCTTGTCAAAGTTATAACTTTATTATGAATAGAACTACATTTCTTGGCGAACATTATCAGCATAATGTGAAAAATCCAGCGGATTGGGTCTAAGGTCAAGGTCACTAGTAATTAAAATAGAATTTTATTGTCCAGGCTGAAACTACATTTTAATTTGACATGTAATCAGCATAACAAGATACTGTGTCTTGATTAACACCCAACCTCTAGGTCCATGGTTGTTGTTACCTGAAGTTCCACTGGCTGGTGAATCTGAAGGGTCATTTTGTTAATTTAAAGGGATGTTCTCAATTAAAAGCCAAAAATACCCCAAATTTAAGGAAAAAATGACCTGTCAGATAAATTCCTTGGGGTCAAAAAAGGGCTTTTGGGAAATTTCAAGGGCCAAAGGGTCATCTCCCGGGTCAAATGGAACCCCTGGTTGTTACTAAAAAAGCAATTTTCTCGTCTAGGCTATTACTTCATTAAGAATGGAGGAACTTTAAAATAACTTGGGACATTCATGGACACTGTGCTTATTTCAAAACAAAAGTGATGTTTGTGTCCTTCAGTTGCAAAGCAGGAGCATGTGTCCTATGGTCACATTTCTAGTGCTGATAAAATATTTTTCTTAGTGATGTAATTTTGTGAATTTGTTAAAAATACAAACGCAAAATGTTACAGGCCATGTGAAAACAAGGCTTATTGACACAGATTAGTGTAGATCTGTAAGTACAATCTAAAGATAATGCATAAAGCCATGCAAAAAGTTCACTGATTTATGGCACAAGATTGTAGTTTTATGCAGAGAGCTGAAAGAGTGCAGGTGAGAGAGGGTAGGCTAGGAAGTTGTTTGATGGAAAAATTACCTATAAAAGGAATTTATTTATAATATATATATTTATAAAAATAATAATCATAATATGTAACAGATTAAAGATTTAAGATTTATATCATGCTTTTCAATACTTCAGGGTACTGAGACGAGCAGGCCTTCCCTAGCAGAGAAAGCAGCGGCAGTTCTGCCCCACAATTCCCAACAGAAGATGCCTCCAAGCTCTTCGTTCTATGATAGGATTGGAACCGGACTGGGCAGCATGTCTGATATCTCAAACTGGTTCTCGACAATCGGATCTAAATAGAAATCTTAACTGTGGCAGATAGAAAATCATAACCCTTTACTCCATATAAATACACATTTTTATGCATGTGTGACCAGTGTAGATCCAGATCAGCTCGTACATTTGTGCCATCTGATCTTGATCTGCAGTGGTCCCATTTTGGTCAGAAATAACAATTTTATCTAAAAGTGAATAGTGTAGATTCTGTTCAGATGGCAAGGATGTGCTGGTTGATCTGGATGTACACTGTTCACCCCTGCAATGGATGCAATCTATGGAGTAAAGAGTTACGTTGATTAACTGTTGTATCTAAATTAACTTCATGGGTACACTTGCATAAATTTGCGCTATTCATTCACTTCAGATGTTCAAATTATACAGTGGATTTTAATCACCTCATAAGCCATATCACAAAATATGTAAACTATTCAAGCCATATGAAATCGAGTGATTTCACAGTTTTGAATATTTCTACAAATTTCCTGTATTATTGACCCTTTACTACATGGATATCACTCGTATCCCAGGGCAACCAATGGAGATCCCCATGATCTGTGCAGTCTGACCAGGATCTACACTGTTATCATTTTGACCAAAAATACACTATGAAACTGAAAGCAGCCACTGTAGCTTCTGATACTACATTGGTTGCACATGGAATGTAAGTCGGTGATAAGGATTAAAAATATATAGGAATTGTTTTGTTGTGAATTAATTATCCCCAGCCGCACAGCAGCTGGGGGATATAGGAATAGTCTTCGTCCATCCATCCGTCCTTCCATGCACGCACAATTCGTGTCCGGTCCATAACTTTTCAACCCCTAGAAGGAATTCCATGAAACTTTACTCAAATGTTCTCCCCATCAAGACCACATGCAGAATCCATGTTCCAACCTGGCTGGCTCAAGGTCAAGGTCACCAGTGGTGTTTGAATATTTGAACTATGTATTTCGTGTCTGGTTCATATCTTCTGAACCCCTAGAAGGAATTTCATGAAACTTTAGTCAAATGCTCAGCCTATGAAGACGACGTGCAGAACCCACCTTCCTTTCATGGCCGGCTCAAGGTCAAGGTCACCAGTGGTGTTTGAAGATTTGAACCATGTTCTTCATGTCCGGTTCATATCTTTTGAACCCCTAGAAGGAATTTCATGAAACTTAAGTCAAATGCTCAGCCCATGAAGATGATGTGCAGAACCTATGTTCCAACATGGCCAGCTCAAGGTCAAGGTCACCAGTGATGTTTGAAGATTTGAACTATGTATTTTGTGTCCGGTTCATATCTTCTGAACCCCTGCAATCAGACTTAAGTCAAATGTTCGTTCCACCAAGATGATGTGAAGAACCCATGTTCCAACCTGGCCGGCTGAAGGTCAAGGTCACTAGTTGTCTTTGAAGGTTCATATTTAACCATGTCTTTCATATTTGCTCCATAACTACCAAACTGCTGGAGATATATTTGTTAACTTGCAATTAAGCATCCATAACCTTTACAACATTCCTGCATGCGGCGGGGGATATTACTGTCGTTCCGACTGCCTTGTTTCATTTAGAAAGTAGCTTGCAAGTTTGCTATTTTAAACAATGGATTGTTTTGAACAGTCCTGATTTGTTGGCTTGCAGGCTGATATATATATATATATATATATATATATATATATATATATATATATATATATATATATATATATATATATATATATATATATATTTGGTATTCTCAATCTTACAAATATTTTGTAAAATATAATATATTTTGGAAATGATCCATGTTCAAATTGTGGAGCATAGTTAAGTTATTGGTGTACATATTTATTAGATAACTCCTTTGTCATTGCAATTTTGGAACATTGAAAATGTTTCCTATTGGAGGAAAATGTGATATCTTTATGTTACAGTGGTGATACAGAAATAAACAGAAATGGAATTAATATTTAGTGTCCTGTTATATAAGAATCCTATCAAACTGATTAGTTATTGTGTCAGGTAGACACATAAGGATTTAACAGGTTATACATAGGGATCCTATTGTCCCCCATCCGGTAGTCACAAACTTTAACATGAAACTTAATGTTGCTAATAACTTTGAAAGTACAAGTCCTAATAACTTAATACATGGAATACATCATCTGCATGAACAAAGCCACTCACGACAACAAGAATGATGACTCATATTTGACGTATATGCCCTTGGAAGACTGGTTGTTTGATGGGAACACCCACGACATGCAGGTGTCCGGAGGCGTCCACATTGATGTTGCCTCAACTATTGTGACAGTTGTTGACCGATCTTCATGAAACTTGGGGAAAATGTTTATGGGCATAATATCTTGGCAATGTTTGATAACCAGCTAAATCGCTTCAGCCACGTCAGAGTTAGGCCCTTTATTGGTACAAAAAAAGGCTAATTCTTCGATGGGCGTATTTTGTTGCACTTTGGCACTTTCGTTTTATGACAATGTTCCTTTCAAATGACGAATATAAATGTTAATGATTCTTATAACTTTTAAAGTATTTGTCCTATTTACTCAAACAGACAAAACATCATTAATTTAGATGACATAAATGGAGTATTGTATCTAAAGAACAAATACTCGCCAAGTTATAATCAACATTTAGTTTTAGGTTAAAGTTATTTGAAAGGCGCATAACTAATTAAGAAGGTTAATCAGCAGTCATTCTTAATGTCACAGGTGGTTTTGTTCATGCATATAACATATTCCTAATAAATCAATAAGACAAGTACTTCCAAAGTATAGGCAACATTAGGTTTCAAGTTGAGGAGTTATCATTCTTGTTGTCACAGATAGCATTGTTCATGCAGCTAATATATTTCTAGTATTAAGTTAATAGGAAAAGTGCTTTAAAAGTTAAAGGCAACATTAATCAAGTCATTTGAAAGGTTCATAACTAAAAAACATTGAGTTATCATTCTTGTTGTCACAGATAGCTTTATTCATGCAGATAATAGTTCCAAGTATTATTAATAGGAAGAACTTAAAATGTATAGGCAACATTAACTTTTATATTAAAGTTGGGGGACTTCCGGAATCCCAAACTCTGTAGCTGCTGCCAGCAGATAATATCATCCCTATATATCTACCTGCTATCGCAGGCCTCACAGTAATTAGGATTTGCTACACTTGTCACTTATTAACCAAATTTCTTCTTTAACAGTTTCATAAACTTACACAAAAACGAAAATTTGCATTAGAATTTATGAATTGTAATTGAAAGACAGATAGAATGATAAATTTTATGATGAGCCATGATTATTTTCAAATTAACTCCCCTTTATATAATGAATAATACTGCCCAGCGTATGCTTCCATCGAGCATATTCTACCTATAGATGGCTTTTTGTCTGTAGTTTTCCATTTCTCCTCGGAAAATATCATGGAAAATTCATAATTCAATAATGTGTTGTTGCAAAACTTATTTTATAATTATAAAGTCCTCAGAATAATTGATTAACCAGGAAAAGGCAAAGGATATTTTCAAAGTATCATGAAGACATTAAACCTGGTTATTCACATCCAGTATGCACTATTGGGCATAGTCCAATATCCATGTGTTCTCGCTGGCCTTAAAAAGCATCTCAGACAAAAAGTGGCAGACAATTAGGACACTGCCTCCCAGATGTCAGTAAAGTAGGCCTTTTTCTCTGATACATCAGTAAAGCAGGTCTTTGTCCCTGTATAAGTCTGTTATTGAGAACAATGTTCAGAAAGTGACTTCTAGAAAGTTCAAAATTACAGCAGAGTCTTGCAATCAGATCACAGTTTGTCCTCTAGGATGACATTGGATTGAGTGGGCGTTAATTAATTTCAAATGTATAACGTTAACGGCAGTTCAATGGAAAATTATTGATGATATATGCAGTGTCCTCTCACCAGGATTTTGCACTTCACAGATAATGCTGTGTTTCATACTGATCTGTGTCTGGAAAAAGCCTGGATACATATGATTCTTTTAATGAATATTTTTGTTTTGGTTTTATCGATTTTTGATTGGACTAATGCTAGTAAAACATTGGATTAACACCCAAGATCAGAACAGGAGATTAGAGTACCTCACAACTCTAGCATTTGATTGGTCCATATAGATATTGAACTGACTTAGCCAATCAGATAATTGAGATGTGAGACAATCCTTGGGGTAATTCAAACCCCTTTTTGGACAGCTGTATTTGATTTTCATGGAGATTTTAGCAAGAAAGTTGATATTGTCATGTAACTAAGGCTGTGCCAAACAAAACCCCCATGCTGAAATTCTTGCATCTGACTCGGCAGATGTATCACATTGTGTCTTGTTTTGATGTGTGTATTATAGGGGGATTCTAGCAGTTCATACAAAAGAATGACAGACTAATTATTATACTACATTAGATGTATTTGAAGATAAATGCACTTCATGAGAAATGTGAACAAAAATCTATGAAACAAGACAACAGAAAGTTCATTGGCCTTTTTTGAGTGTGCTAGATTTCCCCCAGGTTCAGCCTCTAGTGCCAGTTTACATGGTCTGAGAGAAGTTCTTGATTTAGAACCAGCTGGTATAGATTAAAGAAAGAACCTCAAAAAGATGAAAATATGTGCTTTTTACACATTAGCCCTTTTCTCCATATATACACATTATTATGCATGCACGACCAGATTCAGATCAGCCAATACATCCATGCTGTCTGATGCAGATCTGCACTGCCCGCATCTTAGTCAGAAATAACGAATGAATCTAAAAGTGGACAGTGTAAATCCTGATCAGATGGCATACAGATGAATCAGATGGCATAGATGTGCTGGCTGATCTGGATCTAAATTGTTCATCTGGGCAATATAAGCCTTATCTATGAAGTAAAGGGTTAACCTGCTCTGTGAAATGCACTTGCATTCACATAAATTGCAACTGGTCCATTCACTGTCCTTAGGGGGTGTCTATATAGTCCTGATGTAGTGTAGACTTGGATCAAAATGCAAGAATATACAGGCTGATCTTTATTTACATCAGTCGCAAATGTGTCATAATACACAACTACCATGACTTTATCCTTATCATCATACACAACCTTTATAAGGCAATTATTATTGTTTATAGATAACTTGAGAGTGACGTAAGGGATGACCGATTTACCACAAAGGTAAATACATGCAATTATCAGATAATTTTACTAGAGACTTATAAAGTTAAAGACAGATACACGTAATTGTGTTTGTCATGGTCGGGCAGTGGTAAGATCGCTGACTGCAGTCTGCGGGTAGGAAAACAAGTGCAGTCATAGGTTCAAGCCCTCTTTTTTTAGCTGTCTACTTTTTTTGTCTATTATATAACATAATTTATACTTTTTTTGTTATTATTAATATAATATTTCGTTTTTATTTACTTTATTTTAATCAATAAACATAATATTCTGATATAAACATTTTTTTTTTATGCAAGTATTTCCATTTTTTATAGTCAGTATCTTCAAACTTGTTTTATAACTAATTTTGAATCAGGATCAAATTGGAAATGTTTCTAATTGAGTACCTATAGTTCAATTTTGACCCGTGAGCTGTGACCTTTCGGACAAGTCCACTGTTATAATACTAAATAGGTAAAGTGTGTCATTTTACAGAGTTACCGTTAAATTACTTTACTTATATGACATTAAAACCTGTTAAAAGCGCAGATATTTAGTCACGACGCAATAGCTCAGTGGATAAGATCTCGGGCTATGAAGCAAAACATTGTGTGTTCGAATCCCATTAAAGAAACTTTTTATTTTGTCTTTCATTTCCTTTTATTATTTTAATTTAGTTCATATGATATTATTTTTTAATAGTATTGGGCTGTTCTATCTTTATATTTTGCAACCCCCTTTTAATTTTGTTCATGTTCATTCCATTTTAACAATATATTTTTGTTGAGCAGCTTGCCCTGACCCCATGCACCTCTTTACCAAAGGAACGTTGACAATTGTGAAACATGGCGTTCTGTAAACTCTTGTTGTTACATTCTCTTTCTTTTATAATTATATTATTCAAAATCACTTTGTACAATGTTTTGGCATCGCCCGAAAACTGTGTTTTGAGTAAGCATTGATCGTGACAACCCGCTTGATGACAGATTACTCGAAATTTATACGGTTTAATGTCATTTTTGTCGGTTTCTACATGAATGCATTGGAAAAAAATGACATTAAAACAGAAAAAAATGAAACCTCTTCATGGGATTCGAACACACAACCGTTATATCATATTACCAGAAATCAGAAGCGTTACTGCCACGGCCATGCAACCTTTGTTACGGGCCTGTACAATTTCAACATAATGGGCCATGATGGGAATATCTAACATCCCTATTTTGTGGAATATTCCAAAAATCTATAAATACAAAAGTACATTCACGGCTCAATGCGTAAAATCGGACTATAGTATGGTTTTGCCATCTCTATTCAAAAAATAAATTTTGACTGATTTTTTAAACAGCTCTACTACCATTAAGTAAGGTTCTTGTTTAAATACAACATGATTTTGCAGATTACCTAGACTGTAAAAAGTAAATCTTACCTATATTGTGATATATGTTAAACCAATTCTATTATTCAATGATTACATCACTCTCAAGTTATCTTTAAACAATAACAAATTATGATTGTACTGAAAACAAGAGAAGTATCCTACAATGTTTTTATTTCTAAATATTTATTGAAGATGATTGATTTGATGCTGTAAACTTTCATAAAAACTGAAGTTCCTGATTAAAGCTAGAGATAGGGAAATCCTTGAGAAGAAAGAAAGATGCATGCAAAGTATCACAGAGAGTCGAGGTTTATCAATTACTGTGTATTATCTTAGTGACAGGAACAGGACCCAAGATCATAAAACTAAATCTGGAGACCAGTCTCAAATCTCAAGCAACTGATTGGCTGAAATTGTTACTGGTCGCCATTTTGACCAATCAGATGCTTGAGACTGGTCTCCAATATCAGTTTTATGATCATGGGCCCAGTATGTGAATCTTATTGATATAATAATGATAATGGTTGCACATGCATAAAAATTTGTATATATGGAGAATAGGGTTAACCCTTTCCTCCAAAAATATGCATTTTCATGCATGTGCGAGCATAGTAGATCCAGATCAGCCAGCACATCCGTGCCATCTGATCAGGATCTGCACTGATCGCATTTTGGTCATAAAGCGAACAGTGCAGATCCTGATCAGACGGCACAGTTGTGCTTGCTGATCTAAATTTACACTGTTTGCCCACGCAATAAAGATGCCTGTTTGGAGGAAAGGGTTAATAATTAACCGTTTATAGCAGCAACTAGTATTTAATGCTTAACTCCATAGGATATGACTGTTCTCTAGTGGGCAAACAGTGAAGATCCAGATCACACCTGTCTATCTGATCAGGATCTTCAATGATGGCTTTTTGATTTATTAGGTTATTTCTGACCAAAAAGTGACCAGTGCAGATCCAGATCAGATGGCATAAATCTGTCAGCTGAACTGGATCTATACTGAACAAAAATAAAAAGTATCCACTTTTTGTGCTTATATTCTCGTTAACATAGTTTCATTTAATGAGGAACGCTTTGAATGGTGTTTTGTTAGAAAATCTCAGTTGTTTTTAAGTTTAATTGTTCATGAATAAAAACTTCCACATCAAGACCTAAGCAACGGCCAGTCGAATAACAATTAATAATGGATTACAAAACACTACATATTCAATTTAAAGGGAGGTAATTGGAAATGGTTGGACTTTCTAGCGTAGTTTATCGAGGACTACTTGTTTTATTGATGAATGTTTTGTGATTTTATTGATCACAAGAGGTGGAAAGATTGATTTAATTTAAATCAATGTGAATACTTCAAAGAATCACTGACTTTTTCCTGGAACCCTCATTACAACAAAGGAAAAGATAACTAAGTTGTGGCTGCAGATTTTCAAGAACACTTTTTCTCTTTGCAATGATAACAGAAATGCAAAGTTGTCCACATACAGAATTCTAAGTTTTTGTTTTCAAATTTTACAAAATTTAAGATAGGAAAGTGGATACTTTTTATTTTTGTTGAGTATATATTGGTCACACATGTGTTAGAACACATATATATGGAGAAAAGGGAGTTTGTGGTAAATTTATGTGTTTTTCTATGGTGAATTGTTTTACCCTTCAAAAGCAAAAACCGTTGTTAATCCAAAATATTCACTGGTCATGTGCAATTGTACATGCTTATTGCCTAGTGTAATTTGTATTTAATTTTCTAGTGAGTTGGAGCATATCAATTATTGCAGAACTAGAAATACTTATTTCTATATGCTGAAAAAGTCCATGAAACAAGGACACTTTGATACAAACATAACATCTTTACCGAAGAGTCTTATAAAACATAATTACATAATTATTGGAAACTGCTGGCTGTCGGACAAAACTCTTGCATCAGGAAGCTATGAAGAAGAATCAATCATTTTTACATTTTGTGTGTTTTTAGACTTATACCTACTTGTAACATTATGATAAGAGGATTTGTTTTCAAGTCAAATTTACAGCATAATATAAAATTCTAGCCATGTCTAGATTTTTAAAATGAAGCAATGACAACTAACAGTGTTCTGACTTTAATCACAGCAACTACCAGTATTTTGTTTTTTTAAATGATTCAACACCTTGCAAGAATAGAATGACCTAAAAGATTTTCAGTTGTTTGGTGTTACTGATGTTATGTTATTGCTGCTGATATATCCACACCAAGATTCAGTAGACTCAGATCAGACAGCATGGATGTGCCAGCCGAGATGATAAAAATAAATCAGGAGATCAGTCTTAAATCACCATTTCAGTTAATCAGATGCTTGAGATTTGAGTCAGGTCTTCAATCTTAGTTTTATGATCTTGGGCTTTGATCTAGATCAACTGGAGCATAGCTAAAAGTGTTATAAGCTAAAATTCTGAATGATTGGAAAAAAACAGACCTTTTCAGGTGAATCAACATTTATAAAATCATGCAAAGCTTTAATGTGCTGTGGTACAATACTGGTAATACACTTCATATTGAACAACCCTTGTAAAAATGGTATTCAAAACTGTTAAAATACAAATATCATCTCACTGAGAAAGCTGTACAATTCACTGGAAAACATAAAATAAATATTATCGAGACAGCTGAACTGAAAATGCAAAAAACTGTTTCGGTTTCCATCAGTGGTAGACAATACAATACAAGTTTTATTTTGAATCAACAAGACAGTTACCAAGAAACAATAAAGGCTCTCAATAGCTTTTTAACAGACTTGTGATGGTTTACAAACAAAGATGACAACATAATATTTTAACATTTTATTCAAGATCTACAATTTCAGATGTTATGTATACAACATTTCAATGTTAACATGATGACTTACAGACTTAACAATAGCAGGATCTTGACATACACCCATTCTGACATCAGCAACACAATTATTACAGGATCTACTTCCTTGTAAACATTTAGAATCACAATATTTGATCCAAGGTGATAAAACTGGTCTTAAGGTTAGAAAACAGAGACTGGAGACCAGTCTATAATGTCAAGGATATGACTGGCTGAAACAGAAACTTGTCTCCATTTCAGCCAATCAGATGCTTGAGATTTGAAACCAGTCTCCCAACCCAGTTTTATTATCTTTGGCACTGCATGAGATTCAAGACCAGGTCCTAGGATCATAAAACTCAGATTTGAGACCAAAGTCTCAAACTTCAAGGTTTTGTTTGGTTGATCCTTAGTCTTTTCAATTTTAACCTTGAAATTAACAAGATCCAAGATTGGTCTAATGTTTAACCTTTTCCTCTATATATATGCATTTTTACGCATGTGGGACCAGTGTAGATCCAGATCAGCCATCTGATCTAAATTTGCACTGACCGCATTTCGGTCATAAATAACCTAATGAATCCTGATCAGAGGGTGCAAGGTGTATCTATGGAGGAAAGGGTTAAGTTGGGCTTGTTGAAATTTTCATACTTAAAAATATGTTATTCCCACTTAAAGAGAGCTTGGTAAATAGTTCATGCAAACAGTCAGTTAAAAAAAACAAGAGTGCTTGATAGCATATTTATCAATTTTTGAGTTGATGTAATATTACTGCAAATGACTGATATCTCTTCTTTATCAAAACTTTCATTGCTTCATTCATGCCACAAAATATTTTAATATAAAAGTGATCAAAAATCATTTCTTATTCATTTCAATACATAACTGCCACATTTTGAATATGTTTTTTTTCGTGAAAGAAACAAGTTTTAATTATTTCAAGCCTAATGAATGAAGATGAATCTAAATATTTACAAAGCAGATCTAGATAGCAATTTTAAAATTTGATTTTTAAATTATAGAGACAGCCTCAAAAATAATATAATCTTAAGTTTGTGCATGTAGTTGTGTAATCGATAGTGCCTTGTACTGCCTTCAGGTATTTAGAATCTGCATGATAATAATAATGAGTGTTTTGCTGGAATTTATTAACTAAATAATGAGCGATCATACTGCATAGATATCCAATATAAAATCTAAGACAGTGAATATATTTACGACAATAGAGACCAGTCTCAGATCTCAAGCTTCCAATTCGTTAGTTCTGAGACTGCTCAAGTACAACCAATCAGACTGCCAAGATCAAGGACCTATCTTCTAAGTTAGTTTTATAACCCTGGTCATAACGCTGAGACCGTAAACCAGTCTCCTTCAAGCAACTGATCGGCTCACATCATTTTCCAAATGGACCAATCAAAAGAAAGAGTTTTGATACTGGTCTCCAACCTGACTTTTATGATCTTTGTCCCTGGTCTACACTGGTCTCAGATGCAAGTTAAGTTCCAACACCATTAAGGCTAAACAGCTGAAAATTTTCACATTACAGGTCTCCTTACAAACTTAATGACTTTCTGTAAAACAATTAGAAATGATTTTGTACAGTTTTTGGCAAAAACAGTTAATAGAAATTAGTACAAAAGTAAATAAATTATAAAATTATAAATGTTTAATGGACATAAGTTATTCCAATGATAAAATTGGCTATTTGTACAGTTGATCATAACTTTGCCGCTACATTCTAAATGAACTACTGTTCTGTATTGCCTTTCAATGACCATTTAGTCGAGATCTTTTGAGCCATATAATAAGCCCATATGTTTTTTGTTATCAAATATTTGAAAATGTTTTCTCTCTAAACTCTTTACTCTATGGATATGGCTTATACCCATGTGCAACATATGAAGATTCAGATCAGCCTGCACATCCATCCAGTGTGATCTGGATCTACATTAGTTGCTGCTTGGTCAGAAATATTGTAATAAATCTAAATGAAGGTTTAGACCCTGATTAAAGCTATATCCCATGGAGTAAAGGCTTAAACCATGACAACTTTATACAGCTTTTAAAATATTTAATTTTTTTTTTAATGAAAACTCATAATTTACAGAGCAGCAGAAGTAGCAATATCTGTGAGTAAAAACTGGCCTTATCAACAAAATAAACCTAAAACAGAATTGAAGAATATGTGCAAAATGACATAAACACATACACACAGGAAATCCATGTTTATAAATAAATATATGAAATGTAAGTCTGTAACAAATAAAGCTTTTTTGCCGTTTTCTGACCTTTGGTATAAGCTAAATATTAATAAACCCCAATAACATATTATAAATCCTGTCCAACCATGCCACCTAGATATTTGGTTTGCAAAGTAAACAACAATAGCTTCAATGAAGGCCTACCGATATACTGAGTTACCTCCCATTGAGAGTGGTTTCCCTTGCTGATTGGGTAGTTCCGGTTTAGAAGCGGTAATAAAGCGTAGCGTTAAAAGTGTAAATAAAGTCTCGAAGTGCTTTTGAAGTTAAAATGCATTGTCGAATTAACCAAAAAAGTGAAAAGACATATAAAGAATCACCATCATCTTTGTAAATTGATTTTAAGTTAATAACTAAATGCAACTTTACCTACGAAACTTCACGGATCTTTTATGAATTTTTTTTGGCTGGCATGGAAATTATAATAGCTTTTTAAAACTTTCACTTAAGTATTCAGCCAATCACCGTTAAGTCTTCCAAACAATGCTTATTAAGAAAAGGGCCTGGTGTTTTATGACCATGTTACGTAATCTAATTAGCAAGACTAGGTTTTACCAGCCTTTTGAAGTTCAGTTGTAGATTTGTAAGAGGTTGAAAACGTTGTTTGTTGGGGGGTAAAATTGTTGTGTTTTAGGAAACTGACTAGAGATTAAATATTCTAATTAACTGTCACATTAATGTTTGAGACCCAAGACATTGATTATATAATATTGGCAACTTGAAGTGCTCCGAACTGAAATAAATAAAACTAGGGAGGTTTTATCCAAACATATCTTTATTTATTGATACAAAATTGATTGTCAAACTAAATGATCTAAAAATTTTCAGAAATAAATAGATAAACGTGAGAACATTATGGAACCATGTTTGAATATGTTCTTAATTGTATAAGAATTGGAAAGAACTTTTTGGAGAAAAAAAGACCAGTATATTGAAAAATACGTCAATACGAATATGGCACAAATATATTGACCGAATGGTGTGCATTCAATTTGTAGGATAAGGTTCAGTTATTTAAAAAATCTATTAAATTTCTGGCAAAAAATGTTGCATCGGCATGAAAGAACATTTATAAAAGTGAACGGGCGTTTCATTGACAGACGTCAAACTTTATTTTATATCATGTGTTATAAATTTTACTACCCTTTTTTAATGTTTTCTAACTTTTCTTTTCCTCAAATCTGCAATTTTAAGCATAAGAAATGCATATTTTTTTTACTCTTTATTAGTTACGGAAGGGGTGGAACACAACGATGTTTTACAAAAACCTCTCCGACGTATTAAATGGTTAGAAGAGAAAATTTAAATATTATGCGCTGCACTATAAAAACTATCTATTTTCCATTCAATGATAATAATCAAACGTTTTTATGCATTATGCTGATCTCTAACCAACCAGACCCTATTAAAACGTTTTTGAAAGGACAACGGATGATTACTGCAGGTCTGTTTTAATTGTAAATCTCAGACCGGAACTACCCAGTGACAGGTGCGTATTACAAAGGGAGGTAAATTTAGACAGAATATTGAGATAACTCTGTATATCGGTAGGACCCCATTATTTGTTAAATCTTGGCACTAGTGCAGAGGGGAAGAAACATTGCCAGCTAAATGACCTGTATTTTCCTGTATCCATTTGCTCTATAGAATGGCATATATCCCAAATGCATATGTGAAACCAGTGCAACAGTTATGCAGGCTGATCAGGATCTAGTTATTTATAAAAACTTTATGCCTGTTGTAGTATAAAGCTTTAGCTGCCCATGCCTGAAACATGTAGGGCCCAAGATCATAAAACTAAGTTTTGAGATCAGTCTCGAATCTCAAGGATCTGACTGGCTGAAATGGCGACTGATCTCCAGATTTAGTTTTATGATTTTGGGCACAGGAATGTAACTAAAAAGCTTGAAGCACAAAATATAATATTAGCTTAAAAAATAATTGGCATAAAGTAAGGAAATGAATGACTGCATTTTGAATTATTTTCTCTAAAGCTTTGCAGTTCATTATACACTGACATTCAAAACATGTAACAAAAAAAATTATTACCAAATGTGATATTCCTATTATATAAGAAAATATAAATATTCAGGTCAGCAGTGCAAAATGGCATCTGATATTTGTGATCGTTTTTGCTGGGTTTTTTTCATGTATCTTCTTTTTATTCAAAATAAATTCTTTATCATTTTTAAAATGATTAGGTACCCTTGTCAGTTTGAGTTCAATAAAAGTTGTGCATTTTTTGTACTGTTTTACCATTATCTAAATATGTATGAATTCACTTCAAAATGTTTCCAATGCTACATTCCCTGTTGTTCTCCATTGGAAATTGTATCTGAAAGTCTCCATTGGAAATAGTATCTGAAAGTATCTATCAATTGAGATGATGTAAATAAAATAAATAACCTACAATGAATGTATAACTACCATTCAAATCAACTTTAATTAAGCTGATATGTCATAAACAAAACATTCCATTAATTATATCTATATACTATCACTAGTGAATTCTTCCTTGCCATTTCTATGCCATTTTTACTAAAAATATGCCATTTTGTCTGTCAAATTATAATTCCAAAGCTTTCATACAGCAAACTTGCAGATTGGTTTAACCCTTTACCCCGTGGGATCTGGCTGTTATCCCATTGGCTAGCAGTGCAGATCTAGTATCAACTGGCACATTAGTGTCATCTGGCCATCTGATCAGGAGCTACACTGTAAGCTATTTGATTCATTAGATTATTCCTGACCAAAATATGACAACGTAAATCCTGATTAGCCTGCACGGATGTGTCAGCTGACCTGGATCTTCACTGTTTGCACATGCAATAAAACATGTATATATGAAGTAAAGGGTTTCAGTATAGTAATACTAATAGCTGAGTTGTCCTCAAATATTTGCATTTTGTACAGACAACATTAAAAAAATGTCTTCACAAACTAAAAATAAACTGTACACTAAACAATGCAGTCATGCCTGTCATTGTAACGCAAAAACTCCATGATAGCCCTAACATGTACATCTTCAGCAATTATCGAACTATTTAAGTTTTGAATTTCTAAACACTTTTAAACCAGTATCTTCAATCCAATCTTGTCTTACTGATCCTTATACCTGCAAGATATTTCTGCTACACATATACTATTAATATTTCTTCCACATGTAGGATATGTTTTCTACATGCCAGATATTTCTTCTACACATGAGATATTTCATCAGCAATTGGGATATTTCTTCCACATGTTGGATATTTCTTCTACACGCAGGATATTCCTTCTACACGAAGGATACTTCTTCCACACACAGGATATTTCTTCTACACGCAGGATATTCCTTCTACACACAGGATATTTCTTCTACCCATAGAATATTCCTTCTATGCGAAGGATATTTCTTCTACATGTAGGATATTCCTTCTACACGAAGGATACTTCTTCTACATGTAGGATATTCCTTCTACACAAAGAATATTTCTTCTACACACAGGATATCCTCCTAGATATCTGTTTACACTTCTAGCCACATTGAACATACTGCAATGTAAAGACCATATCAGGACATTATGAAGTGTGTTTACGGGCTGAATAAAAGTCAAGTAGACACAATATACATGTGCTTTTATCGACGACTGTATCCTCTATATAATTCATCGAATCTGTTTAATTGATGCATCATTAAGATGCATTCCATCTAGAAAATGCATAATTTGTTTTGCTTTAATATGTCAATCCACAAATATTCTGTCGACTCTTCTACAATGAATATGTGGAGTCTCACACTGACCTAATTACGGTACTGTTTTTGTCAAATAGTCCAAATTTGAAATGCTGCTATTTCTCAACTTGAGTCAATCTTTAATTCACTAAAATTGTTATCTGCTATGAATCCTGCACAGTCTGTTCTAAGTGTTGTTGTTGTTGTGCAGCTTCCTGTTGTTGTTGTTCTCTCTGCTGTTTGTGTTTTAGGTGGTGTAAAGTACAGGAATGGCAGCATTGATTTTTATAAAACTCGTAGGGGCAGAGTGCTGCCTGAACAACAAATCGACACTGAGTCATTGTATCTTTACATTTTGGATCTGCAAATAATAAATGAATGAAAAAGTCATAAAAACATAAGGAAAATTGTTTTTTCTTAAGGTATCAGAGACATTGCAAATCACAAAAACTGGCTAAAATTTCAAAAATGAATTTCGGGGAAAATACTCATTGCCATCTAGATTTTAGTGAAGAAATGTTTTATCTAAGTATGTACTGATGTTTGTAAGCTCAGTTAAGTCTTATTCATGTTCTTATTACCAAGCACATATTAAGACAAAAGAGAAACCATTTGCATGAGAACTCTAAAATTCTGGGTGTCTCATCCAGCAGATGTAACAGATATGCAGGTACATCAGTGCAATGTGATCTGGATCTATACTGGTCACTTCCTGATCAGAAAAAAAACAAATGAATCTGCATATCCAGATCTGAATCTACACTTTTCAACCATGGGGAAATAAATCATTAAGATGTTAGAGTATATGTATCTATCATGAGAAAGGGAAAACTTAGCCTAATGGGAACAGTTTTCAGCTGGTAATGAGGGCTGTGTTTTCCACAAATGAATATATAAAATAATTTGTTCTTCCAGATCATAAAATCCATTTTACTATTTTATTTCATATTACAAGGAATTGATTTGGCATATAATTGTGCAATTACATCATGCCGGGTGTCTCATCCTACAGCAGATGTAAATGACTTCTTTCTACACCAGTGAAAACACTAGAAAAACATGATCTACATGATCTAGTGGGAAAGAAAAGCAAAAACAAACATTTAGCTAAATAAAAGGCTGGCATAGGTTATCTGTTAACGAAGATCTGCCTTGGTTCAAGCGAGCCAGACTCGCTCTAAAATTGAAGTTTGATAAAGGCAGGTAACCAGCTTTACTCTCAACTAACTATCTTAACAGTAAGGGTTTATTCCCTTGCATCATTAACACTTTCATTATAAAAGCCTTATTGTTTTATCATTATCTCTTTCGTCCATAGATACACCTCATTGCATGGGCAAACTGTTTAGATCCAGATCAGCCGGCACATCCGTGCCATCTGATCAGGATCTACACTGTTCGCTTTATGATTTGTTAGGTTATTTCTATCCAAAATGCGACCAGTGCAGATCTTGATCAGATGGCACAGATATGCCGGCTGATCTGCATCTACAATGGTCGCACATGTGTAAAAATGCGTATATATGGAGGAAAGGGTTAATCATAGACCATCTACTGAGGATTCCATCATTGTGTTCACCAGCAGGCATTGTGTGGATGCAAGCTACTTATATAATTTAACAGGAAAGTGACAAGCAGAGTTAGACATATTTGTTTGGCTGTCTGCGATATTCTGTGCACTGACAACTGATACTGAACATTAACCCTTTCCTCCATATATACGCATTTTTATGCGTTTGCCTTCTGATCAAGACCTGCAGTGGTCGCATGTCGCATTTTGGTCAGAAATGACCTAACAAATCAAAAGGCGACAAAGCAGATCCTGATCTGGACCTACACTGTTCACCCACGCAATAAAGGTGTGTCTTCCGAGGAATGGGTTAATTTAGGGTAAGTGACTTTCAGAACACATGTCAAGTGTGTCTGAACAAGATTTTAACTCCATCTAGACAAGGTAGGTACCTTTATATGAGACAGGTTACCATCTGTGATACTAAAGAGTTACCTTCTTCATCATGCTGAGGTAGGTCACAGTTACATAGTGGCCTTGTTTCATCTAGCTGCAAAACTTACAGTTCTCTATATTAACAGAGTTACCTACCTTCATCATGCTGAGGTAGGTTACAGTGACCTTCTTTCATCTAGCTGCAAAACATACAGTTCTGTATATAAACTGAGTTACCTACCATTATCTAGCCGCATAACTGTTGTAACAAACTTAGATTTTACCAGTTACCTACCATCATCTAGCTGAGATAGCTTATAGTCTGGGATATTACAGAGTTACCTACCTTTATCTAGCTGATGTAGTTTACAGTCTGAGATTACCTTAATGTAGCTGAGGTAGGTAACAATCTGGGATATTACAGAGTTACCTACCTTAATCTAGCTGATGAAAGTTAGTCAAGAATATCACAGAGTTACCTACCTTTATGTAGATGAGGTAGGTTACAGTCTGGGATACTACAGAGTTACTTACCTTCATCTAGCTGAGGTAGGTTACAGTCCTGGGTATTACAGGTTCTCCGCAGTGATGGTTTATCTCCCTTTCCACATTGAGCATTAGGGGATTTCTGTGAGTCTAGGCATTTCACATCCCTAGTCTTTAAACCAGCACCACAAGTCTTTGAACACTACAAATCAACAAAGTCTTCATTGTAAAACTTGTTAATTAAAAATTATTGGTAAGAGATGCAACTTTTATGCACCAAAATAAAACAACTTTTATCAAAGTTAATACTAATTAAACTTTGGGCTTGCATGATCCAAAATGAATCTGAACAGTTTTCTAGATGCATTAAGAACGCTTTTTTTCTGACTGAATATCAAACAGTGTAGACTCCATTCGAACTGCAAATAATATATTTCCCCTGTATGATAATTTGCTGATGTTATAAAATTAACACATACAGTGTAACAAACTAATGCATTTATCCATGTTACAAATGAATTGGAGCTGGTATCATTTGTCCATCTAGCAAACACAAGTTCCATAATCAAGGCCACAAATTAATTATTAAATAGTTTGTGATTCCAAGTTGGTAGGTTAGAGTCCTTCCCAAGGTGAGATTCTTCAGTGACTTTCAACATACCGGTAACAACAAAATACGGGGCAATCATTGTTTGTCACTTAGGAAGCAGTCATCTGCATTGACTCAACCAGTCATCTGTGACTGCAACAGTTATCAGCAGTGAATGCATTAGCAGTGACTGCATTAGCTGTGACTGCACCAACTAATATTATATGCAAATAAATAAATAAATAAATAGTAATAAATAAATTAATTAATTAATTAAAATTAATTAATTAATTAATTAAAATTAATTAATTAATTAATTAATTTATTTATTTATTTATTTATTAATAAAAACTCATAATGAAACAACCTGAGACCACTTGGTCATGTACCACTCTGCAGGGCATTCTGGGAGAGCGGGGCAGGGTTTCTGGGTCTCGGGCTTTGGTCGTCCTTTACAGTTCTCCTCCTTGACCACTGCAAACATTCCTTTCTCAAGCTTCTTCATACACACAACATCTCTTGTCTGTACCGATGATCCACAAGTAGCAGAACACTAGAAATAAGCAAGAGACATCACAAGCCAGGGCTTTTTTTCCTTCTTTTGTAAGGGCCATTTGTAGGCCCCTTCCCCGCTCAAAATGTCTATAAAATCATGCAGAATTTCCCCAAAATTACTTTACATCATGCTTTTCATTCCCCCATTAGTCAACCATATTTTCCACAAAATTATAGTGCATAAGCCCCTTCCTCTGGCTGTGAAAAAAATGCCCTCCACTGGTTAGCCATACATATTGCTATCAAGAATTTGGATTGTAAAGCTTATCATCACTACCAACCCTTGTTAGCAATATCATACAGCCTTCATATATTTTCTTATACTGTGGATGCAATTACATGAAGGTACAAAATTTTGTGGTATTCAGTTAAATTGCATTTTCAATGGTTTCTTTTTTCATGCAAGTTCTTTTTATCCTGCTTTTTTAAATTTTGAGGCCTGTGCATGTGACATGCAACTGAAAATATGGTTTTCAGCTCAGTTTTACAAGCAAAAGTAGCCAGCCTCTTGTGTCCTTTTAAGAGCACAACAAGATATTTATGAATATACTCTATCTGTATACATTTTGTACATGCTCAAAGAGCCAAGAACCTCTTAATTAAATGATCATTGAAAGAAAAAATTTCTTTACTTTTTTTATTTAAAAACTAATAAACACATTTGAGTAAATTATAAAGCAAATATTGTATTATCACATACTGTTGACCAAGGGCCTTCGAACCAGAGTCCTCCACATGGTCTGTTTTTCTTGCATGCTCTTTTTGTACGAGGTTTACTTCCACACTTGCTCTCCGGCAGCGGGCTCCCATCCTCAGCAGAACAATAGGCTTCCCGATAGCGGTAACCTCGTCCACATTCATTCGAGCACTAAAATGATTCACAGAAGTATTTAAGAAGTCAAAACATTTCTTGCACCTCACCCATCGGCCTCCTTACCCAACCCATTCTTACCCTAACTTGCTTAACTATACCCTTCTTTACTGCACTTTACCTTACCTGATCCCTCCGAACCACCTTGCCCTTACCCCAACCCTCCTAAAATACCAACAAACTAAGAGAGGAATTCCATCATATTAAACAAAGTCTTTTACAGAAATTGTCGCAAATAAAAGCGAGACTTGTGTTTGTAAAATATATTTTGAATGTCATATATATTGTTTTGTATTGATGTATGTATTGAAGGTAAAACTTGATGGTTGCTCCATGTGATGTCATTATTGATGTTGCTCCATTGAGATATGTTGTAATAGTAATTTATGTATGGCTCCGCCAATGATTTTCTCTGTTCTTTGTTAATGTAATTTTGGAAGGATTTCATTTCGTGCTATTCGTCCTACTGTTGGCTACTATATGAGCATACCTATGTTCATTATTTGGATTAATTCAGTCTAATGTTCTAAGGTAACGTTAACGTAATAAAAGAAAGAAAGTTATAAGTTATTCGGTGAATTCGAGACAGAAATACAATGTGAATACTATTGATTCTGCACATGTGACATCAAGTGGCAAAGTGATATAGACTATGTAGGCCTGTCAAGTTAAACAGTTGATAAAGTCTGATTAAGACTAGAAATGTGTCCATAGGACAAGGATGCCCCCGCTATGCATCGTTTTCAGATACTAAAGTGCAATGATGGGAATAATAACATTTCAAAGACAGTGATGTTCGAGTAATTATAAGAATATGCATAAACTTGATGATCAAGTAAATTATTTGTATTTGTGGCACTGTTGTCTTCTCATTACGGAAATGTCTGTGAAGAAGTTGGTGGTAATGCAATGCAATGTCATAGTGAACATTTGTGCCAAGTTATTTTGAAATCCCTTCATTCATAAAGAAGTTATAGCCCAAACAAGTAAATTCAAGTTTTAGTAACTGTGACCTTGACCTTTGACTTACAGGCATGGGTAATGTACGCAACACACCACCTTGTCATGGTGAACATTTGTGCCAAGTTATTTTGAAAATCCTCCATTCAAAACAAAGTTATAGCCCGGACAAGGAAATTCTATTTTTAGTCACAGTGACCTTGACCTTGGACCTACAGGCATGGACATGGTACACGACTCATCACCTTGTCATGGTGAACATTTCTGCCAAGTTATTTTGAAATTACTCTATTCCTAACGTAGTTACAACCCTGACAAGAAAATTCTATTTTAGTAACAGTGACCTTGACCTTGGACCTACAGGCATGGGCATGGTACGGGACACACCATCTTGTCATGACGAACATTTGTGTCAAGTTATTTTGAAATCAATCTATTCCTAACAAAGTTACAGCCCGGACAAGAGAATTCTATTTTTAGTAACAGTGACCTTGACCTACAGGCATGGGAATGGTACGCGATACACCGCCCTGTCATGGTGAACATTTGTGTCAAGTTATTTTGAAATTCCTCCATTAAAGATGAAGTTACAGCCCGGACAAGAAAATTCTAATTTTAGTAACAGTGACCTTAACCTTGGTCCTTCAGGCTTGGGTATTGTGCGGACACACTGCCTTGTCATAGTGAACATTTGTGCAAAGTTATTTTGAAATCCCTCCATTCATAACAAAGTTACAGCCCGGACAAGAGAATTCTATTTTTAGTAACAGTGACCTTGACCTTTGACCTACAGGCATGGGCATGGTACGCGACACATCGCCCTGTCATGGTGAACATTTGTGCCAAGTTATTTCGAAATCCCTCCATTCATAACAAAGTAACACCCCAGACAAGAAAATTCTATTTTTAGTAACAGTGACCTTGACCTTCGACCTAAAGGCTTGGGCATGTATGAGACATACTGTCTTGATATGGTGAACAATAATACCAAGTTATTTAAAAATCCAATAAGAAATAACAAAGTTACAGAGCGGACAAGATTTTGCAAGAAAATTCTATTTTTAGTAACAGTGACCTTGACCTTGGACCTACAGGCATGGGTATTGTGCAGACACACCGCCTTGTTATGGTGAACATTTGTGCCAAGTTATTTTGAAATCCCTCCATTCCAAACGAAGTTAAAGGCAAAGTGTATATTTTTCATAACACAAAATGTAAGTGAAAAAGAGGCATAATTTGAAAAATATTGGAAGCAGGGTTATGGGTCTTGTTGGTTATGATGTAGATTTTGATGGTGAAAATATATTTCAAGTTTCAAGGCAGTATCTCAAGTAGTTTTAAAGTTATGGGCAAAATGCATATTTTGCTTAACACAAAATATAAGAAACAAGATATATTCCTATTAACACTAATGTAAATGGAAGTATCAAAGGGCCATAACTTCTGAACGGAACATGTAAGAGCTAAACCCCACCTTTATGCACAACAACATATCAGGCCAAGCATTGTGGTCAAGTTTCATTAAATTCCCACCAGTAGTGTAGGAGAAGTTGCATTCACGAGATATACTCCTATTAAAACTAATGTAAATGGAAGTATCAAAGGGCCATAACTTCTGAACGGAACATGTAAGAGCAAAACCCCACCTTTACGCACAACAACATATCAGGCCAAGCATTGTGGTCAAGTTTCATTAAATTCCCACCAGTAGTGTAGGAGGAGTTGCGTTCACGAGAATATCGGACGAATGGACGGACGGATGGACGGAAGGACAGGAGCAACTCTTAATGCCCGTCGCCATTTCATGGTGGGGGCATAAAAAAAAACAGACTTTTGATATGGACAACATCTTCAAAAAGCAGTAAAGATGATTCTAGAAACCATTCACATTTTATATTCTGTAACAGCACTTTAATGTAGTGCTACCAAAGCTTCTAATAAACCATGCTTCAATTAAAATGTTTTGTAATTTACCTCTTTGGACCAGCCTGTCAGGAACCAGCCCTGGGCACAAGTACCCATGTCACATGACTTTAAACTGACTGGTTTTGTTTCCCTACACTCCTGGTCTGGTACAACCTCATCCTGTGTGTTGACACAGTCTACAGAACGTGACACCTGTCCTATACCACATTCCACTGAACACTGAAATACAGTGGTTTAGTTCCATCAATTTTAATGCCTAATTATCATTGTACAGAAACAAATTGCAAGCAACATCTTATCCAACTCTGAAATACCAATTATTTGATACGCATTTAATTGTTTCATTTCATTTAATTTCACTGGGAAATACTTTGCAGAAGAATGATAGGCATTTTGCTTTATGTTTGAACATGAAATGAGTTTCAATGTACAAATTTAAACATATTTTAAATAAACTGAGGATATAAGGGCAAATCAGGGGTCAACAAAAAGTTTACAGTAAATACAACATAGTACAGTAATCTGGAACTACACTGTTGACTAAGATTAAAGAGATTATTTATGACTTACATTAATTGGATAAGTTTTGACATACAAGCCAACCATTTAAATCAAGACCAAACTGCACAAATGGGCAGACTGATCTAGATTTTAACTGAATGCCAATGAAGTTAAAGGCATACTGAGAGGGAATGGTTATTCCATGTGTGAGAGGCATTGATATACTTTACTTTAGTCCAGTTGCCTGTATTCCACTGGGCACAAGGTTTGACTTCACACTGCTGAGATGTGGCTGGCTTAGCTACCAGATTACACAAGCTGGCTGTGATGGGTACGCTGTCGTTCTGGGAGTAACGCTGCTGACACTCCACTTTTCTCGTCTGTACCCCTTCTCCACATGTTCTACTACACACAGACCAGGGACTGGCCTCCCAGCTGAAATTGTTACCTGTCTGTATGTAACAATGCATCCACAAAAGAATTGATTTCTATTTTGTCAGGAAATTGTTTAGCCTGAACGAAGCCAACCTAAACTGGAGATCTCTAAGTTTCATATCTTCATCAGCTGACTGATAAAAATTGATTTCAATTTTAAAACTAACTACCAATGACATACTAAGTAACCTAAACTCTTAATGTCATAACACTTTACACCATGTAGATGCTTTCTCGCCAACCTGTGATCAGTGTAGACCCAGATCAGTCAACACAACCCTGCAGTCTGATGAGATCTACACTGCTTCCTGGTCAGAAATAACCTAATGAATCTAAAAGCAAACCTCCTAATCAGGCTACATGGATGTGCTGGCTGATCTGAGGACCCAGATTGGTTGCTCATAATGGGACGTACTGTAGTATCATTTAATTTTGCAGAGATAAATTTTCGCACAAAAACCACAACTAATTTATTTACAGGGACATAAATTCATGCAACTGAATTTTTTTATGAAGATGTATTATTATTATTTCACTGGGGTTTAAAGTTGCACATATACCCTTGTGTAAGTTAAGTGAAATTTAAACCAACACAAAATATAGCAATAAAATCCATGGAGGAAAAGGATTAAAGACACAGTTGATGATTAAGCCAACAATCCTGGGATAAGCAGCCAATTTTAATACTGTGGAATCATAATATTATCACAGGTTTTAATTTCACATATTACATACAAGGGTAAATGCCCAGAAATGACAGATGAATTTAAAAGATGATAAGAGATCTTACTCTGGTGGACACGGAGATTTGTTGCATATAATGGTCTGTATATTTTTCTTAGATGGATCACAATTTTCATTCGTCACTACAATATTGGTGTTTCTTTTCATGCACACTACAATAGTGTCCTGACGACCTGAAATAGAAGAAAAAACGTATTATTTCCAGAAAATAACTTTCTAGTACTTAGTTTAATTGTTTGTTGTTTTTTTTTTTTTTTGGGGGGGGGGGGGGGGGATCATTTGATGACCCTTTGTCTCACTGTACTCCCACTAAGGGTCCCAACTTACAAAAGAAACTCAAACTTACCTATTGCCTGACATTATGACAGTGTCACAACAGACAACAATAATACTATTGGTTGACCAAGGTAAATTGGCGATGTTTACAATTATTAATAGAATGTAAACACAGGTTAAGGCAAATTTACATGTTAAAAATATTATTTTCCTATTTATATCACATCGCCACATAGCGCAGTGATTAACACGTCCACCTGGCAATGGCTAAACGTTTTTGGCACAGCTTCGATTCACATTGACACACAGCTTTTAAAGATATATTTTAGATTTTTTTTTTCCATTTAAGTTTCATTGCAGTTATTTTATGTATTTTGATTCAATTTATTTTATCGCAGAATTTTTGTGTGTGTAAAATGTACTTAAACAATGTAAAAAAAAACATGTTTCAAGCCTCCGACTTATAACAGTGCTGCTACCATTGCACTTAAAATTATTTTTATTGACAGCATTTAGACCACTCGGCTAATGGAACAAGTGTTGGGAGGGTTACGGTTTGTATTAAACAACAATTAAAATGTTAATTCATTTTTAACATGTAATGCCAATGTAAACACGCCAATGTTAACATTGCCAAATTATCTTTGTC
Source organism: Corbicula japonica (assembly GCA_038501625.1). NCBI lineage: Eukaryota > Metazoa > Mollusca > Bivalvia > Venerida > Cyrenidae > Corbicula > Corbicula japonica. The sequence goes on from JAZAYU010000040.1 coordinate 2,905,378, forward strand.
GAATAATAGTGACTGACCTGTCTTCATTTGTCCCTGATTTCGGTTCATGAAAACCATTGAACATTAGACTTCAAACAGGATTTGAATTTTATATTGGTTATAAAACTGTGAGAGATTTACAAATTCTCATGCACAATTTTCATAGGTTTATGCTTTAATGAGTGAGATTTGGCATGTCTGGATAAATGTGGATAATTTTAAGTGTTGCAGTATCAATTTCACCTCAGTATTCCCAGTTTGGATGAGAACTCTTTGAGGGGCAGTAACAAAGGCTCTGATGAGTTTGGGGCCTAATATAAACAAGGCAATCGGAACGACAGCAATATCCTCCGCCACATGCAGGAATGTTTGAAAGGTTATGGATGCTTAATTGCAAATTAACAAATATATCTCCAGTAGTTTGGAAGTTATGGAGCAAATAATTATGAAAGACATGGTTGAATATGAACCTTCGAAGACAACTAGTGACCTTGACCTTCAGCCCACCAGGTTGGAACATGGGTTCTGCACATCATCTTGGTGGAATGAACATTTGACTAAAGTTTGATAAAATTCTTTGCAGGGGTTCAGAAGATATGAACTGAACACAAAATACATAGTTCAAATCTTCAATGACCTTGACCTTGAGCCAGCCAGGTTGGAACATGGGTTCTGCACATAATCTTGATGGGCTGAACATTTGATAAAAGTTTCATGATATTCATTCTAGGGGTTCAAAAGATATGAACCAGACACAAAATACATAGTTCAAATCTTCAAACATCACCGGTGACCTTGACCTTGAGCTGGCCAGGTGGGAACTTGGTTCTGCACATCGTCTTCATGGGCTGAGCATTTGACTAAAGTTTCATGAAATTCCTTCTAGGGGTTCAGAAGATATGAACCGGACACGAAATACATGGTTCATATCTTCAAACACCACTGGTGACCTTGACCTTGAGCCGGCCAGGTTGGAACATGGGTTCTGATCTGGATCTACAAGCAACACTACTTGGACAGAATTAATCTAATGAATTTAAACAGTGTAGATCCTGATCTGATGGCATTACTTTGAGGGCTATCTAGATCTACACAGTTCACTCATCAATAACAGCCATATCCCATGAAGTAAAGCTTTAACAGCAAACCCAGAAACTGTTTCATTATGTTACAAGTGTGTACAATATTCAGTATAGGGCACATCAGATACAACATCCACTTAAAACTTTCGTCAACCAGGTCCCCTCGATCAAACTTCAACTTGCCATCTTATAGTACAATCTACAAATTTGAAGGGCCTGTTATTCACTTTAACATTTTGAAAATACAACAAATGCAATCATCTGAATTTTAAGTGCCATTAAAACCAGATAATAGTTATCCAACAAATCCTTTTTATAGCAAAAGCTATACTCAAGTTTTATTATTTCCACCACAAAATGTGCATGAAAAGTTTGGTTTCCACCTACTCTAAGCCATTACTGTCAGTAAAGCTGAATTGTACAGGGTGTCATAAAAGTTCACTCTGTGACACCGTCAGAAGGCACATTAACACAAAGGATGTGTCTTGAAAATATCAATATTAAACAAAGGAATATGAATTATGATCTGCGAAATCTTTAATAAATGCCTGCATAACTCATAATTAAAAGCCTTTCATTGGTACACAAGCAGCCATATAGAAACTTAAATATATGGCAACACTTCATCCATTTATTTTTTTTGTGAAGTAAATTACAGTGATTAATAATAATTGTTCCCGTCTAGTAGGTTTGGACAGCAGAATAGGAGACTATGGCACTGGTGCATGAGCATGCACAAAAGATTTCATGTCTGTTAACCCTTTCCTCCATAAATACGTATTGTTACGCTTGTGCGACTAGTGAAGATCCAAATCATCAGGCACATCCCTGCTGTCTTATCAGGATCTGCACTGGTCACTTTTTGGTTAGATCAAATAGCGAACAGTACAGATCCTGATCAGATGACACAGATGTGTTAATGGGATGGGGGCAGGAACACAGACTGTGATGAAGGGCAAGTACCTGACAGACACACAGCTTCAGAAGAGTCAGTCCTGCAAGGTTGAGGATCTATCAGTGTTCAAAGAAACAGGCAGCACTGAAGCAAACAGACTTTCACAGGCCACTCAGGGGAAGATGGTACATGTACATAAGAACTCAACCTAGAGCACCAACAACACTTGAATCATCACCAATATAAAACAATTAATTACATCAGAAAGGACCTTAGCTGTTTAACTAAAATGGAGAATAAAGAGACTCCAATATGGCTTAAATCGGGCATAACATTCGATTACCATATTCTGTTGTGTATATAATGCACATTTTTAACTCCCAATATGCCACAGACTACGGATGTGCATTAACATACATGCCATATCCCCCGGCGGGGGGAAAAATCCCCCGGAATTTAGAGCCATCCCCTGGCCCCCTGGCGGGAGACGAAAATCCCCTGGAATTAACAAAAGTTAAGAAAAACTGTATAAAAATGCATTTTTGTCGCTCTCATATCAGACATTTGTCTATACGCCGAATACACCGTTACGTATCTCGGACTCCTAACGGTTGTGTCAAAACGTTCCGAATTCGTCTAATTAGTGTCACCGAGAGGATTATCGATTATTTAGTGAGAATTGACACTAAACAGGATTGTTTATTGGATAATTGATTGTTTGCATAGGTGTGAATGAAATCACAAGTATACCGTTTGTTTTATGTACAATTAGCGGAGTTGTCAAAGGATTGAAGGTTTTTTATGATGTCCAAAATATGTGTGTATCCGGAAAATGGGACACTTTCGGATACAAATTATTCGTCTTTTGACCAACAATTAACGTTTTGGCATGTTTGCAAATATTTTTTTAATTACAAAGTAGGAAGAAATGACCAGTCAAGCTGATTCTTGCATCCTTGGAATAAAAATATAATAGCCATTGAAGCTGCAACATTTGATATATTCAAGGACAGATCCAGATGGACTTCAGTAGTGTTGCTCGAACACAATTTTTGGGCAGCAATATTTAATTTTCATGGGGATTTTGAACAGAAAATAGAAATTATAATGTAAATACACAAAGACTTTTCTAAACAAACCCCCTTAGCATTATTGCATCTTAGTTTAGTTTCTAGTAAATTCCGCTTGTTTAGCCGCGTTAAAAAATCCCCTGAAATTATATCGGAATCCCGTGGAATTTTGAACCAAATCCCCTGGAATGCTTTCCAGAAATATGGCATGTATGCATTAATGTTCCAATAAAATATTTCAGTATTTTCTTCACTACAATTTTGCCAGAAACAAAAGCAGCGATCAATGGGAACTTTGATTTTTTAATAACTTTCCAAAAATCAGCTGCCATTTGTTGTTAACAATAATGCTGGAAGAGGGAATACACTATAAAACAATCATAAATTTGGTTGTCATCTTGTTCAATAGAATTTGACACTTTAAAAACAGCACTTTACACTTTTTTTTTAAATTTCTTGCTTGAGTTTTAGTGCCACTGACACTACTTATTTCTTTGAAAAATAAATGGAGTTTAATGAAAAACATCAATAATTGTGTGCATGTTAATATTTGTTTATAGTTTTTTTACTTTCTTATTAACATTGAGATGTTATTTTTTAGGACGTTTTCATGCTTCTTACCTTGTTTGAATGCATTCAATGCCTTATTGTTCAGGATACACTACACTCCTCCATGCATGTTCATCGATAAAAAAGAAAATTATCAAAATCTCAATAACAACAAAATGCCATTCAATGAAACTTTAGGCCTACCTTCTTTTCTTAACCGTTCTTATGTGCCTTACCATATGCAAAATAAAGATACACAAGGCAGTCAGAACAACAGCAATATCCCCCGCCGCATGCAGGAATGTTGGAAAGGTTATGGATGCTTAATTGCAAATTAACAACTATATCTCCAGCAGTTTGGAAGTTATGGAGCAAATATGAAAGACATGGTTAAATATAAACCTTCAGAGACAACTTGTGACCTTGACCTTCAACCGGCCAGGTTGGAACGTGGGTTCTGCACATCATCTTGGTGGAATGAACATTTGACTAAAGTTTGATAAAATTCATTGCAGGGGTTCAGAAGATTACATAGTTCAAATCCTCAAACATCACTGGTGACCTTGACCTTGAGCTGGCCAGGTGGGAACATGGGTTCTGCACATCGTCTTCATGGGCTGAGCATTCGAATAAAGTTTCATGAAATTCCTTTTAGGGGTTTAGAAGATATGAACCAGACACGAAAAATACTCGGTTCATATCTTCAAACACCACTGGTGACATTGACCTTGAGCCAGCCTGAAAATGGAACATGGGTTCTGCACGTCATCTTCATGGGGAGAATATTTGACTAAAGTTTCATGAAATTACTTCCAGGGTTCAGAAGATATGAACCAGATACGAAATACATGGTTCAAATCTTCAAACACCACTGGTGGCCTTGACCTTGAGCCGGCCAGGTTGGAACATTGGTTCTGCACGTCATCTTCATGGGGAGAACATTTGACTAAAGTTTCATGAAGTTCCTTCTAGGGGTTCAGAAGATATGAACCAGATACAAAATACATGGTTCAAATCTTCAAACACCACTGGTGGCCTTGACCTTGAGCCGGCCAGGTTGGAACATGGGTTCTGCACGTCATCTTCATGGGGAGAACATTTGACTTAAGTTTCATGAAGTTCCTTCTAGGGGTTCAGAAGATATGAACCGGACACGAAATACATGGTTCAAATCTTCAAACACCACGAGTGACCTTGACCTTGAGCCGGCCAGGTTGGAACATGGGTTCTGCACGTCGTCTTGATGGGGAGAACATTTGACTAAAGTTTCATGAAATTCCTTCTAGGGGTTGAAAAGTTATGGACTGGACACGAAATGTGCGTACACGGAAGGACGGATGGACAGACGGACGAAGACCATTCCTACATCCCCAGCCGCTATGCGGGGGGGTATATTAAGTGACATTTATTTGTGCAAAGTTCCATTGAACAACATTTTGCTGTTATTGAGATTTTGATAATTTTCTTTTTTTTTTGATGAACATGCAAGGAGGAGTGTAGTTCACTCTTAGATTATCATTTGAGTTTATTGTTGACAGGTTTGACAAGGTATTAGCTAATAAAACAAGCAATTGTAAGAGTAGGTGGTGGCATATATTTTTAATTTAAAGTTTTTTTTCTTTACTTTTTAGTATTTTACTTCTGTTCTGATATTCAATTTTGTTGCCAATATTTGTTTTATGTCAACGTTAATTTTTGATGTGCCATATATATCTGTTTTCTGTAGCTTTGTCCCAAAATGATGGATGCGGGCTATACATAAATGCATGGTATACATAATGGGATACTGCACATCTGTTTTTCGAGGATCAAACAGAAGACCGTATATGATTATCGCAACAAAATCGAGTCAACAGACACTACAAGTAATGAATTACAAATTACAGGCAAAACTGCATCTGGGAGCTATTTATAATTCTGCATCTGCTCAAGATTTAGTGCACAGATTGTTATAATGATATATTCAAATAAAATGAGATTTATGGCATAAGAAGATATTATTTAATCTGTGTGAATGTTGACAGTTTTGAAGAGTCTGCATTTTATGGGTTCACATATCATATTGCGGCCATTATGTTGCTGACAATTTCGACTGCAACCAGAGAGCGCCACTCGCATGACAAACCTATAATATTATTATGATGACAGTTAGGGAGGAAAATACAACACAGCGTATAAACAGCATGTGGCATGTTTCCTTTTTCAATTCATGCTATTATCCAGATAAATGATCTAACTTCCAAAACTTCTAATTATCTTAGGCGAATTATAACGCATTGAGTTATCAACTGCAACAGCTTTGTAATAAATCTTTATGACTTACGACAGTTTTACAATCAACAATGAATTTCAAAAATTTGTCAAAGAAATATTATAATTAAGCTGATACTGCACTTCTAGCTGGGATATTGCAAAAAAATTTAAAACAGCCTCTGAGCAAATAATATTCAGAATGAAATGGAATGGAACAGAAGAAAGTATTCCAAATCTTTAAGAAAATTGTTGTAACCAACAAGTAAACCTAAGTTTCAGTGTGTAAAATGCTATTTTAAGTAGTAAAACATTCATTTAATTTAATTAAGGATTGAACTTAATTTGTTTACACAATATAATTGATCCCCATTTAACTGTTTACATAATCAATACAACTTATATCCCAAGTGCAACCTGTGTAGATCCAGATCAAGGTGCACAGAGTGTGATCTATACTGTTCACTATTTGATCCAGAAAAACCAAATGAATTTAAAAGCACAAGCTGACCTGGATCTACACTGGTCACACTTATATGAGCTGTATCAGTTAAACCTTGACTCCTTGGGAGATGTTATCCATCGCCAAAAATTGTACATCAGCTGACACATCTATGCTATCTGATCAGGATCTTAACTGTTTGCTTTAAGATAAATTATGCTATTTCTGACCAATAAGCATGGATGTGACAGCTGATCCGGATCTACGAGAAATAAGGTGGCATGTTTCCTCGTTCACTGTTCACCCAGGCAATAAAGGTGTAACTATGGAGGAAAGGGTTAAAGAGCAGATTAGTTCTAGCCTTCAACAACAGCTGATAGATCACGGGTCACACCACCAACATTATTTATCATAATTTAGTGACACCATTTTGACTTTACAGTCCAAGCAACTGTGAATCCTATATATGCAATCTGTGTATACCTTTGACAAATACTGTTAAACTGACAATTATTAGTGAAATCAGGAGGACCTCCCACTGAGTATCTAGTTCAGATAATAATTTTAGTAATGGTTAATTAGCTTTTATGTGTCAGTACATTAAAGAAATGACTATAAAATAAATCTCTGTTTACTGGAGGTCTGGCCAAAAGCAAAATAAAACTACAATATTTCTTTTAAATTATTATTCTGTCTTTTTACTATTCTGTCCTTTACTATAAAGAAAAAGAACAATTGAACATTTACTATTCTCTTCACAAAAAATGTTAAACACTTTCCTCGGTATTTACACCTTTAGAGCATGGACAAATCTGCGAACTGTCTAGATCCAGATCAACCTAAACATCTGTGTCTTCTTATCATGATCTCCATTGTTCACTTTTCTATAAGATTATTTCTGACCATAGAGGGAGCAGTGCAGATCCTGTTCTACATCTACAATGGTCACACTTGCAATAAAATGCATATATATAGAGTAAAATAAACAAAATTAGTGGTTAAAATTATATTTTGTCAAATGGAATTGTAGTATTTTTCAAGTAATTGTTGTCAAATGGAATTGTAGTATTTTTCAAGTAATTGTTGTCAAATGGAATTGTAGCATTTTTCAAGTAATTGTTGTCAAATGGAATTGTAGTATTTTTCAAGTAATTGTTGTTTGTTTTCTTAGTATCAGTACATGAACTGATTTACAAAATATAATTTCAACCACTAATTCAGTTAGTGGCTTTTTATTAACAAATTAAATTGGTCACATATCTGCACCGCACCGGACCAGTTAAAATTTGGAAATGCTCATTAATAAACACTAACCTAGACTTATTTTACTTATAAAAAGATAACCTAATAAGAGACATAAATTTTATGTTGTTTGAAACTTCACAGTGAACTTGAACTCGACAGACATGGCTTACCAGTGAAGAACCAGATCATCCCTGACTAGTGATCAGGATCTACACTGTTCTCTTTTAGATTTATCAGAGAACCTAACAATGTTGATCTAGATTAGACTTCACAGAAATGCAGACTGATCTGAATATATTAGATCAGAGGTGTACAATGAGGAAGGGTTAAATATATTCACCAATGAACTTAATTCTTATCTCAGTTACATTATTAAATGCATAGTTACCTTTTAAACAGTTAACAGTCAATAAATGTTGCAGTATATAATTATAATTGTGATAGTGAGCAGTTTAATCTGCAATTTTTAAGATGTAAGAAACAAGAAATATCTTTTAAAAAGATAAACGGCGTTGATGGAAAAGATTCATAAATGCATGTATATAAGAAAGAAAGAGACACAGTTTAGTTATTTTATTTTACTTGTTATAGCTGTTGACAAACCCTCCCTGTCTTCTTAGTATGACCAAGAGATTAAGCGACCAGATCATGACAACTCATAAATTCATTGTGTCTTTCAAACAAAATGTTGAAGCTGTTGCAACAATTTCATACGGTGATAATAAGTCGATTAAAGAAGCAATTTCTTACATTAAGTCTTGATCTACATTTATTCAGTTTCAATAAAATACCTCTTGTAGAGTTAGAACTCAAGATAAATAAATGTTCTATATTAAAATTGTATTTAAGCCAAAATTGACTTAACTGGTTATTTAAATCGTAAATATGTTTTTCTCCAATACAATTATCGCTTTTATAAACGAAAATGCTCGAACATGTAAGTGCCAGGTAAGTATTTCGATTGATTATAGTGGGTGTTGTTTACAATTACCGTAACGATTTTTATATTTTGTGTAAGTATTTACACAAAATATAAAAATCGAAATAATCAATTTGATTTTCCCGCTGCATAATAATAAAAATCCCACTAGATACCTCTCCACCCTGCTAGATGCCTCTCTGGTGTAAATAGCTACCAATCAAAATAGTTTATTTCATTTTTCCGCTGCATAAAATTAGAATACGAGTATTATTTACAACATTTCATTGGTCGAAAAACTAGGTCAAAACTGAGCTTAGACAGCTAACGCCTAATAATTAGATTTAATTTTTATTATGTACATAACTATTAAACATAAAATGAAAGAAAAACATGAAAATATTTTTAAGCAGGCAAACATGAATTAGTCATGTTTTATCATTATATTTATCAAATTTTAAAGTGACACATGTGCCATCTACACTGTCGACTTTTAAAATTATTAGGTTATTTCTTACCAAGAAGTGTAGTTTTAGATCAGAGGGCACTGATGTGCTGATCTGGATCTATGCTTGTAGTACATGCCATAAAGGCTTATGCCAGGGTGGTAACACTTATATTGCAGTTATGCACCTTTTAAATATGCACTTAATTTTTAACCAGTTTCGATCCAGATCAATCTACACATCCATGCAATCTGATCAGGATCCACACTGTTCATCTTTAGATTTACAAGATTATTTTTAACTAAGTAGTGAACAGTGAAGACTGATCAGCCATGCATGATTATGCAAGCAAATCTTGATCTACACTTGTCACATGTGAGATATTATCTGCATTAATAGACAAACAAGGATTAAAATATTTCCTATAGTTAACCTTTTCCTGTACAGACACACCTTTATTGCTAGGGCGAACAGTTTAGATCCAGATCAGCCGGCACATCCGTGCCATCTGATCAGGATCTAAACTGTTCGCTTTTTTAATTCATTAGGTTATTCTAGACCAAAATGCGACCAGTGCAGATCCTGATCAGACGGCACGGATGTGACGGCTGATCTGGATCTACACTGGTCGCACACGCGTAAAAATGCGTATATATCAAGGAAAGGGTTAATGAAAACCACCTTAACCCTTTATTCCAAAAACTACACGTTTATAGCATATGCAAACAGTGTAGATCCAGATGAAAAGGAACATCTGCTTTTTAATCAAGATCTGCAAATATTCGCTTTTACATTCTATTAGGATATTTCTGACCAAAAAGCGCTCAGTGTAGATCGTCATCAGTTGCCAGAGATGTGCAGGCTGATCTGGATGCAATCAAATGCATATTTAAACAGTTAATGGACAAAAAAGGAGTAAAATAATTTCAATAGTTAATGAAACCAAACTAGTTTGTGCCATTTATCATTACAACCCTAGAGTTTGAACCCACCGACACCTGCGTTCCTAACTGGTACCTGGTACATCCATATATCCATGTTCGGCATGCCAAAAGTTGAAAGTAAAAGTGAAAATCAACACAATCATTACCAATTCAAAACCATTTTACTGACTTTATATAACACCTGAGCAAATAGACAAAAAAGAAACAATCTAATTTTATACGCCAAGAGAGAATTCAATTACAGAAAACTTTAATTTTTCTTTCTCCCTATCACCTGGTGTTTTATTTTCAACATAATGAGTTTCACATTCTATTCCGACAATTCAACTACTTTTTGTTCTATTGAAGATAACAAACAACTTTCACTAGCAGAGTTTAGCCCCCACCTCAAGATTAAAAGAATATCATTGTTTTCAATTTCAAAGTATTTGTAAATTTTACATCATTTTATTTATTAATAAACATTGCTTGTCTTCATGCTAAACTAATTGTCTCAACTAGGCCTGTTTTTCCTATACTGGTAGTTTAAAGTTTTACCTTTGCTCCATAATATTAATGCATTTTAATGCAATATGACCAATATAGATGTAGATCAGCTGGCACATTCATGCCTTCTGATCAGGATCTACACTGTTGACTTATTGGTCAGTAATAACTTAATAGCAGTGCAGATCATGATCAGAAGGCACAGATGTGGATCCGGATCTACACTGATCACCCAGGCGATGAAAGGTGTATAGATGGAGTAAACAGTTAAGTTAACCCTTCACTCCATGTCGTGTCATACCACATATCCCACAGGCAACCGGTTTAAATCCAAATCAACATGCACATCTATGTCATCTAATCAGGATCTATACTGTTCACTTTTAATCAGGTTACTTCTCACCAAAAGGGAAACAGAGTACATCTTGATCAGACTGAATTGATGTGCAGGAAGATTTGAATCTACCCTGGTCGCACATGCAATACAAGTAATACATAATTATAATACCTTATTTTGGTACAAAGTTTTCAGGGTGGTTTAGAACAGAAATAGGTTGCAGCTGAGAAGTATGCAATATTTAGAATTTAATTTAATTTATTTGGTACTAAGTCTGAAACTAATGAGTATTAATCTGTACTTGGGAAGAATATGAAGTACCAACAGTTAATGGGTGGATTCACCTTCTATGTTTTGAAGCTAGGCATCCATTTGGTTGCATTCTTTACCAGAAGTTTACCAGAAGTCTTGACAAAGGGAATTACCAGTATTGTCATCAAAGATGGCAATGAGATAGTCTTTTCAAATTTCTAATTTATTTTTAAACCTTTTTTTACACAAGTGCATTTTATCACAAGTGTTATCAGTGTAGATCCAGATCAGCTAGCACATCTGAGCTGTCTGATCGGGATCTGCATGGTCAGAAATAACCTAATAAATTAAAATGCAAACAGTGTAGGTCCTAATTAGACATCACTGATGTCTTAAAAAGGGTGTGTATATGGAGTAAAGTGTGAAATACTTCTTTATCTACCCATAGGGAAGCTAAACAGAATAAATACGGTATCAGATACCTGATCAGGGGCACCTGTCACACGATATACACTTATTTTGCATTAAAAAATGAATTTTGATTAAGATGGCTATGCAAATATTTGATTAAATATTTTCAATAGCTCTATAAGTGTGTTCAAATTTTAATTAAAGTTATTTAACAGTAGTTCCGTATATCTTTTTCCGTGACAAGGTATTCAAACATACCCATAAGTAAGATATATGACTGTTCAATAGTTTTAAAATGACCATTTCAATCACTAAAATAAACAAAATATTTGTTGTGCCATCATATTTGCTTGTGTAATGACAGAGTTTGATGTCTTCATAGGGCTTTAATATGATTTAATTTTCTAGACCACTGTTCAGATAAAGTTTATTTTAGAAATCATAAATCAGACTGTGGTATCATACACTATTCCTAGACCTAAAAATGAGAATGCAGGAATTATATGTCTTAAATCAAATTAAATTTCTTTAAGTTTTCCTAAAAATATGAAAACAAATAGCCCAATTGGATTCATTTGTTGAACCAGTCTCTGCATGCCAATGATATGACATCAATTATCATTTTGGTTAACTGTGAATTGTGTAATTTAACCTTTTATTTGTTAATTAAGGTATGACATGTTAATAAATATGAATATTGCAGAATGGTAAAATCACCATCAATCACTTTGTGTTTATAAATACAGAACATGACGTGAAAAATAATTAATCGTCATATATCTACTTAAATTCCCTAAGCAATATTACTAATCATCACAACGCGAATTATCTTGGCACCACCCAGATATTTTATTAGTAACATACATGTACAAGATTACTTTTGACGTGATGACTCAACCGATGCTACGACTTGACAAAATCGGGAAGACCCCAAGTGCTTTGAGTCATCATGATTATATTGTATCAAAGGGTTACCCACCCCCATTCCCTCAACCCTCCTTCTCCAAGTCCCTAAGAAATTTTTCAGCCCATACTTGTGTGTGTCTCCTTCATAAAGTAGTACAGTAACTGATGTTATAAGTGCTAATTATTATGAATAAAAAAGCATACAGTTTAACATATATACTCTGCTAATTACTACCCAATTAAAGTATATGAATTTAACTCTGACACAAGATTTATATCAAAATTAAGAACAGCTTTTCGATGTTGTCATCCTTAAGCCTGTATTTCTGGTTTTCTGCAAATCTCCCTACAATAGTCTGCTGAAACATTTTCAAAGTTAAGCGAACCTAACAGTAGAGTCTTTCATACTGGAAAACATTACAACCTTTCTATTTCTTAGAAGATTCAATCTTCCATGAACTAGGACAGCTTTGAAAACAGTTTTTCATTGACTAAAATGTTTTTTTTTTCTATGTTAAATGATTTTACGGTTTCTATCAATTATTAAGCTTCAACATTTTGACAGCAGAAAAAGCCTAATACAATTGTAAAACATCTGAAATTGCAAGTTTGTACCTGTGATACTGTGTCATAATAAGCCACTGGTTCAATTTCTGTCAAAAAACCATTGTAAAAGTGGTAGCTTTATATTGACTGTACAAATTATGAAAGCTCTGAACAAGCTAGAGCAATTCTTACCTCCTCCGCAAGAAGTTGAACATTCTGTGAATCCAGAAATTGCCCATCGAAAGTTCACCTCATCTATTGTGTCAGGTACGTATAACTGCGACTGTCGCTGTGGATCGTTTCCATATCTCACACCAGTTCTTCCACTGCTGTAACTATCAATTCCTGGTGTGAGGATTTGTTCCTGGAAGTCAGTCTGAGGGATCTGATTTAGCTGCTCCCTTGATGGAACAGGCCGCTCCCTTGATGTCACATGATATCTGCTGTCTACTGGAAGGTTATTACTTCTTGTGTCAGCAGGTAATGTATTTCTTTGATGTAAGTTTGTGTTGTCATTTATATTATTTCTGAAAGACTCTTCATTCTGGGAACCAAACCCTTGATGATATCTATTTATAGCTTCCTGGGTACCATGGGAACCAGATTCTAGAGCCTGGTAACCAGAGGAACTGCCCTTCTCATAATCTGGTGAAACATACTCAGGTTGAACATTGTAACTGAGCCTTCTACCAGTGTCTACATCACTGTTACTATTTATAGAACTGACATGTGACCCCTGAGAATTACCATGGTGATGACCTTCATGACGGGTCAATGAGTCTGTAGAAGGGGAGAGAGATTTAAAAACACTGTCTATCTTGTCTTTAGGTATAGTAAACATGTATTTGATTCCTGGATTTTCTCTGTATGTCAGCAACTGAAAATAAACAAGCCACATTGTAACACTTTATTCCATGGGATATGGCTCATATACCATGAGCAACCAGTGTATATCCACATGAGCCATGCAGTCCTAAAGATTTTCAATGGTCGCTTTGTGATAAGAAATAATTTTGTGAATAAGAAAGTGAGAAATAGATTTACCTGGTCACACATGGGATATAAATTCTACCAATGAAGTAAAAGATTTAAAAAAATCTAAAAAATAATCAAAGCTTTCATCATGCAGGTTGTTTATTGCACACATTCTTAAATTTTGTGATCATGAAAGCTGCAGGAAGAATGTGTAAATTACATGTCAAATGCAAACAAGGATGTTTAACAAATAGGTACTGAACAGAACTGAATAGAATTGACAAAACAGGGACTACACACAGTGAAAACACAATCAGTTAATGTACATGTAACCCTTTTCTCCAAATAAAATATATGCCTTGATGGCAAGGGCAGAGAGCATAGATCCTGGTAAGACAGGACATCCGTGCTGCCTGATCTGGATCTGCACTGTTTGCTTTTTGATTTATCAGGTTATTTCTAACAAATAGTGAACATTGCAGAACCTGATCAGAGAGCATGAACCTGCCTGCTTATCTGGATCTACACTGGTTTCAAATGTGATAAAATGCATTAACATGCAGTAAAGGGTTAAGAAAACAAACAAAATAGCATTTACTGTTTAAGTGGTTTTCATAACAAAAAGGACTTTATGCACAAAATTTTAAGAGCCTATCCACCATGTTTTTACTGCTGCAGACAAAAACACAATTTTGAAAGCAATGAAATGCTTACAATTAGGGTCATATTTTATTTTTGTTCTACAAAATAGATCATTTCAGATCATTAACGTTTTTCTCCATATATACGCCTTTTAAGCGTGTGCGACCAGTGTAGATACAGATCAGTCTTCACATCGCATTTTGGTCAGAAATAGCCTAATGAATAAAAAAGCGAACAGTTTAGATCCTGATCAGACAGCACAGATGTGCCGGCTGATCTGGATCAAAACTGTTTGCCCACACAATAAAGATGTATCTATTGAGGAAAGAGTTAATTCAACAAAATAGTCCATATCAGATCATTAAGCGTGGAGATAATGCTAAATTACATGATAAGAAAAATCTCAAATATATTTATGTTCAATAAATGTATAGGAAATCTTGAAATGCAGTTTTGAGGAAAAAATTTTTATTTAGTTTCTTTTCTTTACTCAAAATATTTTAAATGATTGGTTAAACTAAACACTGACTAAGAAAAAAAGTCTTTTTCATTTCAGGTATTCAATTTCTGGCCTCCTGATCACCAATTTATACTGCATTATTGAATGTACTAGTTTATAAAACACAGAGGCCCACCAGAGTCCGAGGAATGAAAACACCATCCTGGACGCCCATCTGAGGCCCACCAGAGTTTAATGCTTCAACTAAGCATCTCAACAGAGCAGCACACATTTTATCATTAACTGAATAAGAAAATTTCATCTAATGCTTGTAACCATGATTGTAAATCATGTAAAACTGGATATACCAATCATTATGTTTTGTAAATTAAATTAGCTATTTAACAGTGTGGGATCTCATTAAACTGCATGGAGTCTAATTTGGCTAGGCAGGGGGATAACAATTCTGTATAATATTTATCATTTTAGTATGTTAGTGCTCTTGATGGTTCCCGGCTTACATGCATCCATTGTGATCTCAAAAAAGAGATCTAAAAAATTTAAGTTTTTTATTCACTGATGTCCAATGCCCTGCTCATACTGTGATATCGTGGCATTTCTTAACAATAAACAATCAGCTCAAAAGTGCTTTTAATTATAAACATTCAACCGGATAACGAAATGTTTGAAAAACTTCATATAACATCAAAGCCGTGTATATCTGTAGGGACTCGGCATGATCTCTTTGTCATACAACACCAATATCAGCGGCAATGACCAAATATGAAAATTTAAATAAACAATATTAACTCTGATTGACAATTGGTAGAGTTAGCCCTGTACTTGAACAGTAAGGTGAATTGTGACAAACAAGTATATTGCTGGGATCAAATCACTATTAAATAGCTGTGTTGACAATGCTGACAATAATTAAAGCACTTGAGAATGTGAAATAGATAGTAGGCAAGGTGCTTGTCTGCTTGGAGTGGCATCATTAGTAGTGCCACTCCACAGGTGAATGTCTGACATGGAACTCAGCACAGTCTGTCTATTTTGTGACCACCCTGAAGACATTCACTTTAACTAACAAATAATCGCACATTTTTTTTTAAATTTCAGTCATGATTTAAAAAAAACATATATAATTGTGGCTACTCCAACAGAGTCTTCTCAGACTCTGCCTGTTTTTGCTGAGTCTCTTTCCCACTGTAGGGTCACCCTTCCCAAGGGCCGATCCAGCCGGGGAAAGGGGTTCAGTTGGGTTAATTGCTTTACGAGATATTATGACTATTAGCTTTTCTGACCAAGTTTGATGTAGACTTGATACAAATTACTCAAAACAGAGAGTGGACAACTTTTGTTGATGATGCCTGGCACCCACCGGATCGCAGCAGGTGTACCGATATTTCATCCTTTTTTATCAAATAGGTGTTTAAACATGTGGCTAAAAATTTGTTCATGCGATAACATGCTAACATGCGCTAAATAAAAGTGATATTTAAACCCTTGTGAATAAAAAGGTTCCTCCCCCATTAGATGAATGTTTAAGGTTAACATTCATTACCTTGGCCACCCAAACAGACTGATAGAAAACTGACATATAATTACACCCTTAACAAAAAATAAAAATCAGCATGGATCCCCTGTCTAAAAGTTGTTTGTTACAGAGGCAAATTATAATGTCTATCCTTGGTAAATAAATGAGTGTCATTTCTGAAACATGGCTTTATTGATCCTGGTTGAGAAATCCTGCACTTTGCAGTAGTGAAGTTTTTAAGACATCCTTTAACCCTTTTACCTCTTATAATTATATGCCTATATGGCAATGGTGAATAGTGTAGATCCAGATCAGCCAGCATATCGATGCCATCTGATCAGGATCTACATAGTTCGCTTTTTTTTGTAAGGTTATTACTGACTAAAAAGTGAAACAAAAGTGCAGATCCTGATCTGGATCTACACCAATTGCTCATGTGATAAAAGGCATACACATGTATAAATATGGAGGAAAGGGTTGAAATTCTGTAAAAGATCTTTATCTTTTAACATTCTGTAAAGGATCTTTTTTAATCAATCATTTAGAGGAAGGACACACACTGAGTATTTATTATTGCTATTTTACTTATGTTTCAAGAATATGCTATTAAAATGCCATTTATTTTCATTTGATAAGAATGAAAATCCTAGTTTAAGATCTGTTTACTCCTTTTTACTGCTTGCTTGTCAATCTTTGATCTTACGTCTTTCTTAATGTAAACACCGAACTGTCTATGAAGTTGCAAGAACTACAGTGTTCAGCGGAGCACTTGTATTGTTCTTATATACTAAATATGTCAGAGATTCAACACATTACTCCATGTAATATGGGTTTCTTCACATGTGTGCAATGTGTAGATCCGGATCAGCCGGCACACCTCTCCTCTTGATCAGAAATGACTAATAAATCAAACTAATGAGTGTTAAGTTGAACACCTGTGTCGCCCTCAGGTACAATGTCGGAAGAAAAATGCAAGTACAAAAAGGGGCATAACTCAATCTTGACCAAAACGACTTGCAATCATCACGACTGTGTTGTCTTGAGCAATATAATTAGAAATTTTCATGAAGAAATATTGAGAAATGGCAAAGTTATAGCCAACATTAAGTTTTCGTGTCTAAATCCAAGTACAAAAAGGGGCAGAATTCCATCAAAAGTTACCTAAAGAATTTGGCATCATAATGAGCATGAAGTAAAGGGATAACTTTTTCAAAAGTTCAGATGTATACATATTTTCTTTTATCTATGAAAAGGGCAAAATAAAAACATGTTTTATGTGTAGAATTTTAAGATTTGAATCCAACCAGGGATGAGATTCCTATGTGTGACCTATGAATCAGCATGATCAACTAGAATTTGGTGTTCCAAGGATCATGTGTTGCCTTGAGTTGCATTTGAAAGGGGCATAACTCAAAAATAGTGAAACAGGAGTTATCATTCTTGTTGTCATTGATGGCCTTGTTCATCTATAATATATTCCTCGTATTAGGTGAATAGCAGATACTGACAGCAGACAGAATAGGATCCCTTTGTGTCTGCTCTCACAGGAGACATAATGAACTATAATGAACCTGTTTTAAAATCAATCAGAAATTAATAAGTTAAAAACTAACAACATGAAAATGAGAAAAAAAGAAGGCTTATGTAAAGTCAAAGCCAATTCTTGTAGTCAGGTCTCATTTTACAAGTGTCAGTTTAAATTCATTAAGACTTCGCAATCAGAATACAAGAGAAGAAATGGTCTAGATATCCAAACCTGATTAAGGTTAAGTTCTGAGAAAAAAGCGTTTTGACATTTGATAAAAAAACTTGGCTTTCATGATGATTAACTTCAATTTAAACAGGAGAAAGATTTCAGGATTATCAAATATTTCAGGGGCAGTTACTTAATCATGTAAGAAAACAAAATTATGAATGAATATTATCCAAAAAAGTATTCTTAAATTTTGTTACAACTAAGTGCATGTTATAAAATGCAAAACAAGCCAGTTTCAAGAAATAACAAGGGTAACTAGATGGTGCTGCTTTAAAGCACATGTCTCCTCAAAGCACAGTCATGCGAGGGAAATCACTTATGATAAGTATGGACATGAGACAGTATGACATCAGCCAAAATGACTGCAACCTTGAACTGTGACCATGACCTTTGACCATGTAACCCCAAAAAACAAAAATAGCCATACACACAATGTATTATCATTCTATGAAGTTTGAAAAATTTGGTTCAAATTGTTCCTGAAATATTATGTATAAACTAATTTGACCTTTAGGGTCCCTGTGACCCTTGGCCCAGTGAACCTGAAACTAATAGATTTCATCTGCTTAAGGAGTCCAATCATCCTGTGACTTTCAAAGACCCTTTGGAAAAGGGTTCTTGATTTAGTGAGCAGAAATGTATTTAACCCTTAAAGCCCGTGACCTTGACCTTTGACCTAGTGACCACAAAATCAATGGAGGTCATCCACTCATGGAAAGCAATCATGTTGTTTATTTTAACAATGTGATAATGGGTTGTTGAAATATTGAGTCCAAACCAATTTGACCCTTAAGGCCCCTGTGACCTTGATTTTTTACCTAGTGACTCCAAAACCAATGGTGAACATCCACTCAAGGAGTCCAATCATATGGTGAAATTTAAAGACTCTGGGTGAATGGGTTCATGACTTATTAGAGTAGAAAAGGATTTGACCTTTACGGACACTGTTACCTTTGATCCAGTGACCCCCAAAAGTAAAGTGTGGGGGATAAACACAATAACACAATGAATATGAATTATCGTATTAAGAGAAACTTGTTTCGATGACAGAAAATGAAAAGAGTAACTAAGGCAACCTATTACCCAGCACAGAAACAAACCTTCTGCTTTTTGTTTGTAAAACATGTTTTCTAAAATAATTGCGATGTACGGTATTCTTTCTTTGAAATACGACGGTTGATCAGAAAGTTCGTAGAATGGTGCTATAACTTCTATATATGACGTTCTATGCGCTTCAAATTTTAAACAAATATTTTTCCATTTATTTTAAATATTTTAACCAGAAATTTTTAAAATCGAACAGTTAGTTTCATTTTTATGAATATTTATAATCACCACCCAACGTTACCCCGGAGCATGCCAAATTTTAAAGCAATGTAAGTATCACCTGGCACGACTTTGACCCTTGTTTTTTTGTGAAATTCTGCGAAATATTGTCTGCTATTGACGTGACAACAACTAAATTTGTTCACGTTGATTCTGACGTCATGCGATGTATACAACGCATTCAATGTACATTCGAGTGATGCGCATCGTTCACACACAACGTCCATTATGGTACTTCCAGAAAATGAAGAATCGCGAGCGGCAGTAAAATTTTGCTTCAATTTAGGATATTCAGCCACAGAAACGTATAATACTATGCAGAGGGCTCAACACACCAAAGATATGAAGAAAGCTACTGTTTTCAAGTGGTTTAAACGCTTCAAGGATGGCAGATCAAACATAAGCGATGATGCACGCTCAGGGAGACCATCCGTTATTACGCCGACGTTAGTGGCGTCAGTGAAGACGTTCATTGAAGAAGACCGTCGGGGCACTATTAGAGATGTAGTTGATGGAACGGGAATCGCCTTCGGAATCGTCAATATAAACTATTGATATCTCAGGTACGTGGTGAAATGACTGTTATGCAATTGTCTCTGCAGGTGAAGTCCAGATTGCGAGGTAACCGTTACAGTGGCCTACCGGAACTGCGACAGGCGTTGCACGAGATTATCACCGACTTCAACGAGACTTGGTACCGGAACGTGTTCTCTGCGTGGATTCACAGACATCAGAGATGTATACAGTTTCAGGGTGACTTTATTGAAAAGTTGTAGTAAATCCTATGACATTTGCGCTTGTTGTGGTTGTGATACGTCAACGCGACGTCGATTTCAACATCGTTTATGTAACCCCTGGGTGCTCCGGGTTGAGTTTATTGTATTTGCTATTTCTTATATAGATTTTATATTTGTTATGATATTGTTATGATTTTTTCAGATTTTGTTCATGAGATATCGGGCTATATCATATTAAAATTTTAAATGTCTGCGCTTGTTAGTTGTCAAGTTAAAGCACCATTCTACGAACTTTCTGATCAACCCCCGTATTCTAGTGCACATTTTCAATTTCAGACGTGACAGCTGAGCTGATTTGTTTTGCCACATTTTTAACTAAAAGCATGCCTGGCATTTAATGATAAAAGTCATTATAAAACTGCATTTCTCTGCCGTGAAATGTATTGATGTATTGCATTTCACTTGCACTGCTGTGAAAATAAATTCCAAATATCTCATTGTTATCTGGTCTATGTATATATTTCCACATTTCATTCCCCAGCACCTGAAATCTGTCAAATAAGCCTGCAATTTCTCACTTTTCAAAGTTAAAATATATCACTGATATTGCCAATCCCACATTGGTTCAATAAAAAAAAACTGGCACTGGTTTATGCCCATTAAGTAAATAAAATTTCTTCATGAAAATCAGATTAAATCCATCAAAGCAACAACAAAAGGTCTTTTCATGGAGTTATAAACACTTCAGTATAATTTATCAAAGAAAATTGAAAAACAGAATGCAGTAGAATGTAAAAAGCAAGGCGTTGAGAGACACCCAAGACAAAAAAAATTAACAAGTATTTGAGGAATTCACAAGTAACAAATTAAGAAGCATTAATCAACATAATATGGCTTGTTGTTTACAGTGATTAAAATCTTCCAATGAAATAAATGCAGTTGTTTGGTTTCATCACTGTTAACTTCCAGGAATTGTTCTTTTTGGCAGCAAGAACATTGTCGCTTTCTTGAAATGTCAACAAAATGTCTGGAGAAATTCTGGTTTTGAATTACCCTATATTCCATATATACACATTTTATAACATGTTGATCCATTCATGCCATCTGATCTAGATCTGCACTGGTCCCTTTTGGGTCAGAAATTATCCAATAAATCAAAAAGCCAACATTGCAGATCTCGATTAGATGGCACAGATGAGCTCACTGATCAGAATCTACAGTTTTCGCCCACACAATAAAGGGTACATATGGAGGACAGGGTTAAATAGTAAATTCATGAATACAGCTTATTTGCCTGCACATCTATGCTGCCTGAGCTGGATCCACAATGAGCACTTCTTGGTTATAAATAGTCAATCAATCTAAAAGCGAAAAGTGTAGAACTAAAGCAGAAGGCATGGATGTGAGAGATCTGGATCTACTCTGTTCACCCTTTGGGGTAACAGCCATATCCCATGGAGTAAAGGCTTATACTTTGAAGGCAGCATAGTAAACTTAACTTCCAAGTCATTAAACAGATATACCTGAATGTCCATGTCAGCTGTTATCGGTCCCTGGCCATACAAGCATTCCCCTGGGCAGCTGCTCCCGGCTTGTTTGCCGTATGAGAACATGGTACCAGCTGCCAGGTACTGACCAGGGCGCTTCATCATCGACCTATCACTGTTGATTACTCCTGTGCCATCTGCATACTTCAACACTATAATGAAAGATAAAAAATAGCAAATTTCAATGCAACAAATCTATCGATTCTTACAGTAATTTAAGATATACTTTACCCGTGTTCTAACTACATCTACCATAATTTTTTAAATACAAATTTTGATTTTAGTTAGGTATTGACCAAGCAAGCAACCCCTGTAAACATCTGTTTCACTCCAACCACACTCGCAAGACGCCGATCATGTTTTTGTCATGAGACTACTGCTGCTCCAATTAGAAGATGCTGCATTCTACTTTTAAATTAGGTTTTGCTGTCAATCAATTTTTGTCTGATTAACTATGAACAGTACTCTGTCAATTAAATTTTCCTGCTACTTCTAAACGGGAATATCAGCCACTGCATCACACGTTTGATGTTTTGGCTGCGAGCCAAAATCTAACTGAAATCCAAATTTGTAGTATTTTGACTCTTCAAACTAGAAACATAAAAAGATACATCATTATCACTTCTTTATCTAACCTAAAATCCTTTGGAAACCATTGACATAATCAAAATTGGGGTAAAAACAAGTCACATAACCCTCATTAGTGCATTTTCTGTTTACCATTTTTTCCATATACGCATTTTTACAAATGTGCGACCAGTATAGATCCTGATCAGCCGGCACATCCCTGCCATCTGATCAGGATTTGCACTGGTCGCATTTTGGTCGGAATAACCTTATGAATCAAAAAGGGAATAGTTTAGAATAGTCCAAACTGTTTGTCGACGCAATAAATGTGTGTCTATGGAAGAAAGGGTTAAATAAAGATTCTAAAGATATTTTAAACAATTCTATGTGATTCTGCAATTATAAATAAGATTGCTAAAATAGCTGTTGAACAGAAGATGTTTCAGCAGTTTTAGCTGGTTTCAGCAATAGCTACAGTCAATTTTGTGACGTTTTTGTTTGACAGACAACTTGATTAAATGTTTTTCATTTACAACGGCACAAGGGAATTTTAATGGCAATGTCACTTAAAGAAGTAAAAATCAAGTATCTTATTATGTTTTAGGTTTGATAAGTGTGCTCCAGTTCCATGGAAAGAAATTAAAATGATATAATTGGTGTTGCTAGAACATTGGTTAAGTGTATTCCAAAAATGTGCTAGCTTCTGTTTGTGGGGAAGCATATGCATGACCCTTTACTTACTGAAATGGCTTATATCCCATGTGCTACCAGTGAAGATCAACAGTTTGCAAGTCTGTGCCGTCTGATCAGGATCTATATTTTTTGCAATTAGACACATTAAATTACTTCTAATGAAGAAGAGAACTGTGTAGATTTTGATCAGAATGCAAGCTGATGTGGATCTACACAGTGAGTGGCCACACATCAGATTAAAGGCATATCTTAAGTAAGGGTTAAAACACTGGTGTAATTGTGATTGTTTGTTAGTCTACACTCTTGAATCACTGAGGTATGTGATTCTTGTCATGGTGATGCAAACTGTCCAACTTGTCTTATCAACATACATTTCTTAAATATTTCATCTAAACTCATATCTTTGACAAACATGTACTTTTAATTCACATAAAATTGCAAAATTGGCAATTTTCAGTTATCAGAGCTTTGCAAATATTAAACCTGATTGTAAAGCATACAAACTAAACAGGAAATCAATACAAAAATGCACAAGACCCAAGTGTAACCCTTCTTGTCAACACGCAGAGATTAGACTGTCATTAATTACTATAGAAGAAATCGGGCTGTCAGGAGATCTGCACCCTCGCTATTGGAGCCTGACCCTTCTAGTGAACTCACGACAGATTAAACCTTCATCAATAACTGTAGAAGAAATCTACTTGTCTTGCAATTTGCACCTTAGATATTCGTATCGCAGCCCTACCATGAACTATGTCTACAGAAGTCGAAAACGAGCATATATCTTGACAAGTAACACTTATTAATGAGTTGATTATATGGAGAACGCAAATATTTATTTTTTGATATATTCTACCAGGACAAACACTCTGACCTGCTATTTTCATATATCAAAATGAGGGTACACAAAAGTGTCATCGCTGATTGATATATTTTTGGCCAGCCTTAAAAGGATCTTGTGATTTTCTTGTTATAAAGATTAATCAAATATGTAAACGGGCAATTTAAACAATTTATATTGGGCATTACTTCACCAGCCTGTTTGCGGAGATTACTAACAATAGGTGCATTGTCAATGAGCATTACAAATCATAGTCCAGGTTTCTCATTATGAAAGAATAGGGCTTACACAATGATATATTATGGCCATCCATGGCACCGATACAGCAAAACAGTACTCATTTTAATCATTTCAACTTGACATTTATCACCATTTAAAACCTAACTTGAGGTTTTCTGTAAAATCCAATCAGTGAAAAAATCCTGAATTTGTAAAACAATTCCTGCGGCATTCCTGCATTCTAATATATTTTTTTTTTAGGTGTTCATAGCATGCTTGATATAAACAGCAGAAATGCAATAAAACTGATTAAACTTTCTAGGATGTATGCATTATGTAAACTCTGTGGGGGAATTGAAACCTGAGCATTTGATATTGAGTTTATTTGTGCATAAACCTCTGAAATGCATTAATATAATCCCTAATCCCTGTAATATCAACTCAAGCTATTTATTTAAAAAAAAAAGAAATGTAATTGAATTTAAAAACCCTACTGTAGCTTAATAAAATGGACTTCCTAGATGTATGAACCTCTGTTTTAAACCATTTTTTAATCAATTGTAGTGTATGTGAAATATTGCTAATAAACTTTGTTACTTCAAACAGTTTTCAAACATAAGAGTCAGAGCAGTCATATAACCTGACCCTTGCGCTGTTATGATTGCCATTCCTGACCTTGACACAAATATCTGTAATTATGTGGCAAATTAATTCAAAATCTATTGTAAGATGAATAGAAACATGACCAGGTGACGGCTTCCCCAAATCCTGACAAGAAGTGTTGAAAAATTATAGACACATTTGACCTTTAACCATGAACAGTGACCAGGTTTTGGCTTCCCCAAATCCTGACAAGAAGTGTTGAAAAATTATGTAGACACATTTGACCTTTAACCTTGAACAGTGACCTTGGTGACCAGGTGTTGGCTTCCCCAAATCCTGACAAGAAGTGTTGAGAAATTTTAGACACATTTGACCTTTAACCTTGAACAGTAACCTTGGTGACCAGGTGTTGGCTTCCCCTAATCCTGACAAAGAGTGTTGAGAAATTATGTAGACACATTTGATTTTTTACCCTACAGACTGACCAAGGTGACCAGGTATTTGTCTTTTCAAAATGTCAAGGTCTAGTATTGAATTCCCTAAGCTAGTCCATGTCAATGGTAATATGCATTTTCATAACTTCCCAAGAAGTGGCTTAATCAAACTGAGCCTGCATTATTTTGATATTTGTTATGTTCAGTGGCTTTAAAATTTCCTTCTTCATCTATTAAAGAAAATAAAACTCCCACACCATTACTTTACTTTTTGATGGGTTTCATTCTCAATTATTTAGTTTTGAGGTGACTCTACAGAGGCAGACATTGAAAGCTTATTCACTAACAGTACACAGAAATTCGATTTAGATCTGTTCACTCAAAATCCTTCAAATTTAAATACCTGTATCCTGTTTGTGTACTTTGTTGTCCAAAACCATGTAATGAGAGAATCATTAATTTATGCTCAACAAGCAACTTATGTGTAATAAATGTGGGGCATTTTTCTCGTTACCTATTTGGGAATATTTGTTGTCTGCAGATATTAACCCCTTACTAGATATTATGGTTTTCATCACATGGACAAAAAAGTATAGATCCAGATAAAATGGCACATTAGTGCCATCTCAACTGGATCTACACTGTTCGCTTCATGGGCAAATATAACCTAATGAATGTTAAAGCAGTGTAGGTCCAAACCAGACAGCACAGATGTGCCTGCTGATCTTGATCTACACTGGTCGCCCAAGTAATAAAAGGTGTATCTGTGGAGTAAAGCATTAAAGCAGGTTTTACCGCTAATAAACAATACTTGAAAAAAAATCTAAAGAACAAATTGATCAGCATGTTTTGCCGTATAGGTTTAGTTGATCCATGTTACAATAAAGCCCATTATGCTGACCTCAGCAATAGATAAAGGGTACGAGAATCGAACAACAACATACTGTGCACACTCCCTCATTTCTCATTAATCGTACTTTACCAAATCCGGGCAAATTGCATAAGATTAGAGCTGTATGAGGTAGCTTAACCTGTCCACATAAATTAAAACGTGCTTTATCTCCGCTTATCTTTTCCATCTTTTGGCAATTTGAATAAAAAGTAAACAATGACAGTTCATTAGCACCCTTAAAACACCCGCTCAGTATGCTTTCTAACATTAATATATCAAACCTTTACTTCCCTTGCGAGCACAGCTACCATGGTTTCCAGGATGCGCAGTTATATACAGCTAGGCATATTACAATTGTCCTTTTGAGGTTTTATGAGTTAAGGATCTTAATAAAGCCCGGGTCAATTTGTGGTTAACATAGCCAAGTGGATAGGGAGTGAAAACTTCTATGAACAAGCTTCATATTGTAAGCTTTTTTTGTTCTTAAAGTCTATTTATTTAAAGGGAATTTTTGACAAGCTAAATATTAAACAATGTAGACCCTCATCAGAGGATTTTTAGGTCTCTCAAGTTTGTATTGTATTTCTTGCATCAACAGTATAATAATTATGCATTGATTGCCTTAGTTGCAGGGAGATATCTGGCTTTTTTTTCCACTCCTAAGATGTACCACTGACTGACATGAAAGAAAAGATGTGCAGCCTGGCTCTTATCCCTTAGGTGTAGACATGACTTGCGAGTTAGCAAAGATGTATAGCCTGGCTCTTATCCCTTAGGTATAGACATGACTTGCGAGCTTGCAAAGATGTACAGCCTGGCTCTTATCCCTTAGGTATAGACATGACTTGCGAGCCTGCAAAGATGTACAGCCTGGCTCTTATCCCTTAGGTATAGACATGACTTGCTAGTTTGCAAAGATGTACAACCTGGCTCTTATCCCTTAGGTATAGACATGACTTGCGAGCTTGCAAAGATGTACAACCTGGCTCTTATCCCTTAGGTATAGACATGACTTGCGAGCTTGCAAAGATGTACAACCTGGCTCTTATCCCTTAGGTATAGACATGACTTGCGAGCTTGCAAAGATGTACAACCTGGCTCTTATCCCTTAGGTATAGACATGACTTGCGAGCTTGCAAAGATGTACAGCCTGGCTCTTATCCCTTAGGTATAGACATGACTTGCGAGCCTGCAAAGATGTGCAGCCTGGCTCTTATCCCTTAGGTATAGACATGACTTGCGAGCCTGCAAAGATGTGCAGCCTGGCTCTTATCCCTTAGGTATAGACATGACTTGCGAGCCTGCAAAGATGTGCAGCCTGGCTCTTATCCCTTAGGTATAGACATGACTTGCGAGCTTGCAAAGATGTGCAGCCTGGCTCTTATCCCTTAGGTATAGACATGACTTGCGAGCTTGCAAAGATGTGCAGCTTTATTATGGGATAAACTGATAGCAAAATTAATGTCAGTATATTCTAGTCATTATAAGAAAAAGTTTGCCGAGTGTGCAATAATAATATGCTAGTGTGACAAAGTGCTTGTAAATACAACTTTACTCCAGACTTCAGGTAAATATTTGAAAAGATAGTAAATAATGTCAACTTATCCTTTTGCTAATAAAACAAAATGCTATTGAAAGTGTTTTGATATAATATTCCTTGAAACAATCAGTTATTGAAACCTACTCATATCCATCTAAGAGGATTTTCTAACAACTTGGTATGTTTGCATACACTTAGTTGAAAAAGCATTTTGCATGCCAGTGTTCATCCACATGAAATATGCACTAAGAAAAGTCCTCCAATTTAAAATGCTTGTGCAAATAATGTCTTTTTTGCACCAGAAGAAAACAAATGAGTGTTTATCTTTGATTACTTCAAACAATCTTTGATTACTGCAAACATCCCATTAAATTATTTTGCTCTACTTGATTAAGTGAATTTCTGCTCTTCAAAACTCCGAAATTTCAAAGATTACTTAAGGATGTTAGGTATTATGGGGAAAAGGATATATTTAAACCAAGATTATATGTCATTTACAAAGTCTTATTCTTGTTTTTTTCCTTTGAGTTAATAAAATATATGGTGGTGGAAAGTACCGATAATGATAGGCAATAATCCTGCACATGCTAAATTAGTGCATCTTCTATCAATCAGGGCCAGTCAGTCATAGCAGTGATATAGTGGATGCACTGGCTAATCAGGGTCTACACTAGTCTCATTGGGGTCTAAACTGATCTTCTGGGTATAAACTGGTCCTATCTGGGTCTACACTGGTCTCCTTGATGTAAGCTGTGCCTACTACTTAATTTGCATGCATTTATAAGAGAATTATGGTAGTGGAGTCTTAAAGAATAGCACTAATCAATAAAAGACAATGGACAAAAATGTTACTGAGCCACATCCATAGAAATGTGAAGTTAAAAAAAAAGCAACAGAACCAAACTCATTGGAAACTAAATAAAAATGTAAAAGAATCTCAGTCATAGAAATCTGACTTTAAATAACATGTTACAGAACGAAATTTATTGATAATTATAACAAGAAGCGCACGTTTTCAACGACCAAGTATAGACAGCTGAGCTGCATTTTGATATAAGCTGTCCACACACCAAGTTTGGTGTAAATAGGTCAAAGCAAACTCAAGTTATCACGCAAAAACTGAATTTCTAGTTTTAGCAACATTAACCTTGACCTTGATCAAAGACATCTATTTAGCAATCCTTAGTTCAGTCTTGACATAAGCTACCCACATTCCAAGTTTGGTTTTCAATAGCAGTGTCTATACAATAGGCCGAAGCAAGCTCAGAGTTATTGAGCGGCAACTAAAACTTGATGGCTGCCCTCCTGCCTGACGACCAGCATTACAATAACCAGTTTTCGTTGAAAACCTGGTTAAAAAAGCTAGCAACTGTGCCCCTGTCATAAAAATGTAAAGTGATGGTAACTAAAAGGTAACAGTCTCAGTAAAACTCATAGAACAGTGAAGTTTAATAGCGGTCACAATGCCCCACTCATAAGATAAATAACAGTTAAATAACAGGTGACAGAGCCCCACTCATAGAACAGTGAAGTTAACTACAGGTAACAGAACCAATCATAAAAAGTGAAGTTAAATAACAGAGCCATACTAATAGGACAGTTAAATAAAATAACAGGAAACAGAGCCCCTATCTTAGAACAGTGAAGTAAAATAATAGGTAACAGAGCCCTCTCATAGAACAGTGAAGCCCTCTCATAGAACAGTGAAGTTTAGTAGCAAGTAACAAAGCCTCTCTCATAGAACAGTGAAGTTAAATAGCAGGTAGCAATGCCTCACTCATAGAACAGTAAAGTTAAGTAACAGGCAACAAAGCCCATTCATAGAAATGTGATTAGAAGTTTTATAACAAGTAACAGAGCCATATTCATAGAACAGTGAAGTTCAGAGGTAACAAGCACCACTCATTGAACAATGAAGTTAAATAACGAGTAATAAATAATGAGTCTGCTAAGTTACTTAAGTGTACATCATCCTGTATAAGTAGGACATGAGGAATTATGTAACATGTTGATGTTGTTATATAGCATGTTAACATTGTTACAAAGCATGTAAGCACAGTTGTAAGAACAATTTGGTAAAGATGGCTTAAAGCACTCTAAACTCTTCACCTGCTTTATTAAGGTACTGGACAAAGCTTTCTTTCAATCTCAGCAAGTCCTTTCATTGTTCATAAAAATGATAGCAACCAAGTTGGCAATACTGTAAACTCTAATCAGACTGCACAAATACAGAGGCTGATCTGCAGAGTCTACAACACTGTAAACTCTAATCTGACTGCACAAATGCACAGGCTGATCTGCAGAGTCTACAACACTGTAAGGGAGCGCATACCAGTAAGATAGCCACTTACCCAAACTGGCCATGTAGAAATTATGAAATAGGGGATACTATGAAGATATTTTGACATTTATCAAGCCTAAATTAATTATAGATACAGGTTTTGTGTTTTCAAGGTATTTAGAATATATTTGTTTAATAACTGTTAGAAACCAAATGCAGCCAGGTGATGATCAGTGTGATGCAGGGGCATGAATTCGAAACTAGGGAAATCCTGTATAGTAATCTGTTTCCGGGTCAGAAATTCAGTTGGATGTTTTTGGATTTATTTTGCGGAAAATCGGTAGGGATGACAGCTATTGGCTATATTCTTTTCTGAATCTGCTGTTTCAGCTGGTTTGAAAGCAACCATTTCTGGGAGTTGTCGGTTGGACATTAATATTTTGCAAGATTTTAGTTTTCGTGATTTTTGCCTCTGCCAACTGTGCAAAAGTGATGCTTGGACTGTGTTTCAGTGTTCCTTGGATTTTTTTAGGAGTTCTTCATAGCCTGAATTTGTGTTGCCTGAGAAGCTTATAGCCATATGTTTACACTAATCACTGATTTCTGTTTCAGGTTGTTGTTGTGGATTGATTTCATAGACTAGGTACAGAGTGTGTGTCGGAAACTGTGAAATTAGGACCGGTTACTGGCGTCCGCCGCCTTAAGGAAAAAGTGTTGATTTACAAATATTGTCACGTATGGCATTTTAAAGCTTTAAATGTCTGTCCAGAATGAGTATTACACAAAATGATCAGTTTTATGTCTGCTTTATCTACAATAAAATGTCTGGCAGTCAGCATTAAGGGGAGGTAACTCAGACTTGCTGGTATGCTGAGATGCCTGGTGCAAAGTCATGTATATATTTTTTCAAGTAGAAAGTATGAAACTTGTCGCTTTTCTTTAAGGCATTATTTCTTATGGTACGAAAGAATGTTTCGCATGCAAAAAATAATGTTCAACCAACATTTTTGTCGTTTCCCTCTTTTTAAGCAGGGGGCGGCCAATTTTTGTCATCCGAGCAACTCTGAAATTGTCGCTGTTGGTAAAAACCACTAAAAATGTCACATCCGATTGAAGTTATGTCAGACAGACTTTGTACCAAAAATGCAGTAGCTACTCAGGTGCTTGTAGCAAGCATGACATAGCTTTTTTAAAAATAATAGCTGGCTTTGACTCTGTAAATATTATGGATTTGCCCAAATGGGCACTGTAATGTATGTAAACTTTGATGACAGGTATTTCAAGCATGTCACCAAACAAGTCACAATCTAACATGAAAGAGTACAAATACATGTTGAGACAGTTGACTGGGCAGATTTTGGCATAATAAGTATCAGTAAAGTGGTCTGCAGAGGTGTTTGAAACAATTCAGTATCCAAGAGCCTGTCAGGGTATCAGAAAAATGTCAGACTTTATGCAGTTGCTTATTTTTGATCACCCAGCAGAGCTGTTTAGACCTAATATTGGGCTTATTTTGAATGATTTTCAGCAAAATGAATGTGGATGGTGCTTGAAAAACATCAGAATATTACACTGGTACTAATTGAAATATGAATTTTAGCTAACTGTAAATATTCACTGTTGGTAAATAAGGTAATGTTCAATTTCTGTACAAATAATGCACATTTTTCATGAATACTGTCTTCACTTAAATTGCCATATCTGACCTGAATATGCATCCAGGTGTATGATTTTAGTCTTATTTTATTCCAGTTAGTCTGCAAAATTGATGCAACTCTAAGGTATATGTCAATTCAAACATGTGTGTCTCTTTAAGGGAGCGCATACCAGTAAGATAGCCACTTACCCGAACTGGCCATGTAGAAATTATGAAATAGGGGATACTATGAAGATATTTTGACATTTATCAAGCCTAAATTAATTATAGATACAGGTTTTGTGTTTTCAAGGTATTTAGAATATATTTGTTTAATAACTGTTAGAAACCAAAAGCAGCCAGGTGATGATCAGTGTGATGCAGGGGCATGAATTTGAAACTAGGGAAATCCGGTATAGTAATCTGTTTCCGGGTCAGAAATTCAGTTGGATGTTTTTGGATTTATTTTGCGGAAAATCGGTAGGGATGACAGCTATTGGCTTTATTCTTTTCTGAATCTGCTGTTTCAGCTGGTTTGAAAGCAACCATTTCTGGGAGTTGTCGGTTGGACATTAATATTTTGCAAGATTTTAGTTTTCGTGATTTTTGCCTCTGCCAACTGTGCAAAAGTGATGCTTGGACTGTGTTTCAGTGTTCCTTGGATTTTTTTAGGAGTTCTTCATAGCCTGAATTTGTGTTGCCTGAGAAGCTTATAGCCATATGTTTACAGTAATCACTGATTTCTGTTTCAGGTTGTTGTTTTGGATTGATTTCATAGACTAGGTACAGAGTGTGTGTCGGAAACTGTGAAATTAGGACCGGTTACTGGCGTCCGCCGCCTAAACTCTAACCAGACTGCACAAATACAGAGGCTGATCTGCAGAGTCTACAACACTGTAAACTCTAACCAGACTGCACAAATACAGAGGCTGATCTGCAGAGTCTACAACACTGTAAACTCTAATCAGACTGCACATATACAGAGGCCGATCTGCAGAGTCTACAAACTGTAAACTCTAATCTGACTGCACAAATACAGAGGCTAATCTGCAGAGTCTACAATACTGTAAACTCTAATCAGACTGCACAAATACGAGAGGCTGATCTGCAGAGTCTACAACACTGTAAACTCTAATCTGACTGCACAAATCCACAGGCTGATCTGCAGAGTCTACAACACTGTAAACTCTAACCAGACTGCACAAATGCACAGGCTGATCTGCAGAGTCTACAAAACTGTAAACTCTAACCAGACTGCACAAATACAGAGGCTGATCTGCAGAGTCTACAACACTGTAAACTCTAATCAGACTGCACAAAAACAGAGGCTGATCTGCAGAGTCTACAACACTGTAAACTCTAATCTGACTGCACAAATCCACAGGCTGATCTGCAGAGTCTACAACACTGTAAACTCTAACCAGACTGCACAAATGCACAGGCTGATCTGCAGAGTCTACAAAACTGTAAACTCTAATCAGACTGCACAAATACAGAGGCTGATCTGCAGAGTCTACAACACTGTAAACTCTAATCAGACTGCACAAATACAGAGGCTGAGCTGCAGAGTCTACAATGTTCACAAATGTACACAATGCTGAGGTCAGCACTCTCAGCACAGGGTTAAAATCAACATAATACTAGCAATGACATATTGTTCAGAAATCAACATTTTGCACATTCTAGTTTAGAACATCAATTTTGTGATTGTTTGTCACCTGCTTGATGTAAAACAGACATCAGATACATTAGCACAACAGTGTAAGGGACATGGATAAAATTAATGTACCTAGATGCAGAACCAAAAAGCATGCATACAGTTGTCAACAGTTACTAACAAATTAAGAATTATTTTTTGGCAAGTGAAAAATTGACAGGTATATCACATAGTCACTAAGATTTACAGAAAGGAAGGAGGTCAGTCCTTCTATATTACACCCCAGATGTTTTTGGAAACATAAAATTCTTCACTTTCCGGAAAAATACTCGCACAACTAAGAGATTGTATGTTACTGCAGCATGGCAAAGAGTTCACAATAAGCATTTCACTTGTTTGTTCTTTAATCCATTTCACTCTAATTATTAACTGTCCTCTGTTTATTAATGTGCATTTTCTGAATAAATATTGTTTAAGCCAAACACTGAGGCCTCCTGATTGCCTGTAGAAATTCAGACAGGAACATTTGCTATGGAAAGCTCAAACTCCTAGGCAGAACTGAGCAACCCGTTAGTTTTGGCAACTTATTCTTTTCAATCACCGATACTTAAATTCATATTTCAAACCTTATTTACCTAGATAGTTTCTGCTGCGCTCCAGTTCTGTAATGTTGATATGACAGGAACCAGCTGGAATTCTGGTGATCTGGTTGTAGCCATAATCCAGGGTGCGGCGCGTAAAGATGCCGGCAATGATTCGACATGACTCGTTGTCCCCACCACATACCCCACAATGATCATTTCTGAGTCCAGATCCCACCACACCATCACAACCAACAGCCTGAAATACATACAGACATTCATACAGTCTCCATACACAAGGGAGTCAAAAGTTCAAGCTCAACTAGGGTCTTATACTGTGCCCAAGGTTATAAAACTGAGCATGGAAACCAGTCTCAAATCTCAAGCATCTGATTGGCTGAAATGGCAACTGGTTGCCATTTCAGCCAATCAGATGATTGAGATTTGAGCCAGTCGCCATTTCAGCCAATCAGATGATTGAGATTTGAGACTGGTTTCCATGCTCAGTTTTATAACCTTTGAGCCTGATATTGCTAGTTGGTGAGCCACAATACAGTGAAACCCGCTTTTAAGATCACACTTGAAACTAAGCAAAAGTGGTCTAGAGTTGGTCTATATTTCAGAGTAGAAATAATTGCACATCTGTAAAATGGGACTTTAGAATAGTGCTCTTATTAATGAGGTGGTCTTAATATGGGGTTTTACTGCCCTATTTAATTCTTTACTGCATAGATATGACTTTGATGGTATGGGCAAACAGTGAAAATCAACAGCAAGTCTGTGCCATCTGCATCTACACTGTTCTTTTTATATTCATTGCTTGTTTCTGACCAAGAAGCAAACAGTAAAATTCCTGATCAGATGTGCAAGGATATGCTGGCTGATATAGATCTACACTATCCAAATATGTGATATACCTCTATGTATGAAGTAAAGGGTTTAAGGATGAATACCAATAACCTACCTGCCTGGTGCCTGTCAAATAAGGCAGGATTAGGGAAGTAATGATGTTTGTGAAAATAATGTCACATAAGTCAGAGAGGCTGGTGCTTTAAATAGTGGTGAAAATAATAAATAAACATTTTACACTATTTAATATAAACATAATAAACATAAGCCTATTCAAAATATCATTCTTGAAGTAGATCTTTTGCAAATAAGACGTTATGATAATTTTGTGCTGCTTCAGGGACAAAGTAGGGGAGGATATAAACAAAAGAATCCTGGCAAGCAGGAACATAAAAAAAACTGAACTTTCCATCCAAAATGAGGTATGTATATATACATCTGACAAACATTTTAATGATTTATGCATAATAACTTTGTGGAGCACAACCCTGATATTGCAGTGGGCCATTATTAAAGGAGGACAATCACTTGTTCAATGTTTTTACAAAAATATAAATTATACTTTAAGATTTTGTAATTCATGTAAAATATTGTTAATGAAACACAATATATTGAATATAAAAGATGAAAAAGTTAAAGATGTTTTACATGATAGATTTTCTGAAACTAGATTTACAACATAAATTGGTTACATAACTATATAAGCTTTTCATTTTGATGCAAAAATGCCCATGTGGTATTATGAATCTTTAGCACAATGTTTACCATGAATAATGAAAATTAGATGCAGTCATGCTCATGCTTATTTAAAGAATGCACAACTTAATGGGGATAGAATAAAAACAATCAGGGTTTTTTGCCGACATCTATCATAATTATTTAGAAATTATGACACAATTTTTTATCAGAAACATAAATATGCATAATGTACTTTAAATAAAATCAAGCAAATTTTTCAAGTTTGGTTTAATTCTAACAAGAAAAGTATAACACAGATGTGTTATATGTGGACGACATTTAAAAGAAGTTAGATGTTGGGTGTAAGAGTTCATGCAGGTGATGAATTGTTTTTAAACAAAGAAAGAATAAATTGATAATATATTGTTGTCATTTATTGGCAAAGGGTATTGAACGTTGAAGGATGTGCGTGTGTATTACATGTAGTTGTGGAACGTGTTGTATACAAGGAGTGCGGTTTGAAATGAAATATACCGGAAATGCTATGGCCTGGGGTTTATAATGAAATTTGTTTGCTGAACATTTACAAGTTTGCAGCAAAAGTAGTGAATGATTTGAAAACTTTATAGACACGAAATCACCTTCTTGGAAAACAGAAACCCACTAGAACCGTCAGTTTCAACATCAGAAACATTTGTAAACAAAGAACCATCATATATAGGTCACATTTACCTGCCAAAATCAAGTCACATGATCGCCAATATTCGTAAACAAAACACAAACTTCAATATCTGCCAAGAATAACCATCTGAACAATGTCTCTTACTACATGTACACTCTTTCTATAACTGCTTACAACAATAAACTTTCAATTCGCATATATTTTAATTCTAGAAAACACCAACTCATCGATCTATTTATATAACCGATATATATTTATACTCAATATATAGATCTATTTATATACTCAATTATAAATAGCTTCAGCTGGTACTTAACGTTCGCTAACGCTTAAAAGAAAACACAAATCTCATCGATCTCTTTTATAACCTGGCGCACATTCCCGATCAACAGTGATTTAGAAAACGAAACTATCTAGTAGATGTAGATAACAAAAACTTACCACAAACAATCCTATATGACTATATCCACTCGCACTACCTAATCATGTATACATGCTTTGCGTGCTGAACACCATCTTGGAAACCCAGAGGGGTCAGTTCAAAGTTATCTTGAGAAATCCCAACAATCAATTATCTTACTAAACCTACATGGAATTGCATCTTGGTCATGTAAATAGTTTGTTGACTTTATATATAAACATAAAACTTTTGCATACATAACCTACGACATAGTCCACAGAATCAAGAAACATAAAAAATACGTTGACATCTTCCTTCTTACTAATCGGATTTTCCTTGGGTAATACCGTACCGTTGTACATACAACATGGTTTCCGTTCAGTACTGAACAATCTAATATAAAGCCGGGCCACATGGTACTCAACATTCGCTATAAACCTCTATTTAAAGCCGGGCAAATCGCCGGAATAGTTGTACTATAATAAAGATCTTCAAGTAATAGTTACATAGTAATAATATATTATGACCCATAATTCGTCCAGAAAATTTTAATCTGAATTCAGATTTTGCACTTTTAAATGTAAAACATGTAAATAAATTTAAATGAAAACTTGCAAACTGATGTATATACCTCTTTTTACTGAGTGTTAGAATACAAATTACTCTTCGAAAAATTAAAAACTTCAAAGAGACAAAATTCATTGAAAAATTTCATTCTTGACCTCACTTATTCATATGTAACACTATTACCCCTTTTTATCTTTCAAGAAACTAACATTAACAACTACTTTATTCCAAATCATGCAGGACATAAATTAAAAATACAAATACTTCTTCTAATTAAATGTAAGTAAATTCGCAGCTACTTTAACTTAATTGCTATTTACATAATGTTACTGAACCCTAGACATAAAATGTTTCTGGTATTTGGGGCAATGAGCCGTACTTAATAACAAAGCAAACTTTTCTGTAAGGTTAAAAAGTTGACCTAATCATTATCTCTACCATCAATACTATCTAAGAATTTTAAATAGTCTGGTAAAATAATTATAAGAGACTAACAAACCACCTTCAATCAAGGCCATCTACTTTGTGTCCAATTTCAAGCCTTAAGGTTCCCAAAGAGTACAAAATGATGTGCCATCCAAAGGGAGCTGTAAAAATCTGCCATGCAAATAGTAAAGCTTATAAAGTTCAGATTATTATTTAAATAAATATTCTGGAAGAAAAAAATATGTAAGTACGAAAGATTAAAGGGAAAATTTGAAAGCCACCAAACACAACAAATATGCAAATACTGCAGACTTGGTCTGACTGGGCAGTAATGAAAATGCATATTACAGCCAGTACTGCCTAGCCTACAGCTTAATCTCTTCTAAAATCATAGAAATCCTTGACATTGTGAAAATATTGAGTTATGTATTCTTCATGACTGTGTTTAAATAGCAGATTGGTTTAAAGAAAAAATACATCATGCAAAACTGTCAAACAGAAAAAAGTAAACCTAGAACTTTTTGCATATTAAGTAACATTTAAAAAAATATTTGTCAGCTCATATAAACCCTTCTTTTAATTCAATTTCAATCTTCAGTCCCATTAAAACAGAAAATGCCATTTCAGTTGTAAGATTATACAGTTTATCTGACTATTCAACAAACTTTTATATAAACCATTTGTTAATTATAGTTAAGTTAATCTGGCACTAATGTATTTCAAAAATATTTTTTAAAATATTATGAATTCAATCATAACTAAATCTTCTCGATCCAGATCAAGTGGACATCTGAAAAAATATATTTCATAAAAATCAACAAAAATTATGCAATATTTGTCTTATTTCATATTCATTTTTGCCTGATGAGTACATAGTGACACTTCATTTATCTACTTGACATTTTTGCTCTTATTTCATATGACAAAATTTCAATTTCCAGCTCACCAAGGGGCCTGTCATTATAACAAGGTTTGGATACAAATTTTATCGTATTACAGTATTCTGTGTAAATATTGCTCTAGCGGATCCTCTCACACTGTTTCATGTTTAAATTAAAATGTATTAAAATTACAGGGTTCAAAATCTTGAATTAATTACATGTGTTCCACACTTGATGGAACTTTTAATGCATTAACAAAACAAGAAGAAGCCCCAGTGTGATGAAACCAGGTTTTCCTACTGATGTATTAATTGGGATATGTATAGTTGAACAGTTTCTGAGAAAAAGTTAACTTTAACAAAAACCATTACCAAAATTCTACAATTAAAAAAGGGGCATAACTATGACAAATCATACTAACCTATTCTGATAATTGCTACTGTGATGTCAGACAACCATATTAAGTTTCATGAAGATAAGTTACCAAAGAAATCAAGAAACCATGGCAGGCAGATCAGGGCCCCATCAGTGCCTATAATGGATCTTTGACACATGATTGGTTGAAACACAGCTAAGTCTCCAAACTGACCAATCACATTCTAGAATTTTAAAGTCCTCAATTATTTCTTAAAATTTATTCTCAACAACCCTGTAGCCCCGCTGAGGCACTCCAAGGCGTTTGCCTAATTGAATATTGGAGATTAAGTAACAAAAACATGCATTTTGAAAATAAAAATTACCGGGGTAGCATGCATCCAGACCCCTTCCCCAACCCCAAGAACAGCTTTGCCTCAGTATTTTTTCTGCTTGAGATATGGTCTTAATTTTAGGGATGTTTACAGTTAACTGATTATTATTTAGATGAACAATATAGTTAACCAGATTTATTGTGAAAAAATATTAAAATTCTTGTATAAAACCTAACTGTTGTTGATTTTTAATAATTTTTCTTCTACTTGTAATTTTAAATTTTCATTTTACCACATAATCCCCCAGAGGTGTCAAAATCAACACTATCCCTGACAATAACTGTGTTTTACAGGAGGCTTTATTACCCCTCATCATATATCACTGATTATTACATCATATATTAAGATTTTTTTCAGTTCTGAATTGATAAAAAATAGCAAATAAAAATGTCATCAACAATAAATTTGGATCATCTTTAACCCTTCCTTCAAAGCATACTGTTATATTAAAATTCCCATATAAAAAAATCAACATGAAAAAATATTATTATTTATTTATTTTATTTATTGGAATACGCCTTATATTTTATGATCTTATAAATTTGAAGCTAAGGTTACTCTCCTCAAACTGCAACTAAATACATAAAATGTATGACAAAGTACTTTTTTAAATGATCATTTTCAGATTAATTTGTCATAAAAACAATAAATAATAAGAAAATTTGTTTCAGTGATATATTGTTTTTATTTCTCTTGGGAACACCTAAAACTGTTTTGATTTTTTACTTGTAGCTATGTCACTTGTGAAAAGCTCAATTTTGTATTAAATTGTGAAATAACACTGAAATTTCACTGAACAAAAAAAACATCCTCTGTATAATTTATCAAAGATTTTCTGCAAAGTTGCTTTGTTTTACAAATTTATTAAACAAATTAAAACAGCTATTTCCAAAAAGATAACTTAACCCTTTCCTCTACATAATGCATTTTTATGCACGTGCGACAGCACATACATGCCTTCTGATCAGGATCTGCACTGGTCGCAGTATGGTAAAAAAATAACCTAACGAATCATAAAGCAAACAGTGCAGATCCTGATCAGACAGCTTGGGTGTGCCGGCTAATTTGCATCTACATTGTTCGACTACACAATAAAGGTATGTCTATGGAGGAAAGGGTTAAATGATGATTATAATTATTTAAAATATGTGTACATTTAAAAATCAAGTGATCTCAAACTTCGAGACACTATACACGACACCGATGCACATTAAATTAAGCATTTGCAATGATGGTTACTGTTAGCTAATGAAATTTTAACCCCAACTCAACTCTTTCAAAAAAGGTTCATCCAATGATACCTTAACCAGTTGGAGGACTTAATGGTTAACATGCTAGTGAAATGTCCCTACCACTAATGCATGAGGGTTTGTTGGTTGTTTTTTTTCAAATGAAGGGGTGTGGTAATCTCGCAACTGGTGTATTGAAATTTCGAAACAGTTTTTTGTTTACAGAAGATAAATCTATTACTGTAACAGTAATCCTGTCTGGAAATATGAG
This sequence comes from Corbicula japonica, assembly GCA_038501625.1. Lineage (NCBI taxonomy): Eukaryota > Metazoa > Mollusca > Bivalvia > Venerida > Cyrenidae > Corbicula > Corbicula japonica. The sequence goes on from JAZAYU010000040.1 coordinate 2,945,772, forward strand.
TCCTGCTGAAATCCAGTATGACTTTTTATGGAATCTAGAATATTTCAAGTATTTATAATATATTATTATACATTCACTCACATTAGCATATCTTTATATAAATTTTAAATGATGGCTTCTGCGCTCATTTGGCTAAACTTAAGGCTTCTTTTAATAGCCTACAGAACTGTTTCCTCACAACACAAATTCACCATGTATTTTGGCTGGTTTTATTACAGCAGACTTCCCGAAAGTTGTAAAAAAGTGTCGGACATTCGGTCAGACAAGATATGAAAATTTGTCGCACCGAAACAAATCCTGTCGGACCGAGATGTTACGCATAAAATATGATGATGTTAGGCATAAAATAAGATGCCATTTTGTGACCCCGAAATTACGAAATGGAAATAGGTGAAACCGGGCGAAATGTACTAAATGGTAGACTCTTACCCAGCCACAATCAGTAGTTTTCTGCTGAAGAATGGTCGTGCGCAGCGAAACAGTCAAACGAAAAGGCAGTGGTACGAATTGTCATGAAGACGAATACGTAAATTTTTGCAATCGATATCCTCACTTATTTCCCTCGGAATAGTCTCGAATCAAAACAGCGAGTAAAACTGTAATTTAGCGAATAAAATTTGAAAATGTTGATCAAATTTTTGCCGGACACTCGGTCCGACAACAAAGGAAATCACGTCGGACCGACCCAAATTTTACCGGACAGGTCCGACGGTCCGGCGACTTTCGGGAAGTCTGTTACAGTACAAATCAAAATCAATTGGACCTAAAAGCAAAACATTTTTATTTAAGGCCAGAATCAAATTTCTAACAAACCATATCAATGGTTCTTGCCATTTCACCCATGTTGGATAAAAGTCATCTCACATCTCTTATGCTAGGTTTACACTATGTTCATGATGACCACAGCAGACCCATTTGCCCAAAACATATTATTCCATGGGAGTTTGGCAAATTTTGTCCTAAAACATATTGCTCGATGTGATTTAGTCAAGTTTTGTCCAAATAAAACTGTGCTCCATGGGATTTAAATGGCCAGTTTTAGCCCAAACCCTAATGCTCCATGGGATTTCGCCAGTTTTGTCTCCATATCCAAGTTTGGTTAGGTTCTGCTTTGTTTCAGCATCCTTGACTAGCCGTTTGGATAAAGATGCCACTCTGAGGCAAACATAAGTTTTGGCAATAGTCTAAAAGGAATGCATGCATGTTGTTTCCCGGTCCGATGCATTCTGATCAGAACCCTTACTCTGTTCATCTTATCTTCCAAGTCTGACGCGTTTTTAGTGTTCTGTAAAGTTAACATCTGTGCCGTCTGACAAGGATCTTCATTGTTAACTTTTTAATATAGTGCATGATTCTGCCGGCTGATCTTGAACTACATTTATCACACAGGCAATAAAAATGCATATAAATGGAGTAATAGATAAGTTCTGATTAAAGGGCCACCAAACCAAACAGCAAAATTCCAACCACTCACCACTGCCAACATTGAAAGGTAATGAGCAATTATTGTATGCAGAAAATTTTAAAATACATCTCACCATGAATTGAAATCATTTGATTATTGCTTGCATTGTCACTATTTAATTTACACATTTACACATGACAAATTCTTTAAACTTTTGCACTCTGTTTTTAATTGAAGTATGTACATTAATTAACACATACCATTAATTAACACATACCATTAATTAATACATACCATTTACTGAATTTAATTATAGATTTTATTATCTTCTTTGTACTAGCCTATACTATTGAACTCTACTATTCTAAAAGCAAAGTGTGTTTATGAAACAGCACTGCCATGCTGGCTGATCTGGATCTACACTGTTCGACACCCAATAAAGACATAATCTATGGAGTAAACTCAGTAAATGGCTAGAAAAGCATAATTTATAATGTATAATCTGATTTAAGTTAAATTTTGGTGGGTTAGGTTTTGTCAATATCGCATATTATGTGAATTTAAACGTGAATTTAACTCTTAAGAAAAAATTGAATCACCATTAAAACCTCATATTGCAAGTGATGCAATATTTCTTTATATGGACATATTGCATTAAATATATAAAGTTAAATACACTGGTTTAATTGACATATTGATGAACACATTAGTTTAGTCAATGAGAGCACGAATGTATGTATGAATCAGCTAGAATTTGAATAAATTAGGCCTCCTGTTAATTAAACAAATAAAATTGTTATTAGTTTACCGGTAATTGAATTGATGCAAAGGAAAAAGAAACACCTTAACCCATTCCTGTATAGATACACCTTTATTACTAGGGCGAACAGTTTAGATCCAGATCAGCCGGCAGATCCGTGCTGTGTGATCAGGATCTAAACTGTTCGCTTTTTTTATTCATTAGGTTATTTCTGACCAAAATGCGACCAGTGCAGATCCTGATCAGACAGCTCGGATGTGCTCTGGATCTACACTGGTCGCACATGCGTAAAAATGCGTATATGTCCAGGAAAGGGTTAACAAGATTAAACATCTTTGAAAACAACACTTTAATAGTTGTGGTCACAAATTGTTTTTGAAGCATAATTAACTACAGTACATTACCAAAAACTAGATACCTTTTCAATAAATATAGGAATAACCATGCCGTAATTTTGAAGTTTGCGACGGTATACACAGATTTTAATGGTCGCAAATATTTTTAACGGCGAAGGCGCAGCCTGAGCCGTTAAAATGATTTAAGACCATTAAAATCTGTGTATACCGTCGCAAACTTCAAAATTACGGCATGGTTATTCCTATTCTAACCCTCTTCCATACAACCCTCAATCGGGCCTCATTCCATACGTTAAACGGGTACCATGTTCTATTTATCCGTATAGTAAACAACGGTACGGTATTACCCAAGGGAACCCGATTATCCATACGTCGGTGAGATTACCGACAGTAAACAAGTTAAATAAATCACAAATAGAGGTCAAAACTTCAACATTTTTATTACATCGACGTTTCGGCCATAATGCCTTCTTCAGGATTGTTTGTCATAACAGGAAATGACGTCAACGTCAAACGACAGTAAACAAGGAATTTTACGGTCGCAAATTTTCGCCATCTGACCAATCAGATTGCTCGAAATTTATTTAGTGGGTTAGAATTATAATTAATATTCAGTACAAAGTTTTAGATTTGATATCCTTCTATTCCATTAAGTACTGACAGTTAATTGAGCAAAGTTTAACGCTTTCCTCTATATATACGCATTTTTACACATGTGCAACCAGTGTAGATCCAGATCAACCGGCACATCTGTGCCGTCTGATCAGGATCTGCACTGGTCGCATTTTGGTCAGAAATAATCTAATGAATCAAAAAGCGAACAGTTTAGATCCTGATCAAACTGCATAGATGTACCGACTGATCTGGATATAAACTGTTCACCCATGCAATAAAGGTGTGTCTATGGAGGAAAGGGTTAAATCCTTTGTATGTATCTGCTATTGTGTGTTTCAATAAAAGGGCTATCACAACATGACTGTCTACTTATCCATAACTAGTTGTAACTATAATGTGTCCTCCCCCTCCCCATCCCCCTAAACAACAACAACAACAACAACAAAAACAAAACCAGTCATAATTATTTTAGCAGTACCCAGTAATTAATACAGTCACAGAGTAAGCTTTAATTATTTTTGAATTAGCACTATGTATATCTGCTACTAATCCAATGTTCTTAATTTATGTCATGCAAGAAAAAGATTAACAGGATTAGGAATAATAGAATTAAAAGTGCCTAAAATTTAGTCGAATAAGCCTATTACAGAGAAATCCTTGACACCTGATTCACAAACAAGGGATTAGTATGTCGGGCTGACCACGATAGAATCAACATGTCTTTCTGTGACAATTGAGAATGGCCATTAGACTAGGCTGTTCTTAGTTTCATGCAACAAAGTCAATCCTTTTATTCCCTGAAAGGGAAGTATTGCAAATTCATTTTCTTTGCGAGGTACAAATTTTATGGGTCAATTAAATTTAAAACTAAAACATGAAGAACAAATACTGCTCATCTCAGAATCCAGTCAAAATATTAAGATATTAAACAGAAACATCCATGCACATTGTTTTTTTCACATGACAAAAAGACAGTGTTTGATCTCCAATGACTTTGAGTTTAACTTGCTTTAGACAACCATGATCATAATTAAATTTCTGAAAAAAAAAATGAAAGTTAGTAATTCGATATACTAGATGGGTGGTCAGTTGGATACTTAATTCACGCTCTGGTAAGGAGCATAACTCCATCAAATGTGACCTTGACCTTAAGAATTCAAGATAGTGTTTTCATAAGCAATGTTATTGGAAAGTTTGTTATTTTGAGCAAGTTTGATTATCACTGGATGAAAAAAATGTGGCCTCCATCATATAAACAAATTTTTCCTTTGACTTGACCTTGACTCTAGATGACTCAGTTTCAATCCTGAGGATAAATATTCTGAGTAGGTTTGATGATAATCAGATAACCTTCATTGTGTAACAAAGTCTTCCTCATAAATGACCTAATGTGTTAGTTATAGAACCCAGATGACCTGTATTCAAAAGTATTTGAGGTATCATCCAAACAAACATTCTGACAATGTTTGATGATGATCAGATGTGAAATGTAGCTTGTATTGGTTTATAAAAACTATTTGCTTGGATTTTACCTAGTGACCTAGTTTTTTAGTCCCCAGATATCCCAGTTCATCTTCCTGTTTAGATTCCAAGTTTATAAGATATCTTTCAGACAAACAAGCAAGTCTGATGAAAGATGAGGTCTCCATCATGTTTACAAGATTTTGCTTGGATTGAACTTATTGATTTAATTTTGGAAACAGGATTACCTAGTTTCTGAGATACAAATCATACATATTCTGAGCTAAGTTTTGTGATGATTGAATAAAAATGTCACCTCAACTGTGTTAACAAGGTTTTAGTCTGACTTGACTTAACAACCTGATTCTGATCTCAAATAACCCAGTGTCAAATCTGTCCAAGATATGATCAAGATTAACATTGTGGGCAAGTTTGATGATAAATGGATGAGAATTGTGGCCTCCATCATGTTAACAAATAAGTTGACAATAGATGGATGATGCTGGACAAAACTTAATCACAAGTGTTCATATTGACCCGTAATAGTTCAAATGAGCTAAAGACTGGCAATATATAGAGATGCACACGAGGGCTACATCCACAACTGTTGTAACACTACTGAAGTAAAGAAGGAGTTACAACACTTTTTTAATAACAAAACAAGAAAAAATGATGTACATGAAAAACATGAAAATTAATGCTGAGCTGACTTAAGTTGTGCAAAACCATCTCTATAGTCCCTACTAAGAGGCATCATGCCAGAGTTTGTAACTCAGTGTTTAAAGTTCAAAATGGAAAAGGGGGCATCCTCTTCAGCTATCATGCTAAACCTTGGTAACCACATTATTTATTTCATAAAGTCGCCAAGTTACCAGCAAAACACTTCTTAAGTTAACTCTTTTCAAGTTAGGGATTTTGACATTGTTTGTTCAACTCTGCTGAAAGAACTACAAAAACTTTTCCATTAGGATACACTTAACCCTTTATTCCATAGATACATCTTTATTTCGTGGACAAACAGACTAGATCCAACTCAGCTGTCTGATCACGATCTACACCAATAGCTTTCAGATTCATTAGATTATTTCTGACCAAGCTGCAACCAGTGCAGATCCAGATAGGATGGCACAATGTGTTGCTTGATCTGGTTCTACATTAACCCTTTCCTTGATATATCTGCATTTTTACGCATGTGTGACCAGTGTAAATCCAGATCAGCCGGCACATCTGTGCTGTCTGATCAGGATCTGCACTGGTCGCATTTTGGTCAGAAATAACCTAATGAATCAGAAAGCGTACAGTTTAGATCCTGATCAGACGGCACAGTTGTGCCGGCTGATCTGGATCTAAACTGTCTGCCCTAGCAATAAAGGTGTATCTATACAGGAAAGGGTTAAACACACATTATTTTTGTTAAATGCATATATATGGAGTAAAGGGTCAAATATCTTTCCTTCTCTTTACTTTGTGAATTGGACAAAATTAAATGTTTCTTTTTACTAATGATTTAAAGAACCACATCAAAACTTCTTATAAATATTATTATTATTATTTTACGTAAGGCCTACGGCTTTCGCATGTATACTACAGCATATCGTTCTGACTAGTTCGATTAACTCGCGCATTTAACGAAATAAAAATCGTACGCAGCCCACATGATATACCGGAAGTGAAAGTAACACATGTTCATATTTGTTCTGGCATTCGAAGAGGACACTATTCTTGAGCTGTTTTAGTTACTGTTAGGTAAGTTTCGTAGTTTGTCGAGCTAACTAAGGATGTAGTCCTAGTTTATCATCTTTTTGACGTATTAGTTTGTATCTCTTTTGTTAATATGGGCTCTAAACGGGACGAAGTCTCGTTGCAATTGCACTACTCGGATGAAGATGGCACTTTTTCGGGTTTCTCCGATTGTGAAAACCAACAGCCGCAATTAAAATCTGTCGTGGTTTCAAAGGCCGCTCCGAAGGAGAAGGTGCCAGTTTCTAAAGAAAAAACACAGACTTTCAGTGAAAAGACACTTAGTTTAAACTCAAAGAAAAAAGGGTTGAGTGACAAGTCCAAATCTAAGTCCAGTTCCAGTAAAAGCTCTGGCAGTAAGCAAGTGGACTCTCTAGATATTTCTAAACTGTCACAGGCTGATATTTCCAAGTTGAGGGAACTTCTTGGAATTCAGCCAGAGCCTGGTAACATATGCTGAAGAGGCTGATGTTAACTGTGTTTTTGGCAACTCGCTAGAGAATTTGCCAAGGATGACGATTAGTGTTGATGCAAATGAGCTGTCTGATGGGGAATTACCACAGGACACTTTTGAAGGGGCTTTGCCTCATAATGCTAATGTGCAAAATAAAATTGATATGGCTGGTGCTTTGTTTGGAGAGGATCAAGAATGTGATGAGTGGGATATGCCACGCCTTAAGGCTCCAATGAAAGGCAAGCCCATTTCCGAGTCATTAGCAAAAATGATAAACATTGCATGTACAACACAGTGTGAGACTGATTCTTTGATCACCAAGTATAGTGTTCCAGAAAATTGTGATTTGGTCTCCCCACCATTGGTGAATAGTGAGATTTGGAAAGTTATGAGCAAGAGATTTCAGTCACAAGACAGGCTAATTGTTCAGACTCAAAATTTGGTCGCTGCCTGGATGACCCCTATTATCAAATTAGCAGAGCTATTGAAGTCTCAAATTTCGGCAAATGCTGAAGCTACATCGTTGTTATTGGACGCACTCACGCTTATTGGGCAGGTACAGTTTAACCTGTCGGTCAGAAGACGATATATGATCGGACCAGCTTTGAAGAAGAAATATTATCCGTTGTGTAATGTTTCACAGCCAGTTACCACCAAATTATTCGGGGATGAAGTGGCTAAAGAGATTAAAGCATGCGATTCTATGGCTTATCTTAGCAAGTATAATAACAACGACCAATCAGGCCGAGGGCGAGGTGGTTGCAAATTCCCATAAAGAGGTGGTCACAGAGGTGGTTTTAACTATGGTGGTCAGAGATACCAACCTTACCCTCAAAGGGGCCAGTATAGGGTAGGCTTTAGGAACAACAGTCGGGATTTCAAAAAGCCTGCTGAAGCTACGCACCCAAACCCAAACGAGTAAATACAGTACAAGAGGTATGTCATGTTGGTAGACTTAAATACGGTGTTACCAACTGGTTGAAAATAACACAAGACCAGTGGGTTATTGATGCTATTTCTGGTTATCGTATTGATTTTGATTCACAGCCTTTTCAGACTAGGATACCAAATGAAATTCCCTTCAGTAAAGAGCAGAGGCAAATTGTAGAAATTTTGCATGAAAAAGATGAATTTATTTCTACAATATTTATTGTTCCTAAATCAAATGGGAAATTTCGCCCAGTTATCAACCTTAAATATCTCAATGAATTTGTTCACTATGATCATTTTAAACAAGAGACACTGAAAGTTGTTTTAGATCTTTTGCAAGAAAATGATTTCATGACGTCCATTGCTTTGCAAGATGCTTATTTTTCTGTACCAATACACAAAGATTTTCAAAAGTATTTAAAGTTCAGTTTGGGTAACCAACTTTTAAAGTTTGTTTCTCTTCCGTTTGGCCTGAAATCTGCCCCCTATGTATTTACCAAGATTTTAAAGCCAGTTTTTGCCTGGTTCAGACATCAGTATATAAGATGTTCATACTATATTGACTATTCCTTAAAGAAAGGGCTGTATGTCAAAACAATACAACTACTATGGTTCAAACTTTAGAACAGTTAGGGTTTGTTGTTAACCAGCAAAAGTCTGCATTGGTTCCAACACAGATAATAGTATTTTTTGGTTTTATTATAGATACAGTCGAATTTAAAGTCTTTCTTACCGAAGTCAAATGCGTGGAGACACTGGTTTGTTTGGAATATGCTCAGGTTTGCAAATCCCTATCAAACAACTGAGATTATAGTGTTAGATTATTTGTTTTACTTGCACAAACTTGGCAGATCCTATTCCGTTTTGAATACGCACAGAGGCATGTTGTTAAACACTCTTCCTTTCTTCGGTAACAAGTGGTGTAATAAGTGTAATTTAATAAGTTGTTTTATGAGAGGTGTTTTCCTTAAAAACACACCATTGCCTAGGTATGCATTCACATGGGATGTGATTGTGTTTTGAAGTATTTATCATCTTTATTCCCCTTGTATACTCTTCCTTTGAAACTTTTGACTTACAAAGTGGTTTCTCTAGTTGCCCTGGCTACTGCCCCCAGGGCACAGACTTTAGTTTCTATGAACTTGGATTATATGTTGAAGAAACGACATGCCATGATTTTTTCCTTTCCTGGTTTGTTAAAGACTTCTAGGAGTGGTCATTCCTATTCATTGAAGATTGAACATTTTAAAGATGAAAAGTTGTGCCCACTGCACACATTGGTTCATTATTTAAATGTGACAAGACGTGTAAGGTTGACTAGAAGTGTATTTATTTCTTATGTTACTTATAAAGGTGTGACTATCAGCTAGATGGTTTAAATCTGTGTTACTTTTGTCTGGTATTGACATTAGTAAGTTTTCAGCACATTCTTTTAGAGGTGCATTATGCACAACGGCATTAAGTAATGGTTGTACATTGCAGAAAATTCTCAACGCTGCGGATTGGTCAGGTGATAAGAATTTTAGAAAATTTTACAGTAGACATTCTGTAAGTAATGACAGTATCTCTTTTACAGAAGCAGTGTTAAAAAAGTTATAGTTTAAGTAGTGCTGTAATGATAAGGGTATTAAATGTTTTGCTTGGAAATGTTTTGTTGCTCTTTAAAGATGCTGTAGTATACATGCGAAAGCTGTAGGCCTTAAGTAAAATAATGTGCCCTCATCCAAGCTTTAGTGAAGGATGAGGGGCATTATTGAAGTAAGGCCGGAGGCTGAGCATGTATACTCCCACCCTTAGTGTACTATGGATTAAAGTTATACTTTCATTGTTGAATTTCTTATTGCCCACCCTTGATTAATTACAACAAAACATTTATCCTTTGAAGTATGAACATGTGTTACTTTCACTTCCGGTTTATCACGTGGGCTGGGTACGATTTTTATTTCGTTAAACACGCGAGTTAATCGTACTAGTCAAAACGATATGCTGTAGTATACATGCTCGGCTTCCGGCATTACTTCAATAATGCCCCTCATGCTTCACTAAAGCTTGGATGAGGGCACATTTTCTTCAATCCTTTTTTGCAAATATACTTGTGTTTTTCGCATGTGAGACCAGTGTAGATCAAGATCAGTCGGCACATCCATGACATCTGATTCGATTTATACTTTTTGCTTTTTGACAAATTAGGTTTATTTAACAAGAAGAACAGTGTAGATCCAACTCAAACAGCATGGATGTACTAGCTGATCTGGATCTACACTGTTTGCCCATATAATAATAGGTGTTTTCATGGAGTTTAGGGTTAATCTAAAAAATAAGGGCTGCTTTTTTGATCCACAAACAAGAAGACTTTGTTTTGCCAATTAGTGAGTGTAATGACTGCCTGACAGAAGCACCAGATTTTTGCTGTATCATCACAGCACCAATACAGAACAGGAGTAATTCTGTGTTTTTTCCCATCACTTTATCTTCTGGATTTAACTTCTGCTAATTTCACACCCAGGCAAATCAAATGCCAAGAAATTGTTCCCAACAAATTAAACTTTTTACCACAGCATTGCACATTTACAGATTGTAAACAACTTTAAAGGACACATTTCCGATCAAAGAAATAGTTGAAATTGTAACTGTATACATTTCGTTTGGTCGGGTATATTTGCTTTGAAAAGTACAAAGTATCAATGCATGCAGGTGGCACATCAGGATTATGGTTAATGCATTTTACCTATCGAATAACAATAATACATTTCTGACCTCGGCTTTGAAGGCAAACACTTATACTTGCTTACCTTCTTATTAAATGCACATCTTCTGGTTTATATCTTATTGATGCACAACATTCATGCAATGAAATTCTATTTCAATCAAATTTTCAATTAAACAGAGAAGAATAGTATAAATCTTTCATGAACAAGCCAATTTCTATGCCTTTATATTGGAGGGTATATAACATCACTTAAATGCAAACTCTTAACTGAAGCACAAAAAAGAATCGGGCAAACCCCCAAAATTAATTTAATATGAAAACTTTTTTTCTGCCTTGTAGCAGATATCTCAGTGATATGTGATTTTCCTGATTTGTTTGCACATGCTTGTGTGCATGGTGAAAGATACAAGATTACGGCATGTAAATTACATTCTCCCTGCATTTCTATTGTCGAAAGAGCTTTTAGAAACAGCTAGTACCTTCTGCATTAGATTTTCTTTTCCTAAGTGATTACCAATAGGGTTAAATTTTAACTCTACCAATATGTTTTCTTTGCAACTAATGTAGATCATCATTAACTGTAGACCCAAATCTGCCTCCACGTTCACACATTGTAAACTGTGTCAATTATACCTTCTGCTTTTTATTCACCACCACACCCAACCTCCCCCACCCCACCCCCACACTCCTGACCTCCCCTTCCGCTCTCGTGATTAAGACTGGGAAACTTAATTAACATTCTTTGACCTTTTCCAGCAAGGGTTAAAATTTAATTATTTTATTTAATTTGTTGGGTTTTTAAGGATTCTGAGTCTATTATGAATAGGTAAAGGGGTGTTCCATCATACTTTTTAACATTCCATATATAAATCCGGCTAAGCATCCATTGAACATTCATGCCTGCTCTATCTTTACAGATGTTGTTTAATTAAGAGTCTAGGTTAGCACACCATAAAAAACAAAGACAATCAAGTTTTCACTTATTTGAAAATTGCAAAGTTGGACCATGCACTTTAATTAAAGAATTCAATCCAGTAATTCACTCTTAATTTGGTGATCAAAGGAGAGAATCAACTGACCTGATTAATGCCCCCCCAAAAACTAGATGGACTCTAGAACTGTGTAAGAGGGGAAAATGGATAAAAATACAGAAGTCATAGAGCTATGGTTCCTAGACCTGTACATCTTCTGATTGTCCGTTTGTTATATATTGGCGTTAATGTAATACATGTACCAAGTTTCATTTAGTTCCTCTCAGCAGTTGATAAGATACAATCAGACAAGCAATGATTCTGCAAATACTGAGGTTCAGTTAAATGGTTTCTGGTACACTGCAAATCTTCTCATCAGCCTTCATTTTAATTTAAAGTTTCATTTTACTCCCTTTAAAACACAATCTTTATACATTGTTCAAAGTTTCATTAAGTTTCCCCAGCAGTTTTACAAATGAGCTCTTGATACCTTTTTATATGTAAAGAGGGACATAACTTATCTTCAAACGCTAATGTCACGAGTTACAGTTTGTATGCACTGTATTCCAAAATAGTAACCCCTCATTTCACCTATGCTTTTTGGCTGTGTGGAAGGCTGCTTTTCTGTGTGTGGCTATTCCTGATATGCATGTTTCTCTTTTTTTCATTGCCCATCATCATTATTCCAAATTTTACTAAGTTCCCTCAAACAAGTTTAAACAAGCAAATTCGTTGAATTTATATCCCCCGCCGAGTACTGGTTATTACTAACACAACAGCTGAAGTCATAGGGCTTTATTTAGATATTTATTATGGATGGCAAAAAAGGTGAAAAAAAAACTTCAGATGGTGAAAAGGGTTGGGCAGCTCACCAGAATATAAAAATGAGACAAAAAGTCTTCAAGTTGTTGAAATGAAGAATGCAGTAGTAAAAATATAGTGCTGTATTTAAAAGAAATCTATGCAGAAGTTGCATAGAAGTAGCATATAAACAAATACTACTCTATATGCATAGTGCATAACTTATCAAAGGGTCATAACTCTGTGTTAAACGGTCAGACCAGAACAGGACAACAATATGGGCATCTTGTCTTGGTATTGATGGTTTCCATAGATTCCTGCTGAGAAATAGCAAGGAAACAAATACTGCTCTACCAGCAAAATGCATAACTTATCAAAGGGCTATAACTCTGTGTTAAAGGATCTGACTGAATCAAGATGACAATATGTGCGTCTCCTCTTGGTATTGATGGTTCCCAGAAAGTTTCATTAAAATCCATCCAGTAGTTGCAGAGAAATAGCGTGGAAACAAATTCTGCTCTATTTGCATAAGGTATAAGTTATCAAAGGGCAATAACTCTGTGTTAAACAGTCTGACCGAAACAAGATGACAAAATGGGCATCTCGTCTCAGTATTGATGTTTCCCAGAAAGTTTCATTTCAATCCATCGAGAAGTTGAAAAGAAATAGAGCGGAAACAAATACTGCTCTATTATGCATAAGTCATCAAAGGGCAATAACTCTGTGTTAAACAGTCTGACTGGAACAAGACAACAATATACACATCTCTTCTTGGTATTGATGGTTCTCAGAAAGATTAATTGAAATCCATCCAGTAGTTGCAGAGAAATAGAGGAAAAGAATACTGTTCTATAATATGCATAATGCATAAGTTATCAAAGGGCCATAACTGTGTTAAATAGTCTGACAGGAACAACAGGATGATATGCACATTTCCTCTTGGTATAGATGGTTTCAAGAAAGTTTCATTGAAATCCATCCAAAAGTTGCAGAGAAATAGCGCGGAAATAAATACTGCTATATATGCATAATGCATAAGTTATCAAAGGGCAATAACTCTGTGTTAAACAGTCTGACTGGAACAAGACCATGACATGCGCATCTCTTCTTGGTATTGATGTTTTCCAGAAGTTTCATTGAAATCCATTCAGTAGTTGCAGAGCAATAGCATGGAAATGAATACTGCTATATATGCATAATGCATAAGTTATCAAAGGGCCATAACTCTGTGTTCAACAGTCTGACTGGAACAAAACGACAATATGCGCATCTCCTCTTGGTATTTATGGTTCTCAGAAAGATTCATTGAAACCCATCCGCTAGTTACAGAGAAATAGCGCGGAAACGAATACTGCTCTATATGCATAATGCATAAGTAATCAAAGGGCAATAACTCTGTGTTAAATGATCTGACCGAAACAAGACAATGATATGCGCATCTCCTCTTGGTATAGAAGGTTTTCAGCAAGTTTCATTGAAACCCATCTGCTAGTTACAGAGAAATAGCGCGGAACAAATACTGCTCTATATGCATAATGCATAAGTTAATGAAGGGCAATAACTCTGTGTTAAATAGTCTGACCGAAACAAGACAAAGATATGCGCAACTCCTCTTTGTATAGATGGTTTTCAGCAAGTTTCATTGAAATCCATTCAGTAGTTGCAGAGAAATAGCGCGGAAACGAACACTGCTCTATAAGCATAATGCATAAGTTATCAAACGGTAATAACTCTGTGTTAAATGGTCTGACTGGAACAAGACAACGATATACACATCTCTTCTTGGTATTTATGGTTCTCAGAAAGATTAATTGAAATCCATCCAGTAGTTGCAGAGAAATAGAGGAAAAGAATACTGTTCTATAATATGCATAATGCATAAGTTATCAAAGGGCCATAACTGTGTTAAATAGTCTGACAGGAACAACATGATGATATGCACATTTCCTCTTGGTATAGATGGTTTCAAGAAAGTTTCATTGAAATCCATCCAAAAGTTGCAGAGAAATAGCGCGGAAATAAATACTGCTATATATGCATAATGTATAAGTTAACAAAGGGCAATAACTCTGTGTTAAACAGTCTGACTGGAACAAGACCATGACATGCGCATCTCTTCTTGGTATTGATGGTTCTCAGAAAGATTCGTTGAAATCCATCCAGTGGTTGCAGAGAAATAGCTCGGAAACGAATACTGCCCTATATACATAATGCATAAGTTATCAAAGGGCCATAACTCTGTGTTAAATGGTCTGACCGAAACAAGACAACGATATGCGCATCTCCTCTTGGTATAGATAGTTTGCAGCAAGTTTCATTGAAATCCATTCAGTAGTTGCAGAGAAATAACGTGCAAACGAATACTGCCCTATATACATAATGCATAGGTTATCAAAGGGCCATAACTCTGTGTTAAATGGTCTGACCGGAACAAGACGACGATGTGCGCATCTCCTCTTGGTACTGATACTTCCTACAGAGTTTCGTTGAAATCAATTCAGTAGTTGCAGAGAAATAGCGCAGAAACGAATACTGCCCTATATACATAATGCATAAGTTATCAAAGGGCCATAACTCTGTGTTAAATCGTCTGACCAGAACAAGACGATGATATGCGCATCTCCTCTCAGTACTGATACTTCCCACAGAGTTTCGTTGAAATCCATCCAGTGGTTGCAGAGAAATAGCCCGGAAACGAATACTGCCCTATATACATAATGCATAAGTTATCAAAGGGCCATAACTCTGTGTTAAATCGTCTGACCGGAACAAGACGACGATATGCGCATCTCCTCTTGGTACTGATACTTCCCACAGAGTTTCGTTGAAATCCATCCAGTGGTTGCAGAGAAATAGCCCGGAAACGAAATTCGGACGGACACCGTGACACCGTGACGGACGGACAACGCCAAAACAATATCCCCCTCCCGATTTCATCGGCGGGGGATAAAAAACCCATAAAACATCAAAGGGAAATAATTCTGCTATTACCAAAGATAGAGTAATTGCCATCATGCACTGCACATCATCTCATACTCATTATCAATATATCATTATTCTTAGTTTCATTCAGTTCATTTTTTCAGTATTATGTATAAGAACATATGATCTGGGCTAGCTTTTTGTATAATGAAAATACAAAGGATAATTCTGTAAATACTTAAAAGAAATTAAGTAAATTAAAAAAATATCAACAACTAAAAATGTCAAAAATATCACTGCAGACATGTTTTGCCATGGCGAGGCTCAAATGTGATTAGTGATGAATATTTGCCTGATGTGCAATATTTCACAGACATTCCTTTCCTTTTGTTAAAAAATATGAAAAAAGGGAATTCTTTGTCACACCATAACTCTAATAAAAGCATTGTACTCCATGAATACACCAGTCCTGTGATCACATGAGCAAACAGTGTAGATCCAGCACATATGTGCCATTTGATCTGGATCTACACTTCTCACTTCTTGGTCAGATACACCCTAATCAATCTAAAAGCAAACAGTGTAGGACCTTATGAGACTTGTGTCATCTGATCAACAATGTTTTCACATGCCATAAAAGTCACATCTTTTGTGTTAACACGGGTCTTTACTCCATATATAATTATGCCTTTTATCGCTAAGGCAACCAGTGTAGATCCAGATCAGCTGGCACATCCATGCCATCTGATCAGGATCTACATTGTTCACTTATTGGTCAGAAATAACCTAATGAATGAAAAGCAAACAGTGCAGATCCTGATCAGATGGCACAGATTTTCCAGTTGATCTGGAACTACACTGTTTGCCCATGGGATTACATGTCATATCCCATGGAGTAAAAAGGTAAACCCTGGATCAAAATGATTGTGTTGGTGCGTTTTAGTTTGCACTGAAAAATCACAATAATTTCTTCAAGTAACACTATCCTATTAATTAAACATGTTAAATAGAAGTGTAGGTGTTTATAGAATTGAGAAACACCCTTTCTGACTAGTGCAGGATTTTTTGTTGATAACCTGCAGTAAACAGTACTTGTAATATCTACATTGCCGAGAACTTTATCAAGTCAAAAATTCAGGGAGACTTTCACTGACATTCATATCTGTTCCCAAGATCATAAAACTAAATCTTGAGACCAGTTTAAAATCTCAAGCATCTGATTGGCTGAAATGGCTGAAATGGCAACTTAATGGCAACTGGTCGCCATTTCAGCCAATCAGATGCTTGAGATTTGAGACTGGTCTCCAATCATAGTTTTATGATTCTGGGCCCTGAAATGATCCCAAGAATTAACCCTTAACCTCCTTAATTAATGTCTGAGGGAAGCAACATTTAACACACACCCTATACTCTGTGGAATATGGCTGTTGCCCATGGTTGAACAGTGTAGATCCAGATCAGCTGGCACATCTGTTCCAACCAATCAGAATCTACACTGTCCACTTTTTTATTAATTACGATATTTCTGACCAATAAGCAAACAGTGTAGATCCTGATCAGATGGCATTGACATGCTAGCTGATCTGTATCTACACACTGATCACACATTCAACAAAACCAGAAAAATAGACTAAAGCATTAAATAATATTTACTAAACTTGTTTTATATGACAAGCAAACTTAATTTGGCGTTAATATCTAAAGACTGCACATAGATCACCAGTCAGCTGTCCAAATGCTTGTAGCAGCTTGACAGTTGCCACAGCTTCAGCATGTCTTAACTATGATTTACTCATATTTGATGATCATTTTATGACAGCAATCAGCAATAATATTACTAACTGTAGACACTTAACAGTGTAAGAACAAGAGTTGACAATGTCTGAAAGATTTACTTTCATGCTTTGTTTTTAACTGTAATACTCCATATATATATATGGTCTTGGTCAGAAACCTAAATAATTTAAAAGCACAGTGTAGAACCTATAAGACAGCATGCAATAATGGTGTATTTATAAGAGATAATACCAAAGTAAACTCCTCCATATATATGCATTTCATCCCAAGTGTAGATCCAGATCAGCTGACACATCCATGCCATCTGATCAGGATCTGCACTGAACACCTTTTGATAGAAGCCTATTAAATAACTAGAAATGTGTCCATAGGACACGGATGCCCCCGCTACGCATGTTTGTCATGGTGAACATTTATGCCAAGTTATTTTAAAATCCAATAAGTAATAACAAACTCACAGACAAGAAAATTCTGGTTTTAGTAATAGTGACCTTGACCTTGGACCTACAGGCATTGTACTCAACACAACGCCTTGTCATAGTGAACATTTGTGCCAAATTGTTTTGAAATCGTTCTGTTAATAACGAAGTTACAGCCAGTACAAGAAATTTCTATTATTTGTAACAGTGAATCTGACCTTGGACCTACAGGCATGGGTATTGTACACAACACATCGTCTTGATATAATAAACATTTATACCGAGTTATTTTAAAATCCGATAAGACATAACAAAAACAGAGCAGACAAGATTTTTTAAGAAATTCTTTTTAAGTAACAGTGACCTTGACCTTGGACCTACAGGCTTGGGTATTGTCACGACACACTGTCTTGATATGGTGAATATTTATACCAAGTTATTTTAAATCCATTAAAAAAAAACAAAGATACAGAGCGGACAAGATTTTTCCAACAAAATTCTATTTTTAGTAACAGTGACCTTGACCTCTGACCTTTAGACATGGGTGTTGTACACGACACATTGCCTTATCATGGTGAACATTTGTGCCAAGTGATTTTGAAATCCCTCCATTAATAAGGAAGTTACAGCCTGGACAACAAAATTCTATTTTTAGTAACAGCGACCTTGACCTTGGACCTACAGGCATGGGTATTGTACGCAACACACCGTCTTGATATCGTGAATATTGATACCAAGTTATTTTAAAATCCATTAAGAAATAACAAAGTTACAGAGCGGACAAGATTTTTCCAACAAAATTCTATTTTTAGTAACAGTGACCTTGACCTTGGACCTACAGGCATGGGTGTTGTACGCGACACACCGCCTTGTCATGGTGAACATTTGTGCCAAGTTATTTTGAAATCCCTCTATTCATAAGGAAGTTACAGCCCGGACAAGAAAATTCTATTTTTAGTAACAGTGACCTTGACCTTGGACCTACAGGCATGGGTGTTGTATGCGACACACCGTCTTGATATGGTGAATATTGATACCAAGTTATTTTAAAATCCATTAAGAAATAACAAAGTTACAGTGCGGACAAGATTTTTCCAACAAAATTCTATTTTTAGTAACAGTGACCTTGACCTTGGACCTACAGGCATGGGTGTTGTACGCGACACACCGCCTTGTCATGGTGAACATTTGTGCCAAGTTATTTTGAAATCCCTCTATTCATAAGGAAGTTACAGCCCGGACAAGAAAATTCTATTTTTAGTAACAGTGACCTTGACCTTGGACCTACGGGCATGGGTATTGTACGCGACACACTGTCTTGATATGGTGAACATTCATACCAAGTTATTTTAAAATCCAATAAGAAATAACAAAGTTACAGAGCGGACAAGATTTTTCCAACAAAATTCTATTTTTAGTAACAGTGACCTTGACCTTGGACCTACAGGCATGGGTGTTGTACGCGACACACCGCCTTGTCATGGTGAACATTTGTGCCAAGTTATTTTGAAATCCCTCTATTCATAAGGAAGTTACAGCCCGGACAAGAAAATTCTATTTTTAGTAACAGTGACCTTGACCTTGGACCTACGGGCATGGGTATTGTACGCGACACACCGTCTTGATATGGCGAACATTCATACCAAGTTATTTTAAAATCCAATAAGAAATAACAAAGTTACAGAGCGGACAAGATTTTTCCAACAAAATTCTATTTTTAGTAACAGTGACCTTGACCTTGGACCTACAGGCATGGGTGTTGTACGCGACACACCGCCTTGTCATGGTGAACATTTGTGCCAAGTTATTTTGAAATCCCTCTATTCATAAGGAAGTTACAGCCCGGACAAGAAAATTCTATTTTTAGTAACAGTGACCTTGACCTTGGACCTACGGGCATGGGTATTGTACGCGACACACCGTCTTGATATGGCGAACATTCATACCAAGTTATGTTAAAATCCAATAAGAAATAACAAAGTTACAGAGCGGACACGATTTTCGAACATACACACACACTGACACACTGACACACTGACACACCCACACACAGCCAGGGTGAACACTATATGCCCTTCCGCCATTACATGGCGGGGGCATAACACACACTGACACACTGACACACCCACACACAGCCAGGGTGAACACTATATGCCCTTCCGCCATTACATGGCGGGGGCATAAAAAGTGAACAGTGTAGATCCTGATCAGATGGCATAGATGTGCCAGCTGATCTGGATCTACACTGTCTGCCCATGCTATATAGACGTACATATGGATAAAAGGGTTAAGAAATTAAATATGTTCTATTTTTTTTTATATATGCCACTATGCTCTTAAACATTTTCTTTTAAATAATTCTCTCATGAATAACAATTTTCAGTAAACTGTTCAAAGTTTGATTTTCTGGCATCATAAAATAGCTGTCCCATTCAAATACTCATCGATCAAGCCAAAAAGCATTTGTTAATCGGTTAGTTCCCTAATCCTTAACAAGTGTCTGAACTGAAATGAAAACACAGTTAATGTGCAAATTGAATATTTTCATTTCAAATCAACCAGTGTTAATCTTTTAATTTGTTTTACCAGCAAAACGAATAGACTTCAATTTATTCAAGCTGCAAGATATGTACTCTTCCTATAGATCAGACAGATCATGGAGTAAATTAAGTCCAAATGCACTTAGAGCCTTAATCATTTTAAAATTTTTATTATTAGATTAAATTAGCACCTGCAATATTGGACATTTAAAAGGTGGTTTAGCCTCAACTCCATATACGGGAAGCTTTTATGGGTTTTATTGGATGTGCCAATAGTGTAGATCCAGATCAGCTTGAACATCCATGCCATCTGATCAAGCACTACACTGCTTGCTTCTTGATCAGAAATAAACTAATGAAACAAAAAATGAAACGGTGTAGATACAGATCAGCTGGAATAATGCCATCTGATCAGGATCTCAATTGTTTAATAAACATATAGATCTATTAGGTTCATATTTTCTGATCAAGAAACAGTGTAGATCCTGATGACAGAACTAACTGCCAGCTGAACTGGATCTTAAATGTTCACCCACACAATAAAAGTGAAGAGTTAATAATTGATATATTTTATTCAAACCTGATTACTATCTTTAATGTAATAAGTATATAAAGTCTCTAACCTAATGTTCAATAATGGTCTGTATGACGAACTTAATTAAATAACCACCGATAATTGAAAGTATATTAATGTATTTTAAGATTTCTATCTTGAAGCTTAATAAACATTACAATGTTAAAAGGCTGACAACAAACTATATCTACTCTGCAGCAACTTTTGACCATACGGTTAATTTTCATTGACAGGATAATCCGTTGGCAAAGCTTAGATTTTATCTCATATTTAACTTTTCATTAGTACAAATTAAAATGTCTAGATTTCTGCCAGATAAATCAGATTGCCCCATTAAGAACCTTTGATCATGTAACATCTAATACTTATTCCCAGTAAGTTGCTAAAATTATTAAAAGTTGTGGACACTATGACATGTTGTACTTTGTCTTCTAAGTTTCATCACACTTTCGAAATTTTTCACTTTGTTGCACATACTACAGAATAAATTGAAGTTGTATTTAATTATGATCAATCAAAGAAAGTATCTGTATCCTGACTTCTAATTACAGTTTAAATTTAAAACTACAACAGAAGATTTATTTAAATCTACTGCATACATACAAATTACATGGCTTTTGTGAACAGGGAAAATCCAGATCAGCTGGCATCATCACAGGATCTACAGTTTGCCTCCAGAGTCAGGTTATTTCTGACCAAGAAGTGACCAGTGCAGATCAAATGGAATGGATGTTTTGGCTGATCTGGATCTACACTGGTTGTGCACATGATAAAACCCATCGTGAGTCAAGGGTTTACAATAATTATATTCTGTAATATCGGAACCTGAAAAAAATCAAATTCATTGAATGGTACTGACAAACCTATTTGAGTAGAGTAGTTAAGGGCATTCCTGCTAGTTATAATTTTATGTATTTTCTCAGTTTTAAGTTTTAACATAGCAAAGCTGCATTTAAGATATATTTTTATGCTTACATTCAGTGTTAAAAGTTGACAATATTCAAACATTTAAAATTATTCTTTTTTTTTTAAGACTTTTATATCATCAGTCCCTAAACAAGAGGCAATTTGGCAAGGCTGTGCCTGCTGATTTGGACCCACTTTGCAGGCCCATGCCATCTTAAGACATATTTAAGGAGGAAATAGTTATGAAACAACAATATCTTATAAATGTCATTTTTAAAAGCATTTTTTCACCAACAATATTGGATTAATACTTCACTCTCAGTGAATGCACATCTTCTTGTCTGCAAACACATTATCTTATCATTACAAAATTGAAAATAGAATTTCCATTACTTATGCATTAATGTCAATCTCTCGATGTCTGTTTCTCAGCGAAAATTTGCCAATAAATAATCGCTTAGAAATTGATGATTAGAAAGAAACCAGCAAGTTCTTCCATGATGTTTGACCCCACAGCTTTAATCCCATTTGCAACCAGTGTAGCTCATGTTTACAGCAGGTAACATAACAAAGTTCGCAAATTTAAAGCAAAAAAAATATAAATGACAGAAAGAGCAGACAATAAATCATGGAATGCAGAATATAGTCATCAATTTTTTTTCTTTCATGAAATATTTTATATTAGCATTTAAATCCAAATAAACATGTTAAAACAGGTGTGCATAATCCATGCCATCTGATCTAGATCTACATCAGTCTTTTCTTGGTCAGAAATAAAACAATGAATAATATTATGAACAAAAACTTAGAAACTGCATTAAATAATGCAACTCAAATGGCAGTAATGCTATAATACATACAAAAGCGTACATCTGAATAAAGCAACATTTCAATTTTCATCTTACAGCTTTTATTTAACCATAATGTTCCGATGATTACTGTGTCCATAATGTGTCATTTAGGACCTTTGATCAAGTTGCATTAAATTCTTATTCCCAGTAAGTTGCTAAAATTATTAGAAAGTTGCTTACACTGTGATATAACTCTTTCTTATTGCACTTGTTGTACTTGTTGTATAGTGTTTTTGCACTGAGGTGATGACATCTTATACTTTGTATTCTAAGTTTCATCACACATACAACAGAAGATTTATTTAATGCTTTACTCCATAAATACAAATCTTATGGTAAGGACAAACACTAGATTAGCCATCTGATCAGGATCTACACAGTTTGTTTTTAGATTTCTGACCAAGAAGCGAACAGTGCAGATCCATATGCATAACAGCTGATGTGGATATACACTGGTCACACACATGGAATTATTAAGTGCAGGGTTAATGAAAATTGTAGACATTCTAAAAGTCCCTACCCTTTAATATTTCACTTGCTTGATTTTTTTGCCAAAAAAATAATCAAAATAAATAATAATAATAATAATAATAATAATAATAATAATAATAATAATAATAAAAATAATTTTTACATAAAAAAAATTGTATAGATGTTTACAATTTCTTATCATTTATATCCAATTTTCCAGTAGTAAATGCCTGTCATCAAAATAATTCACCAGGAATATTAAAATTCATACGAGCTAACTGTTTTTATTTTTGGGGGCGTTAAAAGTATTATGTGACATAAAAAAACAACAACGCTATTGCAATAGTTGCATATGCACCTATCTAAAATTTTAAGTAAATTGATGAGATGTGTATTTTCAAATCTTATCATGCTAATGACTTACAGGTTACATCAGCTTTTAATGAACATATATCAACACAGCATTTTTTACGTAATTTATTCCCAATTATTTGATAAACGATAAAATGTTTTACTGATGTTTAAAGCTAAATGCTTACAGATTTTTTAAATAATTATTCAAGATCTGAGAGAGTAATGTTTTCACATACTGGGGGGTAGGGGGCTTACAATCACTACCCAGGAGCAGGCAATTTATTTTGATTTTCCTGAGTTTACTGGCTTCTAGCTAGTAATATTGAGAAACTGTGAAATCTCCCCACCCCCAAGTCCCACTGTCAGTGTACCATGGTGAGAAAAAAGTGCAGACTGGAAATGGAATTCAAGACCCTAGTGTTCTCTGGGCAACTGCTCTCCGGACTGAACTTTCTTGCCTGCTTACACTTATCTTTAGACTCAAACCGTGAAATTCCCCTAACACAACCCTCAACTTTGATCCCCAACAAATTTGAAAATTCTTTCCAAATTTCAGAGGGTACATCACATTACATAGTATAGATGTTTGAGCCTAAAATGACTCGCAGAGTGAGGAAAAAATGCAGCCAGACTGGGACTCAAACAAATCAAGTGCTCTCCCAACTGAGCTAAACTAACTGTGATGACATTTGTATTGGGAAATCAACTTAAATAAGCGAATAACCTCAACTTCATTTCTGAAGACGATTTTCACTGCTGTTGCATGTCACATTTCCATATTTCAAACAAGCCAAATTATGGAACAATCTTTCTAAATTATTGACAGAATGCACTTTGCTGACATTTTGTCCAATTACATTTGGAAGAACCTGTATTCTGAGCCACAAGTCATAAAATTGAGACTTCAGTAGATCAGGCTCCAATTTCAAGCGTCTGATCTGATTGGCTGAAATGGAGAAAATTCTCCATTTCAGCCAATCAGATGCCTTAGATTTGGGACTGGTCTCCAATCTCAGATTTGCAACTCATTTCAGCCAATCAGATGTTTGAGATTGGAGACAGTTTTATAATCTTGAGCCCTGATTAATTTTAAATGAGCTTAGCCTCCAAACTGACCAATCTCAAGCTAAAGGTTTGAGACTGGTCTCAATCTTGGTTATCATCATCACAACCGCTGGCCAATGATAAGAACAATAACCCTTAACATGATGAATTCCTGTAACAGACTAACTTTGCTTTTAAAGGAGCAATTTTCTATATTTGATAGGATTTTAACAAACCTTTATGGTCTGGACAGCAAATGGTGTAGACCCTGATCAGACTGCACAAGCCGGTATCGATTCAAGTTATGATCAGTGCTCAAACAGCTAAATTAATGGTAATGCACACACTCACACATGCATGCATGCAAACACTCATTTTGTTAATGTATCTTCCACTGAAGCTTAACACTGTTACCTAAACTATGCTCTTCAAGATATCAAATAGTGTCAACTCAGGGCTCAAGATTATAATAGTCTCCAAACTCAAGCAAGTGACTTGTTAGTTTGGAAACTCATCTCCGTTTAACCCTTTTCTCCATAGATACACCTTCATTGCATTGGCGAACAGCTTAGATCCAGATCAGCCGGTTCATCAGTGCCATCTGATCATGATCTAAACTGTTCACTTTTTAATTTGTTAGGTTATTTCTGACCAAAATGCGACCAGTGCAGATCCTGATAAGGCGGCATGGATATGCTGGCTGATCTGGATCTACACTGGTCGCACATGCGTAAAAATGCATATATATGGAGGAAAGGGTTAAACCAATCTGCTGTTCAAGTCCTGAGACTAATTTCTGGGACTTTTCTAAAATTTCAAAATTTGATAAATTGTCACCTAAGTGCAAAAACGGTGTAAGTACCATTAAAATATGAAAAAAGATAAACCATTATAGCACTAAGGTGATGAAATCCCACTCGCATAAAATGTGTAAATATAATTCCAAAAAGATTTACATTACACATATGCATCATGACAGCACACTTCAAATGACAAAAAATTATCTTCTTAGAATAGATAACTCAGGCATATTATATAATATTGTTAAACAAGCAATGAATGCCTATCATAACTTATTACAAAATTAAACATTTGGATTTTACAAAATGGATATGTGGTGAAATTTATGAGCATGCATTATTTATTCAAAATTACATTTTTAACGATTTGAATTTTGATGAAATTTATGAAAATGCATTATTTCAACTGTTAAAGCAAAGACTGTAAGATACTTACAATTATAGTTAAACAGAGAACTCCAATGGAGAGAAATATTTCCATCTTGAATGTACACAGAAATAATTCCAAGTCATTAAAAAAAATCCAAATAATATGACAGTACACTGAAGCTTTCAATAAAAAAAAAATATCCTCTAAGTCCCAAACTATTTTTTATTACTAGAATTCAATTTTGACAGTTAAATTCTTTTTTTTAATTATAAGCATTAAAATTAAAATAAATTTTGACAGTAAAATTCTTTAAATTTAAATAGAATTTAATACAGCCTTATGTCCCAACTTTTATTCTGCAGTAAGCAATCCATCATAAAAATTATTAACAATCGTGTATAAGCTAATTTTGTAAACATCCTTTTATTCAAAAATAATATTATTCACAATATACTAAGTGTAAATCACCACTTGCAATATAGAAATTTAAATAAATATTCTTAAATCTTTTTTATCCGTCACAAATTAAACCAAAGCTGCTTTTACTATGTAGTAAACGGAATAGTAAAGTGCTTTAAATGTTCACAATCTGTATTTATATACCGCAAACGACAACACCTTTGATTATACTGCTATCCCAAGAAAACCTAGAGCCAAAGATATTTAATACTTGATGCAAACAAAAAATAATATCTTTTTGATAAATCTTGAAGTACCAAGTCAGAATAAATGGTGAATTCACTGAAAAGCAAATACAAAATAAAAATTGAATTACTTAGTATCAGAGATAACACAATTGTTAGAAAGGTATTTACCAGACATCAAAATTTATAAATTTGAAAATAATATGCAATTTGAAATGTCAAAAGAAGAATTTATCAAGTTCTACTGTAACATTTGTAATAGTTAGCTAGCTAAATCTATTCAATGGACCTGCCTGTTTTTAAAGCATGTTTTTAAAGCATGGGTCATAATATTAACTCATAATAGGGGTGTTCCACCGATACTAATTAATAATTGAAATCAATCGATTTAGAAGTATACAGTGTAGACCTCTATGGGGTTATACTGGGGTCTACACTGGTGGCAAATTGAGGGATCAGCACATTACTATTATATCTTAAATAGAAGTACTGTAAACTAATAAATATTTGCAATTAAAAATGTTCGCTTTTTAGGAACATATTCTGAATAAGAGTTTATAATCCTGCCGACATATATACGCACATAAATTTTCACACTTCTTGCTAACATAGAAAAAATTAGTTGGTTGCTAATATTTCTTGGTTTAAGGTATGACAGATATAGAACAGTTTCAGCTGAGCCCTTGAATTACAAGCACGCTCTCAGGGAAGTGAATCACTGACGCAGCTTTACAATGAATTGGAATGCAAATTAATGAACTTTCAACAGAAATTTCAATGCTAAAAGTAGCTTCAAGCATGAGAAAATAAATAATACATCAATTTGACAGAAATTGCCTTGTGCAGGATAAGGCAGAATACAAAATGCTGAGGTATAATGTAGACCATACAAAACAGAACACAATTAATAATATATTGTAAAGAGGTATTTTAGAGATGTCACTGATTCATATAACTGTAAAAATGTGATTGATACATTACATATATCCTAAAACGTATTAACAGTTGTGAAGTAACATTGACTGTACAGTGACATTAAAATAGCCTGGTTTTAGACTAGGCCACAGCAATGGGCTAGAGAGCAGTTGCCTTATATAAATACACCAGTTCATACAAATGGTGCATTTGGGGAATTTTATAGAAGTTTTGGATGAATCTGTTGAAAATTAACATCTTTATCAAATCACCAGTGCTTTGGTTTACTCCGATTTTCCCCCTCTTAGTATCAAGGTTTTATGGTTTACCATGAATAAAACTATCATTTTTTTGTTATAATAAATTTAATACTAACATGAAATCTATTGTCAAATACCTTGTTGTTTTTTTTTAAATTCACATTTAATTTAAATACACAATTAAAAGGTCAGCAACTCAATATATATTTGAGAAATCTTGCTAAGACAAAATGGTGTCTATGCTTAATCATGGTCACCACGTTTTTTTAATCTAGGGTGTCAAATAAAGCACTTTCATCTGTTTATAACAATATAATAACATTATTTTTGCAAACTGTTAAAAACAAACGATAATTTTATTTTCATAACTCTTCCTCATCAATACTGTATGGTCCACCATTAGGAATTACCTTTAAGGATGAAAATGTGATTTCAACATCAAATCAAGAAGAACATGGTAACGGTAATATTTCAGTTTCTAATACTGTGTACTGTCTTTATCATATATTTTTGCGACTTTTTAGTCAAGCTTAGTCACTGAAGTGGACCATATAAGCTTAAATGTTTTTGAACTTTATTCATATATTTTAGGTCATGACCTATTTTATTTTACTGGGTTGTGTGTCCGTCGCAAATCCCTTATTTCATATGCCTTCTTATGTTCCCTTCTTGGCTAGAAGTAACCTCATGAATCTAAAAGTGACAATAATTATAGATCCTGATCAGACAGCATGTATGTGTCTGATCTAGATCTACACTGGGCACCCACAGGAGAAAAGCCTTATCCAATGGAGTAAAGGGTTAAATGACAATGACCAAAAATTCAAGAAACCATTTTAAACTGGACTTAACAGTGGTAAAGGAAATGTAACTTAATGCTCATGCCCCCTCACCATTAACAGTAACTCATAGGCTAAGCACACTATAAATTTTGATCTATCTGTAAGTATGACTGAAATAGGTCACTGGGTCCTGCTTTTAACTGATACAGCACAGCCAATACTTTTTGAAGTTTCATGTCAAAATATTTTGCCCAGCACAGTGACTATTCTCTATTTGACAGCCAAATCTTTTTAATGTGGGTTATTACTTATTAGAGACCACCCATTGTCAGATGTGCGGTATCGCTCCTTATGGCAGGTATTGAAAATGATCCCAGGCCTAATCTATAAGCTGACAGCTATGATACAATCATCATATCTTCACTATGAGGAGATATATCATTAATTGAAAAAAGAACACCAACAATTATAGCTATAAAATGATAATGACTGTTGGAATAGATGAAATAGGAAGCACAATGCAATTTATTTCCATACACTTCATCCATTTTTAATTAAATATATCAAAATTTTACTGTCATCTGTAGACACAACAATTATTGCCGGAAGTTAAAATGGATATCATTTCATTTTTTCTTTAGAATAATCCAAATCATCATATTTGATAACAAACCTTTACTCCATGGGATACAGCTGTCATTTAACATGTGTAGATCCAGATCAGCCTGCACGTTTGTTCTGTCTGAACAGGATCTGCAGTGTTAGCTTTTTAATTCATTAGGTTATTTCTGACCAAGAGGTGAATAGTGTAGATCCTGATCTGATGGTACAGATCAGTTAGTGATGCAACCCATATTATGGAGTAAATCCATATCTTTCAGGTAAGTATTTTCAGACTAATGTAACCTAAATAAGAAGTAAAAAGAGAACATGACACAAAAACGTTAAATGATTCTGGTTACAACAAGCAAATTCATGGAATTTATATCCCACGTTGAGTACTGGTTATTACTAACACAACAACTGGAGACAGTTTCGTTGAAATCCAGCCAGCAGTTGCAGATAAATAGCGCAAAAATGAATACTGAACTATACACAAACTTCATAACTAAAACAGCCATAACTCTGTGTTAAAGGTTCTGATCGGAACAAGACGATGATATATGCATCTCAAAGGGCCATAAAGGGTCTGCCTTGAACAAGACAACAAAATGCCCATCTCCTTTTGGTATTGATGGTTCCCACATAGTTTCATTGAAATCCATCCAGTTGTTGCAGAAAAATAGTGCGAAAAAAGAATTCAAAACTAAAAAG
The DNA here is from genome assembly GCA_038501625.1 of Corbicula japonica. Classification (NCBI taxonomy): domain Eukaryota; kingdom Metazoa; phylum Mollusca; class Bivalvia; order Venerida; family Cyrenidae; genus Corbicula; species Corbicula japonica. Next base: position 2,974,938 of record JAZAYU010000040.1, read on the forward strand.
TGTTTTTCTTTGTACATAACAACAATTCAGGGGTCATAACTCAATTATAAATAGTATGATCAGGACACGTCAATGAGAGCAAATCTTCTTTTCAAATAGATGGTACTTGTAAAGTCTTGTTAAAATCAAGAAAGCAGTTGCAAACAAATATTGCGGAAACAAATATTGCTCTACATGCATAAAACATAACTTATCAAGGGCCATAACCCTATGTAAAGGGTCTGACCAGAACAAGATGATGACATGGTATTGATGATTCCCATAAAGTTTTGTTGAAATCCATCCTTTAGTTGCTGAGATAAATCAAGGAAAGGAAAACTGCCCAATATGCATACCTTGTCAAGGGCCATTACTCTTGAATGGTCTGACCGGAATAAGACAATGATATTGGTATTTTGGTATTGATATTTGGTATTGATGGTTCCCACAAAGTTTCATTGGAATCCAGCCTTGAGTTGCAGAGAAATAGCGCGGAAATGAATACTGCTCTATACGCATACTGCATAACTTATTGATGGGCCATAACTCTGTGTTAAAGGGTCTGACCAGAATAAGACAATGATATATGCATCTCAAAGGGGTCTAATATGCACATCTACTCTTGGTATTGATGGTTCCCACAGTTTCATTGAAATCCAGATGGATGGATGGATGGATGGATTGGATGGATGGGTGGGTGGGTGGGTGGGTGGCTGGCTGTGGCTGGCTGGCTGGCTGGCTGGCTGGATGGCTGGATGGCTGGATGGGATGGGATGGGATGGGATGGGATGGGATGGGATGGGATGGGATAGATGGATGGATGGATGGATGGATGGATAACACCAGGCTGATTTAATTTGCAGGGGATAAAAAGAAAAAGAGACAATCTTTGGTGAAATTAACCCATCAAATAAATTAAATAAAATTTATATCTATGAAAAGTTCAAGGTCTTGGCAAAACTTTTTATTGATTGTAGGTATGTCTTTTACACAGATCAATACCATCAAAACCAAGAGTAGATGCGCATAGCGTCATCTTGTAATGGTCAGACCCTTTAACACAGTTATAGCCCTTCATAAGTTATGCAGTAAAAGGACTAATTGTGTAACAACATTTGTCACATGACAGATTCTAGTTTCTAATTGGACAGGAAATACCACAGCCTCCCAAAAGGCGCTGAAAAGAAAAGTCACTGATTTTGAATAACACTGTAGGCAAGTCCTTTTTGAAAGTTGAAGTTTTAACATGGATTTTTTTTTTAATTTTTTGTGCACATGTACTATAGGAAATATGTTTAAAAGTATGGGTCAATACTGCCATTTCTGAGCTATATCTAAACCTTTAGTACATGTAATTGCCAATATTTTGTTGTTGTTTTCATTAATGATGTTAAAATAACTCTTGCCATATTTCGTACAACTCCATACAGGTTTTATCACATGTGCAAATTGTAGATCCAGATCAGCTTGCACATCCATGCCCTCTAATCAGGATCTACAGTATTTGCTTCTTCGTCAGAAATAACCTCATGAATCAAAACGTGAACAGTGTAGATCCTGAACAGACAGCACTGATGGATCTACACTGTTTGCCCATTAATAAAAGCCATATCCATTGGAAACACCAAATTCAATAATTAATTTTTAAAATGCATGTTAAAGATTTATTATGACACTACATACTTTAAATTTCAAATAATTACGTAATGAATGTCATAGTTGTAATGTAAGCAAGTCTAAAAACTAGCAAATTTCAAATATTTTTGTCTGTGACAAAAACTCTAGCACACAGTTTTTTTTTCTTTTTGGTGCAATTTAAATTACTCTACAAACTAAATAAACTTAAAATAAATGTCTACATGGCCATGCTTGTTACTCAGAAATATTACCTTTATATTATCTCCCTTTAATTGAGACAAAACAAACTTCTTAATCCATACCATAAAAAATCCTAAATGGTCTCTTACCTTTTAAGTAGTGTAAAAGTCATTTGAGGTGACAATGTTTCAGTCAGTGAAGCACTTTTGTAAAGTTTGGCCAAGGTCCCTTTATCAGTTACTTATTAATGCATGGACAATTAATTTTTTAAAATGTTAACATTTAACCCCTAAGTGTGACCTTGACCTTTGAGGTAGGTTATGGTCCTGACAAGATATTTGTCACAGATGAACCAACAAATGGATGCTGGGGGCCAAATATACAAACAAATTAAAAAATGCACTTTAATCTTGCATGTGATATTTATTGCCAGTAATTTTAAAATTCCTTCCATGCAAGAAACATGGTAAAAGGAGCCTATTGTAATCATCCCATCTACGGCTCAGGCGGCATTGAAAATTCAAGAAAAGGGGACCCTTTAAAAGGGAACTCACTTAAAGATTACGCAGCAAGAAAAACATGTTATAGTTCATTCCAAGAAAGATAAGGCCTCTATTGTTGTAACAATGTTTTTTTGATCTAAGCTAGATAACCCAAGATAATATGACCCTATTCTGAACTCTCAAGATATCATTCAAATAAAGATTTTGAGTATCTTTGGTGACAACTGCTTCACCAATCACATGGCCAATATACATAAGTTGATGGCTGAGCAATATCTTACTATTTAAAACATTGCCAAAGAAAAAGATTTGCTTTCTACAGAGGTTCAGAAACTATATCCAGCCTGTATACTCCCCTAAAATATTTGTTGGGGGTGTGAAATTGAGTAATATATTATAAACCTCCTCTATATTACAAACAGCTATAGCTCTTTGTTTGTCTTTTATCTGTCGAATAAAACATGGAAGAACTCTAATCTTTGGTAGGGGTAGGGCATAGGTAATAGAATCATTGTAGTTCTTAACAGTCCATTTTTGCACTGTAATGAAATATTTGATTGACAATTTCCTTAATAGTAATAAATCTAAATTCTTTCTAATAAAGCATCAAGCAATAATAGGCAATTTATTGCAGGCCGTTCCTCCCCTAAATCCAATTAAAACTTCAACAGTATACATTGATAAACTTTCACGATTTGATCTTTTCCAAATGCTATTCAAACAACAATTTTTATTTTTTGAAAAAATTGGATTTGCTAATATGTTAAGGAATTCTTACTTTGTTCAAGATGTTGATTCGCAAAACTGTAAAAAAAATTAATACCTGTTATTTTGAGGGTTTCATCAGGTTTGGAGTTCTGCAGATTTACTACATATAATTACCCCATTGCTCAATATATATGCATAACATAGCATGTGCAACCAGAGTAGATCCAGATCAACTTGCCCATCCCAGTCATCTGATCAGGATCTGGTTGCTTTTTTGTCATAAATAACCTAATAAATCAAAAAGCGAACAGTGCAGATCCTGATCAGATGGCACAGATGTGCTGGCAGATCAGAATCTATGCTGTTCATCCACTTGCTATGGAGGAAAGGTTCATACAATAAGGATAAGGCTGTATAAGCTGACTGGAAAGTGCTTGCCCAGTATGCAAGGTGTCCCTGGTTCAAGTCATTGTCTGGCTGGACATTTTACTCACACTGCGACATTTGCCTCTCAATAGGGACCACTGCAGCATTCCACTGTTAGGGGGGTGTGAGTATGTCATTGCATGAATCTAGTCACAACAAGTGGAGAAGATATGTATGTAGGCCTCAGTCAAAAGAGGAGTTCTGGTATGGCTGCACATTTAACCCACTATGTACAAATTGGTGTTTGATTATAACGTAATTAAATAAATAAATCAAAGTCCTGAAAGTACAGAAAACCAGCGAAGCGATTTTCCTTATTGGGAATAACCAGTGCCATGATTCTCATACATGTATCCATTTACGAAAAAGCAAAAAAACTTGGTTTACTCGCAAAGAACTTCCTCTTGTCTAAATGATAGTGGAAATAAGGGTTTCCATGTATTATCTGGATGAAGGCTTCTGTTAACCCTTTACTCCATAGATATACCTTCATAGCTTGTGCGAACAGTTTAGATCCATATCAGCTGGCACATCTGTGCGATCTGATGAGGATTTAAACTGTTCGCTTTTATGATCATTTTTTTCTGACCAGTAATCACAAATTTTAGATCACGTGATAGCCGGACACGTACCGCGCTTGCTCGTAGCATGTTTCGAATACATAGATCTGTAAATCTTACATGTCTTTATTTCTATACGAGTAATATCCGGTATAGTAGTTTTAATATGTAAAATTTTACACATCTCAATAGTTTATTGTTTACTGATCAAGCTTATATGTGGAAATCCAATATGTATAAACAAATTTAGCAATGATGATTGCTTCATGTTCAGTGATTTAAACGCTCATGAACGCCTACCATCAAATAATAAACAAATGTTCGCAATATGTCTTTAAAATTTCAAGTGAAAGCATTTGCGCATTGGTTTCATAAAGTGAACAATTGAAGAAAAATATGCTAAGATGGAAATTTATCATTATCGTTATTGTTAAAGATTAAAAAAAGATATTTCGTGAAACAAACAGTCCAATATTGAAATGGCTTTAAAATGACAAAATAAAGAAAATGTTTTCAATGTTATTTTGAGCTTCGAATTAGCAGAAATTAGTGCGACCCATATTCCATACGTCGGACGGACACGGAGATATGGAATATACCCAACGATATCTTGGTGAGTGAAAAATTGTGGTCACGGACAATGTTTGACCATTGTTGCACCGCACCGATCAAGTTCTAGAAATATGAACCGCACCGATTTTACATTTAATCAAACTGTCGTACAGATGAATTTGACCATTGATGCACCGCACAGGTTTTGTCCTATCAACATGACGTAGTTAATACCAACTTTAACACGTAACCGGAAACTTGGGGACTACTTTACTTACTCTGATTTCTCTGAAATGCGTAAATCGCCTTTTACCAGTTGGTTTGATACCGATTTCAGAATTGTGATTAGTAACACCAGCTTCGCTGGTTAAAAAGGAATTGGGGTTTAAAACCTTGACCTGTATACTCAACCCAGGCACAGTTTTAAATGAATTGTTCTTTTTGTCTAATAATTTATAAACTATAATAGAATATTACATAAAATTTTCATTATGAAGCTTATTAGTTAACAAAAATTACATATTTAAACTCTTACGTATTTGTGAATCTGCCATTCACTTTCCTCCATAAATACGCCTTTTTACGTATGTGCGACCAGTGTTGATCCAAATCAGCCGGCACATCTGTGCCGTCAGATCAGGATCTAAACTGGTCGCATTTTGGTCAAAAATAACCTGATGAATCAAAAAAGTGAACAGTGCAGATCCTGATCAGAAGGCAGGGATGTGTTGGCTGATCTGGATCTACACTGTTCGCCCATGCAATCAGTGTGTCTATGGAGGAGAGTGTTAAAGAATCACCCGTAATACATCTAGAAAACAGTTTAGTTCCTTTTTCTACAATGTTCAATCAGAATTTCACTAAAAGCAAAGCCAATAATCATTTTGTCATGTTGCATCTCAAATTATAGGCTCACCGAGATCTTGTTACATGTAACTTCAGCTGAGAAGATCCTTTAATAAGAAAAAAAAAAATTCAATGCATGGTAATATTTCATTTTATGACAAATAACATTATTTTTCTTACAGTATCCTGGTATTCTAATTTTTGCATATATTAACTGAAAAATGTCAGCTTTCAAAAGAAAATTTTAACCAGGAAATTGTGAAAAATGCATAACCAGCATCAGATCCAGATAGGATTCAGTCGGATTGCTTGATACCCCTTTTTAGGACAGCAATTTTTAATTTTCGTGAAGTTTTGACCAAAAATTTGAAATTCTTGCATCCAACCCTGATAACAAATAATAAGAACAACTTTTCCTGGAGGTTCCTAATTTGATTGTACAACAGGATTCTGGGTTCTTTTCACACTTGTTCCTCCTAATAATCATACTGAAAATGCATGATATAAACAAGATGTAGTGTTCACAACAAAGTGCGATAAAAATACAACCAGCATTTGTTAAGGGTCATATTTCAGAGATTTTCACAAGAAATAAATAAAGATAAAAATTGAATGAACTGTTGTTAAGGTAGTTTTTAAAATTTACAACCATTAATGATTTATAACAAACAAATTTTTGGAGGGCTTTTTTATTAGCATTGAATATTCTATCTTGTAAAGAAATAGAGAAGAGTTAACCCTTTTCTTATTACCCATCTGCGACCAGTGCAGATCCAGATCAGCTGGCACCTCCATAGTATTATGAGCCATCTATTGCATGTTTTAAGAAGAAAAAAAGTGCAGATCCTGATCAGATGGCTCAAATGTGTCAGCTGATCTGGATCTCAATATTTGCCCATGCAATAAAGGTGGATCTATGGAATAAATGGTTAAAATACTAAGTTTTTCCACTAAAACACTCCATTCTTTCTGTTCTAATATGACTTGGCACAAGAAAATTCTATTAATGAATGAAGACACAAAATTCCGAGCGAAAAAACAAGTTCGTTACCAGAGGCAGCTGATGCAAATCTGTCTAATGTGCAAAAATCTACACCCACAAAATGCATCTAGCAGTACAATAAAAACATTTCCCCTTCTAAATTAAGTGAGGTTTATTACAAGCAACAGATCTAGTACAACATTTCAAAGCAAGTTTCATTGAAGAAAGACAGACATTAACTCTAATGATGATGGAATACAATGCACCATCTACAGCTATTGTAGGTAGTTTTTACTGAAAGAGTACTGAAAGGTGTTTTGTTTTAAGTTTCTCAAAATAATTCATAAACAATGCATCTGTAGTTGCAGTTATATTAAGATTATGCTAAAATAAATTTTATTTCAAAATTAATATTGAAACACTATACATGCAGCTTAAATTATTAAAAAATATTTCAGATATAAACTCTATTCCAAAAGAAAGAGTGCTCTTTGTTTTCAGTGATTTTTCATTAAAATACTTGTCTTTATGTCTTAATATTTTTTGTATCAAAATTGAGTTTTGGAATAGGGTATAATTATGAAGGTCATTTCAGTTCAGATAGGTATTTGGAAAAAAAGCAACATTGTTGCTATAATAAGGGGATATAGAGACCTACAATCTGATTAAAACTTCAACACTATCAGCTACATGTCACTAAAACATGCTTTTATAATCAACCTTCTGAACCAATCAGAATCGCAAAATCGTAAAAGTACATGATGATTTTTGAAAAAGCATTCCAACTGTTAAATCTTATACTGTATCAATGAATACATAGTGTATTCATCTTTTACTGTAATGACATCTTAAGATCATTTTGCAACCCTTACAGATAGGCTTAGCCTTATAAATCATGCTTCCTGTATTGACTGTTTCTAATTATAGTTGCTGGGGAAAACCACCATAGCTTAAATACAGTATGAGACCCACTAGAACTAACTTTATCTTCAGAAAGCATACATATACAGATTGAATCTGAGGACAATTAAAACGGAGATTTCTTTTATTGGTCTACAATATTTGGGTTTCATGGCTGCATTATTCTGATAAACCCTCTACTCCATATATGCATCTTTATTGCATGGGTTAAGAGTAATTACATCTAGATCAGTTAGAAAATCTATGCAACATTGTTGCTTTTAGATTCATTAGGTTATTTCTGACCCAAGAAGTGATCTGTGTAGATTCAGATCAAACAGCATGAATGTGCTGGCTGATCTGGATCTACACTGGTCACACAGGCAATAAAAATACATAAGTAGTAAAGTGTTATTGGATTGCAGCATTCATTTACTGAGTTGCAACCAGTAAACAGCAGATATTTTCCAAAGAAGCAGTCAATGTCTCATACAAGATAAATTCATAGTATTTTTAATAAATAATAGATACACTTTTCATACTGTAGCTTCTTTTCTAGGTAATGTCTTTTATAGTTAATTGATATTAACTATCTCTATATGCTTATCACAATAATCTAGGACATGAAAAATAACTGAAATATCATTAAATAACTGAAATATAAGATAATGGTCATAACGTAACAGATAAATAATAAACAGAGACAAAAAATGCATAGAATATTTGTACTCAAGTTTCCCCCAGAATAAAAACATTTCATTTTCACCATTAGTGCAAACCACTAACTGCTTACTGTTTACTTCTCAGGACCCTGTATATGTTTTATGTTTTGTATTGCCGAATCAAACATTTTTTTACAACTAATAAAATCAACATTAATTACATGACACTTCAATTCACCATTCCACAACTTAAAAAATAATTATTAGCAGCAGAGTTTCTAATTTACTTAGCATCCAGTGTTTAGGGATAAACTTCAAATCTTATGATACATGAATGTGAGTCCTTTAATCCATGGGATATGTCTGTTATCCCATGGGCAACCAGTGTAGATCCAGATCAGCTAGCACATTTAAGCCCTCGTATCATGATCCACACTGTTTGCTTTTAGATTATTTAAGTAATTTTTGACAAAGAAGCAACAAGTGTAGATTCAGATCTGGATCTACACAGGTTGCACATACAATTAAAACCAGTGAATATAGAGTAAACGGTAAAACTCTCCTTTGAGCATCTATTTTAGTTATACTGCTCTAATGGAAGATTTTGTTTCCAATCCACATAATCTGTTATTACCAAGAATTTCTAGTGAAATAATAGCAACCACCTGAAACAATGTAAATACTGATAATCTCCTAAGTATGAAGTGTGAATGAAGTTTGGTAAGCCCAGCCAATTTTTCATGTCAAAGTTCTTCAACAGTATTCCTATGGAGCTTTTATCACTCATCAATAAATCAGTCCTAGCCTATCAATGCATCAGACAAGGGAAATATTAGAGCAAAGTTTCTTTAAGGTGATAACAATCAGCTGATTATTAAAACAGGTGCTAGATATCACTGCAAATTACACAAGTCTGAACACAGCAAAATGTCTTAATCTAGACCAATTAATTCTGACTTATTACCCATTAGCTGCAGTATTTAACAGAGGTGGTGCAGAATTTTGAGATCAAAGAAATAAATATCTAACAGTATTTCATTTAAGAAATGAAAATCAGGGAGGTTTTTAATGTCACAGAAAAATTCTACTGTTTGGAGAATGATTACTGGGGTGATGATAGACAGACCTAAATTGTCATTCTGTAAAATGAATGTGGAGAAAAACTGTATCATTCCATCTAGCACCCATGATCTCATAACACCCACCATGTGTTCTTGCAAATGAATAAGCACTCTTTATGAAAAAACAATTTTCACTCACCTTTCTATATTAATGTGTTTACTTTATCAAACAGATCAGCCAGAATAAATAACATGTAGATGTTTTGAAGATTTTGCTTATAAGCCCTGTGGCTAGAGAGCAGTTGACCCTATGGTCATGATTTGAACAACTTTTGTAGACATCATTGCCAGAATGCTTCAGGACAAATTTGGTTAAAATCCATCCAGTAGTTTCAGAGGAGATGTTTTTCAAAACAAATTGTTGACAGACGCCATACGCAAAACCAAAAACATATTTCTTGTTGTCACTGATGACATTATTCATGCTGATGATATATTAAAAATATTATTTCAATAGGACAATTAATTTTAAAGTAATCACCAACATTAAGTATCAATTAGTAATTTTAATGGAAAACTAGATGGATGTTCAGCTGAACACTCATACTGCTCTTGGGTACTTATAGTTCTTGGGTACTTTGTCAAAAGAAAACAAAAATCTAAGTAGAAAAGGGGGCATAACTCCATCAAATGTGACCTTACAGATTTTAGCATTATCATAACCCTTTTGTCATAAGCAAAATAACTTAAAAGTTTGATGAATAAAATTAAACAAATGGCAAAGTTGTAGACAATGTAAAGTTTGCATGACAAATTCCAAGTACAAACAGGGGCATTACTCCATCAAAATGTTATCTTAACCAAATTGTTTTGGCATCATCATGAGGCTGTTGTCATAAGCAATTAAGTTTGAAAGTTTGATGAAGAAATATTAAGAAATGCAAAGTTATAGCCAACATTACACTTTCGAGACAGACAGACCAACAGACTGACAAATGGACAGACAAAGCAGTCCGTTTGTATCGCCTTTTCTTCCAATGGGCGAAATCAAGCAAATGCTGGAACGCTTTCACCCAGGAACCTTTGCACCAACAGAGGAGAAATTTATTTCAGAAATATGGAATAAATAAAAAAAGTACAGATACAAAAGAAAGTAAATAAATGTGTTGGTTGTTAAGTATTACTCTTGTTTTGAGAAACCGCTTGTTTTTTGGTGTTCATCTTATAAAGATTTAATGCTTTACTCCATATTACAACATATGCATTTTAATGTGTGTGCAACCAGTGTAGATACATATCACCCAGAACATTCATCCGTCTGATCTGCATCTGCACTGGTTGCATCTTGGTCAGAAAAAAAAACCTACGAGTCTAAAAGTGAACATTGTAGATCTACACTGTTCGCCTAAGCAGTAAGAATGTATCTATAGAGTAAAGGGATATAACATAATAATAAGACATAAGTAAACTGCTGACTAGGTGGAATTTTTTCATCAGAATTTCATACCAGACAGTATGCAATGAATAAAATACAGTGAAAAACAGTCACTTTAATAAAAGTTTAGCACGAAAACCGAATAACCCACTGCTTTAACTGTGGCTTCCGGCAGGGGTAGAAAATAACATACTGTATTGTTTTTCAGCACAACTAATAAATCACATAAAAACCATTCTGGCATTTATATATCACTATATTACATAATAAGAGAACATAAAAAGACAAATTATTCCACAAAATAATAGAAAGTACCCAATTAGCAAAACACTTGTGTATTTTATCAGCTGGCCACTAAATCTTACATAGGATCATCATAAATTGTGAATATTTCTTTGACAGTTTAACACTTTTTCTGTAGATTCCACTGGCTTATCATAAGCATGAAAATAGAATAAAATATTCCCCACCCAGTGTAAGAATAACCAATTAATTCCTGCCATGACACCTGTCACAAGAAGGAATTTTCTATGAAAACCAGACTTCCAAATGCAAGCATTAATGGTTCTACTTAACTTGTTAATGACTGCACATTGAAATAGCTTTCATACTACTGCAGGAATAATCATTCATTCAAAAGACTCCTGTATTCCTCAAAATAGTTCTCTCTTTAATTGATCCTATAAATAACATATAAATGTTTGGATGAGTAAGGAATTTATCAATCACAGCATATTACAATAAGCAGTAAACTGGGTTTGAATTGACATGAATTTTTCCAGAGTTGATTTATAAACTGCCAGTGAAAAATCCAAAACCTGATGTCATCTTGCTTAACTGAACTGTCAGCAATCCAAGTGTGGCCTAGGAGAGCAACATTTGTGCTAACTGCTGCAGGATGTAATAGTAATGAGATTTTATGTTATCATCATGACAACAACTGGACTATTTACCAACAACATTCATGCTTTTTTATTAGGCTGTTGGCAATTAAATTCATTATGTTATTTCTGACCGAGTAGAGAACAGTGCAGATCCGGATCAGTAGGCAAGGATTAGTCTGCTGTTTAGATCTGGATCTACACTGGAAGCACAAACAATAAAACCCATATAATATATTATATGGAGTAAAGGGTTTACATGTAATCTCCAAAGAAACTAATTAAGACCACCATGTACAAGCAGCCAGTACCTCCAGCATAATGTAATTGATTCACCTATATAATATTACAATAAAAAACTGAATGCTGCACAGGTTTACCAAGTTTAATGAGAACCTGTCACTCAACAGTAAATTATATTTACAGAGTTTTTTTGAAGACCTTAAAATCAGACATTTCCATGATATAAATCCATCATATAATATTTGTGACCTGCATCTGCAGAAATAATAAGCTTTTCCCAAAAGTAGTTTTTGCAAAGTGACAATTCAAAACTATCACATTTTAGTCAGTATTCATATTTATTTTCCAAAGCAATGACTTCTAATGAAATAACATCTTTAGATATTACTTTCCAATGGGAAATAACTCTTCAAAACAAAGTCCTGTACTTCAAATACACCAAGAGTTATCTCAAACAGCATGATTACTAATTGTGTTCCTGTAGCTTAAACACTCAGTATAACCACAAACCTTTCATGAAAATACCATTGTCAATGTTTTGTATAATTTGATTTCAAACCTATTTTACATTTTGACAAGGTGCAGAATGATCAATGTTCTGAAGGTCAAAATATCACCATAAAAGATATACACATTGTGCAAATTTTTGCAAATGCAAAATGCAGTACATAGTAAATTGACTCACATACTTATAATGCACTGACAATCAATAAATTGGTTCACAATAAAAATATAAAAAAATCGGGATGTGCCAATAATATGTGCCAGTATATATAAGGATAGATATCAGAAACAAGGCTGTGGGAATGTTTCAATCTGGGCTTGCTCGGCAACTAATATGCCATCATTACACTATATAGCAGATAGTGACACATTACTAACAAAGTGGCATTGTATGAAACCAGCCTAGAACACAAGTTTTAATGCAAAGACAGGAATCCATTTAGTTTTATTGGTTCCAACCACCCTCAGATACTTCCAGAAGAACAGGTAATCATGGGTTAGTATTTTACCAAATTATCACCAAATATCTTTTTATTGCTAAAAATGAATTATTTTCTTTTAAAATTTACTTTTTAAAGCCAAAAAAATGAACAACCATATGTAAAAGAACAACAGATATAATCTTAAATATTTAAACTTCAACACTATACACCATATACGCTGTTTACTTCTATATTCATCTGGTTATTTCTAATCACTAAGCATCCAGTGTGAATCCTGATTAGACAACATGGATGCGCTGGTTGGTCTGGATCTACAACGGTCACATGTGTAAAACACATGTATATGGAGTAATGGGTTAAAGCAATAGACACAATGACTGGTCAGTATGTTGAATGTAAAGGGTGTTTCACACTGAAATGGTGTTTTCACAATGACAAGGCCAAGCTTTACTAAATACCAACTGTTGTGTGAAAACCAAATGTTTTTCATTTCCTAATAAATACAACAAATTACTAATTTAAATTAATTTGTACCACCTTTAATTATTCTGAATTCTTATCAAACAGACGTCCTCCTACATGGACAATTCTCTAATGATCCAGCATTTTGAATGGGTATAAAAATCCACATATAGCTTTCACAGTATATTTTTCACACACTAGCATGCATCAATATTACTTGACATACAGACTCACAATAAATTGTGCAAAATCCAACAGTCTGTGAGCTGCTTTTATTGGGCATCTTAAGCTAGTTTTTTTAACAGTCTCAATAAAGAAATTTTACCACAAGTTGCATGATAAGTGCAAGTATGTTAGGATGTATGTGTATAGCACAATATTTACATATTAACCCTCAAGGTTACAAGTGTGTTCGATTTTGTCAAACTTTGTGTAATGTTTTATTCAGAACATATTACCAAAATTCTGCTAAATTCTGTTCTTATCTTACCTGGCACTTGCCATGAAGGCAAACCCCTGTATCTTGGCCTTCACTACAATCTGTACCATCTTGAAGGGGCCGCCCAAAACCGATAGAAAATCCATAATGAGTTGACTTGCAGGTTATTTCACATGGTTTCTCCTCTGTAAAATAACAGCAAGTACATATTTCTGCAATTTGTTGTTGTTAACTTACAGTTTAACTTTGTAGTCCTTGGAATACAGCTAATATCCAGTGTGCAAAAAGTGCCTGTTCTGACTAATCAGGACTTACACTGTTTGTTTTTCCATTCAATTGGTCATTTCTGACCAAGAAGCAAACAGTGTGGATAAAGATCAGAAAGCACTTATGCAGACTCAGTCTTGATCTACCCTGGTCACACATTCAATTAAAGCCATATTCATGGAGTAAAGTGTTAAATTCAATTCTTTTTAAATACAAGAGAGACAAAATTTTAATAAACTTATATTATTCACCCAAGAATCCATGCAACGTTTTCACTATAAAACTTGAAATAGCATATAAGCATAAGAAACATTGGTTAGTAGTGAAACAGAAGGGAGAATATGTGTAGGCCTCGACAAGGATTCGAACATCCGGCTTAACCTGCCGTGGTTCCACCAAGTGAGCTAACAACGCTGTTAAGGACGCTACTACATTCCTCCCTTCTAAATGAGACAAGCCACTGAATCGGCAAATGTCTACACCATGCTGGTTGTGATTGACTTCCCCAGGCATTGCATCACCCAGTAGAGCTCCAAATGATAGTGCCTCTAGCTGGGAGCGCACCCGCACCGTCACGGCGACAGCGCCTAGCCCTGCAATTCCCGCGATGCAACCAACTGAGCTAACCGGGACAACCCCAAAAACGGTTGATCGGATAGCCCCGATATAAGTAACGATCACTGCAAGACATCGGTAACGGGTTATTTTACTGATAACAGTACTGACTATATGTACAGGGAGACTTTTTACGGCCGCCACACTGCACAAATAGCGTTTCTGTGAATTTCAAATGAAAGTGCCTCTAGCTGGGAGCGAACCCGCACCATCACGGCGACAGTGACTAGCCCTGCAATTCCCGCGGCGCAACCAACTGAGCTAACCAGGACAACCCCAAAAAAGGTTGATCGGATAGCCCCGATATACGTAACGATCACTGCAAGACATCGGTAATGGGTTATTTTACTGATAACAGTACTGACTATATGTACGGGGAGACTTTTTACGGCTGCCACACTGCACAAATAGCGCTACTGTGAATTTCAAATGATTGTGCCTCTAGCTGGGAGCGAACCCATAAATCAACTTACAATGGCCACCAAATGAAACAGAAGGCAGAAAATGTGTAGGCCTCCACCAGAATGCGCACCTAGGACCGGCCAACCATGCCGTTGCTCTAACAATTAAGCTAAAGAAGCTACCTGTTAGGGACGCTACTAGATAAGATTTAACCTGTTATCAGGTCTACAAAACGGCTGTTTTATGGACTGTCTGTAAATGTACAGAATGTCAGTTTATTTATAGATAAATGCGTCTGTAAATTTATGGACAAGGGTTGATACAAAAGTTAACACATTTTAGAAATTCACAAATCTAAAGCATTTTTGTTAATCTGATAGAAAAGAGCATAGCATGGGGCATAAACAGAAATCGTTGAAGATTGTTCACACTGTTATTTCCTCACCAACATAGTCATCAATGACCTAACAACATTTCACATAATCATTTGAACATAATAATGATCTCTTAAAAAAAGTTATGTTCATTTACAATGAAAAATACTAATTTATTTGTAAAATTTTCATTCATTTTATTCCAGTGTGGTGTATAACCAAGATTCTAATTTTTGACACCTTTTGGAACCACCCTTGTCCATAAATTTACAGATGTATTTATCTATAAATAAACTGACAGTCTGTAAATTTACAGACAGTCCATAAAAACAGCTGTTTCCTAGACCTGGTTATTTCTCCCTGAGTGAAAGTTGTAACTTGTACCACAGGTGCTCGGCGCATGTGTCCACTATCCCCCTATCCCATCACTACAACCCTCCTATATGTTTCTCTCCCATATATAATAAGAAACAACTTATCATTGATGACCATTATCATAATACATAGTAAAGGTCTGTAACTCGAATGTAAACAAACTGCTATGGCTCTATTAAAACCCTAATTTTGCAAATATAAGCAGAAAACCGTGCAAAAATGATATTCAGATCAATCATACAAATACATCTCTTCAAGAAAACATAAACAGTCTTTTCCTAATACACGTAGATTTTGGACAGCAAAAAGACAAAGTTCGTTTTACATTACCTCGGACACGATCTGACCTAAACGAACATCTATACATGTACATGAATCCGTATAAGAAATAACATTAATCCAAGGTTAATCACACTAAACATTGAAGGCCAAAAAAGGCCAATTATATTTGTCGACAATCACCCTTACGAAAATCAGAACATGTGTTTTATATTTTTCACAATATCCTTATTTGTAAATACGTTATTTCAATCCATCCAATGTCCGCCATGATGTTTCAATGAATTAGGGACAATGCGGATCATGACCATTACGGACCAGACATAACAGACCAAATTTATGGACATTAAGGACCATCTATGAAAGTACAACGGATCATATTTATGGACGTTTCGGACCGTCTGTGGGAATATTCAAAAACAAAAACAACAACTTTTATTGCTAATCATCACTTACATGATTTTGGCAACGAACAAAAGAAAAAGAAATGAGTTTTATTTTATAACAAGACGAACCATAATTGATAATTTCATTTATAATTGTTTTACTTATATTCTCCACTATGTGTTGCCTGCGATAGCTTTAAGAACTAGAATTATCACTGAAAGTGATTAAATACCCCCACATGTGTGCTTGATAATTGAACTGGGTTTCATCACAATATCTCATTCCTTCTAAAGTTATTGAGCAGAAATGGTTTGAGTATGTTAGTAACCTTTAGTGACCTTTACCTAACTTTTAACAACTGTGTGCCAAAAATTGTTTATATATGTGAAGCTTTTCATGAGAAATCATCCAGAAACATTTTTTCTATTTTTAGTGACAGTGAACAGTGACCTTGACCCCATCAGGCCCAATTTCAATACAAAGTTTCGTCTTCACAGACACTACCTATATAGCAATTTTCATCACAATATCTCATTCTGAACCAAAGTTATTGAGCATACAGTTTTTTTCTATTTTTAGTAACAGTGACCTTGACCCACAGGCCTTACTTTGAATCCCAAAAGTCATCTTCACAAAAACCACCAATACACCAAATTTCATTTAAGAATCTCATTCCAAGCTTTAGTTACTGAGTGGAAACAAAGTTTTGAAGTTTAAATAACAGTGACCTTGACCTTGAACCCACAGGCCCCAAAGTCAAACCTAACCTATATCTTGTTATGTTACATCTGTGATCCAAAAAATAATTAAATCTATGAAGTATTTCATGAGTTATAATCCAGAAACAAATTTTCTTTTTTAAGTTACAGTGACTTTGACATTGACCCCACAGGCCCCAAAGTCGAACTCGACCTGTATCTTCTGATATTACATCTATATACCAAAAAAGGATTTAATCTGTGAAGTGTTTCATGAGTTATCATCCAGAAACCATTTTTCTATTTTTAGTTATACTGACCTTGACATTGACCCCACCAGCCCCAAAGTCGAACTTGACCTGTATCTTGTGATGTTACATCTATTTACCAAACAAGGATTAAATCTGTGAAGTGTTTCATGAGTTATCATCCGGAAACCATTTTTCTATTTTTAGTAACAGTAACCTTGACACTGACCCCACCAGCCCCAAAATCAAACTTCACCTGTATCTTATGACGATATACCTGTGTACCAAAAATTATTTAATTCTGTCAAGCCTTTCATGAGTTATCATCCGGAAACGAAGAATCCGACCGACCGACCGACCGACAGACAGACCGACCGACAAGCTCACTCCTATATACCCCCTCAAACTTCGTTTGTGGGGGTATAAACATAGAAATCATATATTCCGGCGGCGGCCTCCGGTAGTCCCCAAAATTGTTTGCAATAATGAAACTTAATGTTGCCTATAACTTTGAAAGTGCTTGTCCTGTTCACTGAATACATGGAATATATCGTCTCTATGTACAGAGCCATCCGTGATAACAAGGATCTGTTTCACTATTGTTTAGATATGCCCCTTTTAAAAGCATTTTAGGCGATACATGTGTTCGAATGAACATGAAATTCTAGTATTTCCTTCGATTGGTTTATGACAAATATCAAATTTTATGGGGTTTTCTATTGGGCCTGCTCATGAGCAGTAATGAAAAAGCACCCAAACCACATAGCCAAGAATGAGTGCAAGTTGGGGGGGGGGGGGTGCTTACATACACTCAAAAAATTGGTCAATTCTTGTCTGTATTTTATTCTTAGAAAGACATTGAATTCACTCTTTATTTATGATTATATGCCAACAACAGTCTTCAACTTAAACTTTTATCTTGTAATAATTGAGTTTGGAACAGTTTGGTGAGAGTTATCCTTAATTTTGCTAAAAATGTATTTCTTGCATAAAAAGGTCGAGCAAACAGAAATTTGCTCTTAATTTCTTGTTTTGTTTTAATAGGAACCCTCTTAAGTAGGAACAACATAAAAACTTATTAATCAACGGCACATTTGTTTAAATAAATCCCCTTCAAAGTATCAAATTTTAAAATAACCTCCCTTTCAATTAAAGACTGTTCTAATTTTGACCCTGTGGTGTAAGTAAATGGTATTGGATTCATTTCAGAAAACAATCAATAAAGATTTAAAAGACATTAGAGAATTTATTTCAAGACAAAACAGTTCTTTCCACAACCTCTCTTGACGTAGGGAAGAAATTTAACTAACATACAGTGTAAACAAATTAAATTGATGACCAATTAGAAGTTTTGTTGAGTTTATTGTCATATTAGAAATCCATGTTATATACATGTAATCCATAGATATTATATGCAAGATATGGAGAAATATATAGTTTTATTATTGAACTGGAATAATTAATTGAACAATAAATACAATGTATTTCAAAAATGCACTGTAACAACTTAGACATAAGCACTTACACATAACATGACATATACATATATATATGCAGTCAAAGGTTAAGTATAAACTTAAGTCATGTGTAACACTGGCACAAACAGAAGTCAATTTTGAACATAATTTAACATGTTCATTATATTCTTACATACAGTCATGCAGATTATGATGATTTTTAACGTGAGAGATGGCTGCCTCTAATCAATACAATTGAAGTTAAGATTTTTGTGGTTTTTGAAAATCCATCAATCGGAACGGCAGAAACAGAACGAAGGTACAGTCACCCTAATGCAAGCATTTCAGGGTAAATTACAAAATACAATAATTAAGAACAAAATAAAAACGAAAAGGAACGGCCTGGATATGTAACATGCACTCCACACTCTTGGGCCGTTATCCATTATCTTAATATTGCCGGCATATCATCAAAGAAATATTCATATTGACCAAGTGCTTTAATTGGGTCCATGAAATGGCGAAGCCCCAGCATGATTGGCATACTTTCACTAAACATTATGTTCAGATAGATGGTCTGTAATATGCCTATGATGTGACAGATTTTCATAGACATTTCGTATTGTCCATAATATGGTCCCTTTTTCTTTCATAGATATTCCATAAATCTGGTCTGTTATGTCTGGTCCGTAATGGTCATGATCCGCATTGTCCCTAACTCATTGAAACATCATGGCAGACATTGGATGGATTGAAATAACGTTTTTACAAATAAGGATATTGTGAAAAATATAAAACGCATGTTCTGATTTTCGTAATGGTGATTGTCGACAAATATAATTGGCCTTTTATGGCCATCAATGTTTAGTGTGATCAACCTTGGATTAATGTTATTTCTTATACGGCTTCATGTACAATTATACATGTTCTTTTCGGTCAGATCGTGACCGAGGTAATGTAAAACGAACTTTGTCTTTTCGCTGTCCAAAATCTCTGTGTAATTGGAAAAGACTGTTTATGTTTTCTTGAAGAGATGTATTTGTATGATTGATCTGAATATCATTTTTGCACGGTTTTCTACTTATATTTGCAAAATTAGGGTTTTAATAGAGCCATAGCAGTTTGTTTACATTCGAGTTACAGACCTTTACTATGTATTATGATAATGGTCATCAATGATAAGTTGTTTCTTATTATATATGGGAGAGAAACATATAGGAGGGTTGTAGTGATGGGATGGGGGATGGTGGACTCATGCGCCGAGCACCTGTGACTTGTACAGATAAGCTTGATCATCTCAAGATTAAATTATTGAATTGAAGACCAGTTTGTTCTAAAACCAGGTATTTTCACAACCTCAAAGTCACAGTATGCTTCTCTTAATCTTGTGAGATGTTTTCTTCGCATTTTTATTAATAATCAGAACTTCTTGCAATGTTCAGCAAACTCCTGTTTTTTTTGTACGGTGTTCTGTAAGAATAAGCCGTTGTTAAAATTATAAGGGTTCGTCTATCAATGTATAAAACACAGTTCACGGTCCAAGTGTACAGCCCCGGTGCGTCCCGGTTTGGACACCGGTACCCAAGATCATAATATAAGTAGAGCTATCGTGCATGAGTGTGAGGTGAAGATGGAAAAATCTGTCACCGAGGATTAACTGTTTTGCGGGAACGAGGCTCTGCCGAGTTCCCGCCAAAACAGTTCACCCGAGGTGACAGATTTTTCTATCTTTACCGAATGTCTCATGCAAGGTACTTTTTCTTGCATACCTTTTATTATTTAAAACATTTATGTGTATGTATACAAACTTATTTATTTTTCTTATGCTGAAATACTGACCTTAACGCAAACCTTTTTATAAATGACGTCACTAACTTACTGTTAATATCTTACGTCAGATACTCGAAGACGGGACGTCACTCACGTGGCTTATTCTAGGGGGTGTAGGATCAAAATTTCCTACACGGGTGAAAACACCGGATGACATGTGCCCAAGATCATAAAACTAAATCAGAGATCAGTCTCAAATCTCAAGCATGTGATTGGCTGAAATGGCGACTGGTCATCATTTCATCCAATCAGATCCTTGAGATTTGGGACTGATCTCAAAACTTAGTTTTATGATCTTGGGCCCGGGGCGAACCAGGAGCACAACTATAAAGCGACGCCGGGAATAACCGCATAGAATCGGGATAAACGTGTTGAAGCGGGGATTACTGGAAAGTGGCCCCGGTGGTGTTTAAAATTTTAATATACTGACCGGGACCCACCGGGAGCTAAATGCCGGCTTATTCCGGGGAGATACGGGGCATCACCGTAGCTCTTCCGGCATTATCCGTCTCGCCACCGTAAGACCACCGGGTGAAACCGTAGTAAACCGGCATGGGCTGTGTCCAAGGCGCAAGCTGGGGCATACACTGGGGCAGTGTGAAGCGGGCTTTATGTAGTAAAGAGGGATACTAACTGTCAATATAGGGCTTCCAATGGTAACGTCTGCCGCGGAATGGTATGTGCATCTGCCTATCACACTCCTCTTGCCTCGGATCATACGACTCCTTTCTGCATTGCTGTAAATTGAAATATTTTAGACCAACATCTTATCGCTACATAGAGGTCTTATTATATGGTGTGAATTGAAGACCCCAAAATTCCGTTCCGGGAATTACTTTTGGTATAGGCGGGCGTCTTGTTACTGACCTGACAGTAAACGACCTCTTCAAGATTTCATTGTTGATTGAGTCGTAAACCTTCCGGATTGGCCGATCAACCGAGTTTTCAAGAAAACTTAGATTTTGGACTACGAATAGCAAGACTAAGCCAAGACATCAACTGCAGCTACCAAGTTTGTGACAAGAATCATTAATTAATTGATTATTTTAACATTTTCAAAGAAATATATGCAATGGATTCACATCTCATTCACTTTTAGCCAGACAGTGTAGAATCTGATCAAAATGCACTGATACGCGGGCTAGCTACATGGGCGCGCAGGCTGATAAGGATCTACAATGGTCGAAAATGTTACAAAAGCGACGCTTAGCGCACAAAGTGCAAATATCTAGTTCTTTAAGTTTGGAAACGATTTCTACATACCGTATAATTGCAGAGCTTGTACTGTTTATGAACACCTTGGCACACATTGGGAGTGGACCTAAAATCAAGAATCGTTTGATAAGAAGGCGTTTTAAACAACCATATGCATAGACGTAGGTGTAAAATTACTAGTAGTTTTATAACGACTAGTGATCAAAGCAAGTGACGCTTTGAAAAAAATGTCTAACACAAAGAAATGGTTTCTGAAGCGGTGTACTTACTTGGATGGTGCGCATGATCTGTTTCTAGAAGCTAGCAAGGTAACACACGAGTCCGAGCAACCTGACCACTCCGTCCATGGTCCCCAGTCAACCGAGTAAGCAGAAGCTACAGAAACACCAGGAAAGATCTGTTGAAGATTTAAAAAATACTGCATGAGAATGGTGAGCAGTGGCACGCGTCTGACTCGGTGCAAGATATAGCCTATTAATATCGCACATTCGCATCATACTTTCGCGCCCTCGCATCGTTTTTTTTTTATTTGGCGATCTCGCAATTGTGATTTTGCGTTTTTGTGGTCACGTCCAAGAGGTCGGTGAGGAAACACCGTGCACAATTGCATGCCAATTTACGGGATGCAGCGTGTATTGCCGGCGATCGATGGCTCGTTACACATACTTGACATCAAATTAACTGATTCTGAATTAATAAGGAATCCGTGTTTACAAAAGGATGGCATTTTCGACAAAATTGTTGATTATATGTTTTAAACAAAAACTTCCGAACAGCGGAACTGTGTTACACAACATCTAAATAGCAATCAATGATTTAGGTACCTGTCAATTCAACTGATAAATTGATGGTATTAAAGCAATGAAAATCCTATCTTCTCAGTTAAATGATTTAACATAGTAACTGATTTTTATGATGTTGCACGAGTTTGAACGTGTCGTTTCTTGTTCTAGAACTGTATACGATCACCTGTAATGTCATCGACTTAAAACCGACTGGATGTCAGACTGAAATTATTTTTTTTTGGGCCAAATAACCCCACATCCCATCTCTAGATATTGGACCACGCACCGAGCTTAATTACGTATTCATTGATTCAGAACTTGTTAAAACTAGGAATTATATACAAATGTTTTGTTAGTTAAGGCTAAAGTTAACTTGTGACGCCTACATTATTATTTTGTTCTGACTACAATATCACAAAAAGAATAAACTGAATTAATAACTCAACTTGAAGAGATGGTTTCGAAACACCTATGATATTAAGCTTACTTGATATATCAAAATTTTAAACACACATGCCCCTAGACCCATCGTTTGGGATGGATTAAAATTTTACTATGTGTAAATATTCAAGCTGCGCTTAAACCGGGGCATCTCTACTACTGCCTGGACTGGACTGAAGGTTATAAAACTGAGCATGGAAACCAGTCTCAAATCTCAAGCATCTGATTGGCTAAAATGGCGACTGTTCGCCATTTCAGCCAATCAGATGCTTGAGATTTGAGACTGGTTTCCATGCGCAGTTTTATAACCTTGGGCACAAGCCTGGTCGTATTTGGTGGCTTTCAAAGTTCCCTGTTTATCTATTTCATGTACTCTGAGTAAATAAGAGATACAAACTTTGAAATATAATAAACAAGTTTCGTGGAGATTCAAGATTGATCTGACGTTTACCGATCGTGATATTTGGGCGAGTTCAGCTTGGATCAAGAATAATTTGCTGAAGTTGCGACTTTAGCCAGGATACTTTAAATTTGGTAAAAAGGCTGAGACGGTGAAGAATTTGGATTTGATTCTATCTACGAAATTATGTACACAAAAAACTACCAAGTCTAATCAATAAGAAAATAATTGCTCATTTTTTGTTTCTCCTCTATTAGATGTCTGCGGCATCAAAGTAAACATGTCTGATAACATTCAAGAAGCAATTTCCGAAATTAGAGCTTGGAATAAACAATAAAATAAAATACATGTATGATGTTCGTGCATGTGGAGAATGCTGAAGCAGACAACTTCTCTGAGTGAGAACAAGTTATTCCCGTGCCCAAGGTTATAAAACTGAGCATGGAAACCAGTCTCAAATCTCAAGCATCTGATTGGCTGAAATGGCGACCAGTCGCCATTTCAGCCAATCAGATGCTTGAGATTTGAGACTGGCTTCCGATCTCAGTTTTATAACCTCCAACCCTGCAGGACACGCTTGCTATGTTCATGTATTGCAAACAGTGGCTGTTAAATAGCTACAATATTATACTACTTTAAAGTAGAGTTAAGACTTCATTAATGGTTGCCATTAAAATCATCGTTATTGTTCAAATAATTGGTGTCAAAATAAGATGCTGAGAGGTTGCTGGCAAGTATTTGTTAACACAAGACATAAATTTATTTTTGGCTACCATTTAGCAAAATGAAAAGAAACCGACACTTTGTGGGTCAACCGCCCGAGCAATTTATATCTACATTTAACCACAAGTATCAAACTCCTCATTAATATTATATTTTCATTCAATGTGATGTCACGTCTGACTAGCAAAGCAGCATGAGTCGCAATTTATCCTGTACAATAAGTAATTCATGTGGGTATGATGTACACTTTTCATTCACTGTTTGAATGTCTCGGGTGTAAATTTGCATTTTCCATTAACTGCACCAACAAGCAGCTGCACATAATGCTTCTCTTTGTTGGCTATCGTTGTTAAGCAAATATATCCATGGGGCGGATATAGAGGTGATCGACCCCACCCCCATCTCGACAGCAATATTTAGTTTTCATTGTGATTTTGGCCAAA
This sequence comes from Corbicula japonica, assembly GCA_038501625.1. Classification (NCBI taxonomy): domain Eukaryota; kingdom Metazoa; phylum Mollusca; class Bivalvia; order Venerida; family Cyrenidae; genus Corbicula; species Corbicula japonica. Next base: position 2,999,281 of record JAZAYU010000040.1, read on the forward strand.
CAATTTGAAATTATCATGTAACAACCCTAAGACTGCCCAAAAAAACTTTTCTTCTGGAAATCTCGCGTCTGACACTGAAATAAGTATGGAATGCAAACTTATGCATATTTGAAAATAACTTGAAATAACAATAATCTATTAGCATACTTTCTGATTGAACCATGCCATCTCTTCTGGCACAAACAACCGTGTAATACACATCCACATTGATGACTTTGAACTTGTTCTTAAATAATGAACTTGGTTCAATTGGGTCTCTTGAAAACTTTCTAGGCATCCTACCATCGACATTACTAAAATTAATGGGAACCATCATAAGAACAACACTAATCGGAGCACGGACTCACACAAAATCAACATATGAGAGGACGAAAGAAATCTCTCTCTCTATCTATCTCTTCTCTCTCTCTCTCTCTCTCTCTCTCTCTCTCTCTCTCTCTCTCAATAATGTATGACCAACAAGACCAATAAGAAAAGAAACCTGATACTGCATACTTTTTTTCCTATTTTCTCTGAATCAGATTGACGAGCTATGTAAATTGGGATTTTCTACATGACACTGTATCTCATTCAAAATTATTTATGTTTGGTTTCTTTTTTTATTGAGTACATTTAAGAAAGAGGTTATAAATGAAATGGATAATTAAGATAATATTGATGTACGATATCCGTCTGATAGAATATAGCAAGTTTGCACAATTGGTTTCCAATAGAATGCCTACAATTTTTATTGACTATCACATTGCTTATTTTGTTTAGTTCGTTAAAGTCCGATCACATGCTTGCTATTCTAATCACAGTTCTAATTTTACTAAGACGTATGCAACGGGTCTTCCTTTATACGCTTGTAAATTTATAACCGAATTACAACAATTAATGTAAGATGCACTTGCTGCTCCACAAAATATTTGCAACTCCACAGAATATTCGACAACTTCCACTTGAAAATGAGTCACATTTGTGCAAGCATCAATTTCAATCATTCTCAACAGTTCATGCGATTTAATGCATTTCCGCTTTACCAGAGAATGCGAATAAAATAATGTGTTACCTGAGCAAGAAAAATTGCAGTGCAGCAGAGAAGTCCAGCGCTGACCTTCGCGACAAGCATGCTGTAATAGAAATTATACATCTTAGTAATAGAATATACTAGAATTTAGTATCCCTCGGCACATGTGTCGTTTGCTATCTGGGGCTTTGTTATATTATATATGTATATGACTGACATGACAAGTTCCACAATGCTTCACTTGAAAAAAAGGTTAATGAGAGGTTATTGTCATAATTCGTAACAGATGTAGCAAACGCAATAAACTATACATGGACATTTATTATAAGGGATATTAATTTTTGTGTTGCCTCTTGCAGTATTTTGAAATGATGTCACTACAATGGGATTTTTTGTTGCTGATATATTCCAAACAGTACATGTCCTTTCCATAGGTCACATTAATTATGAGTAAGTAAGAAGTTCCTGTCGGAAAGGGTCTAACAAAACAATGTATCATATCTGTCGCTAAAAGTAGATTTGTTGATAACGATGATATAACTTTTTTTTGAATGGGCATTAAGTCCAAATGTTGATAATTAGAAGTTATTATTCTTATTGCAGGAAAAAGCTTTGTGTGCTCTATGTTGCATTTCAATTTATGTTTAAGCAACACAAGCAGCGTATGAACCCCAAGGCAGTCGGAACGACAGCAATATCCCCCGCCGCATGCAGGAATGTTGGAAAGGTTATGGATGCTTAATTGCAAATAAACAAATATATCTCCAGCAGTTTGGAAGTTATGAAGCAAATATGAAAGACATGGATAAATATGAACCTTCGAAGACAACTAGTGACCTTGACCTTCAGCCGGCCTGGTTGGAACATGGGTTGTGCACATCATCTTGGTGGAATGAACATTTGACTAAAGTTTTATAAAATTCATTGCAGGGGTTCAGAAGATATAAACCGAACACAAAATACATAATTCAAACCTTCAATGACCTTGACCTTGAGCCAGCCAGGTTGGAACATGGTTTCTGCACATCATCTTGATAGGCTGAACGTTTGATAAACGTTTCATGATATTCATTCTAGGGGGTTCAGAAATACTTGGTTCATATCTCCAAACACCACTGGTGACCTTGACCTTGAGCCGGCCAGGTTGGAACATGGGTTCTGCACGTCATCTTCATGGGGAGAACATTTGACTAAAGTTTCATGAAATTCCTTCTAGGGGTTCAGAAGATATGAACTGGACACGAAATGCATGGTTCTTATATTTAAATACCACAAGTGACCTTGACATTGAGCCGGCCAGGTTGGAACATGGGTTCTGCACGTCGTCTTGATGGGGAGAACATTTGACTAAAGTTTTATGAATTCCTTCTAGGGGTTCAGAAGATATGAACCGGACACGAAATACATGGTTCAAATCTTCAAACACAACTGGTGACCTTGACCTTGAGCCGGCCAGGTTGGAACATGGGATCTGCATGTCGTCTTGATGGGGAGAACATTTGACTAAAGTTTCATGAAATTCCTTCTAGGGGTTGAAAAGTTATGGACCGGACACGAAATGTGCGCGCACGGAAGGACGGACGGACGAAGACTATTCCTATATCCTGCAGCCGCTATGCGGCGGGGGATAATAACAAAAATACTACAATAGTTGTATTGATGCTGTCATTCCATTCCAACGTTCGTTGCTTATAATCTTATCAGCAACAAAAGTCATGTATTATGTTTAAAGAAAATCGACAAAAAAAACATTATTTATTTATCGTTATTGTTTTAACATCATGATGATGGTGGTGGTAATGATGCTTATGCTGCTGCTGATGATCAAGGGCGTAGCTGCTTATACGCGAGTAGGCGGCTGAATCCACATGACCCTCCTCAGAACGCCAAGAATGCACCAAACTGTATAATTGTTTTTAGAATTTTCCGTGAGGTCCATGCCCTAGCACAATTATGAACCCTCTTGAATTTACGGCTAGCTATGCCCCTGACAATGGTGATGATGATGATGATGATGATGATATTTAGTGTTAACCTAAATATTTTCTTCAACTTGTACAATATAAATTACACATTTTATCATAATTCAACATTAAATGTATCAGCAAAAGCACTTAGCTGATAAGCCCGGAATATCTCAAGAAACATGTGTAGTATCGATTTAACAGTTAATATGAACTTGCATAAGACATTTATCACTGTTATTATATTTTGATAAGAGAACCATACAATATGGCAATAAAATTTGTAATAAGCATGCTAACTTGAACAACAGTGCAGCGGCTTTGTTTTGTTCGATGTAGCATCTAGCATTTTAAACTCTTTACTCCAGGTATACAACCGACCAGATCAATGAAAACATCCGTCCAGTCTGATGATAGATTCTACACTTTTTGCTTTGAGATACTTTTTCACGAAGAAGCGACCAATGTAAATCCTGGCAAGACCGTACAGATGTGCAGGCTACAGTAAGCGCACATGCTGTATGAATGAAGTAAAGTGTTAGCATTACAGAAACTTTCGGTTATGCTCTGTCTGTCCTGACGTAAGCAAATTCTTATAAAGTCGTTTTCCTTTATCTATTTTTGAATGCACAATTATAAAAAATGCTTTAAATAAATTTTAAGTATATATTTCAGATATTTCCCTAATTGTCCACGTTCAATATGAAACGCAGGTGTATAATTATGCTCGCAATGGTACGATACTAAGTTTGGTTGTGACCTTCAAATTAAAAGAATATTTCAAGAATAAACGAAAGCAAATTAATAATTGCATTATCATAATAATTTGTACGTTTAAAACAGTTTTTTACATATCAAAATAATCTGTACTTTAGATCACCCAATTTGCATAGTTTGCGCATTTTCCAGTTCAGATAAAATTTCATCAGGTTTTTCTCTTCTATTGAAAACCCAGCTTTCGTTTAAAGATAGCACCAGGGTAAAAACTGGATAAACTACGTTCATAAAGCTAAAATATTCTTTCAGGGACACTTAATCTAAACGCAATTTTTCATTTTACTTAGGAACAGTAGTTTTACTCTGGGATATCAAACAAGTGAAAGGACTTGACCTCATAATGCCATATTATTTTCGGAGCCTCTCTGCCCACCCAAGATTCCAACTCGCACATACACAGTAAAACCCTTTATGTAGACCTCCTGACATTAAGACCATCCATATAATAAGACTACTGTTTCAATATCCCTTATAACACTTCGGCACTAATATCTACATTAGAAATGAGACCAACCCGCTGTCAAGACCATTTTGGTAGAGTGCCTGATGCGGTCTTAATAAAGGGGCTTCACTTCATACTAGTTATGCATCAGATATGGACGTCGCAAGTAGACTTTTGTTGCGAAAAAGGATTTCAAGCAGATCTTGCGAATATAGCTCTTAAATAGAAATATGCAACGAAGAAGATGTTATTTAGTTACAGTAAGGTAAATGTTTATAAATTCAGTTTTATCCAAACTTGCAAAATAAGTTAAAAGCAATAGGCGGAACATTTAAAAGATGTAATCGGCAAAATGATTTGTAACGGTAAACAAATCAAACAAGTTCACACTGAAAAGATAAAAACATAAGATATATTTCTACAGTACTTCTGTGATGAAATATGTCGCAAATACTCGTAGTAGTGAGATACAGCAACAGTACAAAACCATTACAGTGCATTATGTTCTCCTCTTATAAATAGTAATATTTCCGTTGCGGAGATAAACCAACAATTTGATTTGACGACCGACTGACCGACAGACAGACAGATGGATGCATGGAGAAAGGGGTGTTGGTGGAGTGGGGTGGGGACAGATGTTAATTAGGTTTAAGGAAAGAAATTTCACTAACTCAGTGGAAATAAAACTGTAAACAGTGGAATTATACGTTGATAATTCACAATGTTTCATTAAAACTAAATTAGTAACTTCGATTGCGCTAGCTATTTATTTGTAACCAGAATATTCCAATAAATGCTTTTGATGCATACCTAACCTTTTAACCAAAGAAAGAACTTCTTTATCGGTGAGTGTTTCCCTAACTTACGCATTGTTAAGCAACCTATTTTACATTAAATGTTCATACTAAAACAAGTTGTAGTGTTTGTTTTTTTTAAGAACGGCTATTCTATTTTCTTCAGTTTAATTTTAGGAAAGTATATCTTCTTGAGGTAAAACTCTCAATCAAGTTTTATACTATATGGAACTTGGACGGTTTCACCCTTTACCTGGCCAATTGAAACTATCCACTGATCGCATTCCAGCATCTATCATTTTGTTACTTTTTGTTTATTTTTTGTCTACGTGTGAAACCACATAATGACAATTAGATATAGTATGCGTGTAATCGAGTAAATGCACACACCACTAATTAAATTTTATCTGACGGTATCTCTTTGAACATTAAGTTGGTAAATTGTGTCTATTCAGAACGTCGCAATGTTATTGTTTGGATGAAACTGGATATACTTATGATCAACTATTTCTCTTGTATACAATTATAGTTATTTTTTGTACCACATGCCACACAATTTTAATGAAGACTTTGTACTAAATTGTAAAGTTGATAAAATATTCATGTTAGCCAATAGTGTCAGATTATTACAAATAACTGACAACAATTTTGTGGACTTTGCTTTGATTTGGTTTTAAACGAATGGCGTTTTACGCGCTGTAGTCCGTGTCCTGTCAGCTGTAATCGAAACAAACATCTAAACGCCTTTCTGAGATTTGTCCGAAATAATTACGCTCCAGATCAAACCAGACAATAGCTGATCAAGGGCTCTATTAGCATCCATGTCCTTATATCATAAGCCCGGTGGGCACGGTTGTTTGTTTCCCAAGCGCGTACAACATTACATACGTACAACGTCTCAAGAGACCTCCAACATCTGCCAAATCCGAATCGTGTCACCGGTTCCGGTTGTACTGATGAGAAAAACATTCAAAGATTTGTATGGCGTACCAGCGGGAGCAAAAGAAATTAAGTAAGTGGCATTATAAATAATTGTTAAAGCTTTCTTATTGTGCTTACATGTTTGCAGGCAAGGGCGCTTACATACACAAAATATAAGTGCAAGTGTACGTGTATTAACATCTGAATTGGACCCCATTATCACCATATGGGTATAAATAGAATTTAACTATTCTGAAGTATTTTAAAGCAATTCTAGTTTTGTTTTCAACAACGTCAACGTTCATGATGGGATGATAAAATTTTATGGAGATTTCATGACAATAAATCTATTATCTTACAACAATGTTGAGATAATCTACTAGCAAGAAACATGATGCCTTTGGCTTAATATTTGTTAATACGATATTAAAATGACATTATACCGGTAATAAAATAAATATTAGTCAAGAAAACTGATGCGAGCGCATGATAAAAACTCGCAGAGCAATTTTGGAGGTATGTGGCGGTTCTCTTTGATAATAATAGAGTCTGTCCACTGGTTAGCAGTATTGTCAAATAGGATATTATCAGGTTTCCGACCATTGTAGACCTATCAGCTTTGTCTATCACGGTCTACATTGTTCGCTTTCCACCTTTCTGCAAAAACATCCATTTGAATAATAAATCAACTGGTTCAAATTCAACGAAGGGCCAGTCCATTACACTACTAAAGAATGTTAAGGGCTAGTTATGTCTGTGGTCAAAAGTCCTGAAAAAAGATCTAATGATAAAATCAACTGCCCGGTCTGATAAAATTCGAGTATGTTAGAAAACAGGACGTCATACAACATTTTCGCCAATTAACACTATCTGCATGCGAGCTATTTAATTACATAATCTATAAACAATAAAGGTCTGGAATTCTTCAAATCCTGCCTTCAAAATGATGAATGCTATTTAATTCTGACTTGGCAGAAAATGCAAGTGTGCTGAGGATTTGCAGTCGAACTGAAACTATTTCAGGATATATATATATATTTATATGCTTCCTAAAATATGAACACGTCACTTTTTTTTCAAGTAATAATCAGGAAAAGGGCACTCTTGAACACTGTATTCATCAGACTCCGCATTCTTAACCAAATCTCATCACAAAATCTCCAACAGATTCCAGCTCTTAGCCAACTATAATACTTCAATACTGATATCCAACGTATTTTCACAGAAATCAATTTTTGAAGGTTATAGATGTGTAAATTATGAAATTTTGCCTTTAACGTTACACCGCTTGAATTTGAGTTGTTTTTTTTTTCAAATTATCATACGTTCGGCAGTTGGTAGAAATAAAAGAGTTTAATTTTGAGTAAAGAATATTGAGTTACACTTGAAATTCGTGTATTAACTTTGCTTTTTATTTAATTTAGACAATCCATTTATTGTTGTTAGACATTCACTGCAGCTATTCAATAACTGAACTAAAAAAACAAGCATTGTAGACCATGACTAAACTGAGTGAATGCGCTGGCTAATTTGCATCGTCAAAATGAAAATGTGACATAATCTGTGCTTAGAATTTAAATCACAAAGCTAGATTCTATTTCAGTAGGGATCCATCATCGGGCTACCAGACATGGCCTTACGATGGTTCTCCCAAGTCGGATGAATTCTTCATAGCTGGGAGTTGTGTTAGAACGTGTACTTTTGATTGGCGAAACGCAATTGTCAACCCATAGAGGGAAGTACTTAAAGGTATATACCCAAAACACAAACACAGAGGTACGTGGCGAGTGAAATACAATTAAGTTTAAACTGATCAGGTCGTCTTCACTGGTGCCAGTACTAAAAAAAGCTTCAAAGAATTGGAGATCGCATTGGAAAAGTTATTGAAAGTTGTACACACATTGGCAAGGGACCGAAATTAACATTCAACTTGCATCGAGACTATCAAATAACGCGGCACTGTAGATATGTCACTTCTTTGTTGACTTTAGATTTTTCTTCTAAATAATCTATTTCTTATGTAAATAATATAATCGACCATATAAATACCGCGCAGGACAACTTACAATTTTTAACATATTTATCGCTGAGGAAAAAAACCCTCACATACCAAGCCGCTATAATTGGGGCATTTTTACTCATAGTAAACTTGTTTAATTTACTTCGTCCCTATTCTTCGGATCGCATGCCTTTAGCAAATGTAGATCTAAATAAGCCGTTGGTCTAAATTGTTAGCCAAGACTGCAGATCTAAGTACAGATCTAGAATATCAGTTCGCCAAAGCGATCTATGCCCAAGGTTATTAAACTGAGATTTCAAACCAGTCTCAAATCTCAAGCATCTGATTGGCTACAATGGCGACTGGTCGCCGTTTCAGCCAATCAGATGCTTGAGATTTGAGACTTGAGACTGGTTTTCCAAACTCAGTTTTATAACGGTCCCGCCTACACTGTTAGCCAAGTCCGCAAATACTTGCGGTCAAGTCTTTAACGTTTGTCGGGACCGCGAATCATAGAGATTTGAGTTTACACTACTTAAAAGCTCAGTACTTCACAGCAGTGTCGTATTCAGTGCTCGCCATGTCGGCACTTCCTTTCGGTCCCAGCGGATCACGTTTCAGTGATCGCCGGAGAACACGGAATAGATACGCGTTAGGCTCACGTACATACCTTCTGTCGAGTTTGCACAACGTTACTATTTACAACGCCCACATAACCATGTGCATATCATTGTGCTGCTTGCCAAACCCTTGATGTTGTTTACTAAGCTGTCTGGTTTACAATGTTTGTCACTCGGACAAAAAAGGTCAATAACTCGTCGGTTTTTTTAATTTCCTTAAAACTTTAGAAATTTTATTTTAAGTTATTATTTACACACAAATAATGCAAAATTAAAAACAACTACATAAAGAAACTGTGAAACAATTACAAATATTAAAAGTTTAACTGGGATATTTAACATGGATATCAAAAAAGATGATTTTAGGTTATTAAAATAATTTTAATTTTTTACTTACTATGCTTTTATAAATATGGGTTCAGGAAAACGCATGTGTATAAAGGTCTAGTTTTTGTAACCATTTAAACATGTTTTTTAATTCCGTGAATAGACGATTAATATACAATTAATATCGAAAACGAAACAGCTTTCGCATTCCGGAGCAGGCCATGGCGACGAGGCTCATAGTTCAGCTAATTTTATAAATATTTTAATGACATTTGCATGCCTTTGCATTTGCAACAACATGTAAAAACTACTTGAAATGCATTTAATTGCATAAACATTGCATAAACGACCTGCTTTAGAGACCCATGGCAGACCGTAATCAAAACCCGTGGAAAACCAACTATATTTAAACAATGATGAAATTGCTCGGTTTAGCGCTACATCTACATACCTAGTTGCGCTACTTCTATACGTAGCGCTATTCTACATGCTGAAAGGCCGTTGGATGTAGCGCTACCACATTTATGGCAGCGCTACCCCTAATGCCGAAAGGCGTGAAGTCGTAGTGCTTCTAATATATGGCTCAAGACTTATGGGCCGGTGCTACCACTATAAAGGCTGTCTCTATATGCACGAAGGATTTTAGCTTAAGGCTGCCACTATGTGCCGCATAACTAATGAACAATTAGCCCTAACTTCATTGGGACGTAGCGCTACCTCTGCATTGCATGCCGTCGAACCTCCGGACGAAGCGCTACCATTATTTGGACGTATCGCTACCTCTGCATGCCTTCGAACCTGAAGACCTAGCGCTACCATTATTTGGACGTATTGTTACCTCTGCATGCCGTCGAACCTGAGGACCTAGCGCAATTATTGGGAAGCAGCGCTGCCTCGGCATGGCATCAAACTTCCGGATACCCAGAGAGCTGATTATAACTAAGTGTGTGCTAGCGTTTGCGTACAGCATAAGCTAAAAGGATACAAACTCTTCTAACATAACATTTCGCATGTTTACAAGCTGCAATTTGTGTTATCTTATTGTGATAGTACACATAATTGCACAATAAATCATGCAAGAACATGATCCCGCAAAAAGCTGAAGACAAACACTTACATTCAGGTATATTTTAGTCCACTCTTCATCTTAAAAGTGTCAAAATGAATTCCGAAAATGCCTCAGCACACCTCCTTCACATATAGAGAGCTGTCAACACTAAATCATATTCCATAACTCGATACGTATCAAAATAACACATCTTATTTCATCGCCAAAATTATTCTCCGTGCTGATAAAGTGTTGTTTTTTGCTGCAAAACGATCTTGTATAAGTCCATATTGTAAATTGTTCAAAGTTTGACAGTCTAAGCAATTGCTTAGATCTGTAAAGATTGAAATATTTCACAAAAGTTTTATCTGCAAGTTCTGTGAGTATTTAACGAAATAAAACGTGAGAGATATGAGATTACACTGTGATATTGAAACAAACAATTATATCAAGTAAATCAAAAGCAATATATTCCAAGCGATTTAACATGTAAAAAGTCACTTTTCGATATACACTTTAATCCAAAAGTAAGTTATGGCTTGACCGTATTACAATAAAAATGATTATATTTAAAAGCGCAACTTTTGATAAGGGTGGTAAAATATAAATCAAGGGTTAACCATAATCCAGTTGGCAAAGTAAACATTCAAAGACTAAACAACGACGACAGCAAAATGTATTTTACATCATTCATAAACGACCTGAATACATAAACTTGCATGTTATCAATATTGTCAGTCTTAATACTGTGCAGCGGACTTTGATCGTGCCGTATAAAACTTTAACGCATGCTCGTGCAAAAACGCATTGAACGTACCAACACGTACATTTTTTTTCTTTAATCATTTCTGTCATCTATTAAGTAAGAAATTATGTAAGTTGCCACTAAGAAGGCGTTAATGACTTAAATAAGAATCAAGTTCGAAACATTTGGCGTGAGAAATCCCAAAACCTTTAACTCAATTCAAATTATTAAAATGAGTAGTTTCGGACGCTAAGAAGTATGCAAAGACATGTAATTTATACGACTGGTCGCCATTTCAGCCAATCAGATGCTTGAAATTTGAGACTGGTTTCCATGCTCAGTTTTATAACCTTGGGCATAGGTCTTTGCAATTTGGAAGAGGAAGTTAAAAACCGGTATCAACAATAAGCGCAAGCATGGTCTGTTGCAGGACTGCATTTTTTCCAGTTTACCGCTAATGTGTAGTATCTGGCAAGTTTAGGAAATACTTGTGAACAGTAAGTCAACATGCTCGAGCCGACAACATGGAGTTATTCGAATTTATTGTAATGGATACTCAGTTATACATGAGTGAGAAAACAAAAACGATAGATACAATCCACAGCAATTAAAATATTTGCCACGCTTAACTTATTAATTCAATTAAGATAGGTGCCTTTGTTACACGAGATAACACGGTGTTTATATCATAGGCTGGTATGTTGTTTATAACAGTGGATTAGATTGCATTGACAAAAAGTCGCATATGTTCCCATATCATTGCATCACGAAGTAGAGGACCGGGGCAACCATCTGGCTTAAGTCATAGCCACGTGCAGCTACAGCTGTCCAAGCTAATCACAGTCCTGCGTAATACAGTAGGCACTAAAAACAAGCCACAGCATCTCGCGTAGGGTAGGAGTCAGAATTCCAAATAAGCTACGACTAGAAGCAGTCGTCACATTTTCGGTATATGCTACGAGAAGAAGCAGTCGTCACATTTTCGGTATACCCTACGACTAGAAGCAGTCGTCACGTTTTCGGTATATGCTACGACTAGAAGCAGTCGTTACATTTCGGTATATGCTACGACTAGAAGCTGTCGTCACATTTTCGGTATATGCTACGACTAGAAGCTGTCGTCACATTTCGGTATATGCTACGACTAGAAGCTGTCGTCACATTTTCGGTATATGCTACGACTAGAAGCTGTCGTCACATTTTCGGTATATGCTACGACTAGAAGCTGTCGTCACATTTTCGGTATATGCTACGACTAGAAGCTGTCGTCACATTTTCGAGAAGCAGACTAATAAGCCTCGCGTATAAGTTACTATAAGTAACAGCATTCTCGACGTTGCGTGTTAGCAACGACGAGATAATGTAGGCCTACCAACAGCCATGCGTATTAGCTACGACAATATCAGAAACCCAAGCACTGCGCATTAGTAACGATTAGCATCGACAGTCACAACCATGCGTAATATCTACGAAAATATCAGCAATCCAAACATTGCGCATTAGCAACGATGAGGATCGAAAGTTCCAGCCATGCGTAATAGCTACAAAAATATCAGCAATCCAAGACTTGCGCATAAGCAACGATGAGACTCGACAGTCCCAGCCTTACGTAATAGCTACGAAAATATCAGCAATCCAAGCATTGCGCATTAGCAACGTTGAGCATCAACAGTACAAGCCTTGCGTATCAGCGACGCCAATATCAGCAATCCAAGCATTGTGCATTAGCAACGTTGAGCATCAACAGTCCAAGCCTTGCGTATCGGCGACGACAATATCAGCAATCCAAGCATTGCGCATTAGCATTAATGAGCATCAACAGTCCCAGCCTTGCGTATCAGCGACGACAATATCAGCAATCCAATCATTGCGCATTAGCAACCTTGAGCATCAACAGTACCAGCCTTTCGTATCAGCCATCCAAGCATTGCGCATTAGCAAACTTAAGCATCAACAGTACCAGACTTGCGTAGCAGCGCCGCCATTATTAGCAATCCAAGCATTGCGCATTAGCAACCTTGAGCATCAACAGTACAAGCCTTGCGTATCAGCGACGCCAATATCACCAATCCAAGCATTACGCATTAGCAACCTTTAGCATCAACAGTCCCAGCCGTGCGTATCAGCGACGACAATATAAGCAATCCAAGCGTTGCTGGATCCAAGCAAGCTGGATTCTTCGAAACTTATCATACCGATTGCAATGTTCTTCCAGACGTATACAAAGTTATAGTTTCAAATAAGGTAAAAGTCTTGAATATATACGTAGAGATCTTGAAAACATACATTTTGATTGGCATTTGGAGTTTTGCAAAATAAGTTACAGGATTGTGTTTTGGTCAGGAGGTATAATGTTTATGGAGAAAACATTTCAAAGACACTTATGTCTAAATAGATCTATTACCGAAAACATCTTTAATATCTGCTTTTTTTTACATAAACCTTTAAGGAATTTCAGTTCTCAATATTTTTGTTCATAAAACATCTAAAAGTCAGTTAGTTTGATTTTTACGTGCAATACAGAATGATATTTTTTCAAGACTGTATAATTTCTGGAGAGTTGAGAACAACCACTGGTGTTGCGTTTACTGTCATAAGATGTAAAGTATCAGTAAAGAACACAGTCATATTTACCGAATACGGCATTTTATTCTGATTTTATTTTTCGAAACTGTCCTTATAGTCTGGTTCCCGTCGTATTGCTAACAGTACGTCCCCAAAACGCAATCCTAGGGGCAGGTAATACCGTATTTCATTCAGAATAATACGTTTACTTATTTTTGTGTCGCCTGCGATAGCATGTAGACACATAGGGATCCTATTGTCCGGCGGCGTCGTCGGTGTCGTCGTCGGTGCCGTCGTCTGGTAGTCCACCAACTTTAACCTGAAACTTAATGTTGCCTATAACTTTGAACGTACTTGTCCTATTCACTTCATACTTGGAATATATCATCAGCATGAACAATGTCATCTGTGACGACAAGAATGATAACTCCAGTTTCAATATTTTTGAGTTATGCCCCTTTCAAATGCAACTTTAACCTGAAACTTAATGTTGCATATAACTTTGAATTACTTGTCAATTCACTTCATACTTTGAATATATCATCAGCATGAAAAATGCCCCTTTGTGACGACAAGAATGATAACTCCAGTTTCAATATTTTAGTTATGCCCCTTTAAAATGCAATTTTAACCTGAAACTTAGTGTTGCCTGTAAATTGGAAAGTACTTGTTCAATTCACTTAATACTTTGAATAACTCATCTGCATTTACAAACCAATTTTTGAAGTTGATAACTCAGGTTTCACCATTATTTTTGTTATGTTGCCTATAACTTTTAAAGTACTTGTCATATTCACTTCGTTCTTGGAATATATCATCAGCACGAACAATGCCATCTGTGACGATAAGAATGATAACTCCAGTTTAAAATTTTTTTAGTTATGCCCCTTTCAAATGCAACTTTAACATGAAACTTAATGTTGCCTATAACTTTGAACGTACTTGTCCTATTCACTTCGTACTTGGAATATATCATCAGCATGAACAATGGCATCTGTGACGACAAGAATGATAACTCCAGTTTCAATATTTTTTGAGTTATGCCCCTTTCAAATGCAACTTTAACCCGAAACTTAATGTTGCCTATAATTTTGAAAGTACTTGTCCTATTCACTTCATACTTGGAATATATCATCAGCACGAACAATGCCATCTGTGACGACAAGAATGATAACTCCAGTTTCAATATTTTATGAGTTATGTCCCTTTCAAATGCAATTTTAATCTGAAACTTAGTGTTGCCTGTAAATTGGAAAGTACTTGTTCAATTCACTTAATACTTTGAATAACTCATCTGCATTTACAAACCAATTTTTGAAGTTGATAACTCAGGTTTCACCATTATTTTAGTTATTCCCCTTTTAAATGCAGTTTAGATGATACATGTGTTCTGTGGTGTAGTATTGAAATCAACTTAAATAAAATATTTTTTATTATATATGATTACACATAGGTCCACATTTCAACTTTTTCCATGCAGTCGACACATGTGTTTTGCGGAACACAACATTCTAGTTTCACATAGTGGTAACTATTTACATATTATAGTAATTTTCACGAGAACGTGGAAATGTGTGAATGTTTGCAGTTATATTTTATACCAATATATAAAGTCGTTTGAATAGTTCTGTAAAAGGTTTAAAAGTACAGTAACAGACTAAATAATGATTTAACATAGAAAACGGAGATCTTATAAGATAAAAATCTACAAAATCCTAAAAATTTTATAGGGACGTTTTTAATGTTCTCCACAAGCTCGACTAAGAAAGGTAAAAATATAATGTTTTTAAGAAATCAGTTCGACCTAAGCTATGAGGCGATACTGTTCTCTTTGAAGGTAGTGGGTAACTGGACGTGTTATTCAGCTTGCATGCAATATTGTAGAGTATCGGTAAGCTGGAAATAGTTAACCAAGGCAACTTGTACGTATATATTCATATGAGAACCTGGAGAGAAGAGTTTAGGGCTGATGCACCCTAGAACCAGGTTTAAACTCCCAGTAGAAAGCTGTTTTGCCTCTGACAGTTACTAGGGGTTAACACTTCATGTTCTCATTTTTGTTTTGTTTTTTGCTTTTTTTTTGTTCCTAGCGTCTTTTTGAAACTGATCATACTGTAAACACATGTGTTTTTTTTTTGTTCTTATCTACTGTTCGTCTGTTTATGGACACTTTTTAAGACGATTTTGGAATTTTTTTCCTACCAAAAGATTTTAATAATTTGTTTAAGCTTCTCTCAAAAACTATTTGACCATTTTTCTTTTTAATATAAAAATGCGATATAAAGATTAAATATGTTTTTTAAAGGGTTAATATGAGTCAAATTCTGAACACCAGTTTTTTTGAATAAGGACCATTAAGGATGTTTTACCTGACAGATAATGGCATCAAGATGGCTAGGCGATGTACCAGTTATTATTACCTGAAGTAGTACCTGGGTCTCTTTAACCTCGAACAAACATTACGTAACATGACCTAGATAGCGGCCATCTTGTTACTATAAATACACGACCTAGTTAGCGGCCATCTTGTTACGTAACATGACCTAGATAGCGGCCATCTTGTTTCTATAAATACATGACCTAGTTAGCGGCCATCTTGTTAGTATAAGCGGATGACGTAGCAACGTTACATCATCTATTGTCAGTCAATATTACATCATAACAAATCATTATATTTTTGAAAAAATAAGATCATAATATTATTACATCATTTTCTGAAAAACAAATTACATCATTAAAAAAAGATCACAAATAATGTATTACATCATTTTCTGAAATAAACATCATTTTCTAAAAAAGATTACATCATTTTCTGAAAACAAAAGACACATGATAAACCGCAGTAAATATGACGTCATGTTGTTTAAGAAATTATAAAAATAAAAAATATCGCAAATACCTGTTTCGATGTTCACTCCTCGGTGTCCAGCGACTAAATGAACATCAACGTTAAAAGACATTCATAGTTCGAAAAGCGTTTCTATTGGTTCCTTTCTTTCTATTCATTAACGTACCGTTTCTAGTGGCTCTTTTCTTTCCTTTCATTCTTTTTATTGTTAGAGTCAATAATATCGGATAATAGACTTTATGACTCAATTGTTACACCGGTTCTTTTGATTCTATAGAACCCATGTATCAATATAGTTATAAAGTCTATTATCATTATCCAATTAATATTATTGTCTATAACAATCGTAGGTATTTCTTTTTTATCAAAGAATGGAATCAAAAGAACCGGTGTAACAAATAGAGTCATAAAGTCTATTATCCGATATTATTGACTCTAACAATAAAAAGAATGAAAGGAAAGAAAAGAGCCAATAGAAACGGTACGTTAATGAAAAGAAAGAAAGGAACCAATAGAAACGCTTTTCGAACTATGAATGTCTTTGAACGTTGATGTTCATTTAGTCGCTGGACACCGAGGAGTGAACATCGAAACAGGTATTTGCGATATTTTTTATTTTTATAATTTCTTTAACAACATGACATCATATTTACTGCGGTTTATCATGTGTCTTTTGTTTTCAGAAAATGATGTAATCTTTTTTAGAAAATGATGTTTATTTCAGAAAATGATGTAATACATTATTTGTGATCTTTTTTTCATGATGTAATTTGTTTTTCAGAAAATGATGTAATAATATTATGATCTTATTTTTTAAAAAATATAATGATTTGTTATGATGTAATATTGAAAGACAATAGATGATGTAACGTTGCTACATCATCCGCTTATAGTAACAAGATGGCCGCTGACTAGGTCATGTATTTATAGAAACAAGATGGCCGCTATCTAGGTCATGTTACGTAACAAGATGGCCGCTAACTAGGTCATGTATTTGTAGTAACAAGATGGCCGCTATCTAGGTCATGTTACGTAATATTACGTAATGTTTGTTTGAGGTTAAAGAGACGCAGGTACTACTACCTGAAAACTTCAGGGATACTTCATGATGACTTGAGTTACATCAGGCGTGTTAGAGTACTGGGGCTTGTTAGGCAGAGATAGTTTGGGTAAATTCTTCAAAACAATTAAAACTTAATTAAATCAGGTGGAAGTCTTCTATCAAGCCAAAGCAATGCTAATTTGCGGGTCGATGCAGATTGCTTGTACTGATGATTTGTATCTTTAACTGTTCAGTGGTGGTTATGACAGCATCGATCACAGATATGCGCCGCAGGCTATTTCAACAATGTAGCAGTTGGCTTGTATTAAAGCTGAAGTGATATTATTTAGAATTATTGCCTTGTCCAGGTAAAGTAAATAGCTGTGTAGAACTTTTGGAGAAGGGTACTCCCTTACCATACCCTACCATGCCTTCGTTTGGAGAATGGACACACGGGTACCATGTTAGGAATGCATTGGGCAGCTTCCGAGATTGCCATCTGTATAGATGTCAAACCACTTGTCCATGTGTAAAACACCACCAAACACCATTACATCAGAACTTGCTTATTCCAATGATGTCCACAATCATAGGAGAGATGAAAGAGTTTTTGACAACAATGAAATTTTCTCTGATTGCAGCAGATGGTCAGTATTGTATGATTTTAATATGGTTTACAGGATAGGCGAATTTCGTAGTAGAATGTTGTTGAATTGTTTATGTGAAATTTTATGTCTCAGCAGAAATTAGCAGAAATTAGAGTTTTTTCATTGCTAATTGATAAGCGCCGAGACGAAAAACAAATTGTTTCGCAGCAGTAATTCAGTATGAACATATACAAAGAATGAATGTATCTCTTTGAGAATGATGAACAATGGTTTGAGCGCAAGTCTTCTAAAATACTGCGTCCCGGAACGTTGTGGCACTTATTAATGATTTCAAACGAACCGTTGAAATAAATATTGTTTTGATTGTTTCCCACGCGTTGCATACATTTCATTCAGCTTTTCGATCGGACGAATGGTTTGCTTCAAGAAGCTTAATATAATGAACTGTGTTCTAATTTCCTACAGCAAAGTTCTCTGCACAAAGCGAACAAAAACGTTTTCCCTAGTTTATTTTCATGCGCTCGTTGTGATAAACATACAAATTGGTTAACTGGCATGTGGAATAATCCCGAAAGGCTGATTCTAAAAGCCTTTAATCGAAGCAAACTCGAGACTACCCGATCACACTCTGTCCACAGTGACGTAGCTTCTGATTTGCTGACCGCGGCAACATTGTCAGGGCCGACGATTATATAAATCTGAGATTGAATACCTGGTTTAAATCTCAAACATCTGATTGGCTAAAATAGAGACAAGTCTTTATTTCATCAAATGCTTAAGATTTGAAACTTGTATTCATTCTCATTATAGTCATGGGCCCTGAGAACAATGATGACAGAGCACAGATTTCAGCGATCCTCAACACGTCTTGGGTTTATTTGGCATTTGTGATGCCGCCCTTAAACATCCAAGTGACAAAATTACAACGACGTCTTTACTGACAGCTTCATAAAGGAATAGTTTCTTACACAGCCTATGAAAAAAGTAAAATGTGTATGTTATGAATAACTACACTCAGCAAACACAGCGTCCACACAGCCAAAAATAAGAGAGGACAACATGGCATCTGTTTATAAATAGATCAATTAGAAAATGACACCATAATATTATACAATTTATGTGTAAGGTGCTGTCAAATATCATGATGGCTACCGTAGCCGTTCATTTTGAATTTACAGATGATTTTATGAATAACCTGGAGAAAGTAATATTACCTCGTATTTTATTTACTTAGTAATCAAATAATAAGAAAACAGTAGCTGAGGAACTGTAAAAAGTGATTTTAAACTGCACCCGTGTATTTTTTTATTGAACTCTTGGTATCTGCGACTAAACTTCAATAAAAGATTTCCTTAATTTGTGGTTCCGTTAACTATGTTTTAGGAGTTTTTCTGTTACGCAAAGATAACGTTGATTTAAATCTTTGACATTTCTACAAGATTGAAAAGCTGTAAAATATCAACCTCGTAAGATGATAAAGTTGGTTTAATCACGATCTCAAAAAGAGAAAAATAACATTAAAATTAAAATTATCTCGTTTATTATATATTTCAGTAGTTACGAAATCATTTTCATTGATATGATTTAGATCATAAATGTTTTCATGCTGTACTGAAGTGTTTTCTTTATAAAGCTGGAGTTCTCTTTTTCGTAAATTGTTTGTGGCGTATATTATAGCCGGCACTTTTTCAGAATCATTGTTTTGCATCCCAGCAGTTATTGAGCAGCGCGGTTACCACTGTGCTATCCATTTTAGTTTCGATAGCTTAATTTTATATGGTAAAAATCAAATTCACTAATTCACATAATTGTTGAAAAATCTTTTATCTTGTGATAGCCATTCAACCGCCATTTCACCGCTCCGATAATGACGTTATATTATCGTATTGAGCAGCAAGATGTCTTTTGTGTCATCTTTATTTTCTCCTAAGACATCCATATTTTTTGTGTAGCTCTAGCTCTCAGATATTCGTATAAGACTGTTAGTGTTGATCAATCTTGAATTTTAGCTGTAATCATACTAGTATGTCATGCATGTTAAACCAGACATTGCCCTCAAAACGTTCTCCCATTACATGTTGCGGTTCTGGCAACTTTCTTTTTTGGACAGAATATGGTGCACGCGGTTCGTTTTATCAAGTTCTATATTTTCTATGCATCAACTTGCAATAAAACCTCAATACTTTCAGCATTTCAATTGTGTCTTTCTTTGATTATAAATATAATAAAAGCTCTGGCGAAATTGTATGTAAATACTCGTATATTATTTTTATTGACATGTGTTTTAGTAATCCATAAAAATAAATAAGTTCTTGTTGTTGTTTTTTTTTCTAAAAACTGTTGGTGTTCTTTCAATATTGCGGATAATACAGCTTTCAATATTGCGGATAATACAGCTAACTATGGGCTCACAGAAAAGCATTTTTTTCGGAATGGGAAAGTTTACGACTGTTTTCGACTATATTTGGAATATCCATATAAAATTAATTATTTTGTTGAAACGTGCATAAAATGGGTCCGAAGTTAACGTGCAAAATCGTTAAGCAAACGTTTATAAAGAGAGACACCTCGTACAAAAAAGATCAAACTTTCTGCAGCAGTAACTTCCCCTTCGAGACATTCAGATGAAGTGGCGGGTATCGCCATTTTGGAAGACTTGGGCTCATCGTAGAATATTGTCTTAACATGCAAATAGAAGTTTAAACTTTTCAATCAATTAGTCGGACATTAGCAATCTATTAGCTTAAAAAAAGGCACACGTTGGTTTTAAACTATGGTTGTTCATGGCATGTCATTGTTATAGTTATAAATTTACTCTTTTGAATAAGCTAAATTCAACATGGTGATAAAGATGTTGCAAACAATCTAAGACTTTACTTAACATAACTGAAAAATTGGTCAACAGTGACTTGATTTGTACGGTATCCCATGGAAGCAATTGCGGCGACCGATTTAGTCACATTGTGTACGTAGGACGAATTACTCAGCCAGGAGTGCTAACACCAAGCTTGCTAGATAAACGAAATAAATTCACAATATTCTGTCCGAATGGTAAGAAATAACTATGGAGACGAAATCATAATATGTATATTTATTCCTTTCTAGAACTTTTTCGTTAGAAGTTTTGGTAATTGTTTTCAATTTCCGCCGTGTACTGCTAAGCTGAGTTTCCACACAACCAAACAAATATTTTCTCGTTTCTATAATTTTGGCCAAACATTGTATTTATGTTACTATGTCATCGCAGAAAGGATGCAAAGTACATATGTTCTACTAGCTAGCAGAATAAAATGAAGTTACCTGTCTCTATTTACTGTGTTTCAATCCAATATCAAGTTTGGATTTACATTACCATATAATGAAATAAAAAAATAAACTGATTCATATTATTAGATTTAAATACAGCCAGTTTTCTGGAAAATAATTTAAGTCTTAACGCCTATTCGAACAGGTTTTGAAACCACTGTTGTCGTTGTTTAGCAATAGATGTGAATGCTGATTAACTATGGTATAATGTTGCAAAAGCTGTCCGAAACTATATTTACTTTGACAGTATTATAATTTCCTCTGAGAAAATATGCAGTTTAGCCAAAATAATATGTTTAAATAGATGAAAAGCGAACTTTGAATAGTACTTCGGCAAGTTTCGAAATGGGTTGTTTCAATTTACTAGCCAATATAGATTTGAATATTTGAATATTGTTCAATCACCCACAAGGTTATACTTCCTGCTTTTTAAATTTTGCCCTTGGCGTTGTCTGTGATATGCAGGATTTTTATTCGCAGATTTCATGTCAAACTTCAATTCTGTTTAGTTCCTACCTTTGTTTTCTCGTTCAGGGCAACCCCATTCTTTTATCTGGGGACCAAACGCCGCTGAACTTTCAATGGTGCTTAATAGAAATACCGCATTGAAGGTTCGATGGTCACCGTCATATGCATACCATCGTTTGGAACCGATAAAATTGTACTGTTTGTGCGAATATTGAATGAATGCGCTTAACCGGGGGCTAGGCGGCGTTGGCAGTAATATGCATTTCCTTTACTATCCATGAACAGGCTCAATTAAACCGAGCCTGCAATATTTTCATATTTGTCGTGTTCAATGGCTTTCAAAGTTCCCTTTTTTTGTATATTTCATCTAACATTAAAAATTTTGATCGTTATGCTAACCCCGTTTTTGCACGACGGTGGCAGGGATCATTAAGTGTTTATGAAGCTTTGTAGGAAAATTTATCTTGTAAAAGAACATAGATGCTACATTTTTGCTTGACAATGCTATTAGTTCTTGTTTTCCATATGTTTGTGTTCTTTTGCATGCAACAGTGTCAAGTTGATTGATGGGTTGGAGTTATTTTACCAAGACAACTTTTTCTTGTTAATTTATATAACATCGTGTTTGGGCAAGTGAGGTTGGTGCACCCTAGAACCTGGTTTAAACCCCGAGTGGTAAATTGATTTTGCCACGGATTTGCTCCAAGGTGGTTACCTAATGGATTCTCATTTTCTTTAATTATTTGTGGCATCTATTCTGAAATAGATGAAAATTGATCATTGTATAACCATGCTCTTTTCTCCTGTCTACTTTTTTATTGTGTAGGGAGACTGTGTCTTCTGGATGTGATCATTCCTGGTGTGCATATTTGATTTTTAAAAAGTAATTTTCCTGTTTAGATGTGACATGAATAGATGTTTATCATCTTAACATAGGTCAGACATTGTCTTAAGTGTCCGCTCCTGTTATGAACCGGCGTTCAATGTTTCATTTCAACAATTTATGGTCCACTGTAACATGTCGGACATTCATGATGACCGACAATCATACAATACCCAACACTCATGCAAATCTAAAAAAAAACCTAGATGTCGGCTGCTTGGTGACTGCATGAAATATCAAATTGATAAGAAATGATGTTTCATAAGAGTCGCTGCTATAATGTCAGTACTGAATTTTGTTTGGCAACTTATACATTTTTTTCATTAGAGCATACAAACACTGGCTTTTGTATTATTACAAAAATGTAAGAATCTACCAAAAGTGGATAAACGAAATCATGAGAAACACTGACAATGTTCTTTTCATCGGTGGCCTCTTCGTGAACATGAAGAACCATAAGGTTGTTCAGCCTTTCTTGATAAATGGTAGATCTGAAGTGATTGTTAATGGTTATGAGTACAGACCTCTTCACGTAGACCAACAGAGGGGCAAACAATCCGAACATCCGACTGTTTGGAAAGCGTATAACTGTATTTTCATGTTTAGGCAACAAATCTTCATATTGAGTTATATCGGCGCCGTCATGTTTTCGAACATGGGGATACTCCCACCCTCATCCCCGCCACTAATCCTTCCCTTGAGGCTCATTTCTGTAAGGAGAAGTAACTGCTGCAGGAATTTGCTAATCGATATTTTTTGTACGAGTTATCTTTATTAAAGTTAGAACAACGACTTCAAATTTAAACTTTCTGACCTAGTTTATGCAAGTTTGAACAACGACTCATTAACTTATCTGGATATTCCAGCGTAAGTCGATAACAGTGGTAAAAATTTCCAATTCTGAACAAAATGCATTTCTGTGGCTTCCATACTGAGCCGATGCGGATTCTTTTCGCTATATCCGAAATTAAAAGTACACCAGCAATATGTAAAAACAACCAATAACTTTAACCGATGACTAAAATACAGCGGTAAAAACTACAAGATCTTATACGTCACATTTATATAAATCTAAATTAGATTAGTAATCTAATCAAATAGATGAATAGAAACTTTGAAAGTCACAGAACACGACAAATATTAAAAAATATTGCAGGCCTGTACATTAGCAGCAATGAAAATGCATGTTACTGTCCACGCTACCTATCCCTGGGTCGAGCTCACGGGCCTTAATAGGGTGTAGTGATGGAATGTACATGGTAATATTTAAAAGAGATTGTTTTCCAGTCAGCGGTTATTCCAAAGTAACGAAACTTAGTATGTTTACCTAAACGTTCGTCAAAGATTTTATAATATTTATTTTAAAAAAGATACACTTGAAATTAAGAAAGTTTCAACAATTATTTAGGTTAAATCACAAGTGGCTGCATAGAAATTTGATAAAATTTCAACCGCGTGCACACTATTCTGCCACGCATAGTAGGTTGCCAGACAAGAAAAATTTGATTGCATTTCTTTGGTTTCACATGTATGATATATGATCACGCGAGAAATTTAACAGCTTAACAAACGAGATAGGATCTCAACCAGAAAAACAACCACCACACGTCGCAAAAGTAGAGAGGAAAAAGACAGTATGAGCTTTTAAGAGAATCAATTTCAAATAAGACACCACAAATAATAAAACGATAAAGAGAATCATCGGGGGTTACCACATTGGAACGGTCAGTGGCATATTGTCGGATTAAAACCAGTTGTCTTGGAGAAATAAGTCCGACCACTCGACAATGTTGCATGAAAAGCGCACAAACATATAAAACTTCAGAAGTACTCTATGACCTTACCAAAACCAGAGCCCCTCGAGTCAAATCAGCAAGAACACAATGACAGAGATATCAGAAACAATTCTGCTCAGGGTCACAAAAAATCTTAGGCCTACTGCTCAACATTGACTGAATGCCACAAGAGGGACCTCATGTAGGTTAATAGTCTCATAATAATGTCATCGAACACATCAAGTATGATAATATTGCATGTCCATATTTAATATTATTTATGGTCCGAAGGGAATGGAAATGCTTATATTACTACCAGGATAATGTTACATGTATATCGGACTTCACTCTTGAAGAAAAACATATTGACGTATATGTTTTCCAGCGAAGAGGGTAGATATCTAGGTGCATGACGTGCGTGATTTGTCGGAGTTCTGTGCCACTAGGTGGAAAAAAGGACAAAAATATTTATTCCTACAATAACTAAAAATTACTAATGGCAGTTTCCAGATCCGGGTGTTACTTATGTGCGTTATTCAGATTACAGGGGTTGGATTTCACTTCCAAAGGTTTAATTCGATATATTTTAAGGAATGTTACATCCGTTCGCTTTGGAAGCTAAATTGAAAGATGTTTAATTATTATTTTATCAACCAAACCATCAGGGATATTAACTTGTTTTAGCCAGTACAGAGAGTGGCCGACACAAAGGTTGTCCATATATTTGGTCAGATATATCATAATCAAAATAAGCGAAGTAACACGATACAGTACTAAACATAAAGCAAGCGTGGAGAATTTAAACAGCTTGTTTCTATATGAAAACTGTAATGTATTCCTTTTTCCTCAAAATCTATAGAACACCAGGTATGTTTCTCGTAAATTTCTACAATATCAATCTATTTATCAGAAGACACAGCCTCCCCACACAGCCAACACCTAGAGACCTCGAAACGGCCAGTGGCAAAACAATTTACAACTGGGCTTTAAATCGAGTGCACCAACCTCACACTTGCCCAAACAGGTTTTCAAATGATGTTGTCTCGGTGAATAAGCTCTGACCCACACATCAACACGACTATGTTGCATGCAAAAGCACACACATAAAAAATATTAGCATTGTCGAGCAAAAATGTTGGTACTCAATGATCTTACTGAGACGAGAGTCCCTAGAGTCAAATCAGCAATAACACGATGGGAGGGACAAAGGAAACAGATCGAAACAGATCGAGCTTTGAGGTTCTTTAACAAGATTACTCTAGTATAAACCTTCAGAAACTCCTAAACCCCTGTGCGCGCTCGATTGGGCTGTCGGAACTGTGCCAGAATCAAATTCCGACTCTTCTACAGAATCTACCAAACGAGTGAAATTGGTTGTCGGAACTGAATCATGTTAGGTCTATAAAAAAAGTTTCACATAATGGCATGTTAATTATATCTTTTGAAGTCTAAAGAACTCCGAATAGTCTTAATAAGCCATACTTTATAGTTTAACTAAGTTTTATTAGTTTTTAGATCAGTCAACAACAAAGCAATGTTTATAATCTACTGAAAAATAACACTATTTCTTGTATTTCTGTTGGTGAAATTCTTGGCAGAGTACTGAAATGTAACCATTATCTTATTTTACGGCAACAAAACAGTATCTAAAAAATATTTCAGTTTGGTGCAGTGTAAAACATTGACCGATTCCATTCACACCACCTATTTCGATGGAACGGGTAGAACGCTGCCAGAACACAGTTCCGACGCACTCGATTGAAGTTCTCCATGTTCTAACAGTCGGAATTTCCAATCGAGCACGCCCCCTGTCACCGCCGTGCAAACAAAGAGGTAAGCATAACGATCAACTGTAGACGGGTTAATCACCAAGGATACAGAGCGCTGTAGAATAACATGTTGGCAACCTTTCGTTTTAAATTATCAGATAGCTTTAAAGATAAATACATGTATAGTATTTTTTCTTTAATTTCAATCAAATATCCATAAAATACTAGGTGAAAAAAAACTTGTTGCAGTAGTGATTTTTAATGCACCTTTCGAAATTAATCTCGGTACAACATGCAAATAGTTTTCCTTAATTTGTGGTTCCCTTTTTTTAAAGTATTTCTCTTATGCAAAGATAACGTTCATTGAAATCTTGACCAGTGGCATTGTTACAAACTCTAGCTGTGAAATATTAACACCGTACGATGTTGCTCGTGGGACATCACCGTCTTTAAATGAACATTGTACAATATTAAAATCGAAATTACCTCAATTAACATATATTTAAGCGGTTAGTTAAGCTACAAAGTCTTCCATTTGAGAATGATCGTATTGCTACGGTTCTCTGCTTGGCTAAATGTCAAGAGTTTTTGACGACACATTATCACTATGTCTAAAACAGTTTTAATTATGAAATTTTAGTCAGGCCACAAAACTAGACAAACTTAAGTTACTATTGCACTTTTAAACAGCGACCTAGGTAACATGAAAATAGCTTCCACGTCTTAACAATAGTTTGAAAGCTGCATAAGTGATTAAGAAAACAATTTATGTAAAATATGACACTTGTTTATCGACATCGTCATTGTTGAAATCCTTCATACCAGTACAATATTTTATGAATAAACCAAGCAGTCTGAAAAGGCTTGATTGTTTTTTACTATTGTGCAAAAATAAGGTGAAATACTAATGTTTGTTTTTACTTTGATGTTCAGTGTCAATAAGGAGAAGGAATATATTGTTTTGATCAAACTGGTGGTGTAGCATGACTGTTTTTAAGAAGTTGCAGTGAGTACAGATGGTCAGCTGCAGGATAACAATATCTAATCTGCTAAAATGAATCAAACATTTGAAATGTCATTGTGATATAAATTTGCAGTTTTTTCTGCATCAAAATAGATGAAAACCAGGAACTTTTTCATGAGTTGTGTCACTAAACCAATTTCAGATCAGTTATATCAAGGTCATGACACAGGAGTTACTTAATATATAGAATGAATGATTGTTCGCCATATATATAGAATGAATAATTGTTCGCCATAATAATAATACAAAATTCGCATCAAGTGTCGTAACTCTACGAACAAACATGTTGTTTCTCGTTTAGGACAAACCCATTCTTTTATCTGGGGACCATACGCCGCTGAACATGGAATGGTATTTATATGAAAATACCGCATTGAAGGTTCAATGTTTACCGTCATATGCATTCCATCGTACGGGATAGATCAAAATTGTACTGTTAATTGGTGTCAATATCGAGTTGCGCTCATCCCGGAGCTAGGCGGCGTGGGCAGTAATATAATAAACAGGCTCAATCAAACCGAGCCTGCAATATTTTCATATTTGCCGTGTCGGTGGCTTTCAGGCAGCGATTTCTCCTCCTTCATTTCCACAAAAATTATTTACAGTAAAGAATCGCATATTAAATGAATGATTAAACTATTTGAATGTTGGAGCGGGCTGGGACGGGGGCTGGTCAAGTGCCAGTGATAATTGTATGTCATCATGTGTTTGCTTGAAAGGTACGTGTTAGATGTGGACAAACACAAATACGCAAAAATACAGTATTGATCTTTATGTATAAACTCATTTCAAGAACATTTAAAAAACAACGTAACAAATATTGTCATAAGCTTTCTTTTTAGAATGACAAGAGCCGTTTTATTAATTTAATACATGTGTTGAAAACAAAAACGTTTCTGTTTACTTATTAACATGCATCTAAGCAAACATTTTGGAGTAAAATGTAACTAAATATACTACTCAAAATTTGATAGGGATCGCTTTCCGTTTTATTCAGAATTATTGCCCCTACCAAGTTTCAACCGCTGTTCCACTTCAAAAGTTTGACGGCTTATTATTTTTGGCACATATCTGATGTCAAATAAACATATTTATTAGAATCACAGCAAATATTTTATCGTTTAAACCTTATGTAAGGAATAAACACAATCTCCTAAGTGATCCTTTTCAAATTTTGAGTAGTATACATTATGAATGAGTATTACAAAAGAGGGAAACTTTACACCATTCAGATCAGTATCCTAAATCTAGTTTTGTACTACAACATTATACTGTAATAGTTTATTGACATGTATTCAATTTCAAAGTGAACCAGTTTGTATCCATGTATGCAAGAATTTCTTTCCATATCAAACTATCAAGTCATAAATGTGTGGCGTTAAAAGAAGAGCGAATTGTTTGCTGCATTCGCAATGAACCGTAGGATTTATAAGTTTTCGCCTTTGTAGAAAACCGACCTTATTTTAATGAATCATTTAAAAATAACACTTAACTGTTGTTGTGTTGTTTGTATTACTAGCAATTTCACCTTTAGATGATTTGAATGGGTTTGGATAATCACTAAAGAACATTTAGATTAGCTAAATGTAATAGCCGACTTTTATTTAGCCGTTTTATCTGTTATATACATTAACAATGTTCATATGGCCACATTTTTTTTAAATAATATAACCATAAATAAAATTAATTTTAATAAAAGAAATGAAAAATTATAAAAGAAAATAATATAATACATGCTGATTCGAAATATATAATAAAATTCTAAATAAATATTTTCTTAAAAAGAGCGCCTATGAAGAATATCAAAATAAATTTGTCACGTATTCGATCATGCTTATGTTGGAAAAAATAAAAGACTACAAATAATTGCAAGATAAATTAACAAATTTTAATATCTGAAATAAGGGGTTACTGAGGTTACTCTGAAAATGGCAAGTCGAATCGGCACTTCAGTGTACTGAGTCGGATCGGAAAACAAAGATTTTATAAGTAAACGAATATCACATTAAAAGCACGTTTTGGTTTCGAATCGCAATTTAATTGAAATCATGTTGGTGAACTATATGTTTTAAAACAAAATAGTTCTTTTAGTTATTATGCTATCAATAGCCTTTTCATACATATTCTTCGAACAATATCCTTCAAAATAAAGCGTATAATTTAATCCGGATACAATTATTTGATATATTTTGCAATGCTTCAAAAAAATTGTGTATTTCCTACGTTATATTTCTATATTTTTAATCGTCAACATATTTATCACAGCTACAAGTACAATGACAAACAAATACAGATAAATAGATAGATTTTATTGAATCCAAATAGGCTGTAAAGCCCATGATGGCATATGACAAATGATTATATGGCGAACAGTATACAATTCAATACAAAAGTACATTACCAATTACATATGACATAGTACATGCATACATTAACAAAATGTGTAAAGAAAATGATATTAAACGTTGGAGAAGGTTGTTTTTACTCAATACAATACTATTGATGTCATAAAATTTTGAATATTTACTTTTGTAATTTAGAAATTCTTTTATTCAAAAATGGCATGGTGAAGGTACGGTTAGCCAAAATTTGGACGTACATGTAATTTACATAGTGTCATAGAATATTAACAATAAACGCAAACGAAAATTAATGAGAGGACAAAACATCAAAGAAACAAAATTATGCGAGATGATCAATTCGAAACTAAATAAAAACAGTTTAGAAAATATGGCTTTACCGAAAGAGAAATTTTGAAAAATACGTTATACCAGTTTAATATTAATACATGTCTATCTATTTTATGTGACCAGTAAAGGGCTTTCTACATGTCCGAAAACTATTAAAAAGAAGGAAATATTTGCCGACTTGATCGCTTAGGGGTGAACATACATACACAGAAATCGCGAACTTTATTAGTGTCAAGTAGTCTCTAACCTTCCAAAACATGATTTCCGCTTACCACGATATTATACACACTCAACTTCTTCGATAACTAAAAGTTTACACTGGACACTGTAAACCATAAGCTAGCCAGTGTGCAAAGTAGACAGACTAGGCCAAACGGGCACAGGGTTTCAAAACAAACACTGTTTGTTCTGTGATGAAATTGATTCATTCTTAGCCTTAATATAATTTGTACATGTTTGGCAGAACAGAGAAAAACAACTACGTAGTAACGCGTTGAAAACAGCAGCAGTACCAGCAACACAATAATTATCGAACTAGTCACACGTGAGTATATTGTATGTTACCTTTTTTCTTGGCTGAACTATTTTACTTTCCATTTATATCAACTGAATGTCGTCACTCTACATTGCAATGGAATCTTGTCTAATTATCCTAAACAGTAATAAGGATTTTGTATTATTTTCAAAAGTGTTTTATTCCACAAAGACACCATTGTCCCGTGAGCTCATTGAATTCATTTAGAAAACAAAGGCCGTTGAAGAACTTTCTACTCTAGATCAAGGATAGATATTTTGTTGCCATTTCTAGTAACAATTATTCTATTTTTGCTAGGATCAAAGCACAGAGAGCGAGGATGTTCTACCTTTCCCAAGTCGCCTATTTTCTTGAAGTCTTTCCCGATCTGTGCAATGCTTTGAGATGAACACCCACAGACAAACACATTCTTCCCATCGGTGCATATACTGTAACAAGACGAAAAGTTTGTGTCACTCAGAGTGAACAGGTATTTTCCTTGAAGGTTTAGAACAACCAAGCCATTGGAAGTATCAGCAACAAATACTTTGTCTCCGTTGGTACTTACAGATATATGCTTTGCTGCCTGGAAAATCCCTTTCCCTGATGTATCTACAGGTATTTTATGTAGAACCTGTCCACTCAAGTTGTATATGTATACTGTGTTACTCCAGTTAGTTATGAATAACTGTCCGTCCTTGTGGGCTAGCCCAAAACAACTATGGTTCATTGTTATAATACGTGAAGCCGCCAGTTTATTTTCAAGGGATACAAACTGAATACAGTTGTGGTCCAGACTGACAGCAGCTTCGGTAGGACTGACGGTACAAACAGCATGAGGTCTGGCTGGAAACTCTATATAATCTCTTAATTTTTCTGTAGACATATCGATGCGTTTTAATTTCTGATTGTTGTAGTCCGCTAGCAAAAGAGAATTGTCCTTTGTAATACATGATCCAATTATGTTACAATCGTTCTTATCGTTTGTAATCTTAATGTCTAACTCGTGCTGTGCCTTAACTTTGTATAAACCATCTTTTGGCGCATACACTTGTATCTGAATATCCATTTTCTTGGCTGGAATTTGACGAAATGTTTTGTATTGTAGAAGGAATGCCTTGATATTCTTGTCAGGAATGAAACAGGGCGTTTCATGCCTTGTCTGTTGCTGCATTACTTGAACCTTCTCTGCCTTGGCTGCTATTTTCTGGAATGACTTAATGCACACAAATTCTTGAGCTTTGTTACCTTCCGCCTTTCTCAGGTGAACAGCTACCTCATTAAGAGCGTTCACTAGACCTTCTACAGCAATCGTTTCCGCTGTTAATGATTTCTCAATCCTGATAAATTCCTTTTTAAGTTCTGTTATAGTTTCTTGTTCGATGACTTCAAGTATTGTTTGCAGCTCTTGTCGGAATGTTTTAACCGCCTTGATTTCTTTTTCAAGAGCTTCTTGAGACTTCTGTACTCTTATCACTTGGGCTTTCTTTATTTGGTTTATAGAGTTACCAATCTTCTGTTTAAACCCATCAATATCTGTTGGATCGTACAGCTTGTGTATTTCATCAGTTATTGAAAAAACATTCTTGCATGATCTGAAATGATACAATCGCTTAAATTTTAATGTCTAATTTATGTTCATCTTTTATAAAATGTTATGATGCATATATTTTGTAAACTCTTCATAAACAACCAATTATCTAAATATTGTCATAAATGTAACTTTTAAGTTAGAAAATAATAATATTTATTAGTGATGAGCTTTGAAGCGTTTGGGATAAACTCTTAACGCAAAGTAACTTCAAATGAGCCAGCCCGATCCTCTTTCCTTCTAAATTTATAGCTACATGTTGTCATGTAAAGGAAAGGAAAGTTTTATAAACAAGCGGAAAATAAAGTAAAATGCGCAACATAACACATATACAAAGTAGGCTTAAAAATAATAAATAGGCAATACAGTAATACTTTATGTTGTGAAAACGTTTATTTCAATAACCTTTAAATGTTATTTTTCCATACCTGTACCTTTTACACACATAATT
Source organism: Corbicula japonica (assembly GCA_038501625.1). Taxonomy (NCBI): domain Eukaryota; kingdom Metazoa; phylum Mollusca; class Bivalvia; order Venerida; family Cyrenidae; genus Corbicula; species Corbicula japonica. The sequence continues at coordinate 3,031,461 of JAZAYU010000040.1, forward strand.
AAGAACGGATCAAGATCTTTATTTACATCATTATGTCGACATACATTGTAAATTGCTTAAAACTCTTACAACTTTTTAATCTTGAAAAATACGCAGAATGTTTAAAACAAAAATCTGATAAGAAAGGTTTTGAATCATGATTTTAAGATAATTAAAATAAAACATACCTATGGTTGAGAGCGATGCACGAGGCACATGACACCTCATTGTGATCCTCGCAGTACATGTTGACCACCTCCATCTGATGCTGGTCACATCTCTGTGTGGGGTAGCTTGGCAGCGACCCTTCCTCTCCAATAGAGCTCAAGTCCTTCTTGTCCAGAACACTGTGTTCTCTCATCAAAGGAAACTTCTTGTGTAATGCAATACATGTGGAACAGAAATAGTCCTTGCACTGTAAGCAGTATTTTTCGGCTGCCGTTGTCCTTTTTTCTTCGAAACAAAGACAACAATTTATGTCTTTGATTTCTTCTAATGTTAAATTATTTTCACTCGTAGCCATTTTAATAAATAAATACTTCCTCAAAAATTTACATATTTACTGTTCGAATTTTAAAAATGATCATCCGATGTTAAAGAATATTTTGTGTAAATATATGAATTTAACTACCATATATTTATAATATCACATTACCAATATGACAGTACTGTAGGCAAATGAATTTGAAATAAATCTTTAAAATCTTGTCAATATCAAGTGAACCATGGTTTGCTCCAGTTGTTGTATGGTATGCAACGGATATATTGATAGGTTTAGATAAAATCTTACTTGTGAGGTTTTATTACAGACCTTAATACACTCCACAAAAGTAGTTAAGGGTCACAAAATGTATGCTACTCGGCTATAGACAACACATTTTAATTTTATCCAAAGATTTTAATTTGTTTTAACTTCAATAACAACAAAAACCTAAAAATCTTATTTAAAAGAATCGATATTTTATTCAAACACTCATTACATGAACACATTTACTTATGTGAAATACATACTTTTTCAGCAGATCATTCATTAATGTTGTTGAGTGTAATATTACGTTCGTTATCCGGATTTTGGTTTAGAAAAAATATAATACTAAAAATTATGTATGATTATACATGCATGTATTATTTATTGACAAAATGAATATATACCGTTTATCACAAAACAAACCACATGTTGAGCGGACGAGTACAGAAATGTGAAATAAAGATCTAATAAATAAGGACCTATTTAAATATTGTTATAAAGCATACACTTAAAGAACGTTTAAGAATACTTTGAAGGGTGGTCCCTTATTAATTATAAATTTTGTATTTATTCATTATTCATATACTGGGGACAATCAAGTACGTTAGTAAGAACTTCTTAAGTGGGCATCAGACAGTTCTTTATTTCCGATTTCTTCTTTTTTTGTTTGCATGCAATAATACGGAATTGTGTGAGTATGGTGATTAGAATGTTAACATATTTTTTCATATAAAGTGAATAAATAATAAGTTTTAGCATTTTTGTATGCTTGCAGCAATTTACCCACAGCACTTTTACATACAATATTTTTGAAAATTAGACTAGGTTCCAGCAACAATTGTTTGGGTTTGATTGTTGCGAAGAGTAAGAAATTTCTATTATTGTACATGGCATTTGTGTTTATGAAGGATAAACCTGATTGGTTTTGTTTTTGAAACAAATCTTGTTCCCCTTTAAAGGCTTGATGCACGAGCATGTCTTTGTCTATCTTGCATTCATTGTAGTATCTGTACATCATTTAGATATTAATGTTTATTATATTGAAATGGATTTGTAACACTCTAACATAGTAGCAACATACTGCATACTTGATTACTTTATTGTGTTTTTTTTTTCAAAAGATATTTTACCACCATTAGGTTAAATTTTAAAGTTTATGATCCAAGTTAATTCCATAGGGTATAAGTGGACGGACTAAAGAGTCAAATAACTTAAACAAATGTTCAAATAAATGGGACGTTTTTCTTGATGGTAACTAATGCTTTTTATCCTTCTTTGTTTTTGGCTTACTGCCGAAATTGTGTAATGGGCTTGTCTTTCTTTTTAAATGTTCGTATTGAATACAAAATAGTAAACATAGTCACTCTGGTCGCTAATGTAACATGAGAACACACGTGTGTGTACTTAGTTAAACTGCATTTAATTTGAGTATGATCATGATTTATTATGTTATTCAAAATCACACCAGAATATATGCAAATAGTGTCTGTAAACGATTATGGAATACGATCTACTGCAAATCTAATAAACAGACTGCCTTTTTATTCCCAGTCACAAAACGAACATATCTATTTTGTTAAAGGACCGTTCTGCTTAAATGTGTGTTGAAAATAAATTTCTCGCAAGCCCTCCACTTCATTTTACATCGCGTTAAATACGCTCATGGCGCTGACCGGATACGTTTACTAAAATCACCCAAGAACGGTGTATTTCAATAGAAGGCTATGATAATGAAAAGTTAACATTTACTTATCCCCCTCCCGGCGACCAGTACTTTATCAACACTGCAAATTTGAGTTGTAATTTGTAACCGAAAATATTGCTTTTTCAATAAATATCAAAACTGGTTGAGTGTGGAGTGATTTCAAAAAATTGTTTTCGTTTTGTTGATTATATTTCGTATAGACCCCAATCAGACTACGTTAATTCGAATAAGGACCATTTTCATGATAGCGCGTCACATATTTCTTCAAATACTACAAAGTAATCTACACACCGTTCAACCCGATAAGGCCAGAGAAAATAAATTATTAGATTCTCATCCGGATTTTGGAAAAAAAAGGGACGTTGGACACTTTTTAATTTTTATTTTTTATTAACGAAATACATGAGAACAGAAGTAAAAACTAACTTAAAATTTTGAGACAATGGCATTTATAGTTACCAGAACCTTTGGTGAAGAATATTCGTCCATCTTTTCAATTTCTTCAAAAAAATATAGGATAACAACTTACCAAAGAAGCAGGTTGGTGCCTATTCTTGCTTGAAAAGCCATACCAGTCTTTAATAGTGACAGTATCACCTTCGATAAGCTTTGAAATGATGAACATTTTATATATCCGGGATGGTCTAAAACCTGTTCTGTCCGGAACAGAATATATTCCGATTTTTTTGCCAATAAATTTTTTTGGGGCGGGTGGTTTTGGACAGGGGCGGGCGGGAATGAGAATCTAAAATATTTTTTCTATGGCCTAAGGTGAATGCCGTGGGTATGCCGACGACAGTTTCTTGTGTACATGAACGTTTTTCGGCGGAAGTGACTATTGGCCGGATGTTTACATTTTCCCGCAATATCTTAGCAGAAAAAAATAACATATTGATTCCCTGTTTGTTAAGGACTCTACTGACGAAATCTTGACGCACACAGTATATTATTTACAGAGAAATTGCAGAAAAAGAGTGCAATCTTTTGACAAAATATGTCATTTGACGAATCGGCCGCAAATATTCTATTTTATTACCGAATCTGAAATATTTCAAATATTCCCTTCAATTATTTCCCTGTAATTATTTGAAACCACAGCTTTCAATTCGCTTTCTCTAGAAAGATATTTACTTTTAAACTTGGTACGTCGTGGTGATTTTGTTAATGACAACGGCCGTTAACACTAAAATATTGGTACAGTTGAATGCAGTTTCGTCAGTGGATTCGATAACGTTAACGGCCGTCAAGTGAAAATTAGATTTGTCTCTACAATGATTACCACTGGTCTTGAGAACATAATTAATTTTTTTTTGCATCGTGATTTGACCGATGGGTTTTTAATGCGCACATTGCAAATTTTGTTGTATATTTTTTCCTTAAACAGCAAGTCACAATCAGAAACATTTAAAACGCCATATTTACGAAAGTTTTGAGATACTTACTGTTTTTCAAATTGAGTTTGATCTGACAAAGAATACGACTGCTTATATCTAGACCATATTCTAGAGATATGACTCTGGCGTCTTAGCCGTATCGTCACCGAAGCAGGTGTGGCGACAATGATATATTTCGTCTGTTTCTATTGATTTTTCTACACATTTAACCGGTGTGTTCATTTTTGTTTTCTTATTTTTGTCTTCTCGATAAATACCAATCTTGTTGTCGGTTGTAATAAATACTTCTAAATGTTAGAAATTCTTTTGTTCTATATCCTCTTCTGCCAGTTTCAATATCCAGCTCATACTCTCTGTACTTTAAACACGATGATGGGTGAAGTTCGACCAAATGTTGAATAAGATTTCCAAATATGGTAAAAGTCAGAGTGCAGTGATAACATTTGTAGGTATCCATGGCTCGTTCATGTACACAAGCAACTGTCGTCGGCATACCCACGGCATTCACCTTATCGGGTTGAACTGTTTGATCTACTAATCATTATAATGTTACTTTAATTATGATTTCAGCCGGTTAAATATATTTTAAAATATTTGTCAAACATGCCAACAAATGTCGATGTATTCGACGAACAAGTTACATGAACTAAAAAATACAGATTTGGATCATGGGAATAGTGAAAGAATTAATTTGTTTTATTTTCCAATATTGGCAGTGTTTGAAATAAAAGTTGTATATTCCGTGTGTGGCTTTACTGGCATGCATGCTTAATTGTTTTTATAGTTTTATTTCGGCAAGTTTATAGATGGGTGGTTTCAATATCCCAGCCAATGTAGATTTGAATGTTGTTCAATCACTCAGATATTTTTTCCTGCTTTTTTTTAAATTCTGCGTAGTCTGTGATATGTAGGATTTACATTTTCTGATACCCTGTTAAAATTCTATTCGTTCCGTTCGTTTAGGGCAAACCTATTCTTTTATCTGGGCACCATATATATGCCGCTGAACAGCGAATGGTGTTAATCTGAAAAAATACAGCGTTGAAGGTTCCATGTTCACCGCCATATGCATACCATCGTTTGGAACGAATCAAAATTGTACTGTTTATTCGTGTAAATATGTATTAGTTATCGTTCATATTTTTAAAAATAAGGAATATATTGCAAGCGAGCCGAAGGCGAGCGTAGCAATATGTTCCATATTTTTAAAAATATGAACGATAACTTGCTTACAGTTTGTCACGTCCGCACACTGTAGAAAAGTCACGTAGGCCAAATATCACTGTATTTTCTCTGTATCGGAGTTCATATCGGGGACGAATTGCAGAATATGGGAAATATTTTTCAAATTTAAAACGAAATGCAGCAATCTCATTGGCTTTCAAAGTAGGACAAACTGTAATGAGTTGCTCTCGACCTGGGGCTATGCGTCGTTGACAGGAATAGGCATTTCCTTTACCGTCTCAGTCAAAACGAGTCTGCAATATTTTCACATTTTTCGTGTTTGGTGGCTTTCTCAGTTCTCTATTCATCTATTTTAACATAATTTATCATGTATGCTTAGTTCTCGAAAATGATATTAATTTCCTTATGTAAGTATTGCTGTCCAACTTCAACTTTTCTTTACTATTCTGAAATTACTATTTTTTCCGCCAATATTGATAAAATTAATTTTAACTTAAACCCCTGTCACCGATTTCCACCGCATTGGCATGGCTTCTGTTTAATATTCCAGAGCACCTCGAGTGGCATCGCAAGACAAATTTGATGTTTTTTCTGCAAGAAAGAGATGTTACGGTATCCTCAAAGCGATCAAGGCGTTGCTAATTTACTCCCATGGCGTTCTTTCGTGGCGATTGTCCACGCTCTCAAGGCGCTTTCATTGCAAGCGCTACGCTTTCAGAGCGCTCGTACTGTGCTTGCGTTGTGTTGGAAATGTTCGTTTGCATTCCTCACAAACGAAATATATAGTATTAAACACATATTCATCAGCTGTTGGTTGTTCGCGATCAGTTGAAACAATCTCCGCAAAAAGATTAAAGGGTAAAGTCTAGGTTTTGTACATCAGCCATGGTGAAATGAAGGTTATTTGATTATCTTCTTCATTAACACTACTTTGTTCGTTTTCGTTATGCAAACGCTGATGGACACAGTAGAAGCGTCGAAATCTTAAACAAAAGTCTTTAAAGACATCGGTAATTTTAGTTGACGGTCAATGTTCTGATAGATATTTTGCATGAGTAAAGCAAGCCGAGTAACTGTAAAACAGTTATTATTGTATTTACTGAAGTGTTAAAATTGAGGACAATCAATAACTTATTAAATAACCAGACACGGAGATCTTCTTAAGCATATGCAATGGCATTTAAACAGCAAAAGAAATGCGCGTTGTGGTTAGTTGATAATTTGTAATCATTGATGGTGAAAATATAAATTTACTACGTTTATACACGCATGCGTGTGAACAATCAGAAGGGCCTCATAATAACATCCTTGATTCGACAGCTAGAAGTACTGCTACGAGTACAGTTGCACATGAAAAGCATGTATAATTATACAGTATAAATTGAGAAGGTTGTACCTTTCCCTTTAAGATTTTCATGATTTTCAGAAAACTTGTTGAAGTGAATCTGTATAACTTCCCCAAAGTTAATGCACCAGCTAATGTAATAAAATATTTACACTTATCTTGCAATTCGCTTTTTTTTAATCTTTCTTCATACTGTTTCCATTCTGCATTGGAAAACATTTGGTCCATGAGTGACAACAACAAAAGCCGTGCACAATCTATTGGACTATGCACAATTTTGTGTGTGTCTTAAAAACGCCGATAACATAAGCTCGCACTTTTTAATCATGAATTTCTGCGAAAAAGTGTGCTGACATTCGCTTTTTCTTCACTGTGGCCGTTTCAACAGCCATTTAAAGGGCGTGGTATCACCAATTTTCCTCTACATTTTGTTAAGATTTGAAAATAGTAGGGAGTGTAAATATAAGGATTGAATTATATTTTATCACTGTCTTCGGGATATAAAAAACGGATTTGTTGAAGTAAGCATTTCGGGCTTAACGCACTTCAAAAAACCCAAATGCTGGTTTGTTTGTTAGACCTCTTTGGATGCATTCGTGAGGAAACCGAAACTGGTTAAATAGTTCACACCAATCTCCTTCTCAGAGTTGTCGTTCCTTACACTCACTTTACATCTCTGCGAAAGGCTCAATGTCAAGATTTTTGACATAACTCGACAGCCTTATTTTATACAGTCATAATTATGAATATGAAAGCTTGTGGATAAACAAATGACAGATATCTTCACTATCTTTCATTCAAACCAAAGAAACCCAAGCAATTTAAATGTTATTGGTGAACTATTTTTTGAGTTAAAGTAAAAGTAGTAGAAATTAGTCCCAGCCTATAAGAGAGGTGAATGTACTGAGCCGATAGTGTAAGAGAGTGAGTTCTCACTTGTCTTTGTACACATTTAACCCATGTTCTAATTTTGAAACAAGAGGGTCCATATGACACTGGGTCGCTTACTTCTCAACAACTGCTCAATGGTTGCAAGAGTTGTGTGCAAGTTTGGTAGTATCAAGTCAAAAATTAAAGCTGCTATTGTGGAGAAAAGGTCAAAATAGCTTACTTTGGCTCTTTCAAGGGCCATAACTCTGGAACCCATTATGGAATCTAGCTGGTTCAAGAAAGGAACAGAGATCTTATAGTAACTCATGACCCAGTTTCGAACTTGACCTAGATCATTCTGACCAAGCTTGAAAAAGAGAACCAAAATGAAGACCGCTAGTGTGCCAGCAAGCTTTTTCTATAATTTGACCTAGTTTTCAAGGTCACACGACCCAGTTTCGAACTTGACCTAGATACTGAGATGAACAATCTGACAAAGCTTGAAGAAGATCGGCCCAAAACTAAGGCGGTTAGAGTACTGACAAGCTTTTTCTATAACTCGACCAGTGACCTAGTTTTCAAGGTCACATGACCCATTTACGAACATCACCTAGATATCATGGAGATAAACATTCTGACAAGTTTGAAGAAGATCGGACCAAAATTAAGACTGTTAGAATGTGGACAAGCTTTTTCCATAATTTGATCTTGTGACAGTTTTCAATGTCACATGACCCACTTTCGAACTTGACCTAGATATCATTGAGATAAACATTCTGACCAAGCTTGATAGATATCATTGAGATAAACATTCTGACCAAGCTTGAAAAAGAGGAACAAAATTAAGAGCACTAAAGTGTGGACAAGCTTTTTCTATAATTTGACCCAGTGACCTAGTTTTCAAGTTCACACGACCCAGTTTCGAAATGACCTAGATATCATTGAGCTAAACATTCTGATCAAGTTTGAAGAAGATTCCACCAAAACTAAGACCTCTAGATAGCTGATAGGCTTTTCTTTAATTTGGCCTAGTGACCTTGTTTTAAGGGTAACATGACCCAGTTACAAACATGACCTAGATATAATTGGGTTAGACATTCTGACCAAGGTTGAAGAAGATTGGACCAAAATAAAGACTGCAGAGTGCGGCTAAGCTTTTTCTATTATTTGACCTAGTTACCTAATTTTTAAGGTCTCATGACCCAGTTTCAAACTTGAACTAGATATCATTGAGATAAACATTCTGACCAAGTTTGAAGAAGATCATACCAAAATAAGAATGCTGACAAGCTTTTTGTGTCGCCCTTTCGAAGAAATGGCGATACATAGGGATCACTTTGTCCGTCCGTCGGTCCGTCCGTCACGAAAACTTAACGTTGGCTATTACTTTGCCATTTCTTAATATTTCTTCATCAAACTTTCAAATTATACTGCTTATGACAACACGGTCATGATGATGTCAAATTCTTTAGGTCAAGGTCACATTTGATGGAGTTATGCCCCTTATTTGTCACGAAAACTTAGCGTTGGCTATAAATTTGCCATTTCTCAATATTTCTTCATCAAACTTTCAAATTATACTGCTTATGACAACACGGTCATGATGATGCTAAATTCTTTAGGCCAAGGTCACATTTGATGGAGTTATGCCCCTTTTTCGTCACGAAAACTTAACGTTGGCTATAACTTTGCCATTTCTTAATATTTCTTCATCAAACTTTCAAATTATACTGCTTATGATAACACGTTCATGATGATGCCAAATTCTTTAGGTAAAGGTCCCATTTGATGGAGTTATGCCCTTTTTTGTCACGAAAACTTAACGTTGGCTATAATTTTGCCATTTCTTAACATTTCTTCAACAAACTTTCAAAATATATTGCTTACAACAACACGGTCTTCATGATACCAAAATCTTTAGGTCAAGGTCACATGCCACAAAGTTATGCCCCTTTTCATACTTATATTTTGTCATGAAAACTATATGTTGGCTATAACTATGCCATTTCTCAATATTTCTTCATGAAACTTTCAAATTATATTGCTTATGACAACACACTCATGATGATGCCAAAATCAAGGTCAAGGTCATATTTGTTGCAGTTATGCCCCTTTTTGTACTTGGATTTTGTCATGAAAACTTAACGTTGGCTATAACTTTGCCATTTCTCCATACTTCTTCATGAAACTTTCAAATTATATTGCTTATGACAACACGCTCATTATGATGCCAAATTCTTTAGGTCTAGGACATAGTTGTTGGAGTTATGCCCCTTTTTTGTACTTGGATTTTTACACGAAAACTTAATGTTGGCTATAACTTTGCCATTTCTCAATATTTCTTCATGAAACTTCCGAATTATATTGCTCAAGACAACACACTCATGATGATGTGATTTTGTTTCGGTCAAGATGGAGTTATGCCCCTTTTTGAACTTGCATTTTTTTCCAACATTGTACCAGAGGGTGACACAAGTGTACAACTGAACACCCATCTAGTTTTATAATTTTACCTAGTGATCTAGATTTCAAGGTCACATGACCCAGTTTCGAATATGACCTAGATATAATTGAGATAAACATTCTGACCAAGTTTGAAGAAGATATCGTCAAAATTAAGACCGCTTGACTGCTAACAAGCTTTTTCTTTAATTTGACCTAGTGACCTAGTTTTAAGGGTCACATGACCTAATTACGAACCTGACCTAGATATCATTGAGATAAACACTCTGACCAAGTTTAAAGAATATCACACTAAAATTAAGACCGCTAGAGTTAGAGAGACAAGCTTTTTCTATAATTTGACCTTGTGACCTAGTTTTGAAGGTCACATTACCCAGTTTCGAACTTGATCTGGATATCATTGAGATTAACATTCTGACCATGTTTGAAGAAGATTGGATAAAAATTAAGACAGCTAGAGAACGTACAACAATTGTAAACGGGCAACGGACAGACGGATGCCAGACGAAAGGAGGTCACAAAAGCTCTCCCTGCCACCAAATACTTTGATTTTTATTAGATATTGCCCCCAGGGAGCGACCTCCAAATTAAATATCTGTTGTACTGCAACACTTCACAAGACGCCGGTCACATTTTTTGTAATGCGAAGACTTTCAACTTGTGACAGGGTGTTCATGTCAATCAGATTTTTGTCATTTCAGGTTCGTTCTCCTTGCAGATGTTAATAGGAAAATGTCGCTTTCAAAAGATTTGCATGTTACATGTAGTTCTGTCAAACATTCCAGCTACTTCTCAACGGAAATATCAGTCGCAGCGTCACACGTTTGATTTTTTGGCTGCAAGCCAAAATCAAACTAAAATAGAAATTTGTAGTTACATATATTCTCATAAAATTTCATTACAAGTAAATATTGCAACCTTTCAGTCTCTGTCATTTTTGGCAGTTTAATTCATGGAAAAATGGCTGGAAAAATGACATGGAATTGGTAAAGTAAGAGTACAGTACACAATCATAATATTATATTAAATCTTTAATAGTTATTATATTATTATTAAATCTGTAATTTAGATGCAACATGTTAACTCTAAATACAAACAGTGATAGGATCCACTTAGAAATTTGCCTATGAACATGTCGACTTAACATGTTTTTAGTGCATATACCAGCTTATTCAACACTGTTTTCTCCTCTAGGAACTCTCTAACTCATCATTTGACACTTTTGAATAATTTACCAAACTCTTTTTCAACAAGTACCTAGCAAATATAACAAAATTAAGACATGGAAATGTGATTTTTTTTCATGTGGATCATACAACAAAAAAGTATGCGCATATCACTAGCAATCATCCTTCACGGGCCATTTCCATGGTCTCGAGAGCCCAATTACCCAACTAAGATCAAGTGTAAAAAGTGAAATATGCATATCTGGAATTGCCACATTTAGAAGAGACAGCCTCTCCACACAGCCAAGAAGAAGAGAAAGATAGAGCATGGTTAATAAAATGATCAGCTTCGAAACAGACACCACAAACAATTATCAAAAATGAGAACCCGAGAGGTTACTGCCTTGGAACAGTCAATGCCATATGAATTAATGTAAGAATTTCAGACTTGATCCCAATTCACAAATGGAACTGGAATTCTTCAAAATCTTGTCCAAATGGAATTCTATTAAAACTGCTACACAGTAGGAGAACAGGAGTGAAAAATCCTGTTATGTCTAAAATAATGAAGTCAATGACCTTAAAGTATACAATAGAAATGAAAGAGAAAATCTTAAAAGTTCAGTTTCAATGACAAATCAGTTACTTCTACTTTTGGCCAACATATTATAACTAACCAGAGTATAAAGTTACAACAAACTGTTGCTCTCTGTCATTTTTCATTGGTTTTATCACAATTATCAAGTATCAAATAACATCATTCCAAATATACAGTGAATATCAAGCCAAAGATTTCGTCCGATTTGTAGAATGACTGGAAAGATTTCTTGCAATTATTTCTTTTTTATTTGGTTGAAATCTTTAGTTTCTGCATAAAAGTTTCAGTTTAAGGTAAATTTTAAATAGAGCCATACATATCCAAACTAGAATGTTAAAATTCCAGATACTGGATGCTTATTACAGCTAGAAACTCATAGATTTCCTACGTCAGATGGCAGAAAGGTTTTAGAATTGATTTGTTCATGTCTCTTAGTCTCTGTGAAATCGCCAATTTCGAGGTAAAATTCCAGGTTTGGACAAGCAAAACTTACATGTTGGTATCTTCAGATCAAGGTGGAATGCACACTTTCTTGTCACAAAATTTAGTTTTTTCGTCAAGTTAATTTCCTACATTTGAAATACTGCAATATTATTCAGTTTCATTGTATCTTTTGTTTTCAAAAGATATTATCAGTCAAAATCAACCCTTTAAACTTAAGATATGCTTTTTAGCACATATACAACAAGTCTAGATTCATATGAACCACCACATAATTTTTTTTTTATCAGACAAAACCTTATGAATCTTTAAGCAAACAGTAGTTTCCAATCAGAGAGAACAGATGTGATCTGGACCTACACTTGTGACCCACGGGATGTGAGCCTTATCCAATTGCATGAAGTGTATATGTTAAAATTTCTTCATAACCTATATTGAAAAGTATCAGTTTTTTTTGTTGTTTTTTTTCACTTTGAGACACGTACAATAAGATGATAAACTTCTTCCTGTTGCTTTGCATTATGAACATAATATCATTTGTTTGTTTTGTTGATATTGATAAACAAGTTTCTGTCACCAGTATCTAATGATTTATTATGAACTGAATGGGTTTTTTTGCTTAACTTTATCAATGTATTTTAGTTTATAACAATTGGTCTTTACTTCATCCGGTGTGAGATTACATATTTACGTAAGACACTCTATGTAACCATTTGTTACATGTGTCTTTCTACCCGTACATAACTATAAACAGTTACAGTTCTTTACTTAAAATGAATAAAAGGGGTTGTCCAGGAAAAAGGTCTTAATACAACACTACATGTTTGATCACAGATACTCTTTTCATGCACACAAAGTACAGTGTATATTATATATTATGAACACAATCTAATCACACTTTTTGTAAAAATTTGTTCTGTTTGATGCGTTGTTGTCTGTCCTCTAGTTTTCTTTCAATAGCACTTGGTAACTCTGGATCTGTAAAATGATCAGCTGCAAATTCTCGAATATTTTCTGGTCTTCGAGTTAGGACATCCCTGAGGAGTAAACAAGCAAAAAATTTTATTATAATGCACAAATTCAATGTAACATGTTAACTGTCATAACAGATTATTACCTGCTGCCCTATTTAAATGAAAATAACATAAAATTTTAACCATTTCAATCAAAACAATTAACCCATCAATGCCGTAACAAGCATTTAACTACTTACTCCATTGAAATGCCTTTTATTACATGAGAGACCAGTGTGGTCCAGATCACCAATCTGGCATCTAATATGCACCTACAGTTAAATTTTTGGTTAGAAATAATTGAATGAATCCAATAGCAAAAAGTGTGAATCCTGATTGGATGGTAGAGATATGCCAGCTGATCAGGATTATCACATATTTTGCCCATTGATGTATCTATATAGGAAATGGTTAATCAACTGTTTTTCCCCATTTGTACTTGGCATGAAAAAGTTCATCAAAGAGAGCAACTTTTATCAATGTTTCAACTCTGATTCAACACTGATAACATAACTTATCATTTTGGATAGAGCACAAGGTAATGGACCGAATATTCATTCATAGTCTATGATGTCCTGTTTACAGATTATGAAATATAATCATGACCTCCATTTGATACCCAAGTGGTCATGAGGAGACAGCATGATTTTATGAAGCATGCTGTTTCTTGGTGACAGCTCAGGTATCATATGTAGGTCATGTTTATATTTCATCACATCAATATGGAAATAAACAGACTTCGCAAAAGGCGTCGGTCCTTCAGACATTTCCAAAAGATTTTACTTCGGTCCGGTAAAATGTCATATGTTGCCTGTTCTTCTGTCTAGCGACTTTAAATCTAAGGCAAGCAATCTTTTCTTCTGAAACTGTAAGGGGGAGTAACCGCTGCAAAGAGTTTGTCATAAATCCTCACAGTGGTTACTTCCTTCAGTCACAGTAAAATAGTTTGTTGCCTAATTCCTATTACCTTATCACAAACTCGATAACATAATGTCAATGCCATAAAAAGAAAATTGGTGTCTTGGCTGTCTTGTGTTTGCAGAGAATATTATGTGTTCAAAGTGGTGATATTTCACAAATCACAGAGCAAATGCCAGTGTAATGTTGGTAAAGTGACCCCCCTAGAATAATGACCCTATCCCCCCCTGTTCATTATCCCGGTCATAATATTATGGTTATGATATTAATTTGATAACTGGATAAATATTTTTCAGCAACAGTATATGTAACTGAGAGTCGTTATTTTTGTGTTACATCACTTCAGTTAGGACGAAGAGTAACTGTTATGGCAAAATAACCCATTTTCTGTGAAATACCGATTATAACCCGATTTTCTTATGGATTACTAAAGGAGTATTATTGGTGGTAAAGTTTGATAAGATTGATTCCAGGGTTTCAGAAGATATGAACCAGGCACAAAATACATGTTCAAATTTTCAATGACCTTGACCTTGAGCCAGCCAGGTAGGACATGGGTTCTGCACATCATCTTGATAGGCTGAACAATTAATCAAAGTTTCATGATATTCATTCCAGGAGTTCAAAAGATATGAACCGCACTTGAAATACATGGTTCTTCAAGCATCACTGGTGACCTTGACCTTGAGCTGGCCAGGTTGGAACATGGGTTCTACACATCGTCTTCATAGGCTGAACATTTGACTTATGTTTCAAGAAATTCCCTCTAAGGGTTGAGTAGTTATGGACAAAACAAAGTTGGCAACAATGGAAGGACAAAATACATTGTTCGAATCTTTTAACACCACCGGAGACCTTGTCCTTGAGCTGGCCAGGTTGGAACATGGGCTCTGCATTTTGTCTTAATGGGGTGAAAAATTCACTAAAATTTCATGAAATTCATTCCAGGGGTCCCAGATATGAACCTGACATGATTTACATGTACATGGTTCAAATCTTCAACACCACAGGTTGCCTTGACCCTAAGCTGACCAGGCTGGAACATGGGTTCTGCACATTGTCTTGATGGGCAGAACATTTTACTAAAGTTTCATGATATTCATACCAGGGGTTCAGAAGATAGGAACCGGACACGAAATAAATGGTTAAAATCTCTTGATGGGGAGAACATTTGTCTAAAGTTTCAGTAGATTCTTCTAGAGGTTGAAAAGTTATGGATTGGACACGAAATGTGCATGCACAGATGGAAGAACGGGTGGATGGATGAAGACCATTCCTATATCCACCTCCCACTACGCAGTTGGGGATAAAAATATTTACTTATTATTTTAAGTTGAAATCGGAAACAACAAAAAATATTTTTGGAGGTGTTAGAAAACTTGTTCGTTACTTATGACGGTAAATATTTATTACTTGTACATCTATGAAGTAAATTTCTAGATAAACTTATAGAGTTAATCCCTTAATTTACAATATATTCTTAGTTTATAAGCACAAAAGTCAAAACTTTTCTTTCCCCATCAAGCTTTCAAATAAAAATTTAACACAAAATCTAAGTAAAATATTATTAGAAGGGTTATGGGTCTAGTTTGATAATAATGTAGATCATCATGGTGAATATATTTTTCAAGTCCTGGGTGAGTGGGATAGCTTCCCTATTCTTTGAATCATCAATAAAAAGTAACTCACTTGCGAGTTCAGTCACCATTTAACTCACCAAGGAAAAATATTTTTACTATGTAGTAATAATACCATGCATTCACATAATGAAATATAGATATCATCTAAATTTCAGAAAGAAGGTCACCAAGTAATGCAGATGGTGACATCAAGTTGAGAGAAATATAAATTGGTAATTTATAATGAAAGGAACATACACCTATGAACTTACTGTAAAAAGCCTGAGATAAGACATTCAACTTCTGGATGCTCCCTCAAATACTTCTCATTCTCTACTCTTGTCTTGATCTACAAGAAAATGATTGGTTGACTGAGTTAATCACTATGAAGGTGAGAAAACAATATGTTAATCGTTTTATGTTAGTAGCTCTGTGTAGGAGATAACTAAACAAAAGCCACCAAATATGGCTTAAAGGTGCATCAGCCACAGGAATTGAGCTTAATTTTTGGCGATAGAATGTTTTCTCATTAACAGATTTTTTTTCCAGAAAATGAAAACAATCATTTTGGGGCATATTTTGGCATAAACATGCTATATTGGGGCATGTGTCCAGCAGATTTCGTAAGGGACAATAAAAAACCACAACAAACCTTGCAAAGTTTTGTTTCAATAACTTTTTTGTTACACAGCTACACTGTAGGAAGCTCAAATAAAAAACCTATTCAACGTTGTAGATCCAAATGGGGTCACCCGATTTACCGAAATCGACCCAATTACCGAAATCTACCGAAATCGACTGGGAATTACCGAAATCGACTTTATAAATTCATTTTTCCCAGTTATTAATGATTATTTTTATAATAATTGTGATTATGTAATGAATGTTCATTTAAATAAAGATGATTCAATTCAGAAATTTGATTTGAAATTGTAAAAATGACCGCAGATGTGCGTACTAACATATTACGTTGTATGCCACAAACCGAAATCGGCGTGTAAACTTCACATTTATATCTTAAATATGGCATTAATCTTAAATGAATTGTTATAAATCAAAAATATGTTAATATTGACATCTTAATACGTTTTTAATTTATTAAATTTTGAAAACTTGCTGATAAAAATAAGCAAGCGAATATCCGAAAGCGGGTCGCAAATAGATACCGAACTACAGAAAGCGACTTTATGAATAATGTTTCCCTGTTATAAGTGATATCTATTTTATTACTTGTGATAATATAATGAATGTTCATTAAAATGTAGATGTTTAAATTCAGAAATTTCATTTGAAATTGTAAAAATGAACTTAAATATGCGTACTAACATATTACGTCACATACCAAATTCGCAAAGAGATTCTGAATGCTAGTTAAACTAACCGAAAAGCGTTCTCTTAAAGTGTATTTTTAATTGTCATTAGAGATTAAATGGTGATTTATTGTTTATTAGGGCAATTCCATTATTACGTGTACGGGGAGAGGGGACGGCACGTTTTTAAAGACCCCAGCACCTAGAATTATTAATTAATTGTCAAACCCAGCAGCGAGTATTACACATTTTCCTGAAACCCCAGCACCTAGAATTAGGAATTTTACAATGTACACCTTACACCCATCTTTATTTTTTGTTAAATTCCAACTGGAAAACATCGGACCAATACTACAAAACAACGGTTTTTAATCAAAATTACAACTTCTTTATCGATTCACCCCAAATGCAGGATGTTAACATGTGTATTTTAAGTGAAATCCTCTCAAATATATTGGCGGCAGTGCACCTTTTTTCGGACAACCCAGATTTCGGAAGATGTCATTTTTTCAGTTCGACAAATTAATTAAACAGCTTTATGACATTCCCTTCTCAATTAAAAATAAATCTTTGAAAGACCGATCAGTTTTTCACAAATGAACGTCCGGTAAAAAGAGGTGTTATTTCAAATTCACAACATTTGCTCAATCAAATGGCTATTTAATGGCAATATCGCAGCCATCATCTCACTGCAATTTTAGCAAATGCATTGTTAAATTTTAATGAAATGCATCGTAATTCTTTATTAGTTAATTTTAGTTAGAGTCCCAATTGTGAAAACATATGGCCTACAATCAAACGCTGAAATAATATGATTTTGATGTCTGGATATTTGGCGGTAAAAAAATGATTTGCACGAAATGTACGCTTTTTGTTCGCCGCATACATCATCAACATATGACGTACAATCAAACGATAACAATACGTCAGACATGCACTGAAATGCTTGATTTGCACGAAATACACGCTTCTTGCGCGCTGCATGTAGAAAGTTTTCGTTGTGGGTGGTAAAATCTGTTTTATTTCTGGTCTAGTAATGTTTCGCAAGAATGGCACGCTGAATAGCATTTAATTAAATAACAAATGTTACAAGAACTTTACGTCTTGTTTTGAAAATGCACAATTTAAATTAAGACTGTTGCATCCTCTCCGCACCGAAAAGGCTTTCAGCAATCAAAAATTAAAATCGAATAATGTACGAACTTTAACATCAGATTATACCGGTCGTGATCTTTTACATTTTTACTGTTGTTTTTTTTTTTGAGCTTCCACATTTATATAATTATACGGCGATATCAAGTTTGGAAAAAGTGAGCTCCCTTTGACTTAACAACAATAGGCACTTTCTCGTTAGTCAAGAGCTGGTTACCTCCCTTGACATACATAGTACGATTCTTTTATTCTGTTTATAATGAACAAATATCCAATGTTACTCTTAAAAGTTAATTATTTCATAGTATTACACAGCATTGAATTTATATGAGCGTGAGTATATTACATATTGGTTTGAAAAGTTTCATTTCTAAACGAACTACTTACCGAATACGCACGCATGTTCCAAAAACACAGCAAATCAATAGCTCATATCCTTTGCATCTTACTCAGATATTTAAATTAATGCGGATTGAATTGCAATTAATGTTTATTGAATTGCGAAAGATAGCTTCGGTCGCACGTGAGGATACATGACCGGAGTATAAGTATCATGCATGAGTGTGAGGTGAAGATGGAAAATTCTGTCACCGAGGGTTAACTGTTTTGCGGGAACAAGGCTCTGCCGAGTTCCCGCCAAAACAGTTCACCCAAGGTGACAGATTTTTCTATCTTCACCGAATGTCTCATGCAAGATACTTTTTCTTGCATACCTTTTATTATTTATAACATTTCTGTGTCAGTATACAAACTTATTTATTTTCATTATGCTGAAATATTGATGTTAAAGCAAACTTTTTTTTTAATGACGTCACTTACTTGAATATATTACGTCAGATACTTGAAGATGTGACGTCACTCACGTGACTCATTCTACATGGGGGGTGTAGGATCAAAATTTCCTACACGGGTGAAAACACCGGAAAACCTGATCTGGTATGCAAGAAATTCTTTTTCTGCTAGCTTTCTGTATCTTTCGGCGGCACGCTTTCAGATATTCGCTCATCAATTATATGAGCGATCTTTCTAAAAACATAAACATTAAAGTATTTAGGAGTTTGTATGACTATAATAATTATTATTGAATAAAAACAATATAATTATAGACTTACGTAGATATAAGATATAAATATGAAGTGTTTTTTTGGCGATTTCGGTATGCGACATGCAACGTTAACTACAAGTCCGCACGTATACCATCATTTTGTCGATTTCAAATAAAAATGTTGCATTAACAAATCAATAATTTCTAATGATCTTGCATGATATTATCACACTGACTAAAAATAAATATTCAATATTGTACATTATTATCCATTTATTAAAGATTCATGCTATATTTAGGATATAAATATGTAGTTTACAAGCCGATTTCGGTATGTGACATATATGTTAGTACGCATATCTACAGTCAATTTTGCAATTTCAAATGACATTACTTAATTAAATCATCTTTATTTCAATGAACATTCTTTTTATAATCCCAATTAATAAACTGATAACTGGGGAAAATGAATTTTAAAAGTCGCTTTCGGTAGTTCTCTTTGCGACCCGCTTTCGGATATTCGCAAGCTTACTTTTGAGCAAGTTTTACGAAAATTTAATAAATAAATACGTATTAAGATGTCAGTATGAACTTATTTTTTATTTAAAACAATTTATCTAAGATTTACGCCATATTTAAGATATAAATAGGAAGTTTACCCGCCGATTTCGGTTTGTGGCATACAACGTAATATGTTAGTACGCACACCTACGGTCATTTTTACAATTTCAAATCAAATTTCTGAATTGAATCATCTTTATTTTAATGAACATTCATTGTATAATCACAATTATTATAAAAATAATCATTAATAACTGGGAAAAATGAATTTATAGTCGATTTCGGTAATTCCCAGTCGATTTCGGTAATTGGATCGATTTGGGTAAATAGGGTGACCGATCCAAATGGGGTATGTCATTAAAGGATATAATTTGAATATAATGTGCTTACTGTGTGAAAATGTCCTCAGAAGTATCAAAATTTCATAATTTTATCCACCATATTGGAAAGCAGCCACAAAATTCCTTGCTTAAGGTATGGTAGACACCATTTAGGCTCTACTCCCTGATCATGGAAAATAGAATCTAGTTTAGGGGACCCTGGATGTTCAAAACACAAAAAGCCCAGTGGCAGTTGAGCGAGAGAAGTG
This sequence comes from Corbicula japonica, assembly GCA_038501625.1. Lineage (NCBI taxonomy): Eukaryota > Metazoa > Mollusca > Bivalvia > Venerida > Cyrenidae > Corbicula > Corbicula japonica. Next base: position 3,051,562 of record JAZAYU010000040.1, read on the forward strand.
GAGTTGAAAGGATGTAGGGCATGGTTTCCTAGCTCATAAATTATCACAGACCCAAATTCACATTATGTTCTCTTATATTTCTAGAGGTGTAAATGGAATTTAAACCTCAACTCTGCAACCAAACACAGACACTTGTCTTGTTCGGTGTCTGTGCAACCAAACGCACAAATAAAATCTTGAAGAAATGTAAACAATGGCGTCAGCTATTTTCTCCGAGATCGATAGACGTCTAACCTTGTGTTTGTTCAATTTCTCCTGTTGTTCCCTGCTCAGAGCACCCAGGTTTCCTTCCCCTGCTAAATCATATGGCTCCATTCCGTGAGGAGCATTTTGTTTTGGAGTTTGATGAACTGGGTCAGCCATTCTTTTTCAATAGTTTTTTAGGCGCTTGTTTTCATTTCCCTGTTTATTTGAAAGCGTCTAATAACCGGATTTGTCGTCATGACAATTTTGTATGTAAAACCCGGCGGTCGTCACTGACTCTTTGGCTTTGACTCTTACCCAGTCGTTATCTTTAAATAAACGACTGTTGTAAACCAAACATAGAAGCCACTGATTGGCTGTTGAATGACGAATACTTGCTGGGGTGCTGGCATCACGTAAAAAAGTCCTCATTTTGGTTAAAACGGCCTCACTACTTGGTCATAACGGCCTCACATTTTTTTTTAAAACGGCCTAACTTATAGCCAAAACGCTCTCACTTTTTGTAAAAAAAGGCCTCACTATTTGGTCTTCATCTACAATTGATCTTCGCGATGATACAACATGACATGGATAAAGACTAAATATGCAATGTTTTATATACAGAAGAGATTCAGCTTACAATTTATTAAACAAATGCGGACAGAATACTTGTGTAAACTACAAAAGACCCACGTAAAGTAAAGTAGGGATTTTCAACATATGTAAGGCAATAACTCAATGACCAGGTTAAGTGGCATCAAATTGCTATCAGAAACCCTGTTGAGATAATCTTGAACATGCATTTTGTAAAAGATATCAGTTGTATTTATAAATAAAACACCAGTTGGTGTTAAGTTGTTACTCTCCAGCACCATGTACTTTACCTGTAAACGTGGGGAATACCACCCGTATATTTAAACATCAAGGGCAGATAACTGAAGCTCGCTAGGGTTTCTCTGGCGTCTATAACCGCCAGACAAAATTGGTTTACTAATGTCGCTTGTCTACTGAAGTAGGCACATACGCAATGTAACAGTTAACTTAGCGGCAGTGACGTTACATTATGTAATTAACACCAAATTATTAGAGGAGTGAACGCCAAAATTAAATGAGTTATGTCAATGATTTACTAAACGCGCAAGTTAAACATTGTTTGTGTGCTTTTGCATGGTACATCGAGTTGACGGTGAGTTGGAGCTTATTTACCAGCACAAAGTATACTTGACATGTTCTAATATAAAAAAAGAACAACAAGACAACTTCTTCATATGAAAATCTCTTTGAACACACGAGAGTTTGTAACAACATAGAACCTAGTCTCAATAATTCAACTGCAAGCACAGATCCATTATCATACATCTTCATTGTTTACATTTTAAACAGATGTTGTCTGACGCCGCTGCTTTGTGTGTATTCAGTATTTCTATGTGGTAATATATATATTTGTGCAAGTGTCAAGTACGTGAAAGGGTGATTGACTCAAACCGTCAATCTCCTTCTTCGCAGAGTTATCGTTCCTTACACTCACTTTACATGAATGAAAGACACATTATGATTATTGAAAATGTTAAGCAATTTTTTAAAGTTAATTCTGAAATTTATTTTTTCATATTTCTGACAGTGAAAAGAATAAGGATTGTTAAATGATAAAATCTTCAAAAACACTAACCGCTTATAAGCACCAATGTTATCATTGTTTTGCACTGTATTGTCGGAAACGAGCGAAGATTTCCGTACGTAATCGTTAGTTTCCGGAGTCTGGTCTTGGTCTGGTCAGGGTTTTACCAACAAACTTTATCATGTGACATGATCACATGATTTAGACAAAATGGCAGACAATTCGCCACCTGTTCGGCAAGAAATCAAACCACAAAATATAATCAGGTATCGCGTCATAGAACTTTGACATTTAGGCTTTAACGCATTTAAATTTTCGTCTATCAGCAAGGTTGTATCATGCCGGAAAATCATTCGATTGAAAAAAAGAACCTTTTCAATGCTTTACACCAGGGTTGGGCGGTAAATACCACCCTACACTCAGTCTCACTTAAGTGCGACATTTGCTGTCTTCACCATGTTTGACACTGTAATATTGCATTTACTGCAATTTTCATTATTCCAAATACGTTTCTGCATAGCCTTAACCCATGTGCAAAATATAAACACAATATAAATCGTATCCCCTGCAGATTTATAAGATGGTATATATTAATTTAAGACCATGGAGACAAAATAAGCATGTCTTCATGAAAAGTTTTTACACTTTAAGGCATCTATTAGCTGTTTATTAAAGTCTAATCAGAAAAATTATTTGCTCATTGTACACTTCCACCATGCATTTTTTCTATAAATATCAAGATTCCAGAAGGCACGATAAGTATATTTTTAAAGTCCTTGAAATTTAGATGTCTTCAATCTTCAAGCAAGATACGAGGCCAAATATATATCAACACTAAAACTGTAAGCTACTTGTATATATTATAAATCAAATTTACGTTTTGAATGCTTTTAAATATTCCTTCCGAAGAAAAATGTCTTTTCCCCAACTTGACTTTGCGGGTCTGTGTAAATCGTCATGTTTTCCGAAAACGTTCTGCGTAATTTTGATGGAAACAGATACGAGACAGCGCTTTGTACAAGTACTGTCGTGTTATATTTACAGATAGAAGTAATGGGGTTAATTCTATTTAAAGATTACATATTATTCTATTTACTTATAGTTACAGATCATTAAAAAATGACTTTTGATTAAAATTATTAACGTATCATTCAAAAAATGAAACAGGAACGGGACAGACCAGATACGAGACGAATACAGCATTTTCGGTCGCCGTTAACACAATTCATTAGTGTCTTTTAATTTTTAAGCTCTGGTGATGTCATTAGACTCGCTCTCCATATTTAGTTGTTTAATACCGCCATATATTGTTTGAATTGCGGATGTTTTGTGATAAACAAAGAATTTGTAGCCAATATCAACTGGTAAACTTCACAGCAGAAAGGTAGCTCCTGAACTTCAAAGGTCCCTTTTAAATTCATGATGCACTGCTTATAATTCGTTGAAGACTATCTTAAATACTGCCTATGTCATACTTCTTACACAAAGAGAATGACATATGATGTCCCGTACCTTGTTACTGTGTCCCGTACCTTGTTTTATATACATAGGTGTTTGATCATGACCTGATAAGACAGTATTACCGTGAAAGATGTCAAAACTCAAACTGACTTTGAAAAAAGTACATAAAGGTATCAATGTTACCTGTTTTTTTTCTTTGTTTCTTCTTGCGTGACATTTCATTACCGAAATGGGTAATATCGTCAAAAATGAAATGTGTTGCTGCCTATTGTTTACTTTCTAAGATTATTTTTTTACTTTTTTTCTCCTTAAATACCTTCAAATAATTTCATAAAAATTTAAATATCAGAAAGGTAATAGGTAATACTTTATACAATCAGATTTTTTTTTAGAAATCCATGTTTTAAATCTTGTCCCGTATTGATCAGCGTGTCTTGCTGTACTTTATATATAAGAATATATTTTCTGTGCAATAATTTGTGACTTTACTATGTATCAATTCCTAATCCTTAATTGTATGTTATTTTACATGTCTTTGTGTACGTTCGTCTGTCCGTACGTCTGTCTCTGTCTCACATATTTCCTTTTCAAAAGTTACATGAATAAATCTGGCATATTAAATGTATCTAATAGGGGTAACAACAAGTAGTAAAATTGATACCCGAGTACTCGGATAATCATCCTATCTAGTACTCGAAAGAGTATTAACGGTTTTGGAAGAGTGTGTATGCATTATGAATTCAGTTCGTGTTCGTACATCTACAAATTTTTATCTGTATTTATGTACTACATACACTATATCAATTAATATAATGAAAATTAAAATTGTGTTATATTATCATGATTAATTTTTTTTGTTATGAAAGAAAAGTATCCTATTTATAGCACATTCATGAGTGCGAGAAGAAATGTTCAAGTATCATTTTCCGTTGGCAGCTAATTCTTTACCATCATTAGTTTATATATAAAAAAAATAAAACCAAACAAATGGACAACTTTTTATCGAACAGCGATTACTCGATTAGTATATTTAGTATTCGATACTCGGAGAACCGACTGAGTACTCGGTTACTCGAGTACTCGTTGCCACCCCTAGTTTCTATTGATATTTTCGTTTTATTTTGTAAAATGGCAAAATCACAGCGCATGGAGGATGTTCAGTGTAAATTATGATACAGCATCTTTTGTAAGAAAGTACAACATAGTTAACAAAACTTAAACAGATAGGTGGTGTGTTAGGGAACAAACTGTTACCAGATACGGGACAATGACAGTAGCTATAAATGTTACCGTAATGGAAGCATAGTAAAGGTAGTTGGCGTTCTTAAAGGATGATGAAATTAATGCCTACTACATCTTGGTGTCAAAATGCTTTTATAGCGATGATCGACATTTCTTTAGTGTTAAAAGTTTCTCAGACAAGTTTTTTGTTTAGGTTTTTAATTAATATTTGACGCAACTGACATGAACGAAAGTTAAGTTGTTTTGTGTTGGTAAAAACATTAAAAGAGTGAACGATTTGTACAATAATAAACACTTATATGATTTATAACAACAAATTCTGGTTATTTTGTTTACAATGTACAATTACACTGCTAGTACATGTACGGGACAAAATCACACAAGATACAGGACATTATACCAACATAATTGGAAAAAGATTGAAAAGTAACAGGCACAGATTAGCGTGATCTTATCTTTTGTAAAGGACAATACTTTCACCATGTTAAACCGATTAGTGATATGCTGTAATTAAAATAATTGTTCGATAACTGTTTACTTATAATTGAAAAAAACAATATCCAGGTTTCATAGAATAAAAAAGTTGAATTCACGTTGTTATTTTCTAATATGGTTCAAGCTTTAAAAAATTTTCTGATCCGTATGGCGACGGGTATCTATTTGATGGAAATACAAAATATAATTTCATTCCTTGTTGTTAAAATATTTTTATTCAAGCACGATTATTTAAGGTTAAGACTCGTAAATGGCTGTAAAAAATGTTATAGCCCCTTAACACAAACACTAATAACTCACAAAGTACGATACTTGTACTGGTCAAACTTCAGATTTAGCACATACAGACATATATTTATCAAAAAATGTATATAGATTATATAGATTGGAGAACTTGAAAATTACTATTTTCTACTGTGCGTTTGTCGCACTTAAGTGAGACTGAGTGCCTAGTGGTATTTACCGGTAATTACCGTCCTGGAAAATACTCCCCAAAGTGGCAAATACAGATTAATACTGGCAAATACTACTCAGATGAGTTTTCTTGCCTTCAAATACTGCAGAAATCTTAACTTAGTTGACTGTTATTAATGAATAATCATAATTGAAATTAAATTGCTCAGATATTTTAATTAAATTTCATATCAGGTGATGACTTTAAGGTAAGAGCTGTGTAATAGGCACTATTAAGAATCCAACATCTGATTATATTTTCATCAACTGCTTCATACCACTGACTTGTATGCAAAATTTTAATGATTTTCACCGTGTAGTTTTTGAGATTTTTAGCTTTTTTTATTTAAAAAAGTGAGAGAAAAACGTGTAAGTATCCAAATTCTTTAATCGGTGACAAAATTTTTTGTTATTGATAAATTCAACCCTAATTTTTTACAGTTTATCCAAAATATGGTATATTTTACTAAACCAATTTAAGATATAATATATAAATACAGAATTTATCTTAAAATGACATTTTTTGACCAAAAACATTTAAAAAATGCATTTTTTTATATTTCGCGAGACTAAATTAATGAAAATTGTGCAAAATCCTGATTGGTGCAATATACCAAACTTTACCATTTTTAACTATATACCTTAAACAAAATTTAAACAAAATTTCAGAGAAGTTTACCGTCCAGTTTTAGAAATTTTCAAATTGATGACTTGAATAAACACTATTCTGATAGCGATTTCCCCTTTAATCTTGATTATTTTGCTTATTTTAGTTTAAATCATGAGAATTTTATATTCAATGACAGAATTACACAGGAAAAAAAGATATATTCCAATTATTTAAGCTCTAGGCTTACAAAAAATTTAGCTTCCAGTCCTCTTGCATGACAGAAATCTACCCTAATTTACTACTTTAGTTACCTCCCTTGGATACTCTTCTGGATAAAGGTATTCATTACACAGCTCTTACCTTAAGCACTTACAGTAAAAATAAATCTTAAAGAACAGAACATAAAAATACAGCAGGAGAGAAATTAATGCTGATCCACTTGTTCACACAGCTGTGACACTTAACAAGCTAGGCCATAAGGTCTAGACTATTAAATCAACATGTTTCTTACATGGAGCTGTAATAGGAAGGATTCACAACTACATCATCAATTAGTGTTATCTGTACCATGTGATACACATGTGGTACAACACAATGTAAACAATGGCTGTTTGTGATAAGATATTTGCTGTAAATTTAACAAGTCAAAGCCAAGTCAAATATTTATTGGCATTCAACATAACAATGTTCATAGCCATACACAAAATACAAGTTGGCGATATAAATTGAAATCGCAAAGATTAAAAAAATTGGTTACAGTGTCGAGGTTTAAATTTGTCAGGAAAAAGGCAAGAATTAATTGACAGGGAAGCAACATCCACTTAATATATTTCCTTTGTTTACAGTTGAGAAACATGGCTGTTTTGTATCATTGTATATGTTGTTTTATTCTTTTAATAATATTTAAAACAAACACATTGAAATGCATTTGTTATGTTATAACAAACATTTGCCGGCATTTTGCCATCCCTGCTTTACACGATTAAATTTAACGACAGGTACCGTGGTAGGTAAAACAAGATTGTGTGTGCCGAATATATGTCATTTATTAGAAAAAAAATGCAAATTAATATTTAAGTAATGTAAGTTTTTAATTATAACACGTAATGTTTGATAAAATATGGCTACTTACAAAGAAAAAAGACTCTTTTATTGTTAGGCTGGCATTCCATAGTTCTGTGAACATGCTTCACTTGCGTGTCAGTATCCACTTCCGCTAATTTTATTTCTGAGAAGTGCTATTCCATACTTCTGTCATCCTGTGCACATAAAAGCTTTAAAGAATAGGTGTTCTATTCAGTTGTTTGAGCTTCATAAAATGTATCTGTCGAAAAGAAATTGATACATTAATCAACAAATAATATGAAAAGGTGTGATTGCCAATCAAAATATAGATAAAAAATGAAATGGCATGACCAGAGATGGTTGATATTGGAAATGTATAGATGGCGGAAACAACTTAGAACATTCTAACATCTTGTAAGAGAGCTGAAATTATCTGCAGAAGAGTTCCCTACTTACTTTAGATTAAATAGAGAACATTTTGGGCAATGAACTTGTTTGCTGCCTTTGAGCAAGGCCTGTTCCTCTATAAGGTGCATCCAGAATCTGCTCATTTATGTAAAACATTTGCCATACAGACACAGACGTACTGTATGGATATCTTTGGTCAGTAAAAAATCACCGATCACACATCACAGAACTGTGGAATACTGAATACCAGCTTTAGATATACCCCAAGACACATTAGAACCACAGAAAAATCCCAGGGCACATCTGAATTGCTTTATGTTATTTTAAAAATTAACAATCTTTTAAAGATACTTATGCTTAAATAAATGTTTAAAATAAACCCCATTTCTTTGTTCATGGCATTTCAGGAATGCCAACCAGAGCATCAAAGACTATTGCTGATGGTGTCATTTTCTATGTATGGTTGATACACGGCGTTTTTTTTTCCCCAAAGTTGAAAGGGTCCCCTTCCCCTACAATTGGGAAATTTTTGCATCGTCAAATCTGGAAATTGGGAAAATAATTAGGTGAAAATTAAGCGTGATTGGGATTTTTTCATAATTCATATATATTCACACTAGGGGTTTAAGTAGCTTCACAAAGAATCATTAGGTCTGGTTCCTTAACAGGAAAGCCTTTAGTGATGTAAATGGTACGCCAGAATGAAGTTACTGACAATCCAATGACTGCCTGTCTATGGAAAAATAATTTCCATTGGCAGGAAATGTTTCATTGAGGTTGCAATTAATGTGAAGTGAATCTGCATTTGAAATCATAACCAAGGGAGGGGGGGACATTTGTATGGTATGGTTTGTTTATACTGTGCGACATTTCTTGCGAAAAACTCTACTGGCACTAGGGACACGGCACTGTTTGTTGTTGGGAACAGTAGTTTTGGGGATTGGGAAAGGTCTGGTGATTGAATTGGGAAGACTCCTGTCAGCTTTGGGAATGGTACCCTTTTGGGGAGGTAGTTAAAGAAGGGAAAAAAACGCTGATACAAAGTTTTTATGCCCCACGACGTGGGCGGCATAAAGAGATGCACTTGTCCATCTGTATCTTGTGGCATCAACTTTTCCTTAACTATCAGACAGATTTCTTTCAAGCTTGCACAGATGATCAAGCAGGATGTGTACATGATAAAAAAATAATTTTTTCCTGCAGCCATTTTTACCAGAGTTATGGGTCTTTTTATTACAAATGTTTTTGCAGCAGTGGAGGCATCAGTGTCTGAGGACACATTCTAGTTTATACAAAATATGAAATTAATTCAATTTGTTGCAGGTATACAGAAATAAAAGAGAGATTCATTGCCAAGTATGATTGTCAGCCACAGTTTTATGCCAGAGCTCCTGGAAGAGTAAATCTAATAGGTAAATGTTAGCTATAGGAACTTTAGATGTTTTGCATTGAAGGATCTGTGCAGCAAGTTAATTTTGAAAAATTACTGTTTTATATAGACTTCCGTTCTGTTACTAGTATTGTTGCCAACTATAAGTATTATCCCATAATAAGGAAGAGCAACATGCTATAGTCTTACCTATTTCAAGTTTTTAGAAAATGTTCCAATCTTTAAGCAAATTGCCAAATTTTAAGCAAAATGCCAATTTTTTATTATCAGAATATAACATGCATATACACATCTGAGCAGTTTGCTGTTTGTTTGATAAGTTTCTGCACAATCCCCAATAAACTTTGAATAGCTAGGGCAACCATGATTGATAAAGGATAAGTATGCATAGTTTAATGGGCTCAGTTTCTTTCAATATAGAAAAGTTCATTCATTTATCCTAGGAGTGACTGTGCATAGATCATGCTGTGGATGGCCAGGCTGATCTCGGTCAACACTGATTGCAAATTAGATGCAAGTTGGGATAAGCATTTAAAGGGGTATAAGGAGAGGAAAAGACCATGTAATAATATGTGACACATCATTACAGAAGTGGAATCTGGCCTATGCAACCAGTGTAGATCCAGATCAGCTTGCACATCTGCACATTCTGATCAGGGTCTGCACTTGTTCACCACTCAGTCAGGGGAGCGTTGTTTATGCATTTGGAAACAGTTTTCTTTTTGGACTAGGTAAGTTTGCGATTTGATCTGGCCTACACTTAACACAAAGTGTAAGTCCCATTTTGTCATGATGCATCTCATTTGTTCTAGGTGAGCATATAGATTACTGCGGCTATGGAGTGCTGCCGATGGCAATTGAGCAGGACATTATTATTGCAGTCAGCACTACAAACGACAACTGCCTCATGCTGGCAAATACAAGTGAAAAACACAGGTACACTGTTTTAAGATTTTATTATAGAGTTGTATGTTTCTGAGTTGGTTCAAGCGACAAAACTATAACATGCAAAATATGTTATTTCTGAAATAAATTATCAGTTGATCAGTGCTAATGGAATATTCTAACAGTATGGAGTTGTATCATTTAAGTTGCATGTGTAAACAATATCAACCCAAGGTCTCATGTGATGTGGTTTACATACAGCATCAAGAAATGATATAAACCTACAAAACAGCATACTGTCATAATGTTCTTTTTATTATATACCCTTTTACACTAAAAACGAATTTAAATACACTATTCAAACAACAAAATTTCAATTGATAATATGGTTAACTACAGATGTAAATACAGTGTAGTTGTACAGTCCAGTCGCGATTTAACAGATTAAACGGATAGGCATCGGACCAAGCTGATTATTCGTAAAATCGCATTTTTCGCAGTATCGCATTTTTGATAGTTTAAGTTGTTGATACTGTCGCAAATCGTCAATGTTGTTATATGACGTAATGTGTTATTGTTGTGATATGTCATGGTCAATAAATAAAAAGACAAAGAAAAGAAGTGTTCGATGTAGTTATTTTTGTTGTGAAATTACATGTTATCATCAATCAATCAATACATCTAAACAAAAAAATAGCACATTTTCAAATTACATAAATTAAGCACAACATGAATTTTCAATTACATGTATAACATCATTATAACATCAACATTCAAGTTCATTCAGTCCACAGTTTTTACAAGGCATTACGACACTCTCAATAACACTTTCAACAATTGCTTGTCCAGTACGCCTCTCTTGTGATGATTGTTTTCGATCGCAGATAACATGTATCTTATTTTTATTTATTAATAAGATAATGCAGAATTAAATGGCAGAAAAAGAATGACAAGCAATTGTGCGTGTATGTAGTTTTATTTATCGACGCCTCCAGAATAGTGTTAGTCATTTTAGGTTTTTGGAGGATAGTGCAAGATACAGAGGACTCTCCAATATTTTTGGAGTTCAGTATGTGCCGTAGATTACCAAAAAAATAATTATCAGACTACCCAAAGTAGTTTTGCTTTTGCATAGAACACAGTCCTTTAGTTTATACAAGATCAGAAAAACACAACATGGATTTACAAATCTGACTTATTGTATCATTTTTGCATTATACAGGCTGTTCTGTGCTAAAAATCATTCTTGGGTATATAATTGAAAGTATATTTGCTAACCATTTTCATACAGGACTGTGTGATGAATTCATGTGTCTACTTTTCAGAGATTTTCAGTGTAATATCAAAGATTTTGAGATCAACAAGGCCAGCCCAGAATGGCATAACTATGTTCTATGTGGTGTTAGAGGTATGATAGAGTTTCTGTCCTTGACCGATCCGGTGGGGATGAGGTGCATGGTGGATGGGTGTGTACCAAGCAGTGCCGGGCTGTCCAGCTCTAGTGCTGTTGTGTGCTGTGCTGCACTGGCAACCATGCAGGCTAATGGACAATCCAAATCAAAGGTAATCAATCGGTGACAAGTTAAATCATTATCTTTAAACTGAGCCTCGACCAGTCTCGTACTAGAAAATTGGTCAGCTTTGAAAATCTACTTACAACCTGGTAAATCAGCTTGAGGTTTAAGATTTTAAATTTTGCATTCAGTAAGATAAGGCCTTAAGAGGATTGAAACCAAAATAACTTGGACCATTAAGTTTAATTACTGTGCTATTATTATATTTATTGCAGGATTTATTTTCTGCCTATTGTGCGCCAGGTAAACTTTGCAAATTCAAAGCTAAGCAAAAAATCACTTTGTAAATTAATGCCCTCTAAAAATGTCATGTGGATTTTTCGTCAAAAATTTGTCTTGAACAAAATTGTTGTACCATGTTTTTGTGTAATGGTTTGCTTTTCTTCGACTTGTCCTGTCCTTTTTTTTTTTTCATAGGTTTCTTATAAAAAAAATGTTGACTGAACAACAGAGTTTGTTTTAGAACCTGATAAGACTGGCTGATTGGATCTTCACTGGTTGCAATTGAGCATTAAATTGTTGCTTATCACTTGAAGTGTGCCAATTTAGATTCATATTTCCGGCTAGGATGTGAACAGAGAGAAGATCTGGGTTGAAGATTATAAAACTGAGCATGGAAACCAGTCTCAAATCTCAAGCATCTGATTGGCTGAAATAGCGACCAGTCGCCATTTCAGCCAATCAGATGCTTGAGATTTGAAACTTGTTTCCATGCTCAGTTTTATAACTTGGGACCATGATTGGATATAACAGATGTGCTAGCTGATCTGGATCTACACTGTTCACATAAGTGATAAACAAATACTGGAATATAAGGAGTAAAAGGTTGAACAGGAAATGTTTGCTACTGATTTTATAAAACTAGGATTACTACAAAATTAGAGAATCCACATGTATATGATTTCAATTACTACCACCGCTATCAGTTCATTGGTTGAAAGTAGTTTACACTGATAAATGCTGCATCTCAATAATTTCATATATTTTGTACCCTATGAATCTAAACATTTTTGAAAATTGTTTAATCTTTGCTTATGTATGGCTTTGATTGGAATTTTAAATATGAAGTTAATGTTTATGGCTTAAACGCAAACATGTTTTATTCACAGAGGGAGGTTGCTGACATGTGTGCTAGTTGTGAGAGGTATATTGGAACCCAAGGTGGAGGCATGGATCAGGCCATTTCTTTTATGGCATCACCTGGAAAGGTAAACTTAATTTTCATACTTTGTTAACAACTAGGCACATGTTAAGATCAAAACATCATAAGAAAATCACAAATTAGTTTCCTCCATATGTTGTTAAAATGGAAAGTTTCAAATTTTTATAGGAATCACTAAATCACATATTTATACCAAAATATCTTATTTGTGCTAACTTGGCACCATTATGTAAGCCAAATAACCACATAATTCAAACTAATAAGCTAAAGTCTGCTTACTGTATAAGTACTTATTTTGGCAGGTGTTTAATATTGGCTATATTGGCGGTCAGAGTCAGTTACACCATTTTAAAACACCAGCAATTAAAATCACGATTGATTTTAAACACCGCCATTATAATATCTAGAAGGTAGACAACTATGATACACTAGTACATATTATGTCCCAGTTTTCTCAGTTTGAAACTAAAAGAATATAATAAGAATATGTCCTGAATCAAACAAGCAATCTATTATTGGTTAGCTGTGATAATGTTTTCACACCAGTATTATAATTGAATATTGAATTTGAATGTTTATTGCTGAGACAAGAAAGAATTTACGCAATGTCAACATTTTTACGATAAATAAGTGTTATGAAATTAGTTTCAATTAGCGAAATCCGAAATATAAATGCAACCTCCGGGCAACAGCATACTGCGAAAGTAAGAATATTTTTTTAACTAGACATTTTCTACAAGAGTTTTATTTTGACGGTATGTGTTACCGCCAATTTTAGACCAGCCATTTTTCATCTAGGTTTTATTTTGGTGCTCTGGTTTGTTTGTGCCAATTTATAACCCCACCAATTTAAAACACTTCAAAATAAGACAAAATTTAATCCTGCCAATATTAAGCGCTATACGGTAATTCAAAAGAAGGGATATTTAAAAAATGATTCCAAGCAAATTTGAAAAAGTAAATTAGAGTAAGGGATTATGAAATTTGAGGGTTATGCTTTTCTCTTCAGCTAGTATATGGTAAATTGTAAAAACATTTTGTTATTGTTGCTGCACCTTGTGCAACATGCATACATTATGATGTTTGAAAAATACTGAATGTTTAGGCCAAGAAGATAGATTTCAATCCGTTGAGAGAAGAAGATGTGACTTTACCAGAGGGCGTGGCCTTTGTCATCTCTAACTGCTGTGTGGAGAAACAAAAGGCAGCTACATCTGACTTCAATACACGTGTTGTGGAGTGCCGCTTAGCTATGCAGGTAAACTTTTAAGATATTTTCCTCGACAAATGCTTCAGAAATTGAATGTTGGACATACTGTAATGGACAAGTACACTTGGCAATTAACACTGTTCAAACTTTGTTATTGGTGAACAATATTAAGGAACCACCTGTCACTAACATCCAGTGTAAAAGCACTATGCAACTTTAATTGATTATAATTGATAGTTAATCTAGATGAATCAAGCATCCCTTTTCAAACATGATTTTGTTGGCTTATTATGACTGGTGAACAGCAGCTTAATGTTACCTTACTGCTTGTTTTAACGGTTTAATTGAACTTAAACTGTGACTTCAGTATGTGTTACTTACTTTGACAGCTTAGGCTAGTCATGGTTCTTGTAAGAGATGTAGAGCAATTACTAGCCTAATTTGACAGTACAAAGTTCTCCAGGAGGCATGTCAACTTTAATTTTTTGGTGATGACAATGTGCTACAAAGTCATGCATCTCTCTACATGGTTTGCCATGTGGAAGTGGTTACCTACTTGAAGGTGATGTCTAATAAACTGGTTAAAGAACAATTAAGACAAATGTACAGTGTAATGATATTGTTATAAACTTCATTTATTTGTTGTTTAGATAGCCTGTGATACTTTACCAAAACTGTTTACTCTGTTCACCTCTTGCATCCTGAAATTAGTATATATTTAATGATGCCAATTCACAGCTGAAAGATAGATAATCAATTAATCGGATAATATTCAACAACAGTTTGAACGAGACCAGTAAGAAGGCTTGCATTTTTGTTCCAAAAGGTAGGCTCTAAGGAGGGTATTTAATTAATTATAATTATTATATACATTATAAAATAGGTAATTGCTAAAAGCAAAGGACTAGCATGGCATGAGATGAAGCGACTGGGCGATGTGCAGGTGAAGTTAGGGGTGAGACTTGAAGACATGCAGAGTATAGTGAATGAGTGTCTTCATGAGGAGGACTACAGCAAGTCGGAGGTGTGTGACATCCTGGGTGTCAACACTGAGGAGCTGGCACAGCTTAGTCTGAGCCAGAACACCCTACATGGTATGTCATCTACCATATTCTTGCAAACCAGATATAAGCCAAAAATGATAAAACTTAGAATGAAGACAACCTGTCATTGATCTCAAGCATGTCTACATTTCAGTTAAACATACGCTTGAGATTTGAGACTGGTCTCCACCCCAGTTTTATTGTATTACAGCCATATCCCATGAAGTAAACGGATAAAGAAATTAAGTAAACAGTGTTTCTTTGATGAGTGTATTTTCAACGCCAGGCATAAGATTGTGACAGTGTCATTTAAATTTGCTTTGCCACATTTTTTGCTCACAAAGTATAAACTTAAAATGGTCAGCAATGGTGCTTAAGATCTGAATTATTGCAAAATATGTGAAAAGGTAAACTTTTATCACAAGAATTCCTGTTATGTTACAGTTGAAAGCTTCAGACTGCATCAGAGAGCCAGCCATGTATACAGCGAGGCTCGCAGAGTAGAAGAATTTCAGGAAATCTGTAAAGTAGGTGGACCAGGGGCCACAGAGAAACTTGGTGCATTGATGAATGATAGTCATGAGAGTTGTAGCAAAATGTACGAGTGTAGCTGTACAGAATTAGATGACCTTGTAAATCTCTGCAGGTATGTTTTAACTCTTTCCTCCACAGATCCACTTTATTGGATGTGCGAACAGTGTAGATCCAGATCAGCCAGAACATACATGCTGTCCTGCTCAGGATCTGCACTGTTGGTTGTTTGATTTACTGGTGTTAGGTTCTGTCCTAAAAAACAAACCTCGAGCACATAAATATTTTGGTGTAAATAGATATATTTTACACTTTTGTTTTGGATTGATGTTTGATTTCTGAACTTATTTTTGAAAATTATTAGAGTAATTTCGAATAAATTCATTTCTTATTCACTAAAGTGTAGGAAAGACTTCATACATTTTCTCTTCTTTTGAAATATCTGTAATAAAATTGAAGAAGTACTGTTTTTTTCAATTTGTGAAAGAATACTTAAATAAGTATAAGGTATTTGTGGTTTTAAGTTTTAAGAGAGGACAATATTTTAAAAAAAGAGTCCAAGGCAGATGCTTACAAGTAGAATGATTATGTTGCTGTTTAACCATATACCCCTAATACATGTATACAGGTTTTATCAAGTTTGTGACCAGTGTAGATCCTGATGCACAGATGTGCCAGCTGATCTGAATCTACACTGGTTGCATCTCGATAAGAAATCACCTAATGAATCTAATAGAAAACAGTGTAGATCCTGATAAGATACCACAGATGTGTCAGCTGATTTAGATCCACACTGTTCACCAATGGGATAATGGGCATATCCCATGGAGTAAGGGTTAATTAAAATGTAGAATAATGTTGTTATTTTTTCAGGCACAAGATTTATTAATGTCAAATTTTAAACCAAGAAGTATTTCTCCACATTTCAGGCAGTCTGGTGCTATTGGATCACGTCTGACAGGAGCAGGGTGGGGAGGCTGTGCCGTTTCCATGGTTCCAAGTGCAATATTGAGCCAGTTCCTAGAAAAGGTCAAGGAGGGCTACTATGTTCCTCGGGGCCTCGAGTCCAGGGTACAAGAATCCCTGTTTGCTACACAACCAGGAGACGGGGCTGCAATATACATTCTGTGATAGCATTTAGAAAACTGTAAATCATATTATCTTTTATGTTTGGTTGGTTAAAGGGAATTTTTGAAGGGGAGATTTGACAAGTTATTAGTTTTGGGACCAGGTGTAAGTAGTTTTTGTGCAATTTAATCATCATTTTCAAATTTACCACTTAATTTCATATGGAAATATGTTTCTACAAACACCATTAATGACTTTTTTGAGCAATTTTAAATTCATGCACTGTACTTAATTATTTTTATGGCATAATAATACATGATAAATTTGTGCTTATGTACTAAGCATTGCTTATGGTGTGTTTGCAACCAGTGTAGACACATATTAGCCTGTACACCATGCAGTCTGATCATGGTCTTCACTGACCTATGCAGCCTATAAACTTTTAAAAAGAAATTTTAATACACTCAACAATTGGGGTGCATTGGATGCATTTTGCAACAAGTTAAGAAAAAAGCCAAGATCTTTTACATATATGTGCCTTCTGCACATACCCCCTTTTGAAATTTTGTAGCTTAATTTACTGCCTTGTGGCTCAATTCACACCAAATATGCAGCTGGAACAATGAATATACTAGCTCAATTTTTGCCCAAGCATTTCATACCCAAACATCAAAGCCACACTAAGTTGAGGATTCAACAGAGTTTTAACTGGAGTCCTGGATTACTCATCATTTCATATTACTATTTGAAAAGCAATTAATTGCACCAATGCTTTGTTCACCAATCTTTGCTTGCGGTCAATAAAACTGCACCATCTCATAGAGGTGTTAAAGTTGTTAAAGTTCAAGTTGTTAAACCCTTTGCTCCACATATATGGGTTGTGTTTTATAATATAATGAATGATTTTAGTATAGTGCAGTGTTAATCCGCAAGAATAATACAACTTGCCAGATTAATAATTCCGTATTGCACATTTTCTTTACTTACTGTATGCAAAATAAAGATTTATTTTTATAAATGAACGTGATTGGGAGGAGTGTGGTTAGCCCTTAATTTGGAGTGAAATAAGGGTATATAATAAAAGGAACATTATACCAATATGCAATCTGTAGGTTTGTATAATTTCTTATTTTGTATATAAACCACATCACACTCGACCTTCGGTCTCACATGATATTGTTAACATACCCAACACGACAAATACAAACCAAGGATTGCATACTGGTGTAATATTCCATTTCTATTGCATGTGCTATTTAAACAGTGTAGATCCAGATCAGCTGCAGATCTGTGCTGTTGTATCAGGAACTACACTGTTTGCTTTTTGGTCAGAACCTAATGAATAAAAAAAGCAAACAGTGTAGGTCCTAATCAGATGATTTGGATGTGCCAGCTGATCTGGATATACACTGTTAACCCATGCAAAATAGCCATGTCACATAGAGTAAAGTTTGTAAAATGCCTTT
Source organism: Corbicula japonica (assembly GCA_038501625.1). Classification (NCBI taxonomy): domain Eukaryota; kingdom Metazoa; phylum Mollusca; class Bivalvia; order Venerida; family Cyrenidae; genus Corbicula; species Corbicula japonica. The sequence continues at coordinate 3,069,426 of JAZAYU010000040.1, forward strand.
TCTTAAACCTGGAAAATATTGTTTATATTTGTAAGCTACAAGAATAAATTGATCTAGAAATCAGAATTCCATATGCATATTGATTACTTCCATATTGGCCTTTAGATTTGTCACTATTTTTGATGGGGTATTGTACCATTCTGTGTACAAAAATGTTAGTCTATGAATCAGTTTGTTAAGTGGTATATTTAAAATAAAGCCATGCAAACTTTTTTTTGATTTGTTATTATTATACAACTCAGTTCAAAAACAAAAAAGAGAAAATTTTTGGATTTGTTATTATTATACAACTCGGTTCAAAAACAAAAAAAAGAAAATCATAGCAGTCATGTGGGCATGTTGGAGCTTACTGCCAAAATTAAATTGAAAAAGGTCACATGGCCAAATAGATTGACATGTCTGGCGAAGAACATTTCTGCATATTTCTGGTAGAGAAAGTCATGTGGCGATCATGCTACCAACTTTTATTTATTTAAGTAAGTTTTGCACTAGGCTTCCAACTTTTCTCATTGAAGAAATGCTGCCCACTGATTTGGAGGAAAAAGTTAGACTGCCTTCAGAAAAACACTAGCTTTTCTGGTGAAAAAAGTTCCCCAGCCACCATCCATCATTTAAATGAACTTTTCTGGTGAAGGCACCTGGTAGTCACATGTCCGCCCCACGAACATCCACATTTATCTTTTTAGATGGAGGAAATCAACGAAATCTAAAGCATTTTATGGAGGAATGAAGTATCAAAATCAATCACAGATAAGTTCAGGACAATGGCTTGCCTACAAAACTAAGATCTTCTATGTTCTACAAGAACATAATTTTCTTCTAAATAAGGAAGTAATTAACAGGATTGTCATCTCATAAACCCACAGACTTGAATTAAGTTTTATATCAATCTTATATGTGTTGAGTGTGATATATGCATGATATTATCTTGCTGCGACCCTCACACAGACACAAAGGTGACTGTAACATCTCTCCTTATTCTTTACATTGTCTAGTTTAAACCTTTACTCTATTATTATAAGGGTTTTATCGCATGTACAACCAGTGTAGTTCAAGATCAGCTGGCACATTCATGCTACATTAGCCAAATCTTAATTAGAAATAACCTAATTTATCTAAAATTGAACAGAGTAGATCTAGATCAGCTTGCACATCCATGGCATCTGATCAGGATCTACACTGTTCACCCATGAGATAACAGCTATTTCCCATGGAGTAAAAGGTTAAATGGTCATGACTCGAGTAAAACGTGATATTGACCACATCACTACTCTGTTGTCATAAAGTGTCTTACAAGCAACTAACCCCATCTAAAACATCTTATATAGAAAAGTTTAGATCTTCATGACAAAGTTTAACAGCCAGTTTTGCCAGTGACTGAAAGCACATATAATAAAAATTACTGGATTTTGTAGACATATTTCCTGCATTTAGAAATTAAATATGTGAAATTCTGCCAGAACTTCACAGAATTATTGCTTAAATTATTACAGGTGCCAAAAACTGTCCTTTAAACTCGACCATACCATACTTGCTGATTTGACTGCTTGCATAGTTTTTTTTTAATAGCAAAACAATGCACAAACCCGTTTGGTAAAAACAAATTTTCTGACACTAGCATGTGTTAAGTTTTAAATAGAACCTCTGATTACAGACTATTTATGCTGAATATTATTTATTTTTTCAAGCCTTTTGACCAATGATGGTAAACATAGATAAATCTTCTTATAGGCAACAATGGTAAACATAGACCAATTTTCATATAGGATGATGTTCTGGTTTAAAGGGCCATCTTTTCATAAAAAGATGAGTTTATGCACTATTTAAATATTACTTCATTTATTTTACCCCAACCAAACCCTTGTTACATGCATCACATATTTCTTATACTTCACCAGTATCATACAACCTAGCCTTTTGTTTCTGACTGCTGGCTTACAGGTTCGATCTGTACATTCATTTACATGTCAACTAACATTAACCAACAACTTCTATGGGTCATGACAGTTAACATTCATGATCAGAATAAAGCTTAGAATTTCTTCAAAAAGCCTTAACCCTTTCCTCCATATATACGCATTTTTACGCATGTGCGACCAGTGTAAATCCAGATCTGCACTGGTCGATTTTTGGTAAGAAATAACCTAAAGAAAAAAAAAGCGAACAGTTTAGATCCCGATCAGATGGCAAGGATGTCCTGCCTGATCTGGATCTTAACTGTTCGCCCACATAATAATGGTGTGTCTATGGAGGAAAGGGTTATATTAAATCAAAATCAATGATATATGCTTATTTATTTGATATCATCATGACAACTTTGAGTTTGTTTTTACTTCTTTCTTGATTTTTGAACCATATGGTAAATATCTGACATTGTCACTTAATACAAATATATTGCCACCTTAGTGCAACAATGGTTCAAGTACTAACGGAATAGGAGACATTTATTGCACTAAGGCGAATATACTAAACATGTTCAGAAAATCTATTGTTAAGCTTGTCAGAGGCTCTTTTAAGAACAAATTTTGCTTAGCTTATTTGTTTATACAAAATGACAAATCAAGCCAGATCTTATATTGAAGTTTCAACATCGGCAGTTACAGTCAAACCTGTAATATGCTGCCACCCAAGGTAGTGACAAAAAGTGCCTGCTCAACACAAATGGCTATTTAACCCTTTCCTCCATCAAAACGCATCTGTGCCGTCTGATCAGGATCTGCACTGGTTGCATTTTGGTCAGAAATAACCTAATGAATCAAAAAGCGAACAGTGCAGATCCTGATCAGACAGCACGGATGTGCCGGCTGATCTGGAACTACACTGTTCGCCCATACAATCAATGTGTGTCTATGGAGGAAAGGGTTAAGAGAAGAAATATTAGAAAAAAATGTCAATTTAGGACATATAAAAACTGGCTGTTTAAGACAGGTGGTTGCTGATTGCCGGTGGCTGCTAAGGCAGGTTTAACTATATATTCATTTCCTAGATTCTGACTCACCAATGCATGAACAGGGTTAAAACTTCAACAAGAGGGCCATGATGGCCCTGAATCGCTCACCTGAGTATGAAACTCAAGTTATTAACCAGAAACTGAATTTTTATTTTTAGCAACAGTGACCTTGACCTTGATCACAGACACGTGGGTAGCAATCCCAATTTGTCTCTTGTTATAAGCTACCCATATACCAAGTTTGGAGTCAATATGCCAAAGCAAACTCAAGTTATTAAGTGGAAACTGAATTTCTATTTTTAGCAACTGTGACCTTAACCTTGATCAGAGACACCTGGGTAGCAATCCCAAGCTGCCGTTTGATATAAGCTACTCATACACCAAGTGTGGAGTCAAAAAACCAAAGCAAACTCAAGTTATTTAGTGGAAACTGAATTTCTATTTTTAGCAACAGTGACCTTGACCTTGATCACAGACATGTAGGTAGCTTTCCCAAGTTGCCTCTTAATTTAAGCTATCCATATACCAAGTTTGGAGTCAATAGGCCAAAGCATTCTCAAGTAATTAAGTAGAAACTGATTTTCTATTTTTAGTAACAGTGACCTTGACCTTAATCACAGACACTTGGGTAGCAACCCCAAGCTGCCTCTAGATATAAGCTATCCATATACCAAGTTTGGAGTCAATAGGCCAAAGCAATCTCAAGTAATTAAGTAGAAACTGCATTTCTATTTTTAGTAACAGTGACCTTGACCTTAATCACAGACACCTGGGTAGCAACCCCAAGCTGCCTTTTGATATAAGCTACCCATACACCAAGTTTGGAGTCAATATGCCAAAGCAAACTCAAGTTATTAAGCAGAAACTGAATTTCTATTTTTAGCAACAGTGACTGTGACCTTGATCACAGACATCTGGGTAGCAACCCCAAGCTGCCTTTTGATATAAGCTACCCATACACCAAGTTTGGAGTCAATAGGCCTAAGCAAACTCAAGTAATTGAGCAAAGACCGAATTTCTATTTTTAGCAACAGTGACCTTGACCTTGATCACAGACACCTGGGTAGCAACCCCAAGCTGCCTTTTGATATAAGCTACTCATACACCAAGTTTGGAGTCAATAGGCCTAAGCAAACTCAAGTAATTGAGCAAAGACTAAATTTCTATTTTTAGCAATAGTGACCTTGACCTTGATCACAGACACCTGGGTAGCAACCCCAAGCTGCCGTTTGATATAAGCTACCCATACACCAAGTTTGGAGTCAATAGGCCTAAGCAAACTCAAGTAATTGAGCAGAGACTGAATTTCTATTTTTAGCAACAGTGACCTTGACCTTGATCACAGACACCTGGGTAGCAACCCCAAGCTGCCATTTGATATAAGCTACCCATACACCAAGTTTGGAGTCAATAACCCTAAGCAAACTCAAGTAATTGAGCAAAGACTGAATTTCTATTTTTAGCAGCAGTGACCTTGACCCTGTGGTCATGATTTGAACAACTTTTGTAGACATCAGTGCCAGGATGCTTCAGGACAAATTTGGTTAAAATCCATCAAGTGGTTTCAGAGGAGATGTTGTTTCAAGGAAATTGTTGATGGACGCCGGACGCCGGACAAAGACGGGTCACAATAGCTCACCATGAGCCTATGGCTCAGGTGAGCTAAAAACAATTGAGAATCAAAACAAAATTAAAGACAACATTTTATTTCGATCAAATTAGCCATGATTATAGTACGATTGTGGTCATAAAAATTTAATACAGGTATAACTTGCAAGTTTTAAGAAGACCATGATAACACATTATCTCACTACCTTATGTTGTGGTGTGATCCCTTAACTCCATGAATAAGGCTCATATCACATGTTTGACCAGTGTAGATCCAAATCAACATACACATCCATGCAGGATTTAAAATTCATTTTTAGTGAACAATTTTAACCATGAAATGAACATTATAGATCCTGATCAGACTGCAAAGATGTGTAAAGTGATATGGATCTACACTGGTCACCCATGTGATTAAAGGTGTATCCTGTGAGTAAAGGTCGTTTTAGTTTTTAAGAGATTCCAGCTAAAACAGTAATTCATGTTTGCTGTTTATACTTAGGTTATTGTTTTTGAAAATCCTTGTCAGAAAAGATGATTGTCTTTATGTTAGGATGTAACTCTTCACTCCTGGACCAGTGCATGTTATTTCCAAGGCATGAGATGTTGCACCTTGACGCAGATCATCACGCAGATCATCACAATGATTTCCAAGGCATGAGATGTTGCACCTTGACGCAGATCATCACAATGAGATAAGGGACCAGTCTCCAAACTCGGAATGGAAACCAGTCTTTAAAATCTGGATTGTGCTTGGTCACTTCTGCGACTGTGCTAAATTTCAACCAATCAGTGGCTAGTTATAACAGACTGGTTACAAAGTTTTTTTTTCAAATGCAGCCTGGTGAATACAAAGTTCCTCTGGTCAGAGCCGACATGCATCATGGTAAGGTTCTGTGGTCCGTAAATCCCTCCATGTTGGTGGGAGTCCATTTAAGTAATGTTTTCTGCATTTCTGACATGGAGCGGAAAACAATGTCTTGTATCTTTGAAACCAGTGCTGAAATTTAATGAAAAGTTAACATTAGTTTGTATTATCATTATTGAACGAGTTTACTTTGGTCAAAATGTTTATGTAAACTTAATAGAAAGCTATACCATAACTACCATTGAATATTACTGATGATTCTTTAACACCACTTTAAACTAAAAGAAAGCAAGACTAAATGACAGTCCATTTCAACAATCTTAACCAATCCAATGACCATTGTGCAGGCATCTTCAGTACACTTTAAAATCAAACTTGTCCTGCCTTTAATCTTTGTCTGATTGGATTATAAAATCTTTTTTTAAATTGAAACCATCTGGGAAACATCACTGGCAAAACCAGTGGGTCAAGCTGATATTCAAAACTACCAAGTTTGGTGTAGATTAAATCTCTATTACGGAAGTTAACAAGCAGAATACAATAGTGGCAGTCAATTAAAGCTAACCACTTAACCCTATCCTTCATATATACGCATGTGCGACCAGTGTAGATCCAGATCAGCTGGCACATCATTCCGTCTGATCAGGATCAGCACTGGTTGCATTTTGGTCAGAAATAACCCAATGAATAAAAAAGAGATCAGTTTAGATCCTGATCAGATGGCATGGATGTGCCAGCTGATCTGGATCTAAACTATTCGCCCATGCAATAAAGGTGTCTACAGATTAGGGGGTTAAAGATTTAAGTCTTGTCAATACTAAATATTTTTATTTCCAATCAATGTTGAAGTGTTTTGAAAATATAAAAATAAAATTAGACAACCTGAAAACAATAGCATCAGCAGTCTGCAACACACTATTAAACAGTTACCCCAATCATTGGCAACTTTAACAAATGTGTAGGTAAAAGCTCTACAACCGATGACAACAAACTGTACAATTCTAATAATAAACTTACCAAGAACGATGTGAGTGATAATTCAGCATTGTGTGGAGAATAGAAATGTAATGTTGCTGCTGTAGCACTCTCTGTCACCTGGTAAAAGATGAAACAACACCTAATTAAACAACTTGTATTATAGGGCTAACAACCTTTTACTCCATGGATCCCATGTTTGACTAGTGTAGATCCGGTTTCGTCTGTAGGACTTTGCAGTCTGATTACAATCTATACTGTTTGCCTCTTGACCAAAAATAACCAAACCAATCTAAAACATTTGTATAGATCCTGATCAAACTTCACTGATGTACAAGTTGATCTGGATCTACATCAGTTGCCCATGGGATAAAGGAATAATAGAACTTTACATTAGCAGGCCATGTTTTCCTGGATGCAGTGTGAGATTTTACTTTTGTTTTGTTATGAACATTGTCATAAAAGGTTTTGCTGCAAGAATACATCTGTCCAGGTCACTAAAGAAAGTCACCAGTATTTAGCAACCCACCATGGCCAGCTCCACATAATGAAGGGTGGAGTTCTGCTTCAGTGATTTTATCATTTCTACCTTATGAAAAGACAACTTTAAGGTTGTATCAGATGCACTTAGTGCAATACCTGTAGGCTGTGCAATGGAACACATGATGTCATGAATGTTTCACTGCTTTTGATAATACTTCGATAAAAAAATAACATCTTATTGCATAGTTATGTTATTTTATTTATTAGTTATTACACATTATTTTCAAAAATATTCTGAACCCTAAGACAGAAAACATGTGAAAATGTTTGGTCTGTCAAAACCATTACATAGCTATCAAATCTGACAGTCAAAAACACATAGAGAGATGTCCCCAGATTTCTATTTGGAATTGATTGAATTAACTTAAATTTGTTGAAATCAGACTATCAATAATTGCTCCATTTGTGAAAGTTAACACATGCGATGACTAAAATAATTGCAAAATATTTTTGGTAAGACATCTTGCATACTATAAAACAACAAGAGTCAGTCGGAAACGACTGCTTGCTCGACTATTCTAATAGTCAGAAATAAAGGACATTTTAAACATACACACTTGGGATATGATGATGAAAAAGTGTTCAAAGTTTCAAAGGTGTAGTAAGTAGTATTGAAGTAATGAGTTTGCACACTAGCTTGCAAGTAAACTTTAACCTGAAATTCAGTATAATTTGTTTCAAATCAAAGAAAGAGTTATGGTTCTTGGCATACATAGTCGAGTCATGATGGTGAAGTGTATTAAGTTTCAAAGCTGTAGTACAAGTTATGAGCATGTACTAGCTTGAACATAAACTTTAACCTTAACTTCTAAGTCAAAAATGGGCCATTACTTGAACAAAATAGAAGTTTGAGTTTTGTTCTTGGCATACACACTCGAGATATGATGATGAACAAGTGTTCAAAGTTTCAAAGCTGTTGTATTTATGTAGTATGGAAGTTATGAGTTTGTACACCAGAAATTCGGAAAAAAGGGCCATAATTTGATTAAAGTAAGAGTTATGGATCTTGTCATACACATTCAGGATATGATGAACAAGTGTGCCAAGTTTAAAAGCTGTAGCTATAGTAGATTTTAAGATATTATAACGTTGCACACAAACTTTAACCAAAGCGGGACAGCGACACTGATGACAAAGTAAGTACAATATCTTGACATTTCGAATAGTCGAGCTAAAAAACATAATTCAGATTATTGCTATAAATATAATTTTCTTCAACTGATAAAAAGATTAACAAGAACTGGTTGACAAACTGTTACTTTATTTTTGATCAGCTGATTAGCCATAACATTATACAATATACAGTATAATGTTATGGCTAATCAGCTGATCAAAAATAAAGTTTTAGATCAAAACATTATGTTTTTTTTCAAACCTCACATTTGTTAATTGTAACATGCAAACAAAAACAGATGCTAGTGACTTTCAAAAAAGAAAGACATTTTTTACACCAAAAAAATGTGCATGATAATATAAAATGAAAACTGTCCTGCTTTTTAAAATTAAATTGACCAGTTAAACTAAGAATCAATTTTATTAAGACTGAAAGTATGTATAAGACTTATACTGCTATATCACGCTATACACTCTAGAAGCAATTAATTGGAAAAAAATCTATATTCATAACGTATATATTCAGATAGTGGTTTGACAGTTCAATTTAAACTGTAATAATTCAATTTAACCCATTACTCCATAAACAAACATAAATACAGCAGTAATTGCATGTGTGACCAGGGTAGATCCCGATCAGCTGTCACATCTGTGTCATCTGATCAGGATCTACCCTGGGTGTTTCTTGGTCAGAAATAACCTAATTAAAGTGAAAAGTGTAGATCCTGATGCAAGCCATATCTATGTAGTAAAAGACACGCCTGGATTCAATTACTTTGAAAATGAATTAATTAATTACAATTAAATCTGAAATGTTTCAATTAAATTACAATTATAATTACTTGCTTTTTCCATAAGTAATTTATTTATTACAATTCTTTTAAGGAAAATAATTAAGCAACATAACAGGATCCAAGATCATGAAACTGAAACTGGAGACCAGTCTCAAATCTTAAGCATCTTTCAAGTCTCCATTTCAGCCAATTAAATGCTTGAGAGTGGTTTCCAATCTTAGTTTTAAGATCTTGAGCTCAGAAGTAAATATTATCAATGACTACTTGCCTTTTCTCCCAAAATATCTGACTTTACGAGTACAGTATCTAATGTCAAGACAAGTGTAACATTTAATTGCGTTGTATAATTATATTTAGAACATACAATATTGCATAACTCATTTACCAGGAAATGGTGAACAATTATACATAAATTGTAATTAAAGTAAAAATATCATCGAGTAACATTTAAGTACACTGATTAGTTTAATTTGATACTTGCATTGTGTAATTTAAGTTACGTTCGAGGTTTTGTAGCAGATAATAAAATTAATAGTATTTGCCATTTAATTCTAAAACTAGAGACATGGACAAACTTGCATTAATTACGGCAAAATTTCAAGACTGTGGTAAAAAGTAATTATACAATATTATCTTTAAATACAGTAGTCACGTTAAAGCAATCCCAGGGTGCATATATTCATAGAACTGTACATAATCACATGGAAATAAAAGGATTTTTAAAACTTTTTTTTCTTTTTGAGAAACTTCAATCCCAGACTACTTTCTCTTTAATTACCTATACTTATTCTTTGGTTAGAAATTAACCCTTTCCACTACATATACACATTTTATCGCATGTGCTGACCAGATCAGCCAGCACATCGATGCCATCTGATAAGGATCTGCAATGTTCCCTTTTAGGTCAAAAATAACCTGAAAAATTAAAAAGGCAAACAGTGAAGATCCTGATCAGATCATGCTGATCTGGATCCACACTGTTCGCCCCATGCCATAAAGACATATGTATGGAGGAAAGGGTTAAATATACATTATGTATACATTTATGTAATCTCTTCATTTTTAATGTTAACCAATCAACCTTTATATATTAACCCTTTACTCCGTGGGAGTTTTTTCTTTAACAAGATTGTTTAAATTACCAACCCTCCAAAAGCATACGAAAAGTATGTAAAGAACATCTACGCTTTTTTCCAGACATAAGATAACAGTTTCTTGAAAACTGTAGTAGTAGTTTTTAACTCCCCCCCCCCCCCCCCCCCACTCCTCCTACAATTTATTGACTGAGCCACAAAGTGCATTTTCCCCACATCTATACTTCATACCGAACATATGTTAAAAGGTTTCAAGCCAACGTCTTGAACTCTGCGGTAGTAGTTGTCAACACACACATTTTGCAACAGACAGAACAACCAACCAGATGATGATACTCCTCTTGAAAATGGGATACTCTTTAACCCTTTATGTTGTAGTTGTTTATTCCCGGTTTAACGCCCCTCCCCTTTAACCCTTTACTCCATGGATATGGCTTAAACACCAAGTGCAACCACTGCAGATCCAGATTAAACAGCATTACTGTTTGGTAAGAAATAATTTAATTAATCCTAAAGTGAACAGAGAATATCCTGATCTGACTGCACAGGTGTGCAAGCTGATCTGAATCTACACTGGTCTTGCAAGGAATACATGTATAGGCTATACATGAAAGTAAAGCTTTCTAGGATAAATACAAGACCACCTCACCTTTTGAAAAACTTTGTATTTAGACTTTGCCCAGAGCTCAAGCTGAAATGTAAAACAATTAAATTTCAGTAGAATTGTTTCATACCATTTACATTAATTAATAACAATAATAAAACATCAGGGAAGTTTATGATTCACAAAGATATTTTATACCAGTGTAATCATTTAATTCAACAATCATGATTATTTCATTGTTTCCATAAAGAAGAGTATTTTATGGGAACCTAACTTGTGGCTTTCTAACACTGCTAACTAGCAACACTGACTGCTGATATCAGGTTGTTTGGTGATTAGTTTTTTGGATTGTCCAATCACAGAATCCACAAAAACTATTTCCAGCATCACAGTTCTTCCTCTTTAAGATGGAAGACATCGAGAGCTCCTTTAGGTATATAGAACAACTGAACAGTTTATTACCATGCAAGTGTGACATCAATTTACCATATAACTGAAAAGTCCCCACCACTATCCCTATATTCTTCAGGTATCAAACATAGTTAGGTGATTTACAGAACCTTTTGTACAACAAGCTCAGGACAAAAGAAGCCACGTCTAAGCATTGGAGAAGCTGCATCGATCTCCCCATTGTAGACCTGACCCCACCCACTGGAGCTTCTCCCTACCCAGCAGAAATGTCTCCCATCCTAGGAGAATTCTCACTGCCTTGTGGCCATGTCTCCCCTCTAAGTACTCTAAGTAATGATTTCCCATTGTATAAAGCATTCAACTGCAGTGGACTTGAACCAACTGCTGTGTGAGGCTAGAACTGGACAGTCAGCAGGAGAAAGCAGGAAATTCTGCGAAAGGTTTACCCTTTCCTCCATAAACATACCTTTTTTGCATGGGCGAACAGTCTAGATCCAGATCAGATGACACGGATCTGCACTGGTCGCATTTTGGTCAGAAATAACCTAATGAATAAAAAAGCAAACAGTGCAGATACTGATCAGATGGCACGGATGTGCCGGCTGATCTGGATCTACACTGTTCGCCAACACAATAAAGGTGTGTATACGGAGGAAAGGGTTAAGAGAAAAAGTACTGTAGCTTTATTTAATTTCATGTGTACAAATTTTCATATAAATGCTGCAAATTACATATTTGCACAGGCAAACATTTAAAAAAAAAAAACCAATAAACACACAATGTTATGGTTTAGTTTTGCTGAAGTTAAAATTCATGCCCTGAACCTAGCACTAAATAAAAGAATAACACAGAATTAAAAATCAACAGATCAAATTTTATACTCATAAAAAATATGACAGCAATTACACTTATAATCCTCTATATTATGAACTGTCTGCTGCATCCCGAGCTTGTCACATGTTGCTTCTCAATTCTACTACATGGAAATTATTCTGACAATCAATACACAATTAAAACTGTCTCATTTTAGAACATCATTCAAGTTATTTTTTATATTTCTCCCTTTTTGTTGTTTTATTAAACTAATAACATCACGTGAATCCACAGTATTTATAGTAATGTACTTACAACATGTGGGTCATATCTTAACTATTAAATTCAATTTTATAAATAGTTACTATCTTTGGAAAGAACCTATAATTTTCTACTTTTCCCATCACAAACATGTGATTTTGTTCATTATGTTATTATTACAACAAAATGATTAATCAGCAATGTCATGTGTTGAACTTTATGAGGTCAGTTCCAGGATTGAAATCAGCTTAGCAAAGACACGTTTTCCATGTCCCATTTAACTTGCACGGGATTCTACAGTATTTATGGTAATGTAATATAATTGCAGAACTAACTTGAGACAAATATTAATCCAATATTATGACTGAGTGAAATATCAAACCTGTACATTACCGGTAAATGGTCACCGGTAAATGGTCACTGGTAAAATTGAACTTAGAAAAAAAATTAACCTAATTTTGATGTTAAAAATAATGAATAATACATCCAAGCCTTATGAAAAATTATTGTATGATTATTTAACATGAAGTTAAACTATCATGAGCATTGTCAAAGCTGTTGCTTGAATGACATGAGCATAACTATGACAAAATTTAGTAAAGATTTAAGAAACTCTTCTGTGTGTCTGACATCCAATATTCATGTCAAACCTGTTCTTTGAATAATGACTAAAAAAGAGAACTTAAAACAAAAATTTAACCTAATTTAAAAGTTAAAATGGGGCATAACTATGACAAAATCCAGTCAAGAATTTAAAAACTTTTCTAAATGGTTGCTATAATAATGTCAAATAATCATAAGAATTTTCAAAGCAATAACTTAAATGGTTTTAAATGAAGAGCATAACAGAATTCTTAATGGGACCATAACAATGATAAAATCTAGTCAGGAGTTATGAAACATGTCCCAGTAATTGCTACTCAGATGTCAGACAACTATGTTAACACTTTACTCTACAGATACACCTTTATTGCATGGGCAAACAGTGTAGATCCAGACAATCCGGCACATCCCCACCATCTGATCAAGATATACACTGTTTGCTTTTCCATTCATTAGGTAATTTCTGGTTTAAGTTTCAATGATGATGACAACTGGCACTGAGGAGGCTATAAATTAGCTCATCCATTTAAAACATGTGAACTAACACCAGTCACAGATAAGACTAAAGTGTTCTAACACTGCAACAAGCCTTAACCATCAAGTCTACATTTAGTATTACCTTAGATTTGTCTGGATTGGTTTTGATTTAACTCTGACCCTTGTTCTAACACTGCAACAAGCATCAGTGATCAGGGTTTGGTATTACCTTAGATTCATCTGGATTGGTTTCAGTAAATCCTCTGACATTGACCCACTCTATCATCAGACCTCTCAATGCCACGTGAGCTTTTAATATGCGACCAAGCGTTATCTGGAATAAATATGCAAGAGAATACCACAACTGCTTAACCCATTATTCACAGGCTGTCAAGTGATCTTTCTTCAAAAAGTAGGAAAAAATAGGAACCATTTTGACAAAAAAGTAGGAGAAAAGTAGGAAAAAGTAGGAACTTTTTCTTTAAAAGTAGGAATACATAACAGTCTTTCGGGAGTCGGGACTTCACTCTTTCTGTTACACATTTTATGTATCATGATCATCCAGCTGAGGCCCCAACACATAGTCAGACTGCCACTGGTAACTTAGAGAGATGTCTATGTAGAGTCAGTATGGACCAATGGGGCCTCATCTTGGTGAATATAAACAGCACTACAGCAATACCTTTGGTTTAGGCTTCCTGCTATGAGGGGTGTTCGAAAAGTAATGCAAATGCAGTTTTTTTTGCAGAAAAATATTGATTTTTAAGTGTTTCAATTATACATAGATCAGACCTCTTAGCAGGCCTGAAAAAACTGGACTGTGTCCTGGGGACTAATTCCCCTAATGCTACAATGTAACAATAGCATTTGTAAAACAAAGGGCCCTAAATGACTGGTCGCAGGAAAAACATTTTCTTTTTATGATCACCTTCACATTCTGCTTGATTAATCTTCGGAAGTTTGAAAGAATTCTGCTCCAAGGTTAATGAGGAGTTGATGGCACAAGATTTGGGGGAAAAGTGCAACTCTCTATGACACCTACCATGGGGGCATTACGAGTGCAACTATATATGCCACACACTTTGTGGGGGCATAAAAAAAGGTTTAATAAAGGCTCCAGTCTATGAAAAAGAGGCCTTTTACTGTAAAATATTTCACAATAACAAATAAATAAAGGATACATTAGTTGGAATTCTCATTGAAAAAGAATAACATTTTTCAGTGTAGGAGAAGTATGCCCTATAATTTGGGGGGAAAAAGTAAATTTACATATGGAAACCTACTCTAAAACCACATAAGTATCTGAAATAGGCATGTTTTATATCTCAACTTTGCTCAAAATGCTTATCTTCACCAGACCTTGCCCACTGTTGCCATAGTGTAAACATTGTATCACCAGACCTGATTTTTTTTTAAATTACTTAACAATATAGCATTCGTTACAACCACCACAAAAATTCAGACATTCATAAAGCAATCAGTACTCAATTGCAATAAATGATTGGGCATTTTGACAAATTCTGAGTTACATTATAAATGCTGAATACATGGAACACCCATGGTCTGGAAAACACTACTGCAAACATGTCATGTATGTGGTCAGAAAAACTCAAAAAGAAGGGAAGGGGACAAATACATGAACAGTGGTACAACCATTAAAGTGGCAAGGCGAGTTTATAGATTTTGAGTAAAAAATACAGATTTTTTGGCCTTTTTATAGGTTTTTCAGAAGGTGTTTTTTTCACTTCCAAGGGATGCGGCCTATGCCCTATATTTTTGGGGAAATTAACCTTATTTCTTCTGTAAGGGGGATAAATTACCTTATGTAAAATTGCTTTTTGCGGAAAACTGCAAGATTTTAAAGAAATTTTCTAAGGAGAAGGTACCTGTAGACTGTCTCTACTAAAGAAGAAAAAAAAAACTGAGAAGATTTAAAAGGTTTGAAGTTTGCTTGGAAATTACAGGTCTTCGAAGGTTTTAAAGGTTAGCTAGGAGGCTTGCTAGATGTATCAAACATTCCTCTAAATACTCTTAAAAGTTTGGCCATTTTCGATTACATGAGAATGATGGTCAGACCTTTTCTGAGATGTATCAAGGTTATTTCCTGTTTGAAAAAATACTTTGTTACAACTTAATGGTTAAATTATCAGTTTTAAAAACTTGCATTTTAGGTGTTTTCAACACTCACTGTGCATTTATGAAATTAACTGTTATCTATTTTTACCCACTGTTATCTATTTTTACCCACAAGTGTTGTTATGAACCCTTTATTTCTATTTTTGACTTAGACAAATGATATTGCCAGTCCTGTTAGACCAAAAGTTATGTTGACAGAAGGAATTCATAGAACTTTTTACACTTATCAATATGAATACAGGAATTACATTTACATTACTTTCCAAACACTAACAAATACTTAAAAAAAATCCTTTAAAAAAAATATAGATTTTTTTCTTCTGTCCAACTGATAAAAAAGTAGGAATAGTAGGAGGTTTTTGTAAAATAGTAGGAAAAAGTAGGAACAAGACTAAAAAGTAGGAAAAACTAGGAAAAAGTAGGAAAAAGTATGACCGCTTGACAGCCTGTATTCAGATACAAATATTCATTAAAAAGGACAAGTAATAAAGGAAGTGATTTGGGTTTTCTTACCAAGTAATAATATTGTAAGCATGTTAAAATCATGGTGAACAGTTTGCTCCAAACTCTCCAAATTATCAGATTAAGTTCTCCAGTTATACTTGCTAACACATTTTTCAAATGGGTTTTAATAAGAAAAATATCTACACCTGCCTCTTGATATAAATATATTGTTAACCCTTTTATCCATATATAAAATTTTTTACAAATGTTCAACCACTGTAGATCCATATCAGCTGGCACATCTGTGCTGTCTGATCAGGATCTGTATTGGTCGCATTTTGGTCACAAATAACCATACAAATCAAAAAGCAAACAGTGTAGATCCTGTTCAGATGTTACGGATGTGCCGGCTGATCTGGATCTACACTGTTAGCCCATGCAATAAAGGTATTTATATGGAGGAAAGGGCACCATAGTTATTCCATACTAAAATGTTCCTGGGAAAAAAATCTTGATAATAACTGGGACCAGGGATTCTAAAATTATTGGCAGGCCGGTCATTGACCGATTTTCGGGAAGAATGTCCGATTGAAATTTCAAAATTGGTTTAAAAAATCGGTCATGAATATTGGCCTACAAACTGTTACAAAATTACCTACATGTACATTTTTTTTCACAGCTTAATCAGCTATTAACCTGTCAATTAGCGACTTCACAAGTCTGCTACCATGACTACCACGACTACACGTTCCGTGAATAGCCTGCAGCATAGATGAAACGGGATGAGGTCGGTCTCATTTTAACAACGGGCGGGTTATTTAATTTCCAAAAATGGACTACGCTATTCAAAGGCTGTTTGACGTCAGAATTTAAGATAGCAATACAAATGGTTGTATTATATAGTGTTACAAAGCATGGTGATCGACGTATATTAACGTAAAGCGAATACTTGCCTCCCGAAATTCCGAGAGATAAAACATTTTTAATAACTAAATAATCCACTTCACAATCGCTATGAACACTGCTGAAGATAACTGTTTTGAACAATTACGTCACATTTTAAATGCCTGGAACGCATGTGTATTACAACAAAGACGACGATCGCAGTAAACTTCAAACGTCGCGTGCCGCTCTTATAAATCAATCAAAAAATTTTTCGGTCAACAGCTCGAAAACCATTAATCTGTTGAGAGGTTGTAGGATAACGCCGACGAGAAAATATGCCGGAAAAGAGAAATAGACTGGGGGTCGAGAGAGTGAAATACGCTGCAAGCGGAGACCAGAAGTCACTGTTCTTACGGACCGGAAGTCGCTGTTCATGCGAACCGGAAGTCGGCGAAATGTCAATTTTGGCGCCAATGTCCGATTGGGATTTTGAAATTTTAGAATCCTTGACTGGGACACAAAATTGTAAAAAGTTTAATTGTTATTCTGTTAAATCTTTATTTACCTGTAAGACTGCATGACTTCCCAATGGTCGTGTTACGACAATAGACAGATCCACAGCCTTTGGTTTTATTCTCCCTATCAAATTCTCCACTGCACTAAAAACCAGTTAAATAAAAGTTTACAATTACCAAATCGTTCCAAATGAATTCCAAAGTTTGAGGAACAAAAGGATATATTGTCAATTTTTGGTAAACAAGTAATTTACGAATCTTGGTAGACATCAAGCCTGCATTCAAATTTATAATGTCATTCAGGGAAGTGCATGCATAAATGTTGTTGGAAATTCATGCAGAGTACTTTTCATTTTTCTACAAATTCAATGCCAAGTAATTGTCTATCAGTTGTGCATCTGTGCCATCTGAACAGGATCTACACTGTTCGCTTCCTATCAGAAATAATCTAATGAATGAAAAAGCAAACAGTGCAAATCCTGATAAGACAGAACTTATGTGCCAGCTGAATGAGGTCTACTGGATTCACACTGTTGGCCATGGTTAACAGCCATATCCAATGGAGAATGAGGTTAAAAGCACTGCAAAGTGAATCACTGAACATGCCATCATCAAAGTTGTGTATGGTAGCCAGTAATGGTTTATTTGCTTTAGCACGTTACTATTTTGCTATTTTGACAGATTTTATAGTTATCTGGTAGTTGGACCCTATGCAATTGTACTCTGATACAATGCCTTGCTTAGGCAGGGATTTTCCAGAATGCAGAAAACAATTTAACATGTCATAATTATTACTTAGGTGCAAATGCATGGCCAGTCGGAGGAGTACGCTTCAGTTTTTTCGTCTGAGCTGTCCCAGTAGGCTGATTTCTTTTATTCTTCACATGAGTTTCAAGAACATTTGCTCCGTAGCCTGCAAGGTCAGATACCTACAAGAAGAACAATTACAAGTTATACAACGACTGTAATATAATGGCCCTAAAAACTGAATCTTATATCTAGACTACTAACTGCTCAACAGTGCTGCAAAACAATCTGTAACATTTAACATAGAAATAGATGAAAAAGAATATCTAAAAGCCACTGAACACAAATATCAAAATATTGCACACACAGTTTGATTGAGCCTGCTCACAGACAGTAATGGAAATGCATTATATTGTCCATGCTGCCTAGCACAGGGCTAAGCCCAAATCAATATTTACACAAATATATGTTTTCATACTTAACAGTGTTCAAAGGTATTTTATAACATCACATATAAGGCAAACTTCTTGCTTGGCTCTGTATTTGGAGACCAGATGACGTTTGGGAGATATTTTTCTTCTGACCATTAATATAAATTGTGCTAGATTAAGAAACAAAATGTTGCATGCATACATTACCTTGTTTGACCACTTGTATGCATGAAGAACCTGACTATATACCAGTGATTTATCTATAGCTGGATCAATACTGAGGTATATGCTGTTTGGTGTGACTGATGACAGAGACTGTAATGTGCTGCTTATCTTCTCCAAATCACTGAAAGAAACAAAGATCACATTTTAAAACTTAACTCTGTAAATACATCTTTTATTATATAGGTGACCAGCATAGATCCAGATCAGCAGGCACATCTGTGCCTTTGATCTGGAACTACATTATTTGCTTCGTTGTCAAAAATTAACCAAATGAACCTAAAATCAAACATAATCATGAGCATTGTTCCAAAAATGCTAAGCATTCAGTAGCCTGATAGAACAAGTTTTCTAACAATGCTTAGCATTCAGTAGCCTGATAGAACAAGTTGACTTGTCTCGGATGTCAGGCTACAGGATTTTTCCAGCACCGAGGAGACTTCCTTTACATGGTTTTAAAATTATGTTTATCTTGCCGCAAGTTTTCAGCCTAACTGCAATAGTTCCTTAGTTAGCAAGTCTGGCTAAAGGTCATAGCTAATTTTATTGAGAATAAGCTTTATGGCAGATTTAAGCAATGATCAGTTAAGTTGTTTATTTTGGTGTATTGACAATCATTGGAAATAAACCTTTAAAATAAGAAGGAATCTTGGTAAGTGTCTCTTGTTTTGATATTCATCATTCTATTTAATTGTTTTTTTAATCACATATCCTACCTACAAGTAACATACTGATTATGTGCGGATGTTCAAAAGTTGCGCCAAATTTATCATTTGAAAATATTCGTAGAAAAAAACGTATAAGAATAATTTGAACCCAGCTCTAATGTGCAATCAATGTGTTTATTACACTAACTGGGCTTAATCACTTGAAAACATCAACAATTACTTGAAATAAAATGTAATGAAATTATTAATTGAATTATAATTACTTTGCTAAAAACGAGTAATCAATTACATTATTAACTCTATTTCCCCGATGAACTGATTAAATTACAATTACTTTGACAAAGGAATCATGTTACATTTTGGTTAGTAACTTAACATATTCGGTCTATTAACTGAAAAAATCCACCAAAAAATACCATAAAGACAAAATTTCCATCTATCAATGTCAATTAATATTCGTTTGGTCAGTTATGATTTTGTCTTTGATCTGCAAATGGGATCATATGTGTTCTGTGGTCTGTTTACTTTTTTATCTTCAATAATATAGGATATTGAGAAATAGTGTGTTTTTTTTAAAAGGGGTCATTTTATGTTCCAAGTTGCTTCTTGTGATACAGATCGTGGGTTTATTAGATGAAATTGACCAAACTTGGCACTGGTGCTCTGTTAAGCCCATAGATATTTACTAACATTTGGGCTAGAAAAAGAACCCTTTACAGTAAATAAAGAGGCTCTCGCTGAATAAATGTCAATTGGATACCTGAAGTCATTGTTCACTGTCAGCAAAGACTCGTGGAAACTATGCAAAATTTGCTTTTCATTTCCTTTCGTTACCGAGCAACCATCGGCAAGGTTCTGAAAAACATTGCCAACACTGGCTCGAAGCTTCTGCAATAGCCTGATTGTCTGAATAATGTTTTCAGATTGATTTTCAGTCATTATTTTTCAAAATCTTACAAATGAAAGTAGATACCCGCCGCTTATGACAAGTATCTACTGGTTAAAGTAAGATTTTCCCTAAGAATGTTAGTTTGTTCACATAACTAATTTCTACCAAGGATAAAAAACAAATTTCAATGAAATTATTCAGTTTCGGGGTGGGGGAGCAGATTTTCCACAATAATTGGACATAAGCGGCTTACAGGCATAGTAACACAATATTTTTCTCCGAAGCCGCTAAATCATTTGATAGACTTTTTCACTGTGCGTATCGTGCTTCATAGATAAGAAGTTATCAAATATGTACTTAACAAAAAGGGATCTATATTCCCCTGATGGGACGACACTTATATATGGTAAAAATGCTTTTACACAGATAACTCATTAAATTACTCATTGAAGTTACCAAAAGAATGTACACACTCATTAGACTCTTGAAATTTTACAATCGGTAAGTAACGGTATGAGTAGCTCAACTAATTGTGCGCAACATTGGCTTTTCTGCCATTCGCAGACAGACATCTAAAAAAGTCTGTGTAACCCGGCTATGGTTGAGTTAGGACCGCACTTGTACTATCTCGCCATAGAGCTAGCTTTTATGGCGACGTGGTAGAGCGTCGGACTGGCATGCGAGGGGTCCCGGGTTCAATCCTTGGTTTAGGCGTGGATTGTTCAGAACCATTGTTACAAATGGCGCCACACGGGGGACCTGCCAAAGATGTTTAAACACCTCGAGATCACTCCACAAGTGAATCTCTGTACTCAATGGAAATCCGTGGACGAATTCCAATCTGGAGGGATGTATGTAACCCGGCTATGGTTGAGTTAGTACCGCACTTGTACTATCTCGCCATAGAGCTAGCTTTTATGGCGACGTGGTAGAGCGTCGGACTGGCATGCGAGGGGTCCCGGGTTCAATCCTTGTTTCAGGCGTGGAATTTTCAGAACCCGTGTTACATCTGTTTATAAAATTGGTCTGTACTTGGAGTCGAATTATTGACTATGGTATGAGCAAATATGATACTTATTATTTGACAATTGTATTATAAGCTTCATATTGTTATTCGGTGTATTATACGAAAAAGACGAGGATACTGTTATTGATGATAAAATCAATTAAATATATTATCATAATTTTGATTTTATGACTCGCAAACTGAAGAGAGTATCTTACGATGGCGGGAACAGAAAAAAACGCATTTGTTGATTTTGTATAAGTGTAAGATAAAATAAAAAACAGGCTATCAAATCTGACATATTTGCTCAAACAAATTGATATTAACATCGGAAATGTTAAAAACTCGAATTCTAATTTAGCTCGAACTGGATAGCGAGCTGTGAGCAATAGCAACAGAAACCATTTTCGGATTTTGTTATTTAAGATGAGTCTCACTTGTGTTTTTATGGTGATTTTCCTGCCTTACAGGTGCATGTTCCCACAAAACACTTGTAAACTAAGTATTCTATATGGTCCTGGATAATTTTGTGCAGACAAAAATACGTAAATACAAAAATAAAAGGATAAACTAAATGGAGTCGATCGAAGACTTGTTACATTCCTTATTACTTTTCACCTTGAAAACTCACATGCATGGACTCACTGAGTCAGTCCTGGGCCAAGGATCTTAAAACTAAGATTGGCGACCTGTTTCAAATCCCAAGGGTCTGATTGGTTGAAATGAAGACTAGTCTCATGGCTTAAGATACGAGACTAATCTACATTTCAACCAGTCAGATGCTTAAGTTAAAGACCGGTCTCAAGTTTCAATTCTATGATATTATGGCAAGGTATTGAAAATGCGTTCGTGTTCCTTGATTTTAAAGGAAATACATTTTAATCTTAATTTTATATATAGTTAAAAAATGTATGTCTCACTCAAGGACTCCCAAATGATAAAGGAATGAAAGAAATACATAACAATGAGATAGAAGATAAAAGAAACTGACTGATAACATTAAAGATACTATCAGTAAAATTTTAATCTTATCAGTGAAATAATTCTGTCGACAAACGCACACGAAATGTTGACCCTCTCTGTCAATATTTACAGTGACAAATATTTCAGAGATAAGTGTTTGCTTTTAGATTTAATAGAGTTAACATTCTACTCTAAAATTACCAAGTTTACTATGTGCGATGGTAATATGATAAAATGTGTTATCTTTAAACTACTTGAGACCAGTGCAGATAAAAATTTAATTCAAATTGCAACAAACAAAACCGAAAGCCAGCAACTAAGTGTGGCCTCTCTATCTAGACAGGCACATCAGAGACACGCCTCTTTTCCATCATGGCTGATGGCTATATGATAATAATAACAACATATTCCACTGGCAAACTAATAAAATTCTACAAGCATTCTATCAGGTACTCTATGGTTCCAGATGTTAGCGATTAGCAAATAATGAGGAACACGCACTCAGAGAACGTTCACACTACGCACTATTAGTGACGAGATACTAAAATATGAACATATACTTTAAACGCTGGAAGACCTGAAATTATGCAATTTTAATGTTAAAATCGTAGTCATGTCCATGTGTGAATTGCTAATTGCAAAGCATACGCAGTTGGGACCGCCAGTTGTGGCAGTGAACTGCACAACATTTTTCCAACAGTCGCAACATTGGAACGGTTTCATGTGTGCCGGCTTCCACAAAGCCATAAACTTACGGAATATTTTTTCTAAAAATAACGTTTGTATTTGTACATGTACGTAACACAAAATAAAATTTTGCCTCATACAAAATTGAAAAACTAAAAAGCTGGAAAACTATGGGATGCAGTGTGAACGAGGTTTAAGTTCCAGACGAGCGAGGCATGCCGGGTATTGGCAACACTTACCGACAACTGCAGGAAACTCTGGCGTTATTCGGCGTACCTTGGCTGCCACTTAAATAATATAATCTTCGACTCTCATTATCTCGTTAAGAATATACTCAAATTACAGATCAAAAACAACGCTTTAAGACCTCTTACTCGATAAAAATCAAAAAGGAAAGAAAATGAAAGCATGTTGTATCATTCAGTGATTGGCTACTGTGGGTGAAGTATTTGGTGGACCTTATTTCGCTAATATGTATAAAAAAAGTTTACCGATTTCATCGCTCAAACATCTGGAAAAAAAAACGAATGTTTATAAATAAATTGTTTTAATTGTTTCTAAAACTAAAAATCTTCCTTTTTTCTGTCCCTTTTCACTGGTAATTGCTAGATTCGGAAAGCTGTACATTGGGTTAAGTAATACATTTAGCATAAATATTATTTATAATTATTTTCCAGTTTCAAATCGTGTGTGCAACTGCAATTGTTAAATGTAAACAGTCATAACATTAAGTGTCCACAATAATTTTAGATTCCTTAATCGTACCAAATAAGTGTACATTATCATTTTAGAAAGTATATATTCAAATAAAATAGATATTGTTAGCTAGACTTTTTCTTGGAATAATTATGCTTTCATCCGAAGAAAAAACATTTGTTTCTAGAAATGGTTGTCAATTAAATCGACTGCAGTTTGAGAAATAAACTCGTTCAACGTTCGATCCAAAACCAGATACCGTTTTAGTAGCATGCGGCAGCCGCTAGCATGCACACACGGTCTAGAGATTTAATACCACTTATTGCATGATGAAAGAGTTATGAGATGACATGTTATGTATTTGAATGCTTTATTGTTTCTAAGTCATGCTATGATTTGCAGACCGTTCAAAAGCCAAAAAAGTCAAACTCCACACTGCGCACCAGCGGAATAAGACGGGGCGCACACCACAAGTGATACTGGATTAGTACGGACGAACGGACGAAAGTGCAAGGCAATCGCTATACCAGAACCATCGTGATCGGAGAAGAATGGAAGACTTAAGAGACAGGATTTAATTCTAGAACGTTTGGGAATAGATTGTAAAATCGGGTGATGAGATCAGTGTCTAATCTTAATCATGTGATTACATGAGTTAAGTTAGGTCTCCGAAGCTAGAGCTCTCCATTCGATAAAGTATGGTACTGGGTTTAGCAGATGGTAAAATATAGCCACTAATGCATACTGTGCAACACACGCTTACGAAAAAACAAAGACAGATTTAAAATATTAAGTGTACCCAGTTTTTCCACCGTAAACTCAAAATGAGTATTTTAATCTTCTTTAAATTGACCATCCTCATAGAAAACCAAATATACGGTAACATAATACAAACTATTTGGAAATCAAACAACAAATCGACCTAGCCGCCAATGCGCTCTCGCAAAACAACCCCGCCACAACAAATCGACCTAGCCGCCAATGCGCTCTCGCAAAACAACCCCGCCACAACATATCGACTTAGCCGCCAAATACGCTCTCGCAAAACAACCCCGCCACTACAAATCGACCTAGTGGCCAAATGCGTTCTCACAAAAAAAAACCGCCACAACAAATCGACCTAGCCGCCAAATGCGCTCTCGCAAAACAACCCCGCCACAACAAATCGACCTAGCCGCCAGACAAGCTCTCACAAAACAACCCCACCACAACAAATCGACCTAGCCGCCAAATGCGCTCTCGCAAAACAACTCCGCCATAACAAATCGACCTAGCCGCCAATGCGCTCTCGCAAAACCACCCCGCCACAACAAATCGACCTAGCCGCTAAATGCGCTCTCGCAAAACAACCCCGCCACAACAAATCGACCTAGCCGCCAATGCGCTCTCGCAAAACAACCCCGCCACAAGAAATCGACCTAGCCACCAAATGCACTCTCGAAAAACAACCCATCCACAACAAATCGACCTAGCCGCCAAATGCGCTCTCGCAAAACAACCCCACCACAACAAATCGACCTAACCGGCAAATGCGCTCTCGCAAAACAACCCCGCCACAACAAATCGACCTAGCCGCCAAAAGCGCTCTTGCAAAACAAACTTGCCACAACAAATCGACCTAGCCGCCAAATGCGCTCTCGCAAAACAACCCGCCATAACAAATCGACCTAGCCGCCAAATGTGTTCTTTCAAAACTACCCCGCCACAATAAATCGACCTAGCCGCCAAATGCGCTCTCGCAATAACCCATAAATGCTCGATAAACATGAGACAAGCACTGATGACGGTACTGGCTCATTTGCTACATTCGTCGCACAATACAACCGTAGCTTTATTGAGAATGTAAAATGAAACAGGCTCAGAATAGCACCATCCCATTGTCAGCTTTTGCTACAACTAAAACGACCAACCTGCCAAGAACAAAAACTTAAATAAAAGAATTATAGGCAAAAACAATCAAGGCAAAACACGTTGTATGTGCCTGTACATAAGCCTACTACCTCTGGGACTGGACAAAACTTGTCCCTTTTTCCGTTTCGGGCCCCAATTAAGGGTAACCTCAAAGTCATTATTACAGCAGCTTTCTCAGCAATATTTCAGTAATACAATATAACAACAATATTGACGACTTATCATCAATATATAGAAACATTGTCAGCAATAAGCAGTACTAATGAAGTCAACAAATTCGTTTCTTTTCAGAAGTCTGTCTTAATAGACCGGTGACCTTTGTTTCGGGGTGGTAAACAGTACAAAACTGTATAAAGGGACATTGAAGTTGTAGTCTTATTATGAAGAGGTCTTAATTTCGTAGTGGTCTTAACAAGGGGCTTTACAATGGTACAAGCAGAATTCAACAAAATAGAAACATATTTTATTTATTAAAAAATCATAAAGCTGTATAAACAGTTTAGGGCGTAACCACTGGCGCTCGACCAGCCGCCACACCCCTGCAAAACCTTACTAATACACCATTGTTTACTGGTAAAAATGGTGTCATATCATTGACCATTCCAATATATCAAAATATGCGAAAATTCACCAATAAATACCTTGTTCTAAAAATTCCATATTCCATGTAAAAATTGCTTCGATTAGATAATAATAATACTCATAAGATTAACATAGGGATGTATAGGAATAAATAGGGAAAAATAGAAATTTTTCTCCAAGCCCCTTATCTGCCCCGCACCCCAACCTCTACCCTTTTCGGAATATCTAATTCTAACATGTAAGTTCTAATTGATGTCGTCTAACTTCTAACTCAAAACTGCCTCGATGGGCTTCTAGTCAACTAATGCAGATATATTCAACCTTCAGCTCTGAATCGAGAGCAAACAAGCACATATACTTGAACATTGGTACCTATGTCACTGTGGTTTTGTCCGAAGCAATTAATCCCAAATAAACGCATTTAAAGCATTACTGTGTAGGCGATTAAAGCTTAAGCCAAGATACGATTTAAAAGATGGTTGTACAGCTGCAACATATAGGTCCTTATATTGCATTGTTTATTGTTAGTCCTCTATTCCAAGTTATGTAATAAGGAAACGAGTGTGCTGTTTTAGTGTGTATTTCTTTTATGATTTATTGAAAAAAGAAAACTACTAGTCTTTAACTTCAACACACTGAAACCTAAGTAGGTCAAATCCTCCGCGCGCGGACGCAATAGAAACCCTGTACAAACATTCGCTCAACTTTCAACAACAGGAATAATTTGCAGACTTTTACTTGACTTGACTTGTCTACTGTTAACAAAAGATTTTAAAACGTATTTTGCGTTTTATACACAAACGCACGTACACACCCACATCAAACCATGTCGATATCAATAACATTATACATGTCCAATGTTTAACCCAGGCCTAGGTGTTTCTGAGCTTGTAAGGACTGATAAATTTTGTTGTCGTTTATTGATATATTGATCGAAAAAGAAGGGGCGCTCAGATTGGAGAGATTTACTCATGAAACAGTGTACAACATTGGAAGTTGCATAAACTTCCTACCATTTGCAGTTATCTGTAATGTTCTTGAACACATGTATGCAGTCTGTGGCCCATATGTATCGGTATATCCTTAATTTAATGAATTGTTTGATTCAAGTAAGACTTATTTCCAAATATTGCAATATATTGAATAATCAACAACCTATATTATGCCAAATAACGCAGGGCCAAACAATAAACACATATTATATTAAAATAACTTCGGTTCGTTCTTCACAGCAAAAAGTTTCGGAAACCGGAGCACATGTATCACAGTCACGCAGACATAACACATTCGAGGACGCGAGTGTAATATCTGGTCTTTAATAAATTATTCATGGCAAAACCGTGTCGGTTATTGTAGATATTGCTATAAAAATAAATCTGACAAAATGAAAAAAATAGATGTTTCCGCTGGGGATTGAACCCAGGACCTTCCGCGTGTTAAGCGGATGTGATAACCACTACACCACGGAAACACGTTACACACTATGGGAAATAATCGTTATAAATACAGAGTACAATGTTTGCGCTTGTCAAAACTGTATCAATGTGTTAAAATTGGGCGTGTAGGCACGTGAAAGTTTCTCATTGGTTAAACGAAGTAACACTTTTTAAACCAATTGCAATTCGTTTTACAAAATAAATTGTTATTGGCTGCAATGCGAATGATATACTTGTCCAATACAGAGACGGCTTTCAAATTTAGTTAATCGATTCAATTGAAACAGACGTGATCGATTTATGTTCGGATAGGAGATTTGTACATGAATAGACACAAAGCGAGCTGGGGATATTAACATGCAAGCTTGTTAAAAATAAGATGCCAGGAATTTTGCCGTAAGGACTAAAAGGTCTCGCATGAGCAACCATCGACCTTTGAACTTAACTGTTTTATAGAAGCAAAATTTGCGTAATGTTTGTGGTTGAACACAGGTAAATTTGATGAAAACCGCAGATTTTAATCTCATCGGGCTAGGTATGTGTATAGATGTTTATATATTTTTGGTAAGCAAACGAGTTATGTTGAGAGTATTATTGCACATTTTCTTTTAATCCAGGAACGAACAGTAAAACATTAAAATGAAGTAATATTTAATAACATGGGTAACATGAACTTCTCAATAAATATGAGGGCCAGGGAAAATTAAAGGACTATTCACTGTCAAATTTGAGACCTTATCTATTTAACATATACCTCATATCTCGCCACATTTGCTCCAGACTCGATTTCTTTTTCAACTGAAAGGCTCTAGCAGCTGATAGGTTGATAATGACGCCAGTTTCCAAATTGCCCCCCCCCCCCCCAAAAAAAAAATATGAGCTAGTTTATCTTGGACCCAGATCAGGAGGTCGACATTTTAAGGCTCTGTTCAATGAAATTAAAGAGGTTCTATGTCATCAAAAGCAGGAAACTGATCGAGTCGCATGCAATTCTTTTATATGACGGAAGTAGAGACCTTCCAAAGTAAAGAACACTTGGCGGGGTTAAATCTTGTACCTTTTAAATTCTCCCGCAAAAATAAAAGTTGGGATTGTAAATAATTGTATTGGGAGTTAAAATAATTACTGATTAAACAGTATCGATCACGTATATTTTATTAGAAAAAAACCCCGGTCTTCGAGGAACTATTTGTGGGCAGTAATTCGACAAAGACTCGTTACCATCCTCCGCCCATCCCCCAACCCCATCTTAAACAAATCCGAACCTTGCACACCGGCATGGAACATGACGTGTAATCTGCATGCTCATTATTACTATCTTTTACATCTGCCAGGTGACACTAACTGTCATCTGCGCTTTATTTTATTTAGAAACATGTCTGAGTTTCACTCTTTTTTGCGATAAGTGACTCAACCAACAATATTTTTTTCAGCAAGTGAACAAAATATTTCATCTTTGCCGA
Source organism: Corbicula japonica (assembly GCA_038501625.1). Taxonomy (NCBI): domain Eukaryota; kingdom Metazoa; phylum Mollusca; class Bivalvia; order Venerida; family Cyrenidae; genus Corbicula; species Corbicula japonica. The sequence goes on from JAZAYU010000040.1 coordinate 3,098,221, forward strand.
GAAAGAACGTAATTTCCTCTCTTGCAACTGAATCTATCGGACTTCTAACTGCCGAGGCAATTAGTGATTTCTTGGTGTATGGTTTCTTTCTCATTAATAAGCTGCAGTTTCACCGTTTGATGATAGACTATCTCTCTGTGATTGCACGCATTGATATCGAACTGGTAAATCAGCGCTTGATTTATGTATTTTGATATCAAGTCTTTAATTGCTTTCTTATAATTGATCAAATTTAAGTAGGAGAAATTTATTAACAGTGCTTCTCATTGTGCTATTTCAAATATTTGGAGCATTCTATTTGCACTATTTAATTGTTTCGATGTTTATTCTTTCATTGACACTATTCGTCTTTTTTTTCTCTGATAAAAGTTTTTGTCTTATATTGACACAGTAGACAAAACTTCATTGTTGACTGTTATCTGTCTATCTTACGAGTGCAGGGAAAACAGGGACTCGGTTCAATAAGGATTTTTCTGTAATTCGACGAGGCCGAAAGTGGTATGGTATGGTGCAAAATTTAGCCCTAGACGAAATGTCCAGCTCAGCAACAACCATCGAACAAAGCAAAAAGATGACTATGGGGTATGGGAATGCGACCTCCGTTTGAGGCATAATAAACCCTTAACCTCAAATATCCTCAAAGGATCAGTTAACATCACTTTAATAGCCGTTGGGACAAAAACAGCACATATTATTCGTGGCCACATAGTACATGATAATAATTAATATAATTATTTTCTGAGAAACTAATAGTTATATAGAATTTAAAGCAAGCGATTCGATAAAATTTAATTTGCGGTAACCTGTCTTATTTTGATGGTTAAGTTCAGTGATATTGTTTGCATGTTCATTATTTGCTATCTTTTGAAAGAACGGTTTATATAAACAATATATCCTTTTTGTTACTAATTTTGCTTACATTATACGTTTCATTCCAGCAAAATGCATTATAAACAATGTCTTCTGCTACACTTCCAGACGTCATTTCAAAGAGGAACGACGACGAAGGACGACGACATCCCGAAGGCACATTTCGTATTTCTAGGTACTTTGGACAGAACGACATCCCGAAGGCACATTTCGTATTTCTCGGTACTTTGTACAGAACGACATCCCGAAGGCACATTTCGTATTTCTAGGTACTTTGTACAGAACGACATCCCGAAGGCACATTTCGTATTTCTAGGTACTTTGGACAGAACGACATCCCGAAGGCACATTTCGTATTTCTAGATACTTCGGACGGACGAGGAGAAAATCGTATTCCGTTTCAACCGTATTCATATTTCACTGTCATTCCGAGGAGTAATTGTATGTCTCCCACATCATGTGCAAATAGTTTAACTTTCATCATATTCATTCTATATTTGGATACTTCTATATGCAATAAGATCGGCCTATCTTTCCATATTAAATGCGTGTTTGTAAATACTGAATAAAAGTAGGCTGTTAGAATTGTGTGCCTTAGCACTTTGTCTGCTTTCTTTGCCGGACAGATTCAGGATGGTGGAACTTTGTAGACAGACATTTAGTGATATGTTTTTGTCTCGCTATTTAGAAAGATTTGTTAATAAATGTCTTATTTCAGCACTAATCCTGAAAATTTCAAGTGTACGGAACATCGGAAACAACGACCTCTCAGCATACCTTTTCACTTCTTACCCAGTCTTTTCATGAAAACGAAACAAAACGTGTAACAAAAAAATGAAAGGATCACACGAGACTCGGCACGAAGCACTATTCCTGCTATCTCTTCGGTTAAAAAGCCGGTTTTTTTTGCACAAGTGCACCAAAACGATATGATAATTCTGATTCCAGAAATGTACATTTATTTTCTTTTGCATAAACGCATATTTAAGCTAGTTTATCAAATGGTGAGGAACACGTCCATGGAGTAGAAACACACAGGTTTACCAATTTCATCGCTCCAACATTTGAAAAGAAAAGGATTTCCGTGTTTATGAAGTGTCAGGTTTATTTTTTTTTTACCGAGTACTAAGTATACATTTTATTGTTTGTGATTAATAAAAAGATTAATACAACATTAATAAATTAATTGTGCAAAATTTGATTTTAAAAAGTTTGAATTTCTCGACACCTATTCTAAAATATCAAACAGGCAAATGTGCATGTTTTCTAGTATACCTCAGATCTATTTTAACTTTTCATTTTGATATAAGGAACTGTAAGTTTTAATAAAACTTTTGAAATGTTGACTAAATAACGTTAAAGCCCCGTATAAATATCATAATAAAATATTCATAAATTACAAGTTATTTCAAGTATCTTTCACCACGGTATGTATCCGAATAATCAGCGCTCGGATGACAACGTCAGTCTCGGATGATAAGAGTGACTCGAGTTGCGGATGAGAGTGAGAAAAGCGTTAATATTTTTACTTTTATCTTTTACTAATGCCGATTTAAATCACGTGAGTGATTGCAATTGTTCTAGGCCAACATAAGCTATATAAAACTGTGTGAGAAATGATTAAAAAATAAAGTATTGATACATTTCCCTGAAGATAAAAATTATAAGCCTGGCCATTATTCAGTTTGATTATCTTTAACAAATTTTACTGAAGCCAGCGATTATCCATCTCGCTTTGACATCCTCAGAAAAAGTAAGATTTAGATTTATTTTTACCGAACTGAGTTACTATGTTGTGATTGTTTATTAACAGAGGGACGGTAAAGGATCAAATAGTTATATTTTCTTCACTTAACTACCTAAATACAGATGGAAACTTGATTAATTTTGAGCGATGAGTCGAATTTTTCACCTTCTTCGGTGATTTTCACCACAATGTAAGGACTGTCTGCAAAAACCATTGCAGTTTTATATAGCTTATGCTGGCCTAGAACAATTGCAATCACTAACTTGATTTAAATCGGCATTTGTAAAAGATAAAAGTAAAAGTAAAGATATTAACGCTTTTCTCACTCTCATCCGCAACTCGAGCCGCTCTTATCATCCGACCCTGCGTTGTCATCCGAGCGCTGATTATTGGGATACATACCGTGTTCACGTGTGAAAAGTTTAGGCTGGAATATACGACCCGCGGGAATTGTTTTTGATAGATTACAGTTTACCGAGAGCCGGATTTTTTCATACGAACAGATTATACTCGATAGATACTTCTTGCCTGCATTCCATATGTTCCTTTTACAACTTTAAATGAATTTCATTCTTTATAGTAGCGGAAGAATATATTTCGAATTCATGACTGTGTAAAAAGGTCATAGCGCATGATAACTCGTTGAACAGAGGGGTGAAAGAGGACGTGTGTCGATCACCTGCGTAAACATGGAACAACCAGTCTAGGCGAAACATGGAACAACCAATCTGGGCGAAACATGGAACAACCAGTCTGGGCGAAACATGGATCAACCAGTCTGGGAGAAACATGGAACAACCAGTCTGGGCGAAACATGGAACAACCAGTCTGGGCGAAACATGGAACAACCAGTCTGGGCGAAACATGGAACAACCAGTCTGGGCGAAACATGGAACAACCAATCTGGGCGAAACATGGAACAGCCAGTCTGTGCGAAACATGGAATATAAGTATCATTCACGCGTGTTGGGTAAAGATCGCATGATCCGGCCCGAGTGAAATATGCACAAGGGCGGTAACGAGGCTCTGCCGAGTTACCGCCAAAGTGCATATTTCACGAGGGCCGGATCACGCGATCTTTACCCAACACAAGTGAATGATACTTTTTCTTGCATACCGTATTTATCTTCCGCATTTTGGGGTATTTTCCTGTAAATTTTTATTTGCACTACTTTTTTATAGTAGCGGAGTGATATACGAGACATTCCATTGTTCATTCGTAACTGCCTAAGACGTCGTGACGTCATATAAGGCGCGTGACTCATTCTACATGGGGGTGTAGAATCGAAATTTCCTACACGGGTGAAAACACCAGATGTCCTGATCTGGTATGCAAGAACAACCAGTCTGGGCGAAATCACAGGTGCTTGGAAGACGGACCCCGTTTTCTCCAACTGGCCCCCCCCCCCCCCCCCCCCAAAAAAAAAGGTCTACACAGGGTCTATACTACATAAACTCATCTTTTTTGTTTTGTTTTGATAGATTGGGATCGATATCAGTCTATCCATAGCGAATTTACTATCAAATACCAAGTTCTCTGAAAATTCGAGTCCCGACTATATACGAATCGAAAAGGTAAATAACCCCGATCCTATTTTGTCAAGCCAAAATGTAAACACAGTTTTTAAAAATCAGCATCGAAACAAATATTGCACTAACCTTATCAAATCGGGTATCGATGGAAAATTTAATTATTCCTCTGTTGAACTCCGCCGAGCACTGGCTTGCAAATTAAGAACATAACATCCATTTTTTCATTTTGCCGATGCCATACTAAAATTATCGCCTCGGGACAAAGTTTGGTTACAATGCAGGTATAGGTTGAACCAAGGTAAATCCAATTCCCATAGACCTCAATGTTAAATTCCCAATATTCAATGCACATTTAACACGATTTCTATCATCTTAATTTCTAGACAACCATATATGACTGTAAAGATCTACATTTCATCTATTCAAAAACACACAGCAAATGGGGGGTTAACTTACTTGTAAGAAAATTACTGATCTCTAACCAAACAGACCCTATTTTAAACGCGGTATCGCAAATACGGTGCCAAAAATATACATCCGCTCTTCCGGAACTAGTCCGCCTCTACCAAACGAGATATAGGCATGAAATTGCTTTCATTTGTTTTCCTGACATGTTATTCCTACAAACAAGTCACAAACAGGTCGATTTCTAACGGTTAAGAGGCCCCCAGATGAAGAGAAAAAAATAGCATATATTAAACGGACTTCATTCGAATGGACCACGGAGGAATACTGAGTTATTTACCATAATACAACCTATATGAGTGAATTCTGATTGGACGAGCGATAATGAAGTAGTAATTTTGATTGGATTTAAAAATTTGATCGAACCGCTGCAAGAATATGTGACGCGATAGACTGCGGCTCGCTCGTCCAATCAGAATTCACGCATATCGTTCTTTGTATATAGTCGGGACTCGAATTTTCGGAGAACTTGGTATTTGATAGTAAATTCGGTATGGATAGACTGATATCGATCCCAATCTATCAAAACAAAACAAAAAAGATGAGTTTATGTAGTATAGACCCTGTGTAGACCCTATTTTTTTTTGGGGGGGGGGGGGGGGGGCGGCCAGTTGGAGAAAACGGGGTCCGTCTTCCAAGCACCTGTGGGCGAAACATGGAATAACCAGTCTTGGAGAAACATGGAACAACCAGTCTGGGCGAAACATGGAACAACCAGTCTGGGAGAAACATGGAACAACCAGTCTGGTATGCAAAAGGATTCTGTCGGAAACGACAGCAAGCCCGACTAGGTACAAGAGTTGCATTTCCAATGAGGCATATTGGACTAAAGATTTTTAAAAATTTAGTCGTAATTAATTCACATTTTAGAAGAAAGCAACGTTTAAAACTAAGTTAAATCATCGTGCCAGAATCTAAGTAAAAAACGGAGCATAATTCTGTCAAATGCTGTTTTGACCTACAGACTTTGGCTTTAGAGGTCGCAAACATTGCAAACGGCGAAAACTGGCTATAATTTCAAAAATTAATTTTGGGGGAAATACTTATTGCCACCTAGATTTTAGTAAAGAAATGTATTTAGCTAAGGATGTAGTTAATGATTGCACGCTCAATTTTGTCTAATTCATGTTCTATTTACCAAGCACATACTAAAACAAAAGAAAAACCGTTTGCATGAGAACTCTGAAATTCATTGGCAATATACCAAAGCAACTCATACCTGAAATAAGTATTTCATGGTCTACAATTTTTAGTGCCAATTCGTCAAAATAATGTTAGGGTTTTCAAGAAATTCAAGGAAAACTTACTTCCGGGTTCTACTTTCGGTTTGACGTCAAAACATATTAATGTACTACTTAAAATTTCTGACATTATTTTGACAGATGACCGCAAAATGTTGTAAATGAGTGTTTAGGTGATACATATATCATCTTTCTAGACGTTTCAAACAGCCATTCCAGACTTTTTGTGCAAACAGTATTTCTTTTTTGTGTGTGTCTGTTCTATGTAAATAAAGCATTTTTTTCAAACAACTTGAGCATCCAGACTTAAATACAGCCACGTAACACTATATTTTTCACGTTTATTGGTCTGCCAGTGGGAATTAATGTTGAGTTTTGAAAAGGTTCATCAAAATGTTTTGACTTCAAACCAAAAGTAGGACCCGGAAGTAAGTATTACTTGAATTTCTATTTTGACGAATATACTTATTTCAGGTATGAGTTGCTTTGGTATATTGTCCATGAATTTCAAAGTTCTCATGCAAACGGTTTTTCTTATGTTTTAGTATGTTCTTGGTAATTAAAACATGAATAGGTCTAAGTTGAGCGTGCAAACATTAACTACATCCTTAGCTAAATACATTTCTTTACAAAAATCTTACTAAAATCTTGGTAGCAATAAGTATTTCCCCCGTTATTCATTTTAAAATTTTAGCCAGTTTTTGCCATTTGCAATGTTTGCGACCCCTTAATCACAACCTTGTTGTCATACGTAACATAATTAAGAAGTAAGATGTAAAGAAATGGCGAAGTTATAGATACTGTTGTAAATTTCGTGACAAATCTAATTTCAAAGGAGGCATAACTCTGTCCAGTGTGATATTTGCCAGCAAATAGGGGTGTTATCGCAACCTGCCATAAAATTTAGAGGTTTGATGAAGTTATGATTGGCAAAATTAATTAATGGCCAACGTTAAGTTTCTTGGCAAAATCTATGTACAAAAATGAGGCATAACTCTGGGGCCTTCATCAGCAAATTATAGTTATATTACGAAGATAGGAAGATGAAGAAAAATACATCAATGAAAACAAACTGGATCCACGAATGGATACACGAACAAAGAAATAAATTATAAAATATCAGGATATTATAAAATAATAGTCATTTGTACCAAGAAGTTTCGCCACCCTGAGAAAGGAATATAAGTGTTTTGTTCATACTATACGACGGATATATGACATACCTATCTCATTAGGAATTTGTTTTTATATGAAATGCTAAATTACATGTACTCCTTCAACAGGTGATATTGTTGAATGAGACGTCACTTAGAGGCGTGCACGTTGAGGGCATTTGAGTTGAAGTTTGTAAAAAGATGACGACTGCCGACAGACAGAGTTTAAAATCTTGACCTAAACGAAAAGTTCTGGGTTGAAATCATTGGTGAAGATTGTCATAGGCACAGGCGTAACCGACGATTTCTGCAATAGGTACAGCGGTAAACCATTACTACAACGGTGAAATATGCATATCAGGAATCGCCACATTCAGAAAAAACAGCCTCCCCACACAGTCAAGAAGAAGAGAGGGAGAGAGCATGGTTAATAAAATGATCAGTTTCAAAAGAGACACCACTAACAATTAACAAAAATGAGAACCCTAAGGGTTACCGCCTTGGAACGGTCAGTGGCAAATCAAATTGCCACTGGGGGTTTAAATCAGGTTCTAGGGTGCACCAACCTCACACTTGCCCCAACAGGTTCTCATATCACAAAACAAATACAAGTTGTCTTGGTGAAACAACTCCAACCCACTTATTGGCTCAACAATGTTGCATGCAAAAGCACATAAACATATAAAACATAAGAATTTAATAGCATTGCAAAGCCAAAGGGCGGGTACTCAATGATCTTACCGAGACCAGAGCTCCCGGAGTAAAATCATCAAGAACACGATGACAGGGATAAAAGAAACAAATCGAGCTTCTAGGTTTTTTTAAGAAAAGATTTCCCCATAAACCTTCATAAACTCTTAAACCCCTGCCACCGTCGTGCAACCAAAGAGGTAAGCATAATGTTCAACTGTAGAAGGGTTAATCACCAGGCATGCAGGGCGCTGTAAAATATCATGTTGGTAACCTTTCTTTTTCAATTTACAGATGGTTTTTACGAATAACCGGAAGAAATTAACATTGCCCTTTATCTTCTTAAGTTTATAAATTAAATCTCCATAACAAACTGGCTGTGAAATACCTTGTTGCAATGATGATTTTAAACTGCACCTGTATTTATGAATTAGATCTGGGTATCGACGATAAAACTTGCAAACATTCTGTAATTTGTGATACCGATAACCTTGTTTTAAAAGTTTTTCTGTAATGCAAAGATTACGTTCATTGAAATCATTAATATCGTTGCAAGCTCTTGAAAAGCGAACAAGCTGTGAAATATAAACCCCGTAAGATGTTGCACGGGGAACATCGCCGTCTTAAAACGGAAAATTTACTATATTAAAATTAAAATCATCTCTTTTATCATATATTTTAGTAGTGACATAACCATTTTCAATTGACAGATTTAGATCGAGAAAGTTTGCTTGCTGTTCTGAAGTGTTCGCTTTATTAAGTTGTAGTTGCTGTCAGGGCGGTAATGATTTAGTCGACTCTACGATTGTTGACATCAGAGGCAATGTTTGAGTCGACTTTCGGGTTGTGACTTCTGTTGTAAAGTTATTATTGAGTCGACTTCAAGGTTGCTGATATCTGTTGTATGAGTTTTAGTCAACTCTAATATTACTGATCTTACTGGCAACGTTTGAGTCGATTTTCAGGTTGCTGACATATAATATATAATGTAAAGTTATACATGTAGTTTACTCTTATATTATTGATCTTACTGGTAGCATTGGAGTCGACTTTCTGGTTGCTAACCTATGTTGTAAAGCTTGAATGGACTCTAATGTTATTGATGTTACTGACAACGTTTAAGTCGACTCTCGGGTTGCTGACTTCTGTTGTTAAGTAATTATTGATCTTAATGGCAACGTTAGAGTCGACTTTAAGGTTGCTGATATCTGTTGTAAGAGTTTTAGTTAACTCGAATATTATTTATCAAACTTGCAACGTTTGAGCCGACTTTCAGGTTGCTGATGTATGTTGGAAAGTTTGTGTCGACTCTATTATTATTGATCTTACTGGCAAAGTTTGAGTCCACTTTCAGGTTGCATAAGTATGTTGTAAAAGTTTATGTCGACTCTAATATTATTGATCATACTGAAAACTTTTGGGCCGACTTTCAGGTTGCTGATGTATGTTATAAAGTTTGTGTCGACTCTATTATTATTGATATTACTGGCAAAGTTTGAGTCCACTTTCAGGTTGCTGAAGTATGTTGTAAAAGTTTATGTCGACTATAATATTATTGATCATACTGAAAACGTTTGTGCCGACTTTCAGGTTGCTGATGTCTGTTGTAAAGTTTGTGTCGACTCTTATATTATTGATCATACTGAAAACGTTTAGGCCGACTTTCAGGTTGCTGATGTCTGTTGTAAAGTTTATGTCGATTCTTATATAATTGAACTTACTGGCAAAGTTTGGGCCGACTTTCAGGTTGCTGATGTATGTTGTAAAGTTTGTGTCGACTCTATTATTATTGATATTACTGGCAAAGTTTGAGTCCACTTTCAGGTTGCTGAAGTATGTTTTAAAATTTTATGTCGACAATAATATTATTGATCATACTGAAAACGTTTGTGCCGACTTTCAGGTTGCTGATATCTGTTGTAAAGTTTATGTCGATTCTTATATTGTTGAACTTACTGGCAAAGTTTGGGCCGTTTTTCAGGTTGCTGATGTATGTTGTAAAGTTTAAATCGACTCTTATATAATTGGTCGTACTGGCAAAGTTTGAGCCGGCTTTCAGGTTGCTGATGTATGTTGTAAAGTTTGTGTCGACTCTTATATTTGATCATACTGAAAACGTTTGGGCCGACCTTCAGGTTGCTGATGTATGTTGTAAAATGTTTGTGTCGACTCTTATATTATTGATCATACTGAAAACGTTTTTGCCCACTTTCAGGTTGCTGATGTGTGTTGTAAAGTTTGTGTCGACTCTTACATTATTGATCATACTGCAAACGTTTAGGCCGACTTTCATGTTGCTGATGTATGTTGTAAAGTTTGTGTCGACTCATATTATTGATCATATTGAAAACGTTTAGGCCAACTTTCTAGTTGCTGATGTATGTTGTGAAGTTTGTGTCGACTCATATTATTGATCATACTGAAAACGATTGGGCCGACTTTCAGGTTGCTGATGTATGTTGTAAAGTTTGTGTCGACTCTTATATTACTGATCATACTGCAAACGTTTCGGCCGACTTTCAGGTTGCTGATGTATGTTGTAAAGTTTGTGTCGACTCATATTATTGATCATACTGAAAACGTTTGGGCCGATGTATGTTGTAAAGTTTGTGTCGACTCTTATATTATTGATCATACTTAAAACGTTTGGGCCGACTCAGGTTGCTGATGTATGTTGTAAAGCTTATGTCGACTCTTATATTATTGATCATACTGGAAACGTTTGGGCCGTTTTTCAGGTTGCTGATGAATGTTGTAAAGTTTATGTCGATTCTTATATTATTGAACTTACTGGCAAAGTTTGAGCCGACTTTCAGGTTGCAAAATAGATGAAAATGGAACTTTGTTTGAGTTTGAGTCGACTTTCAGGTTGCTGATGTATGTTGTAAAGCTTATGTCGACTCTTATATTATTGATCATACTGGAAACGTTTGGGCCGTTTTTCAGGTTGCTGATGAATGTTGTAAAGTTTATGTCGATTCTTATATTATTGAACTTACCGGCAAAGTTTGAGCCGACTTTCAGGTTGCAAAATAGATGAAAATGGAACTTTGTTTGAGTTTGAGTCGACTTTCAGGTTGCTGATGTATGTTGTAAAGTTTGTGTCGACTCTTATATTATTGATCATACTGAAAACATTTGAGCTGCTACGGAAGCGTTTTTTGGTCTCGTTTTGTTGCTTTTCGTTTGGTAGAAAACGTACAAAATAAGACGCTTTTGTATCAGTACACGCTGAAAATAAATCGACTTTCTTTTTATCAATGATGATAAAATCGACATTTTAAACGCAAAAGTCAGCTTGTTTGTGGCGACTTTCTGCTTTTGAAACTCGCAATGGCGAAATGGAGAAAGTCGCACTATCGTTTAGTCGTTGTAAATATGTTGAAATGATGTTTTAACTCATATTTTTTATTACGAACAAAAGCATTTTGCGATTATTTTTTTTATTTCAGCAACATGATGCAAAATCGTGATCGTGATCGTACAGCTTATATATGTGGAGTTTTCGCTGAACATAGATTAAATGACCGTAGGGCTGAACCGAGAATACAACAGAAAGGTCGTAGGTCTGGGTCGACTGCAGTAAGGTAGAACATATGACATATATCAGGTTGCTGATGTATGTTGTAAACTTTATGTCGACTCTTATATTATTGATCTTACTGGCAAAGTTTGGGCCGACTTTCAGGTTGCTGATGTATGTTGTAAAGTTTGTGTCGACTCTTATATTATTGATTCTACTGGCAAAGTTTGGGCCGACTTTCAGGTTGCTGATGTATGTTGTAAAGTTTATGTCGACTCTTATATTATTGATCTTACTGGCAAAGTTTGAGCCGACTTTCAGGTTGCAAAATAGGTGAAAAGGGAACTTTGTTTGAGTTTGGGTCGACTTTCAGGTTGCTGATGTATGTTGTAAAGTCTATGTCGACTCTTATATCAATGATCTTACCGGCAAAGTTTGAACCGACTTTCTGATTGCTGATCAATGTTGTAAAGTTTATGTCGAGTCTTATATTATTGATTCCACTGGCAAAGTTTGGGCCGACTTTCAGGTTGCTGGTGTATGTTGTAAAGTTTATGTCGACTCTTATATTATTGATCTTACTGGCAAAGTTTTGGCCGACTTTCAGGTTGCTGACGTCTGTTTTAGTTGTAAAATTTAATTGCTGACGTCTGTTTTAGTTGTAAAGTTCAAGCCAATTGAAATATTACTTACATTAATGGAATTTAATATTTTGAATCGACTTTCATATTCTTGGCATCTGTTGTATAGTTTACGTTGGTTTTAACTTTTAAATGTGCTGAGTCGACTTTTCAGACGTTAGATAAGCTGCAGCACTCGGACTCCTATAGACATAAGCTGCAGCAGACCCCTATAGACTGTGGGTTTACATTCAGAATGATTACATCCCTTGAGTCAACTTTCATATTGCTGACATTTGTGGTAAGTTTGAGCTGACCTTTGAATGACTGACATCATTTGTAAAGTTCCTGTTGACTTTCTGATAGCCAGTATGCGCGGTAAAGATCAAATCGATCTTCTAGTTGTCTACATCCGTGTTTAAGTTTTGATGGGGTTTCATTTTGTTGACAGCAGTCGTAAAGGTTACGTTTTTTTTTTTAACTTACTGCGTTAGTTTTAAGGTTTAAGTAGAATTTTTAGACATAATTGATTAAGTTGTTGTCGACTTTTTGTCATTTTTTGACCACCGGTATCTCAAATATGAAAGCCGGCTCAAATTTACCATTAAACCAATCGCAAACGCATCACTTGTATCAGCAGTCTGAGAGTGGTCTCATATCAGAAGTCTGGAACCAACATAAACTTTCCTATTGATTTGAGCGATCAGAAAGTCTAAGTACTGAAACTTTTTCAATGATGTCAGCAATCTGAACGTCGGTCCAGATGTTAAAACTAACATCAACAATCTGAACGCCGGTCAAAACTTTAGCACTTACGTCAGCATTCTGAACATCGTCTAAACGTTACAACTAACATTAGAAATGTGAACGTCGGGCCAAACATTACCATTAACATCAGAAATAAGAACGTCGAGCCAAACATAACCACTAGCATCAGCAATCGGGTGAAACATTACTACTAAGGTTAGCAATCTAAATACCGGTCCAAATTTTACCACAAGCATCAGCAATCTGAACATCGGCCCAAACTTTACCACTAACAACAACAATCTGAGCGTCGGGCTAGAAATAACTGCTTACATTAGCAATCTGAACGTTAGCCCAAACGTTACCACTACCATCAGCAATCATAACGTTGGGCCAAACTTTACCACTAAAATCAGCAATCTCAGCATCGGCTTAATCGTTATCGCTAACTAAAGCAAACTGAACGTAGGCCCAAACTTTACCGTTAACATCAGCAATCTCAGCATCGGCCCAACCGTTTCCACTAACATCAGCAATCTCAACTTCGGCCCAAACTTTACCACTCAAATAAGCAATTTAATCATCGGCAAACTCTTTACGACTTACATCAGCAATCCGAACGTCGGCCCAAACGTTACAACTAATACAACAATCTTCAACATAAGATCAGCAAACTAAACAGCGGACATCCACTAACATCAGCAATCCAAACGTCGGCCTAAACGTTGCAACAAACATCAACTGTCTTAATTTTGGCCCAAACGTTACTAGTATTACTGACTTCATCATCTTGAATGTAGGCTCAAACGTTATCATTATGATCAGCAATCTGAACATCGGTCCATACGTTATCACTATCATCAGCAATCTGAAATTCGGCTAGAACGTTACCACAATCATCACCAATCCGAGCGTCTGTTTAAACGTTACCACATACCTCAGCATTTCTGAACGTTGGCTAGAACATTACCACTATCATCAGCAATCCGAACCTCTGTCCAAACGTTACCACTTACCTCAGCAATCTGAAAGTCTGCTAGAACGTAACTACTATCATTAGCAATCCGAACGTCTGTCCAAACGTTACCACTTACCTCAGCAATCTGAAAGTCTGCTAGAACGTAACCACTATTATTAGCAATCCGAACGTCTGCCTAAACGTAACCACTATCATCAGCAATCTGAACTTCGGCCAAAACTTTACCACTTTCATCAGCAATCTGAACGTCGGTCCATACGTTACCAGTTTCATCAGCAATCTAACCGTCGGTCCAAACGTTATCACTATCATCAGCAATCCGAACGCCTGTCCAAACGTTACCACTATCATCAGCAATCTGCGTTCTGCCTAAACGTTACCACTTACATTAGCAATCCGAACGTCTGCCTAAACGTAACCACTAACATCAACTGTCTAAATTTTGGCCCAAACGTTACTAGTATTACTATCATCACCATTTTGAATGTAGACTCAAACGTTATCATTATGATCAGCAATCTGAACATCGGTCCATACGTTATCACTATCATCAGCAATCCGAGCGTCTCTTTAAATGTTACCACTTACCTCAGCATTTCTGAACGTCGGCTAAAACGTTACCACTATCATTAGCAATCCGAACGTCTGTCCAAACGTTACCACTTACCTCAGCAATCTGAAAGTCTGCTAAAACGTTACCACTATCATCAGCAATCCGAACGTCTGTCTAAACGTTACCACTATCATCAGCAATCCGAACGTCTGCCAAAACGTGACCACTATCATCAGCAATCTGAACTTCGGCCAAAATTTTATCATTTTTATCAGCAATCTGAACGTCGGTGCAAAGTTACCACTTTCATCAGCAATCTGAACGTCGGTCCAAACGTTCTTACTATAATTAGCAATCCGAACGCCTTTCCAAACGTTACCACTATCATTAGCAATCCGAACGTCTGTCCAAACGTTACCACTATCATCAGCAATCCGAACGTCTGCATAAACGTAACCACTATCATCAGCAATCCGAACGCCTGTCAAAACGTGACCACTATCATCAGCAATCCGAACGTCTGCCTTAACGGTATCACTATCATCAGCAATCCGAACGCCTGTCAAAACGTTACCACTATCATCAACAACCCGAACGTCTGTCCAAACGTTACCACTATCATCAGCAATCCGAACGTCTGCCTAAACGTAACCACTATCATCAGCAATCCGAACGTCTGCCTAAAAGTTACCACTATCATCAGCAATCCGAACTTATGCCTAAACGTTACCACTATTATCAGCAATCTGAACGTCTGCCTAAACGTAACCACTATCATCAGCAATCCGAACGTATGCCCAAACGTAACCACTATCATCAGCAATCCGAACGTCTGCCTAAACGTTACCACTATCATCAGCAATCCGAACGTATTCCCAAACGTTACCACTATCATCAGCAATCTGAACTTCGGCCAAAACTTTACCACTAACATGAGCAATCTGAAAAGCGATTCAAACTTTACCACTGTCATCAGCAATCCGAACGTCTGCCTAAACGTAACCACTATTATCATCAATCTGAACTTCGGCCAAAATTTTATCACTTTCATCAGCAATCTAAACGTCTGTCCAAACGTTTCCACTATCATCAGCAATCCGAACGTCTGCCTAAACGTTACCACTATCATCAGCAATCTGAACGTTCTGCCTAAAGGTTACCACTTACATCAGCAATCCGAACGTCTGCCCAAACGTTACCACTAACATCAGCAATCCGAACGTCTGCCTAAATGTGACCACTATCATCAGCAATCTGAACTTCGGCCAAAACTTTATCACTTTCATCAGCAATCTGAACGTCGGTCCAAACGTTACCACTATCATCAGCAATCTGAACCTCGGTCCAAACGTTACCACTATCATCAGCAATCCGAACGCCTGTCCAAACGTTACCACTATCATCAGCAATCCGAACGTCTGTCCAAACGTTATCACTATCATCAGCAATCCGAACGACTGCCTAAATGTTACCACTATCATCCGCAATCCGAACTTATGCCTAAACGTTACCACTATCATCAACAATCCGAACGTCTGACCAAACGTGACCACTTTCATCAACAATCCGTATTTATGCCTAAACGTTACCACTATCATCAGCAATCCGAACGTCTGCCTGAACGTTACCACTATCATTAGCAATCCGAACGTCTGCCTAAACGTAACCACTATCATCAGCAATCCGAACGTCTGTCCAAACGTTACCACTATCATCAGCAATCCGAACGTCTGTCCAAACGTTACCACTATCATCAGCAATCCGAACGTCTGCCTAAACGTTACCACTATCATCAGCAATCTGAACGTCTGCCTAAACGTTACCACTGTCATCAGCAATCCGAACGTATGCCCAAACGTTACCACTTTCATCAGCAATCCAAACGTATGCCTAAACATGACCACTATCATCAGCAATCCGAACGTATGCCCAAACGTTACCACTTACCTCAGCAATCTGAACTTCGGCCAAAACTTTACCACTAAGATGAGCAATCTGAAAAGCGACTCAAACGTTACCACTATCATCAGCAATCCGAACGTCTGCCAAAACGTAACCACTATCATCAGCAATTCGAACGTCTGCCTAAACGTTACCACTATCATCATCAATCTGAACGTCTGCCTTAACATTACCACTTTCATCAGCAATCTAAACGTCTGTCCAAACGTTACCACTTTCATCAGCAATCCGGAAGTCCGTCCAAACGTTACCATTATCATCAGCAATCTGAACGTCTGTCCAAACGTTACCACTTACCTCAGCAATCTGAACTTCGGCCAAAACTTTACCACTAACATGGGCAATCTGAAAAGCGACTCAAACGTTACCACTATCATCAGCAATCCGAACGTCTGCCGAAACGTTACCACTATCATCAGCAATCTGAACGTTGTGCCTAAACGTTACCACTATCATCAGCAATCTGAGTGTCTGCCTAAACGTTACCGATAACATCAGCAATCCGAACGTCTGCCTAAACGTTACCACTATCATCAGCAATCCGAACGTCTGCCTAAACGTTACCACTATCATCGGCAATCCGAACGTCTGCAAAAACGTTACCACTATCATCAGCAAGCTAAACGTCTGTCTAAACATTACCACTTACATCAGAAATCCGAACGTCTGCCTTAACTACCACTATCATCAGCAATCCGAACGTCTGCCTAAACGTTACCACTATCATCAGCAATCTGAAAGTCTGCCTAAACGTTACCACTAACATCAGCAATCCGAACGTCTGCCTTAACGTTACCACTATCATTAGCAATCCGAACGTATGCCCAAACGTTACCACTATCATCAGCCGAATCTGAACGTCGGCTAGAAATGTGGCCACCTAAAATTAGCAAACTGAATGTCGGCCCAAACCTGGGTCTTAGTATGAGAATTAATAATTGTAAAACCCATCCTAAACGTTACGACTGACATCAGCAATATGAACCCCTGCTAAAACATTACCACAAAAATCAACAATCTAAACGTCGGCCCAAACGTTTTCACTTTTATTAGCAGTCTGAATGTCGGTCCAACCGTTTCCACTAACATAAGCAAGGTTGGCTCAAACTTAAGCACTAGCATCTGCAATCTGAACGTCTAACCAAATTTTACTAATAGGTTAAGCGATATGAACGTCAGCCCAAACTTTACCGTTAACATAAGCAATCTGAATGTTGGCCCGAATTGATACCACTTAGATCAGCAATTTGAACGTCTGTTCAAACGTTACCACTTACATAAGGAATCTGAAGGTCCGCTCAAACGTTACCACTTACATAAGGAATTTGAACGTCCGCCCAAACTTAACACTACGATCGCCATGACTAAGACGCAGAACGAATGTATTTGTTGAGGTTGGTGTGAATTTCGAACTGTACAGATTAGTGGTTAACATGCAGTGGTCTGTTGAAATATTCGAATTTAGACGGTGGGTGGAGGGGTTCGAATCGAATTTGTTTCTTAAAATTAAACGTAAAGTATTAAGTCGGATTGGTCTTTTCGACGCCGCCCCCTCCCCTTTCTGTAGGATGCTAGCACAGGAGATGCCCTCGTGTAGACGTGGTCTACAGGTTACAGACTAGCAAATTGTAGACATGTGTTGCTTCCCACTATTTTCTCTGAATGTATAATAGATCTGATATGTGACAGCGGTGGTAGGAAGTGTCCCCTCCCTCTGTATTATAATTTTTTATTCATATGTTTATTTATATTTCTGTTTTAAATGATCGTCAGACTGTTTTAGACGGTTGTGCGTATATAGATTTATGATGATTTATGTATGTGTGTTACAGTTCTTGTGACGGTGCAGCACTGCGAGATGGCACTTGTTTGTTTCCACTGTATCTGCGGTAAGCCGCACTGACGTCACCTGTGGTTTGAAGATACATCTTTAATGGTTGTGGTTATTTACAGGTGATTTGTTTTAAATACAAATTTCTAAATATACAGTTTTGTGAATACTAAAACTTTTTGTTGATTACAAACCGCATGGTGTTGCAATCTCAGTTTGGCGAAGGTGGTGTGGGTGCGGCGAGAAAGTGAAAACATGTGGGCATGTCGATGAAGAGAACCTAGTCTCAATAATTCGACTGCAAGCACAGACCCATTATCATACTGACTTTTTACAGTTGTCTGTCCTTAATAACATCGCATATATAGAAAAGTCCTTGTCGCGCACAAATAGTTGTGCTAAAGAGAACCCAGAAAGCAATACATGTTTTCGTACTATTTAAGACACGCCTTAAATTCAATTATTTGACCGCGCCTCTTTCATTGATACTCCACCTATGTGCACGTGCTTAATGGTGATTCGTTAAGAAGGTGTGAAATCCTGGCCAATCCGTAGCGGCGTTACATATTACAGTTATCTTGGCGAGAAAAGAATTCATTAACAACCGATGAAGAAATTTGACACGTTCACGTGAATTCCATTATAAAATTAGACCGGTAATTACCTCTACAAAACCTCTCAAGCGCGTTTAAATCTGATTGGATAACAAACTCCTATTAAAAAGTATTTTCTTTGAGATATGAAAATGAATGAGCTTGTATTTTGTAAAGATTGTTATCAAAGAAATAATCGAGGCAATAAATATACCTGGCGGTTCGAACCCGATTTGGGAGGGAGGGTAGTGAGGGTAAGGGGTCGGGATAGATGATATAGCCAGATACATCCATTGTCGCTGTGAAATTTAAATTTCAGTTTGGTATGGGACATAAGCTTAATGGAGGCGTGAAATGCCTCTTTCATTCATCCGTTTTCCCACTCTCTTACACTATCGGCTCATTACATTCACCTCTGTTATAATATAGGCTGGGACTAGTTTCAACAACTTTTACTTTAACTCAAAAAAAAATAGTTCACCAATTACATTTAAAATTCATTGGGATTATTTGGTTTGAATGAAAGATAGTGAAGATATCTGTCATTTGTTTAACCACAAGCTTTCATATTCATAATAATGACTGTATAAAATAAGGCTGTCGAGTTATGTCAAAAATCTTGACATTGAGCCTTTCGCAGAGAGGTAAAGTGAGTGTAAGGAACGACAACTCTGCGAAGGAGATTGTAGTTTGATACTAAGTCACTGTAGGCTGTAGTCTCTATAATTCGACTGCAAGCACAGACCCAGTATCATACTGACTTATTACAGATGTCTGTCCTTTACGTCTCAAGCAGTTACGATCAAAACTGTGGTGGAAATCGACCCGATTAAAATTCTGTTATTTATCGATAAACGTGAGTCAGGTAAACTTTAAGCGCCGAAATCGAAATTTGTTGACATGGGTGGAGGTTTAAAAGAGTTTTGCATAAAAAACAAAACCGTTATATATAAAGGATTACATATATTGATTCTACTTGAATGTGGCTTTTCAGTTATATAAATTTTTTAAAGATACATATGGTTTAAGATGCTTTATGGAGCCGCCAAAGTTGCGATTCAAATTCCGATCGGCGGCATATAGAAATATCAGAAAAATGTTCCGCATTGATTTGTTCTGTCCTTATATCCATGTATACCTGGATGTGAACTAATTCAAATAATACTAATAAACCAAAACTCAGTCTCTTCTTCGTTTATACCAATTTCATCTCTCAATACTGCCAGACAACTGGCCCTAGGCTAAGGAAGGGGTTAGGGGAGACGATGTCGTCTTAGTTACTTGTTGTCAGTCATAGTTCTGGAATATTTGTACATTCTCTGGATCTCGTCTCTATTCAAATACATGTATAACCTTTTGATTTAATAACGATAATATACCATGTTTGAGGAGAGAAGCTCTGAATTTCAAGAACGTAGCAATTATAGACCCTTTATGTTATTTGTTGCACCAGAATCTACGAGTGCATAAAGAAATTCAAAATAATCACCCTAGGAAAGCTCTTTTAAAACATTTACCTATTTTATCTATACAATCAGCAAAATATATACATTACAAAAGCAATCTAGAAGAAATAACATTATAGATGTCTGATTACAAGCACGGTAAATTCTCGGTGTTAATTAAATAGTTGCAAATGCAAAAAAAAGAGAAAAATCTTGGTTATTGAACAGCACCCTATTTTTGTATCGAGAACCAGGGTTGCACTAAGAACTAGGGTCTCGGTAGGAAACTGTAGTTTTGGACAAAACAACAGATCGCTAGTTTCAGATATAACTTAATGTGAATAATGAGCTATACCTATTTTTATTAATAAACCAAAAGGGCGGATCGAGAGGTGATTCAGTAGGGTTGCTCGAACCTCCTTTTAGGGCAGCAAGATTTATTGCAATGGGGATTTTAGCCAGAAAGTTGGAAATTATCGTGTAACTAACACAAGACTGCCCAAAAATGATCCCCATTTCTGGAAATCTTGCGTCCGACCCTGGATCATGATCCTAAGCTTTTGATCCTTGTCTGAATTATTTTTAAAAAGTTATCACAGATAATACTATGAAAGTTTCCCAATTCAGGTGCGGCGGAACTCTGGTGGTGAGTGGGGTGAATTAAAAGAAAATGAGATAGTCAGTTACGGAAAAAAGTGACTGAATACCTGAACTGTTGATGCTGGAGTTAACCCTTTACAAAATAATCAAAGTTCGAAACATTGCGCCATGTATGAATGAACCGATTTACAGAAATAAATTGTTCTCAAATATCATCAGGGACTGCATAATTAAAAAGTTTCAAATAAAATGTTATTACGTCAGATATTTAGAAATAAAGCTCATCTGGTTCTTCAGGCCATAATTATGAGTGTCTTGACTCAAGGTTCAAGATGAACCCATTAATATTGCGTCAATGTGAGTGCATTCTATTTGTAATTTTAAAAGGAAGTTAATAATATTATAATGTATGATATATAGATATAAGAAACCAAATTTATTTTTAAACAAATATAATAATAGATAAT
Source organism: Corbicula japonica (assembly GCA_038501625.1). Lineage (NCBI taxonomy): Eukaryota > Metazoa > Mollusca > Bivalvia > Venerida > Cyrenidae > Corbicula > Corbicula japonica. The sequence goes on from JAZAYU010000040.1 coordinate 3,119,241, forward strand.
TTTTGAAAGACTCGTAAAATATATAATTAGTAAATTATCTTATTCGTCAATATTGTCGCAGAATCCAATAACACGGTTTTCGCGGAGTGCCGAAGAACTGATGGTTGTCGGGCGGGTACCGGGATGTTCATCAAGAACTATGGTTTTCAGCCAGAAACCATAGTTCTCAACAAGAACTATGGTTCTCTGACCAAGAACAATAGTTCTCCGCCGAAAACTAGGTACCGGGTATCTCTGATTTATTGTGCGAACTGCTTGCCAAACCTTTATGGCTAGTTTAAATTTTTAAGAATCATAATTGATTTACAACATTTAGTGTTTTCCAGAACCGTGGTTTTCATCGAGAACTATGGTTTTCTGTTGAATAGTTCCGAACCGTGGTTCTTGGACCAGGAACTATAGTTTCCGGTGGAGAACTTAGGTTTCCGGATATATTGTGCACGCAACTTGCCATAAAGAACCTCGAAAAAGACATGGATTGCAGTCAATAACTAATACGTTATCGTCGTCAGCCATAGTTATTGGAGTGAGTCCAGTTCTCCGCCACACCAGGTCTGGTAGCATGTACCCAGATATAACTGTGTTATGTTAATTTCTTACTACACTTACTATTTGACTGACTGTGGATACCTGCCTCAAACATGGCTAATTTGGTATAACAACACTTATATTACCTACATAATCCTTAGCACATCTTGAATAAAACTATTTAGGGTTGTTTGACTCTGAGGTGCTAAGTATCGCATAATAATTGTCAATCCTCCGATATCTGACATTGATTTTCATCGTAATTAAATCTTATCACATGAAAAAATTTGTGACTGGAAATTCGATACTTGTTCAGTCAATGTTTTATTGAGAATCGTGTGTATTTTCACACATTTTGTTTCGTGATCAAAGGTATGAAGTTCTACAAATCATCTGGTTAGTCACCCAATAAAACTTTCAGCCAAGAGTATTTAACCCGCAGCGGTGGAACTATATTGACACCGTCTAGTTTTGGAGTTTGGTCTCAGTTTTGACCAGATAAATACCATGAGTAGACTTAATTTATGAGCATTGGTCAGCGTTTTTTTACCTTCTGTAATATCTACCCCGAGACGTTTGCACGTGAATTTCTTTTGATGTGTAATATATGCACACGGTAATGGTCTTTCAATTTTTTGATTGGAGGATGTAAACGCGGTGTGAATATTGATGAATTGGTGTGCATACTAATTTTCCTTGTATTAAGATGATTGGATATTTCACTCCACCAATCAAAACACCGCTTACAAACGCCACTTATCTCTCCAATTGCATAGCTGAAAGCGGTGTGTGGCATAGTTTTAAGTGCCGTTTTCACACACTGCATAGGCTGTAGTTTTGTGTTGTTTTGCCTTAATTTTGCCGGATTTTATTCATTGGGATTATCAATTTTGCCACAGTAGCCATGTATTTCGGATTACCTGTCGGATAATGTGTTTTTTCTGTGATATTTACAGAGCAGGTAGCCAAAATTTCGCATGGTTAGCGGACGAAGGTCATACCACTTCACTCTAAACGTGATATTTCAAATCATAAACAGTGTTTTTGTGTGTTGAGTGCATGGATAACCATTATTCTACATTTATCTGAGAAGACCCTTGCATGTCAGGCAGAATGTATCCAAACAGACACCCGGTAAGTATACACTACGATCGGGAATCTCGTGATTTGTGTTTTCTTTGTTCTGGCCGCCTACAGTTCACTGTGCGTAACCGTGTACGCGGGATAACCACAGTGCGTATCGGATTACCTCAAGACCATGACCTAGCATTTTATGATAACATTTGGTTTGTGTTAGTTCATTGCACTGACAGAATTCTAAACATTATAAAAAATAAACCTAACATGAGATATCTTTTGCATTTTTGTCTGGGTGTTGGCTTCCTGGTATTGCATATGTGCTATATTAAAGCAGAAATATAAACAAACCCCCGTCAGACTGGGAAGTGGGGCCAGGCAGCATGTTTGTTATGGACAGGTCTTGTAGTTTGATCATCAGGCTATGGGCTGTAGTCTGTCCTCTAGTATATGATAAACAGGTGTTATGTCCGAAGACATTTTCTTGATAGTACTGGTACTAAACCGGGTAATTAACTGTAGTTAGCTGACTGCATTGAAAGAATATGGATGAACCAGTGTAACACTCCAGGTTATCTTAAGCCTTGTGAAATGGTTGGTTACAACAAATCATAACCCTTGGCTTGCAGATTTGAGATTGTTGCACTGTTTAAGGGTTCAGGATTGGAGGAGAGGATATGCAACAGAGATATATCAGCCAGATGAGTTTTGTCACATCTTTAATGTAATGTAACCCGCTGAGCACTCGCCCTTAAAGAGCTGCCAGATTTAGTCCAAGTGTCCTGTATTAATGGCACATTTTCTCATGTGCATGGTAGTTAAGCAACTGTAAATGTCAACAGATCATCATTTGTCTGTTTAAGTTAACCCTTTACTCCATCTATACACCTTTATTGTGTAGGTGAACAGTGTAGATCGAGATCAGCCAGCACATTTGTGCCATCCAATCTGAATCTGCATTGTTCACTTTATATTTTCTGGCCAAAGTGTGTCCAGTGTAGATCCAGATCAGACAGCACTGATGTTTATAAATTAATATGGAGTAAAGGGTGAAGTGAGAAGTGATGCGATCTATCCAACAGGAAAGTATTGTGAGGTTATCAAGATCCCAATTTCTTGTTAGAGACTGTCCAACTCAGGGCTTTTCATCAGAAAACTGAGAAGAGGCCCTGGCCTTTCCAATTGGGAAATTTATGCACAATAACTGTTTATTTTGGGAAAACGAAATTAATTGAAAGATGGGTTCCACTTTATGAATTGAATAGTAATAGGTATTTTTAACTTGAATCTAATTTATTATGCACTTTATTTTCCAAACTTCCATTTTCAAACACTCCTCCCAGGAGTTTTAACCATTTTTGGACATCTTACCTAGCATTTTGGGAAGAGTTTCTGCCACAATTGGGAAAAAATACTATAGTTTTGGATTGGGAAGAGGCCTTTTATAGGCCTCTGTTAGTATAAGGATGAAAAGCCCTGCAACTGGAACATAACAGAACTATGATGCAATCCATGAAGGGGTTTATATGTCATTTACAATGTACATTTGATTATTTCATTGTAATTAGTTGTTTTCTCATAAAAGTGGACTAATGAAAATTACTGTTACAATGTATTATGTTAGTTATAAGATGTAACTCTACTCTTAACACTTTGCTCCATATATACAGGTCTTATTGCATTTGCTTACAGTGTTGATCCAGATTAGTCGGCTAATCCATGCCATTTGATTAGGACCTACAATGTGTGCTTCTAGGTCAGAAATAACCTTATTAATCAAAAAGAGATCAGTGTAGAATTTGATCAGACAGCGCGGAAGTGCTGGCTTATCTGGATCTTCAATGCTCACCCTTACAATAAAGGCATATATGTGGAGTAAAGGGTTAACCCTTTCCTCCATGTATACACATTTGTACGCATGTGTGACCAGTGTAGGATCTGCATTGGTCACATTTTTGTCAGAAATAACCTAATGAATAAAAACACGAAGGGTTTAGATCCTGATCAGACGGCACAGATGTGCTGCTTGATCTGGAACTAAACTTTGCCCAAACAATAAAGGTGTATCTGTGGAGTAAAGGGTTAAAGGTCAATAAAATGTAAGCATACATGTACTATTCTTTCAACTGTAGTCGCAACATCAGCCGGGTCAGCCATTCAAGTTCACAGTGGCGGAGTCATGTGATAGAATAAAAGAAGAGTTTAGTTTTCTACAAGCACAGTACCATAGGTAAGTAAGAAAATCATTCTTTACAGTCATCTAAGGGTTGTTTGTGTTACAGGTGCACTGTGACTGACTGAATTATGCTTAACCATTTACTCTCTATATAGGCCTTTTATCACATGTGTAAACAATGGAGATCCAGATCAGCTGGTTCATAAGTTCCATCTGATCAGGATCTACAATGTTAGCTTCTTGTCAGAAATTACCTAATGAATCAAAAAGCAAACAGTATTTGCTATTGAACTATTGAATCTAAAGTGAACAGAAACTTGTCAGATGGCACAGATGTGCTAGCTGATCTGGATCTCCAATGTTTGCTTGTAAAAACACATTTATATGGAGTAATGGGTTAAGCAGTAGGAGGAAATTTACAACTACATCTTCTTTTTGACTACTGTGGTATCATTTTATTTAGCGATGGCTTAATTTTCACGAATTTCGAGCTCTGGCCAGTGCGCGAATTCAAAACCAAAGCTAAAATTTAACCCCAAAAAAATCCACAAACGTATCCAAAACGTGCTATGTCCGAATGGACCTACACTTTATATATATAAAGTTGCCCGTATCGCTATTTGATATAAATTTGAAGTATCGAATAATTATTTTAATAAAGAAAATAAAATTCGTTATAACTGTCAGATTTCTTTTGGAATACATGGGTGAAAGTTTTCAGGATTAATCCTGAATTCAGGATTCTGTGTGTCTAAAAATGGTTGATTTTCTTGAATTTTCCTATATAAATTGACAAATTTTCAGGATTTCAGGGTTTTCAGAATTTTTAACTTTCACCCATGGGAATATGTTTAATGTTACTTAAAAACTTGAACAACAATTTAGTTCGCGCATTTAGGTCAGTTCACGTTTTACCAAACAGTATCGTTGTCATCTCGGTTTTAATTTATCAACTCTTTTTTGAGTAACTGTTTCGCAATAAATTGACACTTTAAACCATAAAACGGGTACGAAATTTAACATGCCCATTATGATATGAATGGTCCAGATTGATGGATCAAACGGGTCCCGTGTCAATTAGTGGCGCCGAATAAACAGCGATCCGATAATCGACTAACAAAGGAAGTGGTAATTGACAGGGGGCCAACTGACACATGATTAGCTCACATGTTTAAATAAACGATAGGTATTGATAATGGGTCGGTAAAATATCGATAATAATAATTTTTTTGTTTGAAAAATTGGATTTGCGCGAATTTATGTTCTCGCGAAACAGTCGTTTTCGGCGCTTGCGCGAAATTTCGTGCCAGTGAAATAAAATGATGCCACAGTTTACAGTATACTGCTAGCAAATCCCAGTATCTGTTAGTCGATGCCACAACAAGCTAAGTTGAAATGCAGTAAGTCTGTTTTTTTAATATTTGAATGCATATTTCATTGTCAAAAGGGCAAATAAAGAATAAGATACTGACTTAAAGTAAACAGTGTTTATCCTGATCAGACTGGGACACAAAGGATAAAAGATGGTATCTATAAATAATGAAGTAAATCCATAGTTAAACCTTTGAATTTTGAAACTTGTAGAAAAATATCACATACATGCTGGTAAGGTTGTGTGCACCTGGTTTGCCAGGTGGTGAAATAATCAACAGGTTTGGTGTTAAAAACTTGCTAGAAGAATATTGAAAAGAACTTAATTGTGATAGCACAGATCCTACAATCCAATGGTTAAAGGATTTGTGGAATCCAGACTAATTACCAAAGAAAAAAGATTAGGAAAGGTGGAAGATGTTGTAGCAGAATGTCATTCCAGGGTCCTGAGGAAACTGTATAACATTTGGAATGTCTTAGTAACAACCTTTTATTCCATCATGGAATCCTTTATTATACTTACAAGCTATCAGGCATTCAATCACGTATTCACAGAGTTCTTGATGGCAATTGTCTGCGCTGTCACAGTGCTGCCATTGCCTGTAGTGCATCTTCAAGGGGCTTATACTGCACTAACGTCGAGTTGAAGATATTTGTTTGCATTTTCTATAAAACAAAGTGTTTACACACATCTGTATTTAAAACTATGCCTAAGTATTCTCAGTCATCCCAGATTGATATGCACAATGGATCTTCAGGACCTGTATAGTCAAGGCAAGCCTTAGCTTGGCTTTCTGGCATGCATCAGTCATGGTGAAATGAATGTTCATCAGTATATCTTAAAAATGCCTACCATTTTGTTCCTCTTTGTCATGGAAACGACATTGGTAACAGTAGAAGTGCAAAGGGAGCCCAATGTTTGCCTTGACAGCTTCATACTGTTGTTGTAAGAGCACAATAAAATAAGTAAGTGCTGTAGAGACGCAGTGACATCTCAAAAATCGTTGTACAAACTCCGTGCAAGCACCACCCATAGAGCTCCTGTTGCATTGCTATGGTGACCTTACAGCAACCCCACTCATCTATTTCAGAACGCAGAGTGACTGCGTTTTTTTATGCTCGAAATGCAAGCCATCAGTCAGCATTCTAGGCAATCGAAATGCCATTGCTTTGCTGCGGCGATGATTGTGATAGAACTGCACACGCCTGGGCATTTTTTGATTGTCATGAGAATTGTGCCCTAGTGTGACAGGGGTTTAAGTCCATAAAACTCGCATTAATTTTTACACCAAGCTGCATGAAAAGAAATGTTTGTTTTTGTGATAACCCTTTACTTTACACCATGGGCTATGGCTGTTATCCATGTGTGAACTTTTTGTGTCGCCTGCGATAGCAGGTAGACTAGTGATGTGCCGATGATCGACAGACATCGATTAACGACGTGTAAATGCTTCTCGATGTCGATGATCGATGTCGTTCTCTCATAATCGATTAACGGTTCAGACATGCGCAGTGTTACGAGTCAAAATATAAAGGTACGGGTTCCGGCTTTTACACCGGTCATAAAGGGAAATCACTTTGATAAATTGAAAATTAAAATGGCGACCCGACCCGAGAGATTTACGAGAACCCAGGCAAAAAAGCTTAATCAGAAGTTTGGATGCACTTTAGATTCTACAAGATTAACAAAGAACTTTGACCTAACAAAGACATTTGCAGAATTTGTTGTAAAGAGAACAAAAACTTCACAAACATAAACGCAAAATGGCGCAGATTTTGTCGAGCGTCTGAGTTGCGAAGCTATATGATGATGGCAAAAATTCTTCGAATAAATATGTTTTGCATTAACTAGACCTCTAAAATTAGTATCTTGCGTCTTCAGCCTTAAAATCAGTATATTATTCATAGGAAAACGTAACAATTTTGCTGTTGAAAATTCAGTGGCAGGTATAGAGGGGTTCAGTGCAGTTGCACAAACAACCTCTTTGGGCAGCAATGATAATTGATTGGGATTTCGGTCAGAAAGTTGGAAATTTTTAGTATCCAGTACTTATTTAAGCTACTTATCTAAGACGATTTGCAAACCTAACACTGAGTAAATTTAGAAACCGATTATAATCGTGAAATCGCATCGGAAGAGGCAACCGATTCCAACCGATGATCGATTATGATTTGCAACCGATTTCCCAACACTAAGGTAGACACATAGGGATCCTATTGTCCGGCGTTGTCGTCGTTGTTGTCTTCGTCGTCGTCGGTGCCGTCGTCTGGTAGTCCCCCAACTTTAACCTGAAACTTAATGCAGGGCTTTTTCAGGGGTTTAGGGGAAAAGGGCCCCTGCTCAAATTGGGAATTTTTTACACGGTATACACTGGTTTTACACAGGTTGCATACATGAACTCAAGGAATGTAGGTTTCACAGATCACTGATCAAATGAAAACAAACTAATTTTGTAATTTGAAAAGCGGCTTGACTATATGGATTCTCTTTTTGTTGCTATTTTATAGGCAAAAAAGTTATTTCTGTTGAAAAGGGATTTTTTTGGAAATTGGGATTTTTTTTCTTGAAATTGGGAAAAATGGTCCCTATTTGGCATTGGGAATGGGGCCCATTATCGGCCCCGTGAGACTAGCTGAAAAAGCCCTGTAATGTTGCCTTTAACTTTGAAAATACTTGTCTTATTCACTTCATACTTGGAATATATCATCAGCAAGAACAATGCCATCTGTGACGACAAGAATGATAACTCCAGTTTCAATATTTTTTGAGTTATGCCCCTTTCAAATGCAACTTTAACCTGAAACTTAATGTTGCCTATAACTTTGAAAGTACTTGTCCTATTCACTTCAGACTTGGAATATATCATCAGCATGAACAATGCCATCTGTGACGACAAGAATGATAACTCCAGTTTCGATATTTTTTGAGTTATGCCCCTTTCAAATGCAACTTTAACCTGAAACTTAATGTTGCCTATAACTTTATACACTAGTCAAAAGTTCTAAGTGCACACTTGATAAATGTTGATTTTTCAAATTATTTGATTGAATCTTTCAAAATAGTGTAAATTACAATGAAGAAGAATCAATATTCTATTAAAGCACACCAAAAAATTTAAGTCTGCTTAACCAGATTAAAAAATAATAACAATTTAGCTCACTTGTACTCAGAGAGCAATTCTCAAGTTAATTATCATTGCATCGGCTATCATTTGTGATCGTTTTCTCATCTCTGTATAATTTAAATTCATGTACATTTAAAGGAAATACTGTAGTTCGCCATTCCATTGCACTGAAATATCTTCCTGTAGCTTTGTAATGGTCTGCTGGGCACGACGAGCCAGCGCACTCTTCCCTATTTTATCCATAACGTTTTTACAGGATTTCAAGGAGAAAATTCCTTTTTTCTTTCACAGTGTTTATGCGAAAAGTTTTTGAATTTTTTAGCAGTTTGGGATGATGCAATTCACTATGATAGATGTGTAACAGCCTTTCCGAACGAAAAAATGTATTCATTTCGATAAAATTGACCAGTTTTCGGACACGCTTTTTGACCAAATAAACGTCATTTTCGAATAATTCGATTGTAAAGTTTATTGAATTTCTATAAATTTTAGTTTTGAATTTTTATTAATTGGACACTTATCCAACAAATGTTACACTAATATTTTCGAGTTTACGTTGTTTTACGTAAATATTTAATGACGTTATTGAGTAACATCAGCGTTCAACGTAAGCAACGTAATCAATCTAGAAAATAATATCGTTTGATTTTCTTCTTAAATTAATAAAATATGCAAAAATAAGGTATTTCTTTTGCATTTACGAAAACCGTCAAGTTTTTTTACAACAAATTTGAAGTTGTGCCAGTGAAAAGAATTTTGACGGCAATGTCGTTGTCTGCTGACGTCAACCGTTCCATGGTTACAATTTGTTGGTGTGTTTTTTCGTGTTTGTCTGGAGTCGGTGAACATGTGAAAAACAAAAACGATTGTAAAAAAAAATAAATTTCGATTGCCGCACGGGGATTACTCATAAATAGCGTATGCCGACGTGGATGACGTAATACATAAAACATATGCACGGTTTTCAACAAAAATATTGTTGTTTGATTATAATGAACATTATGTCAAACTTTCATTCAATAAGAATAAGTTTACTTTGAGATATTCAAAATTGAAAAGTGTGCACTTAGAACTTTTGACGAGTGTAAGTACTTGTCCTATTCACTTTGTACTTGGATTATATCATCAGCATGAACAATGCCATCTGTGACGACCAGAATGATAACTCTAGTTTCAATTTTTTTCGAGTTATGCCCCTTTCAAATGCAACTTTAACCTGAAACTTAATGTTGCCTATAACTTTGAAAGTACTTCACCTATTCACTTCATACTTGGAATATATCATCAGCATGAACAATGCCATCTGTGACGACAAGAATGATAACTCCAGTTTCAATATTTTTTGAGTTATGCCCCTTTCAAATGCAACTTGAACCTGAAACTTAATGTTGCCTATAACTTTGAAAGTACTTGTCTTATTCACTTCATACTTGGAATATATCATCAGCATGAACAATGCCATCTGTGACAACAAGAATGATAACTCCAGTTTCAATATTTTTGAGTTATGCCCCTTTCAAATGCAACTTTAACATGAAACTTAGTGTTGCCTGTAAAATGGAAAGTACTTGTTCAATTAATTCACCTTATACTTTGAATAACTCATCTACAAACCAATTTTTGAAGATGATAACTCAGGTTTCACCATTATTTTAGTTATTCCCCTTTTAAATGCAATTTAGATGACACATGTGTTCTGTGGTGTAGTATTGAAATCAACCTTAATAAAATATTTTTATTATATATGATTGAACTTTTTCCATGCAGGCGACACATGTGTTTCGCGGAACACAACATTCTAGTTAGATTCAGATCGTCCTGCACATCCATTAGATTATTTTTAGCCTAGAAGCGAAAGGTGTAGATCCTGATCAGAAGGCATGAATGCTTGCTGATCTGCATCTAAACTGGTCATAATAAAAGTAGAAACGCAGTTACTGTTTTCAAAATTTGAATAATTGTTAACGTGCATTTTGTTTGCTGGACATAAACAAAATAATTTATATAAACTAGAACAGTCTGGTGTTTACTGGTCCTGTTTTCACCATAGAAACAGCATTTCACAAACACAGTTCAGTATAACCTTACAACCGATAATGATATACCATGTGGATGGAAATCACTGGGTAAGAAGCTAGGAGACTTTACATCTTACTTATTATAAATAAGAAAACAAAACTAAGTCAGTTACTTCTTTTTACTTGTCTCAAACCAAAAATAATATATATTGTGGTATCATTTAATTTTGCAGGGAGCAAATTTCCCACAGAAGGATGGGGCAACTATATATCTTTTCATAACTGCCACTCACACAGTACTAAATTTACACAGTAAATTCTGAGGGACAATCACTCTAAGTTTTCTATTTGTTTTATTAAGATTTTGTGAAAATAGAACATCACAGAAACTTGTCTGATCAGAACATCTTTTTATTGGCAGACATTTGAATTATTTTACTGAAATTTTCATAATAGAAAAGGCAAATGAATTATAACAAAAGGTTTTTGTAAAACAATGACACAAAATACAGATTACATGCACATGGCCTGCATATGACAAAACAACCCTTGAAATGTTTGACATCAAATAAAAGAAAATGATTTTTAACCATATAAATATAAATCTTTGTCTGGCAGTGGTCCTAATATGGTAAGAAGATCGGCCATGTTACATTAGATTTAAATGGGTTCTAATCACCCGTAATTATTTATAATTCATTGACTGACTTAACCAGATAACATACCATTCTGTAGTTTTTAGTTGACAGTGATATATGATTTTGAACTGTGCAGTCATCAAGCATAATTAAAAAAATACACTTTGACAAGACAATTTTTTTGCCAAGTGTTTAAGTTACAACATAATAAAATAGGGCGCATCACCGGAAAAGGTGCCTTGGTGAAATGACTATTCCTTGCAAAAAAAGTCAGAATGTTGATCACATGACATTGCTTACTATGCATGTCATGGTAAAAATAACATAATATAAATATAGTAAAAATTTACAACAAGATCCCCTATTACACAAAGAAACACAAAGATAATGTGCCATCTGATAAGGATCTATACACTGTTCGCTTCTTTGTCAGAAATAACTTAACAAATCTTACAGCAAACAGCATCTTGGTAAGAAATAACCTAACAAAACTAAAAGCGAACAGTATAGATCCTGATCAGACGAGGCCAGTGACAGTATAGATCCTGATGGAACTGTTTGAAGTATTTTATTTGATTCGAAGAGGTCATCGACATTTGCTGATCTGCAGGTCTTCTTGCGGTTACGGGGAGAATTTGACATTTTACCTGACGGGGAGAATTTGACATTTTACATGATTGATACACACTTTCAGGACAACTGTCTATTTTATCTTACAGTTTGAAGATGGAGTGTGAAAAATTAGCTCAAGAAAAGACAGAGATGCAGCGACATTATGTCATGGTAAGTACTAGATACAAGATGGTGATAGTTCATTATTACTTCATTAGTATATCTACATTAGTTTATTATTTGTATATATACATTGGTCTTTTACTTTGCTGTGATGAAGTCTTTCATTTAATGATGAAAAACATTGAAGTTTGGCTAGGAAAAAACTCAGTTTGTGCACCATGTTTTGACCGCAACATCAGTGTGCACCTTCAATTTACAAAAAGGTGTGCTGTCATTGGCTCTGAAGTTAATATGGCTATTCCTTCAGCTATTCCATAAAGATTGTCGATGACATTTTTACATACAGATCACTAAACTGAAAGAATTTTTTGAAATTGGACAATGATTAAGAAAATTGTAAGCTTCATTTTGTTTATAATTATATTCAGAGTATCCTAACTTATAATATAACTTATAAGTTGTGATCTTGAAAACAAACTTGCAGCTAATTAACATATTGTTCTGCATAAATGTATAACTTTTTAAAACTATTAAATATCATTTTTGAGCTTTTAGATTCATTAGGTTATTTCTGACCAAGATGCGACCAGTGCAGATCCAGAGCAGATGGCACTGATGTAACTAATCTGGATCTGCACTGGTTGCACACATGAAAAACCCATATATATTGAGTAATTAAAGCTGACTAATAAGAATGGTCAAGGTTTTAGAAATTTGATCACTGTCAAATGTTAAAATATCATGTATGACTTAATTAACAACGAAACAATTTTGTTGAGAATTTTGAAACATAGATAACCCACTCCATCAGTGTTTCTAGACACTAATTAAACATTCTCTTGGGATATTTACAAAAGGAAAAAAACAAACTTGTTCTTGGGGAGTTCTAAAGAGTGTAAGGACCACCACTTGACCCCTCATTTTAACCCTTTAAGTGTTGAGCAGAGGATTTGCCACATTCTTGGCAAGTGTAGACCCAGATCTGCCTGAGCATTTGTGCGGTCTGATCAGGGACTACCAGGTTTGCTATTCAGTTAAATTCAGGTAATAAATACACCTGAGCTGCATTTAAAATCATTAAACTGGTAAACAATGTTATAGACAATCATCTTAGGAAATTTATAACTGATAAAATTGGTACCTTGTGGGTTTAAAAAGATAATAAGGATTTTATATCTTGATCTGCCTTAAACATTTGTGGGCAATTTAAGCATGGTGACTGCACTGCACAGCTGAGCTTGTTGTATAAAGGATCTGCACTCCTCAGTCCAAATACCCCTATCAGCTGTAAATTGATTAATCCAAACCAGAGAAAGGGCAAGTCCATTTTACAAATTTAGCTGGTTAAAGGAAAAGATTTGATGTTGTTACAAGTATCTGCGGCTTACCCCCGGATATCAAATCTTCATTTTCTCTTGAACTGTTTCAAACCCTATCCAATTTCACACTTGTAAAATCGGTCTTTAAGTACTTCTTTACATATGACATCTTTACTCGAGTGTGAAAAAAGCATGACTCACCTTGACTCTTTTACCACAAATATTTATTTAAATGTTGTGACCTATTGAAAACCTGCTTGGATCGGGTATCAAAAAGTCGGCTTTGTTAACCGAGTCGCGCTGGTTTTTTGCATTGAATAACAGGCATGATCCATGGTTGTATTGATCGGTTATCTGAGATTTCTGCGTTATTGTATTAAACTGTTGCTGGTTGCTGCATTTGGCAGAGCGAAGTTTGAAAGGAAAAATAAAATGAATTAATGGCGAATGTGTTCAATGTGATGGAAGAAGTGTCACAAATCTTGAAGGGTACTTTACTTCGGACAAACTATGATGTGTACTTGGCGATGCTTTTCTACATAATATTCTGTTTCTTGCATTCGTGTTTTTTATGTTTTTGCAATATCTTTTGTCCAAATACTTCTATATAAGTTAAACCCTTTACACCATAGATATGTCTTAATTACGAGTGTGAACCTTGTATATCCAGATCAGCTGGCAAATTCGTGCCTTTTGATCAGTTTTTACACAGTTCGCTGTTAGATGCATTAGGTTATTTCTGATCAAGATGCAACCAGTGTAGATCCAGATCAGACTATACTGGTTAGGGTTAAAAAAAGGGATTGAAATCTACTTTTAGCTCACCTGTCACATAGTGACAGGGTGAGCTTTTGTGATCACCCTTCGTCCGGTGTCCGTCCGGCGTCCGTCCTGCGTCCGTTCACAATTGTTATCCGCACTCTAGCGGTCATAATTTTTATCCGATCTTCTTCAAACTTGGTCAGAATGTTTAGTTTAAACTATATTTATTCATCTTAAGCACATATAAATACAAACATAAATATTTAACATAAAGTGAGTGGATCAGAGAACAAGTGTTAACTACACTTATATTAACTCTTTTCCAGATGTTTAAAGTAATTTGTTTCAATGTGCATATCATAATCCGGTATCAAGTTGATTTGCAAGTTTCAGTGATATATTCAAGTTTAGTACAGAAATGTTTATCTCAATGATATCTAGATCAAGTTCGAAACTAGGTCATGTGACATTGAAATCTAGGTCACTAGGTCAAATTATAGAAAAAGCTTGTCCGCACTCTTGCAGTCTCAATTTTGGTTGGATCTTCTTTAAACTTGGTCAGAATGATTATCTCAATGATATCTAGATCAAGTTCGTACCTGGATCATGTGACCCTTAAAACTAGGTCAGTAGGTCAAATTAAAGAAGAAAGCTTGTCCGCACTCAAGCGGTCTTAATTTTGGTTGGATCTTCTTCAAACTTGGTCAGAAAGTATATCTCGATGATATCTAGGTCAAGTTTGTAACTGGATCATGTGACCTTGAAATCTAGGTCACTAGGTCAAATTATATAAAAATCTTGTCTGCGCTCTAACGGTCTTAATTTTGGTCCGATCTTCTTCAAACTTGGTCAGAATGTTTATCTCAATGATATCTAGGTCAAGTTTGACAGGTGAGCGATTTAGGGCCAATTGGCCCTCTTGTTAAGTAATGGAAATATCTGTGGATAATCCATCTTGTTCAGTTGCAGATTCAAAGTAAGCAGATTCTTTGTACTAATTAGCAAATTTAAGTACATAATTATGTTTGAATGGGGTTGAAGTTGATGAGAAAAGCTAGTGCACTTGTTTCATTCCTGAGAATATCTGGAAACAAAAGACATACATAATTAAATCTAAAATGCCAACTATAGTCACATATGCACTACTGTAGCCACTAGCGTACACATGCAGTCAGTAACTTGTCAGTTACTTTTTTTATTCTAGATGACCCCTCTGCCCACCCCCATTCCACCACCCCTTGAAATTATTACAAATAAAGAAAAAAAATACATTTCTATATACGAGGGTTGTATGATAAATTCGTGGACTTTTGTTATAGAAAGTACAAACAAACTCATATCAAGATAATTTTTATATCGTCATTATCGTCAATTCATTGCAAACAAAGTAAAGAAAACCGCTAGTAAATACATAAACTAGTTTACAAATAACAAGGGTAAATACAAAGGCTAGAGTGCTCCAGCAACCGTTACCATGGATCCGTTATAGCTATTTAATCATAGATTATGATGCAAATATAAGTCTTAATATATGATTTTAGGATAGCAGGCACATTAAATTATAACGTGTGCAAAATACATGTATCTACGGCACATATTAAAGTTTTAGCAAACAAAGTCCGCGAATTTATCAAACAACCCTCGTATATTAATAATATATGGTCCAGGAAATTTTAGATCACAATGTCCTTTGAATATCTGGAATATTAACATTCCAGTCTTGATAATATCACTTGCATGCTTTTAAAATTGCGATACCAAGCAGATGCAAATATGGTGACTCAATCAATTAAAGAAAGGGGAAATTGATAATGAACATTAATTCTTTCTATATTTCAGTATTATGAGATGTCTTATGGACTGAATGTTGAAATGCACAAACAGGTAAGCAACTTTTTGTGTTCTTGAACAATCTTCCCTATCTTGGTATCTTGTGTTATATTATACAGGAGATAGAAAAGTCTAGCACATAACCCTATGGTTTGGAAACAGATTATTAACCACAAAACCACAAACTTCAATGGCTGATCAAATGGCCAAACACAGGCTATATGATATGTTAATTAGTCAGATTATAAGTTCTTCCGATTTCAGAACTTTTTGGTTAAGTAGGTATTCAAAAGCCAACAGTCAATGTAAAAAAATTATTGGGACCTTAAAATGGTTAAGAACTTGCTGGGTGGGTGGGGGGGCGGAAGTTATAAACCTCTTCAGGCTGAGGGATCTTATATTTTGGTGGTCCATATATTTATATATTTTTAGCTCACCTGTCACAAAGTGACAGGGTGAGCTTTTGTGACCGCCTGATGTCCGTCGTCCGTCGTGCGTCGTGCGTCGTCAACAATTGCTTCAATCGACTTCTTCTCTGAAACGGCTTGGCCAATTTTGATGAAACTCGCCACGTATGTTCCTTGCATGAAGCTCTTTCAAAGTTGGTCAAAGAAATCAATTCCATGCAGAACTCTGGTTGCCATGGCAACCGAAAGGAAAAACTTTAAAAATCTTCTTCTCTAAAACCACAAGGCCTAGAGCTTAGATATTTGGCATTTAGCATCCTCTAGTGGAGCTCTACAAAGATTGTTCAAATTATTTCCCTGGGGTCAAAATTGGCCCCGCCCCAGGGGTCACTTCTTTTTACATAGACTTATATAGGAAAAACTTAAAAAATCTTCTTGTCTGAAACCACAAGGCCTAGAGCTTAGATATTTGGCATTTAGCATCCTCTAGTGGAACTCTACAAAGATTGTTCAAAGTATTTCCCTGGGGTCAAAATTGGCCCCGCCCCAGGGGTCACTTCATTTTACATAGACTTGTATAGGAAAAACTTTAAAAATCTTCTTGTCTGAAACCACAAGGCCTAGAGCTTAGATATTTGGCATTTAGCATCCTCTAGTGGAACTCTACAAAGATTGTTCAAATTATTTCCCTGGGGTCAAAATTGGCCCCGCCCCAGGGGTCACTTCTTTTTACATAGACTTATATAGGAAAAACTTAAAAAATCTTCTTGTCTGAAACCACAAGGCCTAGAGCTTAGATATTTGGCATTTAGCATCCTCTAGTGGAACTCTACAAAGATTGTTCAAAGTATTTCCCTGGGGTCAAAATTGGCCCCGCCCCAGGGGTCACTTCATTTTACATAGACTTGTATAGGAAAAACTTTAAAAATCTTCTTGTCTGAAACCACAAGGCCTAGAGCTTAGATATTTGGCATTTAGCATCCTCTAGTGGAACTCTACAAAGATTGTTCAAATTATTTCCCTGGGGTCAAAATTGGCCCCGCCCCAGGGGTCACTTCATTTTATATAGACTTATATAGGAAAAACTTTAAAAATCTTCTTGTCTGAAACCACAAGGCCTAGAGCTTAGATATTTGGCATTTAGCATCCTCTAGTGGAACTCTACAAAGATTGTTCAAAGTATTTCCCTGGGGTCAAAATTGGCCCCGCCCCAGGGGTCACTTCATTTTATATATCATATGCAATATATATATATATATATATTCACATTCATGATGGGCTCTTGTTAACTCTTTTTGTCATTTTAACAAAGTATCAAAGTAATTTTAATTAAATTTTACAGCTAATGAACAATCTTGCACATTTTTAAATTGTATGCACGAATGGGTCTCTGCAGGACATAGAATTGAGGTAACGCTGATGGTTAAGTCTGTAAATGGATCTATAGCCAAGTTTATAGATAAAGCTAAAACCTCAGCAGTGTACCTGCGTAATCAAGTAAAATAACAAAAGTCACGTTTTGTCTGATGAAATTTGAATCATGTAACATGTGCATTGACAAATTCTATTTTGTACAGATGTGAAACATTGCCCCGCTAGGTGGTTTTTTCTGGCTGGGTGTCAAAAAACATGACTATGCACTTGAATTCTTAGTTTATTTGTTTACCCTTTATTCCATATATATTGGCATTATCTTGTGTGTGGTCAGTGCAGATCAAGATTAGTGGGCACAGATGTGCTGGCTGATCTGGATCTACACTGTTCACCCATGCTGTTTGATCGGAGTTTCATTCAGTTTATTCCTGCAAAACATTCCTTATTGTAGTGAAAAGCCTCCATGGGATCAGCTGTTATCCACTGGCGAACAATGTAGATTCAGATCCGCCGGCATATCTGAACCATCTGATCAGGATCTTTACTGTTTGCCTTTTGATTCATGATGTCATTTCTGACTTAAGTAAAACAAATAGTGTAGATCCTGATCAGCCATCACAAATATGTCTGCTGATCTGGATCTAAACTGTTCGCACATGGATTAAAACTTGTATATATGAAGTAAAGGGAAAGACTGGCATGCAAGACAATAACATAATATTTATGGGTTATGGGTGTATATGACACTGAAATTCTCATACTGTGTGTGGAAGGGTGGTTACGAAACAATATAAAAATGTAAAACACATCATTTTTCACTTGGTCATAAAATATTTATGATGATCAATCACAACAAGTCAGCATGTATTATTTGCGGTTTACTTGTCTGCGGAGATAATGTATGATTTTGTTGTTATACATCAGTTAAGATGTTCAGATGAATGTATTTTGTTTGCCTGAGTGAAATACCATTACGATGTTACACACCGATGTTTTACAGGTATAACAGTGAGAGTTACTTACTTGTTGTGCTTGTCAGAAAAACAAAATCAAAAGTTAACATGTTCCGCTTGGAATAGCAACATCAGATCTTAACAAACGTAAGATATCTGATAACCCTTGGAAATCAGGCATATTTAATATGTTGGTATTTTCCATCTAGATGGGAGAAAGTTTCGCTGTTGGCCATTTGGTCATGTTGATCTTTCGTTTGCAATGTACCGCCATACCTTGAGGCGCAAGTGATAATTGAGGGTGTTTATCAGATTTTGCTATGAAGTATTGTGAAGATTGTACATTATAATTTCAATACAATTAGCCGAAATTTGCCGCGGGTGGTTTCAAATCAAGTGTGTTTTTATGGCGATAGCTGTTGACAATGAACCGTGTGTCATTACTAGCAAAATAGTTGGGATTGTTGAAGCAGAACTCGCTTTTAACTCGAGGTTATGTGGTAAAGCGTTAGATCAAAACCTGATAGTCACAATTCATTACCTGATATAAATATGTTACAGTTCTAACTCTTTTAAGGTAGTTTTCTAATGTTTATCTGTATACTTGTTAAATTTAATTTATTTAATCATTCAAGCGTAAAATGGTCATTGGGGTTTTAAGAAAATAAAATTTATAAAGATTTAATTTATGATAAATAAAAGGAAGTATGGGGAGTTAGCCAGTAATGTGCTTGCTGGTTTGTTGTGGTAGAAGTGAACAATTAGCATAATAATTTAATTGAAACCACAAGATGTAAATGAGGAATATTTGGCATAAATATTCCTGTATTTCTTCAAAAGGGATATATAATGGGCATTAATGACTTGTTGCCTAGTGTACATTTATCAATGCTGTTTGATGATATAAACAAATGCTATATAGAATCAATATATATTATTTATAATAATAAGTTTACCCTTTTACTCCATACATGCTTTAATCACATGGGTGAACAGTGTAAATCCAGATCAGACGGCACATCTCTGCTGTCTTTTGATCTGCACTGTTGGCTTTCAAATTATTAGGTTATTTATGACCAAAAAGTGAACCGTGCAGATCCTGATCAGCTTGCTGTTCGGATCTACACTCGTCACACATGTGTTACAGTTAACCCTTTCCTCCATAAATACACATTTTTACACGTGTGCGATCAGTGTAGATCCAGATCAGCCGGCACATTTGTGCCGTCTTAACAGGATATGCACTGGTCTCGTTTTGGTCAGAAATAACCTAATAAATCAAATAGCGAACAGTGCAGATCCTGATCAGACGGCACGGAGGTGCCGGCTGAGTTTGATCTACACTGTTTGCCCAAGCAAAAAAAAGTGTATCTATGGAGGAAAGGGTAAACTTATAAAACACAGCTGTGTGTATTGTATAGAATATTGCTAAAATGACATAAATACCACAAAGCAAACAAACAAATCAATTTGCATTTCTTAAACACTTGAAAATAAAGGCAACAGTAATGATTGTATGTAGAAATCCCCGAGACCAACGCGGTCTTGAGCCTAATCAATCTGGATGGATATTCACCTCTTGGATATAACAACATGCCAAAGAATGCTATTTCTTATAACAGTTCCCACTTTTCATACTTTTCATACAGTAAACAGACTTGATGTAATCAGTGTACCACCAGATTTTTGCTGTCATAAATATTTATGAAATTATGGATGGATGGCCTGTAATGCCAGCTATGAAACGGTGAATGCTTTTATGAATCTCATCTGTTACTACAGTATCACAGGTATTAAAATGAGGCAGTTTATTCAGAATTGTGATTCATCATATCTTGTTTTTAGAGCCACCCAAACTATTTGTAAAAGTGAATTTCCCCGATTTCCTTTGGCGAGGTCTTGTATTGATTTTGTCATTGTCAGTTAAAGACTCTAGAGGAGCATTACATCCTATCATAGTCGGAAAAATAGATTTCTGCATAGTAGAAACAGATCTATCATTGTTATGAATGCAAAAAATATGGGAGTAAAAAGTAAGCTAGAATTGGAGAATATAATAGGAGATGAATGTTTTGTGGTAATATGAATCCATATGTTTTTGATGTGCTATCAAGAGTTTTAGCCCAGATGTAATTTTCTTTTTACAAAGACTGGCTAGAGGATGTTTTGAACAACAGAATCAGCTCTAGTTTCATTATTATCAAAGTAGAAGATGGTTGAATAAAAATGAAATGCCCCTCCCCTTACCCACTCGCCTTAGTACAATAGTAGAAGAATGTTTACAAATGATTGACTGACAGACATTTACATGTATTTAATAGTTAACCCTTTACTCCGTATATATGCCTTTTTATGCTTGTGCAACCAGTGTAGATCCAGATCAGCTATCTGATCAGGATCTGCACTGTTCGCTTTTTTATCAGAAATAACCTGAAAAATCATAAAGCAAACAGTTTAGATCCTGATCAGACAGCAAAGATGTGCCGGCTGATCTGGATCTACACTGTTTGCATATACCATAATGGTTTATATATGGAGAAAAAGGTTAAATGTGTTTTACATACACCGGTATAGGTATAGATGTGTTAACTAATGAAATGACTGATAGAAACAGATATGTTTCCTCAATAAAGAAGTTTTGTTAACAGTCCTGTATACATGGGTTAACTGGTAAATTGACTGACAGACATAGGTATATGTGTCCTCCATGGAACTGACAATGGAGTTTGCCCTCTGTGGAAGTTTTACCGACAGATAAATGTATATCTATCCTCCATGGACATTGGACTGATACAACATGTGGATCTAAAAGAAATCAGGGCTGAAGGTTATAAAACTGAGATTGGAAACCAGTCTCAAATCTCAAGCATCTGATTGGCTGAAAAGGCGACCAGTTGCCATTTCAGCCAATCATATGCTTGAGATTTGAGACTGGTTTCCATGCTCAGTTTTATAACCTTGGGCATAGTATGTGTCCATGTTGGAAGTTTGACGGACCTCGTCACTGCTAACACATGGGATGTGAGTTCTATCCATGGATTCTGTGAAGACTTACTGTATTAAGTTCAGTGGGCAGGAAGGCAGCTGGCTGTAAGAAACTCAATCTTCTTTTTTCATTCAGACTTTTTGTTCAGACATACTGGTTAATAGAAGATCAGGCTGCTATAGAGAGCTGTTGTCATTGAATGATAACCGGTAGACATTCAAAAACATTACTTTCTTTTTTAGAAAAGATTTAATAATTTTGGTTTGACATTTAAGAATTAGAGCATTAATGATAAAACTTTTCTAGTTTTATTTTTCTGAGATGTAATGTATCAGTCTTTTTTGCCATTTAAGCAGTGCAGATACATAATAAGTTCATTTCTGTGAAACTTAAGTGGACATACAAGTCATTTATATTTGTATAATTATATTTTTAAGTATTGGTATTTTTGATCTGTAAATACGCTTATTTTGTCCTTGTCTGGGTCTTTAGAAGGATTTCACAAGACCCCATTAATAAAAGTTATGGTCAGTTCATTTGGGACTTGTAAAGGCCTAATTAATCAGCAGCTGGCCAAGTTGCCATTTACTGTCATGTTTTCCCTCCAAAAACCAGCTAATCTGGCTGTCAAGTGAGTGTGAAATTTCATTGAAACATGAATGGCAGGAGAACGGCTCCCTGCAGTATACCTTATCACAGGAAATGCTTGTTTAATGTGATCAGGGTGTAATCCAATCATCTCTGCTCCCACTGGGTTTCTGGCAAAGGTGTTCAGTGGAGCAGAACCTCTCCAGGATAGCCAGCTTTTGTGCACCAGGCCTGTACAATCTGACGTGAAGGGGATGCAGTAAAAGGTGCATAATTAAAGGGCAGATAGTGAATAGGGGGCCTGCCTTCTGAAGAATAATAAGAGCCATTAATTTTAATGGAGGAGAAGTCAAATTATCAGTGTTGGAAACAAACAACCTCTAATTATTAGTTTAATTGAAGGATAATAGATATTACAAAGAGATTGACACTAATGGCTGTTTACCTTATTTCATAGCAGCAGCAATAACTAATCAAAAGAAATGTTACTCACAAGTCATATGCACTTCCCATCCCCCACCCTACCTCCCTAAAAAAAGAAAAAGAGAAATACACATGTAAATGGAAAATAAGCATGTAAATGTAATTTTGAGACCTAGACATAAGAAGATCATATTTATACTGCCTATCTCATTTATGCTGGACTGAAATTTAAATAGTAGTTAACGGTAAAAAACTGATTACCACCAACCCGCCCCTACCTCTTCCCACTAGAATTGCTTCAAACTTTTATCCTTTTTGCGATATAAAAATTAAATCCCCCGCCCCCTCCAGGTCATCTCACTTCCTGTTGCAGTTTGAAAAGCGAACCACTCCAAGTTAAACTGGGTTGAGTGAACTGTCCTGCCCAATCAATGTGAAGAGCTCATCAGTGGAGATCAGGAATGAATTCAATTATCTAATTACTCCTCCAAATGAAGAGTTGCTAATGGAATACAGCATCAAACCTATCAACTTAGCTGTTCCTTGTCTTCAATGTTTGATTGTTAATAACCACTCATATGGCTTAAATATTTATTTCATCAAAATTGGCTGTACAAGATGAACTTTGTTGATAATGTTTAGATGGATGTCAAAAGCAGTTTACACACATTAGTATCATATAAATCAGTAATTTTTTGATGTTATTTGAAATTTGTGTAAGTTTTAGGGGATGTTTAAAACACTTTGAAGTTCATATCTTGTGTTACAAAGCTGCTTGAAAGTACTTATAAATTCTTAAGTGTTCGTGTTATCACGTCCTTTGTTGCCATTCTCAGGGCATGTTGCATTTGTTTTACTTCCTTAAGTTTCTTCGGTCCATGTTGTACAAGTAATTTTACGCTTATTAGGAAATCCTCTGGACTTTATTGATCACATACTGTCCAAAATGGCAGCCTTTGGTGATAAAGTGCTCAAGTGTTTTATTTCTGTGTTTAGCGTGTACTTGTGCAAATAGGCTTTCAAGCACAATGGGAGATTTTAGGATCAATTGGTGAAGGAAAATATTGCCTCCTAGACTTGGGCAAATGAAAAACAATTTGATCTTTATTTGTTCAGTAAATATTTATTCTGGAATAAGAATACCAACTTTGTTTGGAGAAGATGTTTAATCAACATTTCATGAAAACGGGGCTAGCTTTAGATTATTTTAGAAATTTAATGCTTTGAGTTTTATGAAATTTGAAATTTGTGTTTGATTAGAAAGCCGAATCCCAGCCTACTTGAGTAATACAGAAAAAATGAGAAAAATTGACAAAGATAGACTTGGCATGATAAAATAACATTATTTATCATACCAGTGAAGCAGAACCCTTTGCAATGATTGAATATCTTTGAGGTGAAGTGCATGGATCAATCATTTTGAAATATTCTGTGGTATAATAACTTGTATAAAAAATTTCCAGTTAACTGCAGACAAGAATGTGTGAAATTCTTTTGACCTTGCAGCAATTGAATAAGGATTTAATTAAATCAGAACACTTAAAATATTTCTCTGTAAATTAAATTGTTCTGGCATTGTTTGACTTGAAGCAGCTTTTATTGAATCTAAGTTTTATTCATAGTTTTAATGGTATAGTATGCACATTAATCTCTTAATTACAAGTGACTGGGTTAGACAACATAAAACTTAAGACTGGAGACTGGAGACCAGTCTTTAACCCGAAGAAGCTGATTGGTTAAAATCAAACAGTCTCCAAACTGACAAATCACAAGCCAAAGATTCTAGACTGGTCTCCAATCTTAGTCTTTTAGTGGTTAGCATAGTATTAACAGTTCATGGATAAGTTTCTGACTGCAATCACCAGATAAAAAAACAACAACTGAACAATGATCTGAATTCTGTACCTCAGAAATCCATTAGAAATGTCTTCTTAAAGGCTCTATTCTTTAATTGGAACTGCAGACAGCCAATATTTTCAGTCCTGACCTCTGAACCTTCAGATATCTCATTCATATTCATAAAGCGAGAAGCATGTAGTGTGATTTCCCCATGGAACGATTGACATTCTCCTTTATCGACAATCATCCCCTGAGTGTGAAGCAAGAAAATTATATATTCTTTATTCCCTCTTCCAGCAGTTACTTTCTTTATGACATTATCCGGCGGGAATACATGTAAACCCTCCAGCAGGTCTATGTTAACATGCAAATCTTCGGGGACAGTTAGAATACAATTATTATATAAATTTTCAAATTGAATTAAAGAGAATAATTTGACAAGTTTTACAGTTACAATATTCCATCAGAAAAAAAAACTGAATGATTTGTTGGAAGGAAATGCTTTGAATAGCTGTTTTATTAAAAAAAATCTGATTATTTGAATGCCATAAACTTTTCTGTAGATGGGGAATTATATTCCAATTTCTGTACTTGAGTTAGCATGTAAAAATTCAAACGCTGAGCAAAAATAGATTTGATAACACAAAGTATTAAAGAGAAATACAGACGGCGAAATTACGTTCATGCAAAACCCCCAATAATGTGGCTATTAACCCTTTACTATGTGCACATATGCCTTCTATCACATGTGCGAAGAGAGTAGACCCAGATCTGCAATCACATCCGTTCTACAGTATCATTGTCAATGCCAGCAGGAACTTGTTATCAACACTATTAAGCATTTCAACTTTTTCTCCCCTACCCGTCTGGCGTCTCTTAAGTAGGAAACAACATTAAAAGGTGTGTTACCATCATTGCTACTTTGCCCTTTGCCACATACCAATTTTATCTTGGAAAGTGGTAGATATTTTCATTGCCACTATCTCCCCATCTCCCTACTCCCACTTTCTTAGAACAGCTCTTGTTAAAGTGGGAGATAACACTAAAAGGTGTATTTCCAACTCGCTTGCTTCTCCCCACTCCCACTTTCTTAGAACTGATCTTGTAAAAGTGGGAGATAACATTGAAAGGTATATTTCAATAATTGCTACTTTCTCCCTTGCCTCTCTCCTCTCCTACTTCCTTAAAACTGATCTTGAAAAAGTGGGAGATACCATTGAAACTTGCATTACCATCATTGCCACTATCTCCCTCACCACCACAGTCATTATCTCACTAAGCAGTAGCGGCCTTGTTAATAAGAATGTTGCTAGGAATCATTATCAAAGCACTGGCACCTAGCTTTCACTATCATATTGGAAAGCCACCAAATATTCCTTGAGTATCAGCGAAAACATCATTTCTAGTATCCTCGAAGGATAAAAAACAGAGAAGCGGACTTATCTGTTAATAAATCGTGCTACCAGTCTGATTCACTATCGATTTCAAATCCAAATCATATTAGATATTGTAATGCATTTGTGTTAGATTTCCAATTGATTAACTCAGAGTCTCAGAGTTTGTGACAAACCCTGATAGTCAGGGAATTAATTGCAGCGATTGAAGATTTGGAATTAATCACAGCTATTGAAGACAGGGACTCCTAGTGCAACATGGTAGTGAGATTTGCTTGATGCTAATGAAATACTTTTGTCATACTGATTACTGGTATCTGGTGTCTCCCCCCACCCTCCCCTCCCCTGAACAATCGTAAAGTGATCCCTGCCCTCCTGACTACTCCCGACACCTGCGTAGAGTAGATCCATGTTTGACTGCAGGGATGTACCACCTAATCTGGGTCTTCAAAGGTGGCATATTTAAGTATTCTGTTGCAAGGCTCAAGGATAAACTTAGAGACCAGTCTCTGATGTCTGGAATCTGATTGGTGGAAATAGAGACCACTTTATTAAGACTGACCAATTGTATATCTTTTGGCTAGATTCTACTTTTAAAGATGATAAACACTTTCCATGACTTTTAAGTTGTTGACGGCAAACTTTAAATTCTTTCATTTGATTAATTTAAGTATAGGAATGTAATTTTAACAGGGTTTTTTTTTTCAACAGGGGAGGTTAAAAAAATCAATTGATTACTGGCTTGATTAAATTTAATTTGCTTTTTTAACATGAAAGTTTGTGGTTTTGCTTGGTTTCACATTTTATGTACCATTTAAGTTAAACTATAGAATGGAAATAATCATGGTTGAAATTTGCATGAGTTTGTCTGACAGATAATTAGAGAGGCCTTTGTTCCATGATGAATAAAATTTGCATACTGTAGTTGAAAAATATTTGAGATGTATGATAATATATCATAATTTACATTTATTTCTGCTTTTGAAGAAGCTTTTTTAAAAATCCATGAATTATGCGTAAAATGAGGTAAACTTATTAGTTATTTGTCACAAGCTGTAGCCAATTAAACAAGACGTTGATGTTAATTGTTAAATGATTTGAAATGTTAATTTTATCACCACAAACATCCGTCAGTTTTTCTGTTGCCATACCTTGTTTGGAAAATTAGTCGATTACTGTTTGACTGTTTTTCATGAAATTTGGTACATTGATATAAAATAACACAATGCAGGTCAAGTTCAGAATTGGTCAGAATCCAAGTTACACTTAAAAAAAATATATCTTGATTACCGTATATTCCCTATTAAACGCCCCTCCCCTAATAAACGCCCCCCCCCCCCCCCCCAGTCTTTTTTCAAAAGTAAACGAGTGACTTACAATGACATGACAATCTTTAATCTCTCAGCATTAATCCAAATGAATACATTTCATCATTTCGGTGTGAAAAATTTCATTTCAGGTTAAGTTTTTTTAAAATAAGTTATAGGAAAATGACAAAATTGTTTCCTACGGTTATTTATTAAAAAATAACACAATTATTGAAAACTACATTTTGTCAATAGTTGGTCTCTATTAAACGCCCCCCCTTTGCAAAATGTAACGCCCCCGGGGGCGTTAAATAGAGAATATACGGTATATATAAAACGTTTTTGATGTTACAATAGGTAAAAAATAGGTCCTCTAAGTTCAGGAGGAATATGTCATAGGATTGCAGATGTTTGAAGTCGAAATAAAAAAATCTCGATAACCAAAAAAAACTTTATTCAAATTATTTGATAAAAAAGTAAAACTATTGCTTGGTGGTGAAAGAGGCTGTGATAGCTGCACTGTTGAACCCCTTGTGTGAGATCTAGTAGTAAAGGACTTGCAGAATCTGCCGTAAGGACTGTTTAGACTTAACCCCTTTCCTCCATATATACCCATTTTTATGCATGTGCAACCACTGTAGATCCAGATCAGCCAGCACATCCGACATCACAATAGACAGCACGGATGTGCCGGCTGATCTGGATCTACACTGTTCGCCCATGCAATCAAGGTGTGTTTATGGAGGAAAGTGTTAATTACTGAAACATCAATTGCTATAAATATTAGTTGAACGATTTTGTGCCAGATTGATGTTGAGTAAATATCTCCATGCAAATAAATGGAAATTGTGTAAATGTAAACATGAAAATGTAGATCACTGGATAATATGAGTTAGAAGGACATTGCTCCACGTATGCAAGGGGGTAAATACTCCTGGAATAACATTTTATCTATATGGCTGTTTCCCATGGGCGAACAGTGTAGATCCAGATCAGCTGGCAGATCCATGATGTCTGATCAGGATCTACATTGTTCCCATTTTGATTCATTAGGTAATTTCTGACCAATAAGTGAACAGTGCAGATCCTTATCAGATGACACAGATGCGATAAAACACATATTATTGAGTATAGGGTTAATGAAAAAATACAGTGCTTACCACATTTCAGTTCAGTTAAATGAAATTTTCCTCCAATATTTATGGCAGTTTTAAGTGTGAAAAGATCATTATTGCTGTAATAGAAGAGTTGTATGTTTTTTCATGTTATATGAGATGAAATAATTTGTTGTCTCATTCACTGTTTTTCAGACTGAGATTGCTAAGAGACTGAATGCAATATGTGCTCAAGTTATTCCATTTCTGTCACAAGAGGTAAGAGAATCTGCTATTATGCTCAATTTTATGACGAGTATTATTACCATAATACAGGCCGCAGCTTAATTCAGGCATTTCTCCCACATTTAATGTAATAGGTGCCTGTTCGGAGATTGTTGTACATGGAACTGGAGACCAGTGTTAGATCTCAAGCAATGGATTGGTTGAATTTTAGCCTAGTCTCCAAAATGGATCAATAAAAAGCTGCAGTTTTGAGATTAGTCACCTAAGCTTTTTGATCCAGGGGATGTTATATTGCAAATACTGCATTGTGGTTTATACTCTCACCACCTGAGGCACAAGTGTGTTTAATGTGAGCTTTGAGATCACTCTCGCTGTATCTGGAAGCTGTGGTTATTGAAACGTTTTGTATAGTTATTGTTCAATAACCATAGATATTGTATAAATTGTGCAAACCACTTGCCATATTAAATGTGAGCTTTGAGATCTTTCTAGCTGCATGATGCATCTGGCAGCACGATCTACGGTGACCGCTCTGTTTCATCAAGTTTAGCACCAATCATTATGAAATTTGGTCATAACATGCATATTCATAACACCTTAACCCTTTCCTCCACATATACGCATTTTAACGCATGTGCGACCAGTGTAGATCCAGATGTGCCTGCTGATCTGGATCTACACTGTTCGCCCTCGCAATAAAGGTGTGTCTATGGAGGAATCTTTAAGGGTTAATTCGTTCTGAAAATCAACCAGACAATCATTCTTGACCAAGTTATTCTTAAATATTGGTGTTCACCACCTAGCCACATTTGAAGTTTGACAGCTTCTTCATAAATGTAGAATATATATTTAAACATCCTATTGAATTATTGGTGTTTTGTGTGCTTTTGTATTGTGTTATTTGAGAAAATTCGTCCCATTTATATTGTAAAAGTTGTCTCCCTTGTTATTTCAGCATCAACAACAGGTGGCAGCAGCAGTCGAGAGAGCAAAGCAAGTAACCATGACAGAACTGAATGCCATCATAGGGGTAGGTGCTACCGGTGTACTACAAAGCGTATGGGTAGGGCCAATTTTATAACACATAATATTGGCAATACTAGAATAATATGCAGGCATAATGGCCAGAACTTAATGTTAGAAACTGTCAAATGCTCATTCAACACTCCCCTCTGTTGAACTGGATTGTTACATTTAAAGCAGACTGCATATACTTATGATTTGGCTGGTCTTGGCATACACTTGCTAACAATCCTGTAAAGGTGGCAAAATGTGGAAGAGAAAACAGATTTTAAACATTTTACTTCAGTTCACAATATTCAAGGTAGGTTCATTTTCTGTGTGTAGAGTTAATTTTATTACTTACCTAAGTGGCAGAAATAACACAAAGTATGAGCATTTGCCCCACCAGGGCAATTGTTGAACACTTGCAGCTTTCACAGGATGCCATTTTCAACTTTACTGTAAGGTAGGCTGAGTTGTTAAATACACCACTATTTTGAAAGTACAACATTCACTATAGGTCTAGAACAAGCAGATCACATGTATATTATGTATTTTTGCATTTTATATGAAATTAACACGATTTTTTAGATACACTTATTTTGTAGGCATAAATTTTTGTGGTGTTCTGTTATGTCATGGGGTTTTTTATTTGTGATTTATTATAAAAGTAAAATACTGCATTTTTTGGTGGTTTTTAATTTGCTGATCAACCTGCCCATAAAACGCATGAAAATTGGTAACCCATGAACATAAATGAATTCACAGTTAATAAAAAGTGTTTTATGTATATTCAGCTCTTACAGCTGGGTTACTGAAGTGATGTCTTAGTTGCCAAAAATGTTAGTCCAAATTGGCAACAATATCAAAATCAAATCTGGTTAATAATAAGCATGCTTTTTCATAAGTTCAAGGTCAGATCCTTGAAGGCACTTAGACCCTTTTTAATTCCTAAACTATCGCCATAGGAGCATGCAATCGATCAACCAAGTCCCACGATCTATGAACCATGATCATGCTAATCAAAATTCAAATGCTGATCAAATTGTAGATAGAAATAATTAAATTTAATTGTAGTCTTCCCCAGTGAATGAAACAAAACAAGTAAAAAAAATTCTGTTTTCGAACTGCTTCAGTGTAGGTGTTAATTGGGTCACAATGACAGCGTGTTATGGTAATTAACCTTAATGAATCACAACACACAACAGTTCATAAAAATTATGGTTGTTATACATAATACATAGTTTCTAGTAATTTGTCAGGAAGCTTCCTAATCTACATAATTAAAATACACTATAGCGTATGATAAATAGAACTAGAACGGTATGAAAACATGTGCAAACAAGTCATGAATAGCAAACTTTGAGGCTTTAGAAAGCTATTACAAACAGTTTCAGTCACTTGTTGTTCTAGGTAATTTATTTTGGTTGCAAATTTCAGTAGTAAAAAATCAATATTTTTGAACTGCATATAATTGGTTCACATTGTTTAGTTAATTGATGAACTTTGACATCCTATTAACATATCTCACAGTTCTTTGAAGATCACCTTTTTGTCATACATTCTCTTTTACAACCATTGTAGGTTGATGAATACAGTAATATCGGGTGACAATATGTATATTGTGAGGCCATACATGACTGTTTTACACTTAACTAATTAAATGCTTAATTTTAAAACCATCCCAAAACAAAACCTGGAAGAATCTTATGCAAGCATTATTTATTTAATTAACATTTTTAAGTGTATATTGCAAGAATTAATTTAATTAGTGCAAGAATTACAGTGGGTTGTGCACACATAATAAGTAAATCAAGCTGAATTAAGTGAAACAGTAGTAATAAAAAAAGAACACAAGAATATTGAGCATCTGATTGGCTGAAATGGAGACTTGTCTCTTTTTTAGCCAATCAGATGCTTGAGATTGCGCACTTTTCTCCAATATCAGTTTTATAATCTTAGGCCCAGAAAGTCTTTGTGGTCTTGTAATGACATGTTCTTCTGTTTCACAGCAACAGATGCAGGCTCAGCACCTACCACATGCCCATGCCCCTCCCATCCCCATGGGACCACACCCAGCAGGTCTACAGCCCCCGGGGCTCCCTGTATCCAGTGCAGCTGGTATGGGACTCCTGGCGTTAGGGCCAGGGTACGCCCAACAGCATGTTAGCTCACTGAAAGATGACAAAGGTATGGTCTGTGTAGAATCAGTAGAAATGTCTTTTTTTATTCACGAGTGTATGGCTCTTGAAATATTTGAGAACAAATCGTGACTCTAAAATGGATATATAAATAAAGAAAACAGTAAGTTAGAATTTTGTATTTTAGTAACACATTCTTACTGTTGTACAGTTGCCAAAGTAAGATTAACACCTTGTACTTTTGACCAAGCCTGGACAGATGTTTAAATGGAATAATTTCAGATTTAGTCGTTGTTTTTAAAAATGAGTACTGTGCACATATACAAAGACCAGGACATGGAATTATAAATACAGAAAAAATAATAAAAACAGATAAAAGAATTATCAGTTAAATTATGTTAAACTGGAACAGTTAAATGTTTGTCTATGGTGTTTACATTTTGAATATTTGTGTAATAAAATGAAAATGAATTATAGAGAGATATTGTTACATTAAAAAAAAAGATATTTGACTTGCACGAGGTACTTTCTCCTTTTAATGCCAAGATATTTAACTTGCTCTTTGAAATACCGCCTGGCTTGCTAAATAGATTTTCAATTTTCTGGAGCCATACATTCATGTAACATT
Organism: Corbicula japonica; assembly: GCA_038501625.1. Taxonomy (NCBI): domain Eukaryota; kingdom Metazoa; phylum Mollusca; class Bivalvia; order Venerida; family Cyrenidae; genus Corbicula; species Corbicula japonica. Next base: position 3,151,202 of record JAZAYU010000040.1, read on the forward strand.
TTTAAGTTTTTTTTCCCCCGATTAGAATTTCAATTATTTTCTTTATACTTGTAAAATACCTAGTGCATGTACATATTGTGACATCTGTGAAACTTGTTTTTTTTTAAATGCAATTTTTCAAATATGGTTTCCAAACAATTGTGAAGACCTATTTATTTTTTCTACGGAGAAAATTGAAATTTCTGTGAGACTTATTATTTATGTATTTCTGCTTTATTCTCAAAATCCTTCCTGATCGGCAACATTTTCGTTATATATTGATTTAATTCTTTGATAACCTTGCTAACCTTGCTATAGCATGAAATCTGGTACTATACATTTTTGAGCATAAGACTTTGTATTTCACCAGCAGAGCTGCCATGTCTTTGTACCTTTAAACCTTTGTTTTGGTGTGTTTTTCACACATCTTGTCATATTTACATCATGCAATGTCTACCTGATAATAACCTTTCACAGAAACTTTGCTGAAACTCTTGTGAACAACAACACTGTATTAGCAAAAACATTAGGAAAAAAAAACAATGTGAAAATGGTCCATTTGGGTCATATTTCACATTACGTGCTGTCTGATATGGTAGCTTATTCTACTGATCAGGAGTTGTTTTTTAACGCATTACTATGTGTAAATGATTCCCATGTGTGACTAGTGTTAATCAAGACCAGCCTGCAGGTGGTCGCCATTTCAGTCAATCAGATGCTTGAGATTTGAGACTGGTTTTCATGCTCAGTTTTATAACCTTGGGACCTGGCCTAAGGTGAAGCCTGCAAAATCAGCCTCTGGAATAACACAAATGATACATTTCTTGTCTGCACATAGTTTATGAAATGTTATTAGAGGTCACTAATGGAACGACTATTTGTAGACAGTTTTAACTGGCTATGGACTGTTAATACAAACCTCTGTCTAGTTTGTACATTACATTTCACTGACTTACACTTCTGTTTGATCCTCTAGGTTCCCCAAATGGGTCCTCGGCTATGCGGAGATCCATGTATCCTTGGTCAGAAGTTAAGTACCTCAATAGTATGTTTAACTTTTCTAGAAAATAGTTTCGGGAGTTGGTTTCTCACCTACAATGAAAGTTGCTTTACAAGAACTGATTATCAATTATAACTGCTTTTACATGATCAAAGTTAAATCATTATTTTTGTCCGAGGTAAATTTCTTGGATTTAATGATTACACACTGATTTCATGAATTCAAATCATTTAAAAGATATCCTGATTTGATATGTATATGTATTTTTTTACATTCATTATCTATGAACCTAAATTCCAAAAAAGAAAACCACAAATGGATTATCTTTAAAATTTAATGGCTATAGTGTGTGAAATTTACTTAAGATTAAGCAATATGTGATCAAAGAATACAGATTTTTAAAAGAAATCGTTTCAAATTAAGATTTTTTTTTAAGTTGGCTATCAGCAAGACCGTTGTTTTTTTTTACCATAGATGCTATTTGATAGGACATTTTGTGAATAGTCAAGACTGTTTTCTACAGTTTCAGAGAAAATGAGTTAATGACTAAGAAAATTAACACTGCTTATTGGATTCAGAGGAATTGGTGCAAAACCAATCTATCTCATATAGCAGAATAACGGAGATAGATTAGTTTTGTGCTGAACCTTTGACATAATCTTTAACAAAAAACTTATTAAGAAATTATCCTGAATAATCGATGATCAGTACAACACTGCACTCAAAACTCTAACTGCGTAGCTACTACATACTTCAGTGGTGTTGGTTTTATTCATTAACACGTCTGGTTGCTATCATCTATTTAGCATGTCTTACTAACAAACCTTGAGTTACTAATTGTTTTCTAACACATGAAGATGTGAAATAAACAATAGCGGATCCTTACATTTGTATGTCTAGTTATTGTTGAAGGGAACCCATTTTGTTGTTAATTATGTTTTGTCATATGGCCAGAAATCACATTGTAGCTTTTGTAAGGTAGCTTAGCTCTTGCTTATTTTGGTGAGATCTAAATAATGTGTGTTTATTCGAGGTTTCTCAGTGTTTTAATTTTTTTAGTCAGCAACATCACAGCTGAACCCTTTCGACCATATCTACACATTTTATCGCGAGTTCAAAACAGTGTTAATTCAGATCAGGAAATGCTCTGTTTGCATTTTAGTCAGAAATATCTTAATAAATAAGAAATTAAACACTGCAGATTCTGATTAGATGGCACAGATGTACCAGCTGATCTGGATCTACACTGTTCATACATGCAATAAAATGCGTATATATGGAGGTTAAGGTTAACTAAAGTTGCATTTATGTCATGTGTAAGCCCATATCAGCCGTATGATCACTCATTATCTATTATTTTCGTAAGTCGAAAATTTGTATTTTAAAGCTTGAACATCATACTTTATAATAACCATCTTGTCGATTGCTATAAGCTTGAACCTAACTACTTTTTCAGGTGTAAAATTTCTTGTTCCAAAGTATCAGACTGAGCAAATTTTAGTAACAGTCACTATTAAGACTGAATTCCAGCAAAATATCTGTATGACTGAATAAGCTGTCGGAGATTCCGAGAATGCTGATTGTTAATTACACAAACAGTGGATTAGGTGTTTGTATTCAATTAGAAAGCAGGAATAATAACACTAATCTAAGAGCTTTTTATGGCATGTTTCTGACCAATGTGGACCCAGATGTGCATTATAGTATGCATCAGGTCCATTGAGCCACATTTTTTAAAATATAAACTCATGATCCAGGATAGCATGCCCAAACACTTCACACCAATTTAACCCTTTACTCCATAAATACAGGCTTTATCTCGTGTGCAACTAATGCAGATCAAGATCAGTTGGCACATCGATGCCGTTCGATCTGTATTTGCACTGTTTGCTTCTTGGTCAGAAATATCCGAATGAATAAAAAAAAGTGAACAGTGTATATGATGATCAGGCAACAGGGATGTGCTGGCTGATCTGGATCTATACTGGGTTCACCCATGGGATAACAGCCATATCTCATGGAGTAGAGGGTTGAAGAAAAGTCACTGAAGGACAGATTGATGAATAGGTTCAGCTGTAGCAAAACCCAGAGTAATCGTTAGTTAGGAGCAGTTTATTTATAATCCATTAAACCATTCATTATTGCAAAAACCTGAGTTTTTAGATTTACTTAAGTTGTATCTGTAAAGGTTAATTAATGACATCTTTATGTATTTTGTATTTGCAAATGAATAAAAAACAATGTATAATTTTGCAAACTAGTATGATTTAGATTTTTTATCAAAAGTTTTCTAGTGCATACGAATAACGTTATCCATTTTTCCTGTTGTATTCAAGTTGACATTAAAGTTCTGAATGTGTGAAGTGTACTTGAATTTTGAAATGAAATGAACCACCATAAATTAAACAGTATCAACATTGTGTTTTTTTTCCAATTTCAGGTGACGACAAGCATGTGAGTAAACATACAGTTTTTATCTGGTTTCTAAACTTTTCACTCTGTGGGATACATATTTGTATTCAATCTATGAGCAGAGTAGAACCAGATCAGCCTGCACATCATTACAGTCTGATCAGGATCAGGTTGCTTTTATTAGATTTATCAGATCATTTATGACAAAGATGTGAACAGAGCAGATCCTGATCTGACGAAACTGATATGCACGCTAATCTGGAACTAAACTGGTGGCTCATGGGATATAAGCAATAACCCATCAATTAGTAGTTAATCGGTTATTTTAAGATTTGTCTAGGGGTTTTAAGACTGGTTCAGTGTCCAGCGGAATATAACACCAGTATGCTATCCTGAAAATTAGTGAAGAGGAGTAGCATATTCAGCACAGTAATTTAATACAGTACCAGTACAGTCAGCTTAACTGAGTACTACATAAAGCATAGTGATTATGTGGTTTACCATAATATCCAGTAAAGTGTGTTTGTATGAAAAACCAGCAAATTCATATTTTAAGGTTCACCTATACTTGGAATAGCGATGAAAGTATAATGTACCAAAATGCACAGCCATTTTACAAGTCCAGCATGTAATTTTTTCTCTATCTGTCGTAATATCGTTAGTGTGAATTAGCAATTAACTGTATAGATTAAAGTTGATACATATGTGCATCAGAGTTCTTTGGAGTACCACGTCTACAACAGTGATAAAATTTGCAGGAGGCACCAACTTTCTTACTTACCCAATTTTCTAGATTACTTTCAATTTTTTTCTGGGTCATAATTTCATGGAAAAACAAATCCCAGCAATATCATGTTTTTTCTGTACAGGCCAAGCATGATATGTAATTTTGTGCTCCAGGATATGCACCTATTACATAGAAATTGCTGTAATTGTATGCTATTAACATCCTACTGAGAATGATCTGTGTAAAGCTGTGGGGCTGAACTGGGTCTATACTGGTAGTAATTGTAAGCACAGCAAGTTCTAGGTTTTATAAAATAAGGCTGTGCCTCAGGACCATAAACCAATCCTGAAGCTGCCTTTCTGCAGGTTTACCACACTACTTGAAAGTTTTTCTAATCTTTTTCGAGCTTCTAAAAATTTTCTAGGTTTTACCTGTATTCCATGAGATGTTTGCCTTAACCGGGCTTTACCCCGTCGGATATGATTTTTATCCTATGGGCAAACAGAGTAGAACCAGATCAGCAGGCACATCAGCACAGTTCGCTTTTGATTCATAAGGTTATTTCTGAACGAAATGACTAGTTTAGATCCAGATCAGGTGACTGATGTGCCATTTGATCTGGATCTACACTGTCGGCACACAGCTTAAAACCTATATATATGTAGTAAAGGATTAATCAAATTTTAAGTTAAGCATATATTATGAAGATTGAGATTGTAGAAAAGCCAGACAATTGAGAGTTTATTTTTCCACATCACAGGAGAGTTTTGATATATTTTACAACACTTGAAGCTGGTAAATCATTGAAGCTCAGGGATGTGTTACTTGTTGGTTGTATGTAAAAACGAGAGTTATGGATATGAATAATGTATGAAAGTAGATCATTTAGATTCTACAGCTTCTGAACATGAATGGAACCCCAAAAACAGTAACAAATGCAAAAAGGTAAGAGGGAATTCAGAATTTAGAGGAGGGAACATACAGGATAGTTACAGTAATGCGATGAGTCAATGTAAATGTTGGATAAATCATAAAGTTGAGCAGATGACATTTGCAAGTGAGCTTCGCACCTAGCCTGGCCCCATGTGCTTTAGTGCATAGAATGTGCTTTTATAAAAGCCAGTTGTTGGTGTGTGGGTAAATTTCTGTGCAAAATGTTTCATTTCATTTAATAGAGATAAGCAATTACATTAATATTAATGCTGGTTTGAGCATGTACACATAAACAGCTTTAAAATTTCTATTCCAGATGTCATTTGAAATAACAGATTGCTACATATAAATAAAGTAAATAACTGACCTGCTGAAATCATGTAATGGACTTTCAGTATGTGCCACTCGTTTTTCTGTTCAAAAGTGTTTTTGAAAAGTTTTATTTATTGAAATGTGAATATGGAATTGAAATTAAAGTTAATTTGTAGGATGAAAATTTATATACAAAAAAAACCTAAAAAAGTCTGAAATATTCAAGAGGCATTTAAAAGGTGAATGTAAAACTGTACTAAGTCATATTGAAATTACAAAGTTGATAGTAATGCTTTGCATTAACCCTTTCCTCCAAATATACGCATTTTTACGCATGTGTGACCAGTGTAGATCCAGATCAGCCGGCATATCCATTCCGTCTGATCAGGATCTGCACTGGTCACATTTTGGTCAGAAATAACCTAATAAATCAAATAGTGAACAGTTTAGATCCTGATCAGACGGCATAGATGTGCCGGCTGATCTGGATCTAAACTGTTAGTACACGCAATAAAGGTTTATCTATGAAGGAAAGGGTTAAACCTTCCGTTTTCTCCCGACACTGCTGAAATGAGTTCATCAGAATTAAAATAAGAGAAAGTAATGCAAGGAACAGGCAGGCATAAGATCTCTGCAGAACAAGTAGGCCTTTTATGTTTTGGTATGAATGAAAGTGGTCATTCTATCCGATAGCACTGCTTTTAATGAGAGAATATGCTATAGAACAAACGCTGGATTGTACACGCAGTTTCAGTACGAGAAAATATATGGAACCTTTTATACATATATACAGGTTATATAGCATCCATACATCCATATCTGATCTGGATCTCTGCTGTTTGCTTCTTCTGAAATAACATAATGAATCTAACAGCAAACAGTGTACATGTAGATCCTGATCAGATGACACAGATATGTCAGCTGGTCTGGATCTGCAATGTTTGCCCATGGAATAACAGCCATATCCCATGGAGTAAAGGGTTAAAGTATAGATGACAGTAGAGTAAACAATTATAAATTAATTTGATGCTGATTTTGAATAAGCATATTGGGTATTGAAGTCAGGCATCGAAAGTCACATCATTAATTTAGCTCAAGCTGTCTACAAATTAATCATGCATTGAAAAAAGCATGTGTCGTTAAAGCATTTGAAAGTTAAAAAAATATGACAGTCTTAGCGTGGTTAGATTGTTAACAGCATAAGTAGCGTTTCTTCACTTACGACTTAAAATTATTCCCAATATAGATCAATTCTCTCCAAATTACTGAAGTAATACAAGCTCTCGTTTTTTCTCTCTCTAATCTGTCGTAAGCCTCATCAGGGCGGATTTCATTGCGTTGTTTTGTTATTGGATTGGTCACGGTCAACTACTTTACAGTGGTATTAACCTCCAATAAACACTGAAGCAATATTTATTGCATTAAGTAAAGGGGATTATTTTTAATTCTAAAAAATGAGGGTGCAGGGAAAAGGAAAAGCAGCAGGTCTTAAGCTGCTTATTGGATTAAGTCATAATCTTCACTAGTCGGTTCTGATCCAACCTTTTGTCACTGGAACTAGAGTTTAATTGAGAAAAGCAGATTTTCAGTCAGTAGGAAAATAGGTTGCCATAAATGATAATAGAAAATCAGTGCAAGTTCAACGTTCTCATTTTAGATGTATATCTTGTTTTATATATGATGATGCAGCTGCTATTGACTCCACATGAATACTGCTTATAATTCTGTGGTAAGTGTAGATCCAGATAAGCCTGCAGATCTGTGCAGTCTGATCTGGATCTACTCTGTTTACTTCTTGGTCAGAAATAAACTAATGAATCTAAACCAAAGCAATTAGATCCAGATCAGACCGCACAGGTGTGCAGGCTTTTAGGGTCTACATCGGTTGCACGGGGATATAAGCCATATCATTGAAGTTTTTTTTATATAAACGATACATTTGGAATCTCTTTGATTTTTTTTCCATTTTTCATTAGTCTTGATTGATGAGTGATTGATCCGAGTCTAAGACTGATTAACTACATTTTAGTTGTACAGACAGAATCTTATTCTAGCATATACTTCATGGTCCAAAATGTCAATGTCCTAGCTGAACATGGTTTTATATTACACTCCAGCCCTGAACGTAATCACTGCTTGTTCAAATTCTTCAAATTTAAGCTTTAAAGCAAGCCTGTTAATGGACTTAAGCTGGATTGCCGACTTGTGTTTTCAAGTGGTCTGTAGCGTTTTATTGGAGCTGTGCATGTCAATTATGGAAATGCGTTCTCACACTTGGGTATCTGCAGTCTTCTCTCCCTTTTTAATCATAATGAAGCTTGTCATAAAGTCTTCTCGTTGACAGATTTTCAAAAAAGGACACTTATGGTATACTTGACGCTGTGGAAATTGATCAGAAATCGAGCAAACAAGACGCCTGAATGGCATGTTTAGACATGGGGGAAAGATTGTTTACACTTGGTTGAATTTATGAATGTGTGAATTTATGCCAGGTGCTATTAGTTTGTTTAAAATGCGGGTATCAAATTCTTCTTAAAGCTACACACATAGTTTGTCGGATGTTTGCTTTACGATTTGAAAGCAATCAATAATTTTCTTGAAAGATGCCTCTAATAATAGGCTTTGAACGTTGGTCTGAGACGAGCTGTATTTGCGTTCTTTGACTGAATAGTTTAGAATTTCACTCGAGATACGGAGGGCCAATGCAGAAAATATTTCACCTTAATGTTATTTCAGTGACAAAATAGATAACGTTATCAATAAAATGATTCAACGGTATGATATTTTATAAGAGCTTAATCAATGGCTGAATTGATTTGCATATTTTTTGCTCCTTGTTAAGTTTTCTCATGTGATCATTAAAGCGTGACATTCAGACCGTGATTATGCCAATATTGGCAATCTGTATTATTATCGTAGAAAACAAGGCTGTCATATAATCGCACTGACATTTATAGTACTGTAAGAAATTTGATGAGGCAATACAAAAAATTGATGAATGTTAAATGGAGAAAATTGTGATCCGGTGTTTATATACCTGTTAAAGGAAACAATTAAATTAAATCTGTGCTATTTTAGAAATTTTATATTAAAAGCAAAGAAAATTACTTAAGTTCAGAAGTTTTTTGTATGTTTAATTGTAACTTAATTCTTTTTTAGATATAATTTCATAGAAATGAAGATACTGATAGGTGGGACTTTTAGAATAATGCATTTAATATTGAGACGATTGTACTTTTCCCTAATGACCATTTGTCTTTAAACTTAAACCACCTCTTGTTCAAAGTTGACACAAATTAGAATGTGTGGCTGTCAACACGAGTGCAGTAAATGTATAATAAATCACGACTGCAGTCAAATGGAAATTACAGTTTTAATTACTGTTTCATGGTAAAGCGATCAATAGAAAAGATTACTTGTAAACAATTCAAAAGCGAAATGTCACATGTCATTTGTAACGATTAAATTGATAATCAGTGAAAAGGATCTGGTGAAACGTTGAACCAGTGTTGGGTTATTGTGTACGGCAGAGCAGTAGAGCGGTGTATGCAGTATATGTCATGGTCTATTGCACACAATTTCATGATCAATTCTTATTGCGGTGTGAAAAGTAAATATACTTAGATCTTGCTGTTGATTGTGAAATATTAACCCTGTTTAATCTAGGACTAAGTAAATATTTACATGTTGGTGCTATTTACTTTGTTTACATAATGCTGCCCTGGTTGGTTTACCCTCTTGAGCAATGAAAGAATTTCTCTTTTCAATATTGACTTTAGTCCTTTAAATTTGCCACAAATATACATTTACTGGCTCTTGATTTTTAATATCCGTTAAAGCCATAGCAAAGATTGCACTCTGGAGCAATATAGCCAATTCACTCTAACAGTCTGTTGTATTTGATTAAGTCATTATGACCAAAAATCTGATTGGCAAGCAGGCTGATCTGGATCTACACTGTTTGCCTATGCAATAAAAGTGTATCTTTGAATTAAAGAGTTAACACCTACATGAATAGTGTAGAAACATAATGGCCTAATCTCGAAGTCTTATTAGGGTCTACACTGTTCGCTATTCGGTTTATGATTTAGTTAATAAAAAGGACCCATCTGAATGATGAATTTAGATTAATAGATAGGCAAGTCGGCAGATAGAGGGTTAAAGCAAATACAAAGCGATAAAAAATGATTAAACAATGTTGAGGTTCTATTTTTCATAAGACTTAAAAAAAATTTGTCAGTGTTTCGCAGGTAGTCTGCAGTGTATATCCCTGGTGTTTGGATATCTGTAAAAGGATGGAAGTCGAGGTAGCGGGGGCCCCTGTTCTTGAAAAGGAAATTTTGTAAATACAAATTTAAATATGCCAATTTTCAGCCTGAAAAAAAAAACAAATGTAAAAAATCAATTTTGACCCGCTATGTCAGCAGTTTTCATGAAACAAAGAAGATACTAGAAATAAATTTACAAGAATTTGATTTTCTTAGAAACATACAAATGGAAATAATCAGTCATACAAATAAATTGCCTGCAAACATTTAATGCTTCGATGCCTAAATGATTGAGACTTCCTCAAATTAAGCTAGGCTTGGTGGGGTCTATTTGATTGGATTGTATTTGTTTTAATAATTAATTGGACTTGTTTACGTTGCCGGGAGCCAGCAGCACATATTAAACAGTGTGACCTAATCCGAAAACTTGTTACTTGTGAAGACTAAAACCAATGCCTTTAATGACCAGCAACTTGAGAGCAATTAAACACAGAACAGAATGTAATCTTTTTCATGTTTGCTCTATGCAAATATAGACTAATGTTTAGTTTGCCTAGTTCTATTTAGACAGGGAGTGTTCAAACAGCCGTTTGTTGACATGTCTCATAACAGATATTGCACATTGTGTTCCGGGGACAAGCTGCCTTCTAAAATGTAATGTAGAGCAAATCAAACAACTTTTCTGAGGCAAAACTGACAGCCAGTTACCATGAATCACAGAGTAAAAATAAACTATATGAGAGAACTTAAGAACACTTTATAGCTGTCACACACAACTCATCTGAGCTGAAGGCTTAATAGTTGGGTGTGGTGATGACATTATATCATAACCAGCAGAGCCATTCTATTTCTGCCATTGATTTGTGTTTTAACCCTGTTCTGCATAGACACAGATTTGATTGTGTGTGCAACTGTAGCTCACATCCCATGGGCCGCCAGTGTAGATCCAGATTAACCTGCACATCCATTCAGTGAGATCAGGATCTATATTTTGCTGTTAGATTCATTGGGGGGGGGGATGGTTTATATCTGACCTAGAATTGACTATTGTAGATCCAGATCAGTCTGCATGGATGTGCCAGCTGATCTGGTTCTACACTGATTTTTTTGTTGTTGTGACAGTTGGGAAACATTATGAGCAGCCCCACTTCCACGTTTTGTAGGATTTTTTTTATATGACAAGATTGATACCAGTTTCAGATTTCTTGACTCAGGCAGTTAATATACAGGGAATTATAGATTCATCTTCAATTAATGGCTCCACTTCATTAAAACTAGTCAAAGGTTTATTAGCTATAACTTAAAATATACATTACAAAATGGTCTATTAACCAGGGTATGTGTACTTATTTCAATTTAAGTCCCAGTAACTTATAATTTTTAGATTGATTTAAGATGAACGCCAAAAATTCCTTTTCAGCACCTTTCCAGCTAATTAAAAGTTTAAAAGTTGTAAAGTTTCATAAAATGCTGGGTAAATATAAGTTGCTAAATTTACCACATAAAATTGATTCTTATTTTATATACTATAAAGTCGTCATTATCTTTGATAAAATTGGTTGATAAAATATTGTAATATTACTGTGAATACAATTAGATGACGTATGAATTCATCATTTAACAATAAAATAAACAAACCATGTGACTGAACTTAATTTGCATAGTATGAAGAAGCTGGTCAGTGAGGGATTCCCGATGCATGTCTCATAAATTCCTCATCTTTGAGATACGCTACTGCTCTCGGAGTTTAATTGACCATTATATGGAGATGTGTTATAGGCAATTTTGCAAAGATTTTTTTTCCATTACAAATTCTTCTAAAAATTAGGATAACATTTACTTTTTACATAGAATTAAAACACCAAGATAACCAGTAAAATTTTGCATGTTCTGCAACATAAGTGGTGACAGTGGTTTCAATTATATATTCATATTTATTGAATTTCTCTGTTTAAAGTGCTGAAATGAAACATGCATACGAAAACATATTGATTACTGTTTATTTTAAAATTCATTAATCTATTTTATTCAAAGCAGCTTGCATAAAAAATACCGTAATTGGAAAAGCATGTCGTGGAAGGGTAGACAAATAATGGCAGTGTACGAAGCCACATATTAATGAATGGATTTACAGGGAATTATGTGTCTCCATACATGCTGACGAAATGAGTTTTCGAACAATTGATTACTTTATCAATAGACACTGCCATTGTAGAGACTTTTATGTACATAAAATAACTGGATTGTTTCCTTGATAAAAATGGCGTGTTTGCTTAGTAAAGATTCATACAAATAAAACGGAATTACACTACGTCTCCTTGTTTGAATACCGGACGCCAAGGCGAAAGATCAATATTAGAAATTTATATGAAATTTATTTGCATATCTGAAAGCTATATAATTATCTGTTTTTGTCATATAGAAGATAAAACAGTATAATGAATGGTTGTTTAAACATTACGTTGATCAATCTTTATTTGCTTTTCTTTTTTAATGTCATGATTTATGATCTGTATAGGATTTGTTTGCTGTACTGAAACATAGTGATAAAATCCTTGCAAAATTGATAAACTCTTGTTGCATTTAATAAACGTTCTGAGCTATTGATGATAAAACGACCCTGCTAGATTGTTTTAAGAATAAAGATAAGAAGTAAAAGGTTAACACTTTACTGCATATATACTGGTTATATCGCTTGTGCCAACACAGTAGATCCAGATCTGTTGGCTTATCTTTGCTGAGTGATCTGGATCTTCACTGGTCACTTGGTCAGAAATAACCTAATAAATCTAAAAGTGTAGATCCCAATAAGACAGCATGGATGTTGCAAGCTGATCTGGATCTACACTGTTCACCTGTGGAATGACAGCCATATCAAAAGAAACAATGGTTAAGAATAAATATAAGAGGTAAAATGTTAACAACTTCTTCCATATGTACACCTTTATGGCATGGGTGTGAACAATGTAGATCCAGTGCTGTAAGATAAGGATTTACACTTATCACTTTTCTTGATTCATTAGGTTATTTCAGATCAAAGAGTGAACAGTGCAGATCCTGATCAGACACACTGATGTGCCAGTTGATCTGGATCTACACTGTTTACCCATGTGATAGGCATATATATGGAGTAAAGGGTTAAATGAAAAAAATAACAACAACAAGGAATCTGGCAATGCAGTGGAGCGACGAACAGACATGGAAGGAGGCAGTATTTAGGAATAATCATTTCTTGAATATCCTGGCAATGCTGTTATTGAATAAACTGAACGCTTAGTCTGCTAAATTAATTTAATGGATTCAACTTACTTTTGATCTGCCAACTCATTCATAGTTTATCATAAGGGAATGTTTTACAGAAATTTATTAGCTGAAAAGTGAACGTGTAGATCCTCCTAATACTGTACACATGTTCAGGCTTATCCTGGTCTATATCAAGAGTCGTAATCAATAAAGTCACTTGCACAAAATATTTGGATATTTCATAGTTTGTGTTACATTGTAACAGCTTAACCCCTTCCTTTATAGACACTCCTTTATGGCCTGGGCGAACAGTGTAGATCCAGAACAGCTGGCACATCCATGCCGTCTGATCAGGATCTGCACTATTCGCCTTTTGAATTGTTTGGTTATTTCTTACCAAATTGCAACCAGTGCAGATCCTGATCAGATGCCATGGATGTGCCGGCTGATCTGGATCTACACTGGTCGCACATGGGTAAAAATGTGTATATATGTAGGAAAGAGTTAATATCCTTCATATATCAATGGTACTCTTACCATTTTTGCACTCAGGAGATGATAATTGTACAAGTTTTTTGCCAGTAAGAATAGTGACGGTCCAGATCAGCCAGAACATCCAGGCCATCTGATCAGGATTTGCTATGTTCACTTCTTGGTCAGAAATTCCCTTATGAATATAAAAGCAAACTGTGTAGATAGTGATTGCCCATTGGGTAACTGCCATATCCCCATAAAGTTAAGGGTTAAACAGAATAATGTTCAAAAAGAAACATTGATTTTGCCATTAAATGTGTACTCTTGATTTCATTGTATCAGAAAGTTTTGGTTATTTCTCTGTTAAATTTTGATTCTTTTTTCCTCAGTATAAAATCATGTGAATAATAAAAACATGGATCTTGAAAGGTTTTTGTCATAAACATAAATGTAATAAAGTACATTGGAACTTTGTTCTGATAAACTAGTGTATCTATTTTGATAACAAGTCTTCAGCCAAGATAGCATAAATTGAAATTTTACCTACAATATACAAACATTTGCATTCAAAAACTGATATCATGTTAAACTGTGCGGTGTGGTAAGCTTTGTTACCAAAAAAACATCGGCTGAATTAATTTTGCATTACAATACGAAAACCAGCCAAGCATTTCTAAATAAACACGTTAGTGATCAGACTATATTAGATGGTTTTAGCGGGTTCAGTTGTGAAATTTAAACAACCAGTGATGTCTTCTCATTCTGATCGTATATCAAACGGAATATTAATTGAAGGAAACATTTAACGGTAGAATGAACTCCCGATCAGATGTGGCGATAAACTTTTTGATAGTGCTGCATGAATAATCTGAGTGAACATTAAAATCACCGCAAATGTTCAAATGACAGCAGATCTGAACATGCATTAAATACCAGGTTTTTTGCATTTTAGGGTGACACTCCAACTGCTTAGTTCGTCGCAACTGAATATGTTATTTCTTTCAACTTAACTTCAGTCTTTCTAGTCTTTATAAAGCCTAGTTGTTGGCTCCATATCCAAGGAATTATTTTAATGTCTTCGGCTTCGGACATAATTATTGTTGGCATGTTTATTTGTTGCTAATTTTTGAAAGAAGCAGTAATTATCTACAATTTTCTTATAAAAAAAAAAGATTTTTAACCCATTTGGACACATATATATAATTAACCATTTTGCCCCCTCATCTTTGTGACATCATTTCAAAGAATGAAGTCCCTTTCTGAAGGCACATTATCGCTTGGGATTGCTCATTTTGTTTACAGACAAAAATTGTGGACCCAGATCTAATAAGGGTCTACTCTGGTTGCAAAATTGATGTGACATTAGTCATTCTTTTTAAGGTTTAAAGTCACTAAATTGGTTCATTTTGTAATATTTACTCAAGATATGGTTTGAAATACAACAACAAGTACTTGTCAACAAACCAAGTGACTGAGTTATGACATTATTTGAAATTGGGAAATTTATGAGCTTGGCTCTATCAACCTGAACTTAGGTCATTTTGAAGATACCTTAATATAGTGTGTTATTCAATAATTTATCCCCACTTACAACACTCAACATAATATTATAACAAGAATATAAAATATGTGTATGTTATACATTTGATGGAAATGGAGAAAGGTTGATTACTCGAACTTTATTACATTTTATTGGTAATAAAATTAATGCAGTTTTATTAGAGAGCTATCATTCACTTACATGCACTATAACCTAGGTGATTGTAATATTTGCATGCCGTAAAACCCAATCATTTCCTTCCCATCCTTTATTGACTTCCATATTTGGTTAAAAAGCCTTGTGGTGTTCCACACGTCCTTACAAAGCAGGTGTCCTTACAGATAATATGTGGAAATCTAAACATGCTTGGTAAACCATTGAATTCTGTATTCATCTTGGGTATTATCATGTCCAATATTTACACAGACACTTCTCACGATGGTTTCAAGATACAAGCAGGGACATTAAAGAGACCTTCGTCTCAACAAGAGCTAGGCTGATTGGTAATAGGTTGTATAATGTAAATATACTTGAAGTGTTTGATCAGAGAGTGTAAATGTGTATTAAAGTTCCAATAAAATACCAGTAAAGTTGACTCTGAGGTGGACAGATTTTGTCATCTTGTTTTGCTTCAGTCAAGTGGTTTGAACCTCTTGCAAAGATTTTGATGGTGTTTATTATGGAAGTTTTTTGTTTAGTTTTTTAAATTAACAGTTATCTCCGATTTGATTCTATTTAACTATTCTTGGTGAGAAATTGTAAATAACACACATTATTTTCAGTCTCAATACCAAACTGAGGAACTGCTTTAAAAAAGATTCCCTGTTCACCAATTTTGCAAACATTTCTAGGGCATGCCCTCTTACTCCCCTTCAGGAGTGAAATCTTGGATCTGCCCCTGGTGAACATTAAACATGGAAACAGGACTAAAGGTCCCAAGATCATAAAACTGAGATTGAAGACCAGTCTCAAATCTCAAGCATCTGATTGGCTGAAATGGCAACCAACCGATCAGATGCTTGAGATTTGAGGCTGGTCTCCTGATTTAGTTTTATGATCTTGGGCTCAGAACTGTCAGAAACTGATGCAGATGTGAAAGTAAACAAAGAAGAAAAAGATGATGAAAATGTTAACCTTACACACCCGACATTGTACTTTTCTCAGAGTTTGCTTTTCGCTACCTTGGAATTATTTTTGATGTATCCATAATTATTTTTGAAACTCTATCATAAGATTGCCAGTTGTGTTTTATCTGATGGCGATCTGTTATCAAATTCTTCTTTCATATGATTGCCAGTGAGTTGAAGCAGATCATTTAACTGGAAACCTCAGCTGTGTGCTGGTCTGTTTTCTTAATTAATGAGTTGTCTTGTGAAGCAAAATTAAGAGGGTGTGGTGGTATGTTTAAATGGGATTTAGGTACCGGTTTGTTTTGTTGTCCACATTTTAACCCTTTATTCCATGGGATATGGATGATAATCCATGGGTGAACAGTGTAGATCCAGATCAGCCAGGACCTATCTGTCATTAGATCATGATCTACTTTGTTGACTCTTTGTTTCATTAGATTATTTCTGACAGAGAAGCAGGGAGCACCAGTGATCTGGATTTACAATGTTGAAACATCAATAAAGTACTGATCTGTTACAGTTACAACATATTGAAATCATTATCTGTTGCAGTTGTATGTGCTCATTAAGTTTTATTGCGAAGACGCATGACACAGTGTAATGAGGTTTGCATTTGCATATTCCAGTTCTGGTGTGATAGTTTGGGGACTTGTGTTTCAGCATTATTGTTTGGTGAGTTATGTTTGATGGTGTCAGCATTGGTTTCAGTGTTAGGAGCTTCATTGCAGAGTGACGAGAAGGGTTACACTGGTCTCAATAAAAAGTGTGGAAGTTGTGTGGGGGTGGAATGTTGATCGTGTGACCCAGCTATTTAAGTGGAACAACAGCTGTTTGACCTGTTTTGAGCTTTCTGCTTTCATTTACTTCTGTTCTAATTTGAAAGATAAAGAAATGACTGAGTATTGTAGTGTTTTTGTTTCGTCCATGCCGTCTGATCAGGATCTACACTGCTTTTTGATTAATTACTAGGTTATTTCTGACAAGTGCAGATCTGGATCTATGCTTGTCACACATGCTTAAAATGCATATATATTTACAGAGTTAATGTTATCAGCATCGTAAAATAAAGACTTAAAATACATGTATTGAATGGTAATTGTTGAAAACGTTTTGTTGCATTTTGGAGTTTGGCTTACATGTATGAGATATTCAAGCCACTTGTATATCATTCAAACTGAAATGACTCCCAGGGTTTGCATATGGTAGGAATTGTAAATTAATATTTTCTGCATTTTCCCTTTTGAATATTTGTCTTGGCTTGAGTCATATTGGTATACAGTGTAGACCCAGCTCAGTCAGATCTTGATCTACACCTTTTGCTATTTAGTCAATAATTTCTCCATAACAACCCTATGAACAATAAATGGATTTGCCCAACTTCAAAAGATAGGCGATTCCATCATACAAATTCAGGGCTAATAAAGCTTAAACAATAATCCTGCTGGGTATGTTAACAAATTTACTTACACCACGTTGATTCATGTGTCTATAGTTAAGCATGTTGTATGCTGTTTCATTAATTTAATTGGTGATAATTAGAAAGCATCTGGTGATTAAAAGCTGATGCAAATGATGCCAGGAAAAGAAACAACATGTTTTTAATTACCTGTCTACACTAATTGTTAGTGCTTAAATACCTTATAAATGAAATACACTTGCGAGACATAAAACTCTGGTTAACATTGTTGCAAAGAATTTTATTTAATTTTTACTTTATTAAAGTGGTTGTTTCTATCTGGTTGTAATTAAACTAGAAATAATAACTTATCATTGCACTTGTAACATTTAAGTGAATAGATATGTTGATAAAATTAGTTTTCTTGTTTGATAAATTTAACCCTTTAAGACACTAAGCTTAGTTCTTGTTGCAAGTGTAGACCCAAATCAGCGTGTGCTTTCACACAGTTTGAAAAGAGTCAACAGTTGATCTCTGAAAATACCGCAAAAATAATGAATGGATCAGTTGATTTATGAACTCCATGTGTACAGGTTTTATCACATGTGGGAACAGCTTAGATCCAGATCAGGAGGCACATCTGTGCTGTCTGATCAGGATTAACACTGTTCATTTCATGGTCAGAAATAATGTAGTGAATCTAAAAGCAAACAGTGTAGATCCTGATCACTATGAATGGACTATACCAAATAAAAAGGAAGGTGAGGTTATTACAGAAAAAGTGTAAACCCTTTCCTTCCTATAAAAACCATTATGGCATGAGCAGACAGTGAAGATCCAGATCAGATGGCACATCCATGCCGTCTGATCTGGATCTAGACTGTTTGCTTTAATATTTGTTAGGTTATTTCTGACCAAGATGCAGATCCAGATCTAATGGCACAGACATGTCAGCTGATCTCTATCTACACTGGTCACACACACAGTAATATGGCATAGAGGGTTAATTCATGAGCTTCAAAAATCTCTAAATCTCATGCACTGTGTATCATGTGTACCATGCGTGCTGTAGCCATTGAGACTGAATTTCTGAGATTGTGAAGCCCTACATTGTCTGTTCATTTGGTTTCAATGGCTTCTTTAGAATCAGCTCTTTAAATGCTTAATATCTTCGCAGTTATATTTGAGAGATTAGTGTACTTGCATCTATTGCGTCTTCAGTCAGGAAATTTTCAATAAAATACAATGGACTTGTTGTTCTTTGAAACTGAGCAAATCCATTCATTGTTTATAGGGTTGTTATGAAGAAAAGTATAAACTTAAGATTTAATGGTGTAGATCAAGTTCGGACTGATCTGGATCTTCACTGGATGCAAACATGTAACCGGTTTATGCAAAATGTATAAACAGGCACATTTGCAAATTCAGGTCAGCATCTAAACTGCCATTAAGCTGCCACAAAACACTTGTGAGGAATGAATGGTCTGTCTAAAAGTGAAAGGAGAGGTGGGGCCAATACATTAAATGAGTGTTTAAAAAGTTCATTCAAGAATTACAACAAAGAGCATTATATCAAAATCACGTGCAGTGCTGTTTGTGCCTTTGCTATTGAGACTTTCTGCCTTTTGATTGAGTTTTATAATCCAGGCAGCAATACAAAGTCTGTTCACTTTGGTTCAGTGGTTTCTGTTGTGTATCTTCACTTGCTCTTAGATTCATGCCGAATACATCTTACAAGTCTATAGCGTTTAGTGTAACGATTTCCCTGCGAAACTCCTGCCAGCAATCGGTGATCTGGACTTTGCACCAAACTCTTCATCTTAACACTACAGTAGATAAATATTTACATATCTGCCAGTTACACACTGCTATCTTTTTCAAGTCTTACAGATAAACAAACACTCATTGACATGAATGCTTTCACATGTTTAAAACTGTCTGTAATTACTGAACCTGTTCCAATTCTGGCATCAACCGTTTTTGTGGAGATTTTTTTCCAGATGAGATTTCCCCCTTTTGAGTTTTTTGCTTTTTCTTTTGAAAATGAACTGGTATTGGATTACTTAAAGGTAGATAGTAAGTCTTTAATTGTTCTTTTTTGGCTTAAAAAGTTAAAAAATAAAACATTTAAATTTATGTTAAAAGCATTACTGCTGATATCACAATAAGGACCAACTAGTTTAGCAAGTTTTGGATTCCTGACACAGTTGTGCAACCAGGTTATTCGTGAAAAAATTAACTGCTACATAGCATGAGTAAAATCGCATGTGTAAAACTGAATAGGGATACTGAGGAAACCGCCACATTTCTGATGTTTCTATAGAAATCTTGTCAAATACCTTTGGAAAATAAAAAAATTGAATGGAAGCAGTTTGAGGTTTTGTGAGTGTGACTTGAGCTGGAGCATAAAGATCTGTAATTATATGTAGTTAAGTAAAGCATATTTTGTCTCTGACTTATTTTAAATGATTACTGGCCGAACATGATGAAAACGAATATCCAAATTTAACATCGGGTGTTTTACCTGGCTCTTATTTTCTTACCACATTTTTAGCCGGCCAATTTTCTTTGTTTCTTATGTTATGAATAATTTGTCCATCATTTGTTTCCAATTCCAGCATGAATTTTTTACCAAATTTATTTTACTGGTATAAGATTGACCTCCGTGTCTTCCTTTGAATACTGACTGGTGTGACATTACTAATTCGTGCTTGCCTTCTTCTGGAGCGCGGCTGGCAGAACGTTGCTTGGGGATTATATTGTACAGAAAATCAATACCACATTAGTTGCGATTTATGTTGAAAAGTTGGTCTGCTTGCTTGTCTGGCGAGATGCTATAATTACTTTCTCCGATAATAGCTCAGTAGTAGTGCAAGGGAGGTAATTCTGGTAGGTTACTTCTGAATTATGCATTGAATTAAGAATAATGAATGGATTAGAAAAATAACTCGATATTGATGTGAGAGCATTATTGAGGAAGTAGAATATGACAGTATTCTGGTGACTTTGTTCATGGAGTGTCAAGTGGAACACTGAAGTAATGTAAGACATTTAAGCAAAAGTAAGGGGGTACTCTTTAAATGAGTGGAAAGTTCACTTAACCCTTAAGTAGGCTATAGGTTTGATGAAGTAAGACTTTGGGTGGAGCCCTGAGATCTTAAGTTTTCATGAAGTCTGACTTAGGGTAGAGCCCTGAAATTAGTACAAAGGTTTGTTGGAAGATCTACTGGTTTGATGAAGATAAACTTGGGATAGAGGCGGTTGGAATCATACTTCTTCTAGAATTTTCTGAATTCACATTCTGATTTTAACTCTTTTCTCCATGGATATGCTTTTATCAGTTATCTCATCTGATCTGGATCTACACTGTTTGCTTCTTGATGTGAAATTATCTAATGAATCTTAAACAAGAAGTGTAGATCAGAATGCATGGATGTGCCAGCTTATCTGGATCTACATTATTTGCCCATGGGATTGATCATGTAGAGGAAAGGGTTAAAATAATCTATGTACCCTCCCACTCCCCCCCCCCCCCCCAAAAAAAAAAAAAAAAAAAAACCACCAAAAAACAACAAAAACAAGAAACAAACAATAATGGTAATGACCCCTGCAATTCTGATTGTTTAGAGCTATATAGTTGTTTATAACAATAACACAATAGCATACCAGTAAAGTCACCCTGTTTTGCAATGTTAACTTCTGGAGTCCACCAGTTTGAAATGATGGTTGTTTCTAAATAAAACCGAAAATGTCCCACTGTTTGGTGGCAAAATTTATAGGTTTTTAATTTGGCATGTCAAAAGGATCTCACATAGAGGGCTGTTGTCAAGCTGTTCGTAAAGAATTCACTTCAAGATGGTTGGAGGAGAAATCTGACTAATGACAAAAGATATAAACAGAATTTGTGGACAAATCAACCTTTGTACCTAGACAGGTCACAAGTCAGACATTGTTGATTGGGAAAACTAGATGGTAACAAAGAATACAAATTCTGTAATGACATGGTGAACAATGGAATAGCCAGGTTCTGTCAATCCCTTAAATTTGGGTTAAAAATTCATTTTTAGCTCGACTATTCGAAGAATAGGGGAGCTATCCTACTCACCCCGGTGTCGGCGTCGGCGGCTCCGTCCGTTAAACAAAATATGCACTTTGGTCCATAACTTAAAAACTACTTATGATATCAACTTCAAACTTGAAATATATATTCACCATCAAATTCTACATCATTACCAACAAGACCCATAACTCTGCTACAAATATTTTTTAATATGCCCCTTTTTCACTTAAATTTTGCGTTAAGGAAAATATGCACTTTGGTCCATAACTTATAAACTACTGGAGATATCAACTTGAAATTTGGAATATATATTCACCATCAAATTCTACATCATTACCAACAAGACCCATAACTCTGCTGTCAATATATTTCAAGTTATGCCCCTTTTTTCTTATATTTTGTGTTAAGCAAAATATGCATTTTGCCCATAACTTCAAAACTACTTGAGATATTGCCTTGAAACTTGAAATATATTTTCACCATCAAAATCTACATCATAACCAACAAGACCCATAACCCTGCTTTCAATATTTTTCAAATTATGCCCCTTTTCCACTTACATTTTGTGTTAAGCAAAATATACACTTGGCCCTTAACTTCATTATTAATGGAGGGATTTCAAAATAACTTGGCACAAATGTTCACCATGACAAGGCGGTGTGTCGCGTACAATACCTATGCCTGTAGGTCGAAGGTCAAGGTCACTGTTACAAAAAATAGAATTTTCTTGTCCGGGCTGTAACTTTGTTATGAATGGAGGGATTTCAATATAACTTGACACAAATGTTCACAATGACAAGGCTGTGTGTCCGCACAATACCCATGGCTGTAGATCCAAGGTCAAGGTGACTGTTACTAAAAATAGAATTTTCTTGTCCAGGCTGTAACTTTGTTTTGAATGGAGGGATTTCGAAATAACTTGACACAAATGTTCACTATGACAGGGTGGTGTGTCGCGTACCATGCCCATGCCTGTAGGTCAAAGGTCAAGGTCAATCTTACAAAAAATAGAATTCTCTTGTCCGTGCTGTTACTTTGTTATGAATGGAGGGATTTCAAAATAACTTTGCACAAACGTTCACTATGACAAGGCAGTGTGTCCACACAATACCCAAGCCTGATGGTCCAGGTCACTGTTACTTAAAACAGAATTTTCTTGTCCGGGATGTAACTTCATTATAAATGGACGGATTTCAAAATAACTTGGCACAATTGTTCACAATGACAGGGTGTTGTATCCCATACCATGACCATGCCTGTAGGTCAAGGTCACTGTTACTAAAAATAGAATTCTCTTGTCCGGGCTGTAACTTCGTTAGGAATAGAGTGATTTCAAAATAACTTGACACAAATGGTCATCATGACAAGTTGGTGTGTCCTGTACCATGCCCATGCCTGTAGGTCCAAGGTCACTGCTACTAAAATAGAATTTTCTTGTCAGGGTTTTAAATACATTAGGAATATAGTAACTTGCCAGAAATGTTCACCATGACAAGCTGGTGAGTCGTGTACCATTTCCATGCCTTTAGGTCAGTTCTTTTCTGTAACATTACTGAAGTGATTGATAATTGACTAAAAGTAAATATCTCTAATAAAAAAATTTCTAACAAGTTTTCTAACAACTTCAGAAATATTTCATAGTTATTCCCCTTTTCAGTTTAATATTTATGGTACATTAAGAAATTATTTCTGTTATTTGAAATGAATTTTTCCCTTACCATTCACTTGTTAATATTTGTTAATATTTTTACTGATTGCACATGAATGTATGGCCATAGTTGTTACTGTTTTAATCTTCAAATTGCATTTGTTTCAAATGATTCGAATAGTCGAGCATGCTGTCTCCTCTGACAGCTCTTGTGATGTCTGTCCTTGGCTCTTTCTTGCTTGTACATCCATGCATTCTTAACCAGATAGTGTAACCTTTTATTCCACAGATGTGCCGGCTGATCAGGATCTACACTGTTAATCCACGAAATAATGTTGTGTCTATGGAGGAAAGAGTTAACACCAACTATTACCCTAAAATTATTATATATTTTCAGAGATCGTCTGCATCACCGGCAGAACGTGACAAGTATCGACCCCGGAGCCATACTCCCCCAGAAGTAGCTGAACCAGCCAAAAAACGACGTAATGAAGAAAAGAGTGCAGTTCGTGATCTACATTCGGTAATTCATTGTTTTTAAATGTACAGATGTTTGTATTTTGTATTTTCTGCCTTGCCACCAACATCTATTACTAGACCAAAAACTTATATGTATTAGCTTTGATATTTGTCAAAATTTATGTTTATGATATATGTTTAAGGCATAGAAATGCTTGTAAAATGTGGGATCTATTGTAGAATATATTATTATACTGCTTAGAAATTTCTTTGAATTTGATTGTATAATTTGCCGCAAAGATAAATGCATATCTGTATTTACAGATTGGCCCTAAATAAGAGTGCACTTGCCTAATATTCCCTTTATGGCCTCCTTTCTGTTGTTTGCCACTTTTTGAATTTCAATAAGAATGTTAAGAATTAAATATATTGTTAAAATAGTTTTTAAAGGTGAAAAAAAATTATTCTAATTTGCTAAAATTTATCATGACTGATTTTGTAAAAAATTTTAGAACACTGGCCATGATGTATGTGAATAATTGATAACAATTGTTGTGTTATGTATTAGAGACTTCAGCAATAGTTTGTACAGCTTTTTGAAGTGCAACATTTTATGCCGGCTGTGTTGTTAATTATATGCATCAATAAAGGCATAACAAGGTATTAGTAATGAGCACGGATAAAATTCATGATCAAGCGAATTGATTTGTGTTTCATTGCAACTTTTTCCATTTAATGGCACCATATTCCCTGCACACAAATAATCCTGATCTCTGATTGTCCTTTGTTACACTGCCATATTAATGACCAGTATCCAATTTTCTGATGCCTTCATATTCCACAATCTAATTTTGTTTTCAATTATTGTCACTTGGTGAGAGTGGTCCAGCCCTTTCTCGGCTGCTGTTTTGTAATGAACTCAGCCTTCTGTGAATTTGGCTGATTCCATTAGTGGCTTTTAGGGGTGTTTTGCTAAAAATTGAATAGTGTGATCTGATTAGCAGGTTGATCTGGATCAGTTCTTTGTTTTCAGTGTTTCTCTGGGCATGTAGGGAAACATTGTCATTTAACAAGGTTTATTTATTAGCAAACATATTTTAGGGATAGAATGATGCTTTAAGAATGATTCATCATTTGGATTTAGATTTTTTTACTTAACAAAAGTTCTTGATCACAGTCATGTTGTATGTATTCCTATTTCTGCATATCCTTGTAAAGGCAACTAATTATTACTGTAAGCATCTGCTGAACCAGGTGTCAATAACTGATTCAAACTAGTGATGAGAATCGGATGGCTGAAGTGGAATCGATTAGTCGGTCCGATTCTGATACCTGTCCGATCCGATTAATCGGAAAGAATCGGAATCAGACGTACTGTAGTGTATATTTTGTACCAAAAGCACATCTGTCTCAATCATATTATTATATGACTACTTTTATTATTTTATATTAATAACACAACTGCTTTTTGTACTGCATTGACATGTTCTGTTTTTTTTGTTCAGGCAATAAGAGCCTTCAAACTTTTTTTCAATTTCGAAGATGTGAACATGTCTGGGGGAGACATATAGTTTTTGCCCTGTCGGTCTGTCACACTTCGTTTCGGCTCAATAACTCGAGTACCCTTTGACCCAGAGCCTTCAAACTTCATAGGGTGATAGCCCTTATTGAGTAGATTGGCAATGTTGAGCCTCTCTTCATTTTTCAAATTTATTAAATTTCTAGCTGCAAGCAGCAAGCAGAATGTTTGGTAACTGGTCGTTTGTTCTACTTTCAGGACAGTGATGGAGAGAAGAGTGACACTGATCTCGTTGTTGATGTTGGAAAAGAGGGGGTAGGTGTTTTCCAACAGTCCTCTGTACTCTTCCCAGGTAGTAACACTGAGACTGTAGACCAGAGAATGGAAGCAAGTGTGAGATCTCAAGCTTCCCATTGGTCAATTCTGAGACAATTACAACAAATCAGATTGATGAGATCTGACACTGATTTCTATTCTCAGTTTTATAAATTTTCTGGTTGGTCACTTTGGAGAATAGTTGAAATTTTGTCTGAAAAGCGATGATTGATTTTGATTGGTCAATTAGTTTTGGGTGTATTTTAACATCAGTTTGCTATATAGTGATTGAATTGATATTTGATGGTATTTATTTGGGTATGGAAAACATTGGGGTTGTTTAAAGTTTTTGTAGCCCGAACAAGCTTACTTAAAATTACCCAAATTTTGACCTAAGAATCCTGTGTGGAAGAAAGTTTTCAGAACATTCGGGATATGCAAGTTTGAGCCCTATCAATGTTGGGTGAGATGCCTCCACAATAATCAGCATAAACACTTGGAGTACTGGTTTGACACCCAGGAAACAGTTATCAAACTTGTCAGCACCTGCAAATGATATCATAAAGCAGAGTTAAAAGTTGATTAGGTCTTAATTCTTTATCTTAAAGTACAGTAAAAGCCCACTATTAAGATCACTATTGGGACTGGTAAAGTGGCCTTAACCCATTCCTGGATAGATACGCATTTTTACGCATGTGCGACCAGTGTAGATCCAGATCAGCCGGCACATCCGTGCCGTCTGATCAGGATCTGCACTGGTCGCATTTTGGTCAGAAATAACCTAACGAATCAAAAAGCAAACAGTTTAGAGCCTGATCAGACGGCACGGATGTGCCGGCTGATCTGGATCTAAACTGTTCGCCCTAGCAATAAAGGTGTATCTGTACAGGAAAGGGTTAATAGGGGATGGTCTTTATATTGGGGTAGAAAATAGTGCACAACTTTAACATGGGACATTAAAATAGTATTTATATATTTTTGAGGTGGTCTTAATATGGGTTTCACTCTGATTGTCAAAAGAATGTTTAGTGCACACTGGCTTGACAGTCAATATTTTTTTGTGGATTTTGAAAAAACAGATAACTTCTACCAGTTAACCTTGTATTGTTAGAAATGGTGTGAAGTTTAGTTCAAGAGCTGATGGCAATATGTAAGTGGCCATTATAATTTACTAAGGCTGTCATTTGCTGAACCAATGTTAGACAGTTCTGTTAATCCAAAAGCACTTGCAAGCCTCCAGCGAACACTGTTAATAAATCATCGCCAAGTAAATGAGATGAATTATTCAAGAACTATGAATATAAGAATCATAGTTTATGGTGATGCCTGAAGAAAGCTGACAGTGCTTTGTTATAGTGATGTTTTCTATGGCTAGTTCATATGATATGACAGATTTTAATACATCTTTGAGGCACTTGCAGCAACTATGTTGTTTTGGGCCAGTATAGACCCAGATCAGCCCTCGTCTAACTGCATTCTGATCAACACTGGTCACTTATCATTTAAATTATTCCTTCAAAACACCTCTCTAAACAGTTTTAGACTTGTTCATGGAAAGGAAAGATCATTCAACATCTTATAATAGCAACACACTTGTTTATTTACAAATAACTAAAAATAATAATTCCCAAGTGCCAGAATCACACTGATTGTGATACTGTGTTTTCATCAAAGTATTTTGTAGTTAAATATATTTACTTGGACTCAGTAGCGTGAAAAACTTAATATTTCAGGAAAATCATTCACCGATGAATGGCGATTTATCTCCTCGTGACAAGATGAAAACATCTGTCTTAGAAAATCACAAGAAGGAGGATCGCGACAGAGATCGAGCTAGTCCCCGCAGCGACTCCTCCTCCGCGTCCAACAAACATAATAAAGAGGTGGGTTTAATTTTTTATATGAACTTTTGGTGTGAAATCTATTTCTAGAGCTGATTGTGGTATGAAGCACTAAGCACACCATTGTTACATTTGGGACCAGTGTAGATCCAGATCTGCATGCACATTTGTGCAGGTTGATGAGGGTTTACACTGTTCTCTTCATGTAACAGTTAATAAAACACACTTATATAAGTGGCCTTTACAGATATTCTAAGGAATTTATTTTGATAAAGATTAAATGAAAAATATTTTAACTCTTAACTCCATACATTTGGGTTTTATCGCATCTGGACAGTATAGATCCAGAACAGCTGGCACATCTACGGCTGATCAGGATCTACACTATTTGCTTTTGGTCAGAACAGTGTAGATCCTGTGAGAGCTGATCAGGATTAAATCTGTTTGCCCATGTGTTAACAGCTATTACCCATGGAGTTAAAGGTTACATTATGACAAAATATGATATAAGTAGCTTTTAACAGTTAACCTTGATTGTATTGTAGAGCGAGAAAGCTGCCACACCGGTACCAAAATCCAGCACGCCAACCAGTTCAGGAAGCACCACACCGGGTCCATCGGCCCCACTCAAACCTGGCGCTGTACTTAAACCACCACATATATGTACGTATTACCACGTCTATATATGTATTACCACATCTATATAAATATAATTTTACAACATATATGTATAACCACATCCTATGTATATACTGTCTGTCGTGTTGAGTGCATTTTAATGAATCTAGCAGGTTGATATGATCAGTAGATAGTTGATTCCTAAGGACATAAATTTCATCATATTCAGATGCTGCTTCTCTACAGTATTTTATGTTTTACCCTTTACTCCATATACAGGCATTTGATGCATGTGTGAACAGTGCGGATCTAGATCAGCTAGCACATCCATGCCTTCTGATCTAGGCATGGCTAACATAAACAAAGGGCCATAACACTAGTAGCCGTTCAGTCATAAATTATCTATTAAATCAAAAGCAAACAATGCAGATCGTGATCAGACGAGCTGATGTGCCAGCTGTTGGCGCATGGGATAACAACCATATCCTATGGAGTGAAGGATTAAGTTTCTCAGTGTGATATATGTGAACATTTAACCCACACAAACTAAGGTGCTTCCATGGTATCCAAAATGATGATTTTCTGTCCTTGCAGAGGAGAAAGCATTTTTTCCCAGAGATTATACAACAATGACAGTCCTTTAATAAGAAGTGATGTTAACCCATTCCTCCATATATACACATGTTTACGCATGTGCGACCAGTGTAGATCCAGATCAGGTGGCACATCCGTGCCGTCTGATCAGGATCTGCACTGGTCTCATTTTCGTCAGAAATAACCTAACAAATCATACAGCAAAAAGTGCAGATCCTGATCAGATGGCACGGATATGCCGGCTGATCTGGATCTAAACTGTACGCCCATGCAATAAAGTTGTCTCTATGGAGGAAAGGGTTAATGGATGAGCCTTGGCTGTATAAACTGTTATAGGCAAGATATGCCATAATCAGCTTATGCATTAAATGATGATAAAATTTTGAAAAAAACAACAACAACAAAACAACCCCAATAAAAATGAACATCAACAAAACAACAACCATTATTTGAATAACAAATCATTTAAAGTTAGACACTTATTTAACATTTCGTACAGGGTGATGCTGTACCATGAAGATACATAGTGCTTTTCCTAAACAAACATCAGAGTGTAGTAGTTTGTTCCTGGTGACTGTATACCACTCTTTGTTGATTTTAATCTTTAATTAAACTTTACTCATCACATGAAATAATATCTTTATCTTTTGTATAATTAAACAGATAAACACTTGATTACAATGATATTTCCAAGATTATATTGATTTACTATCTAGTTAATGATATTACAATCAACGTGTAACAACTGTTGACTAATGTCATGTCACATGTAGCACTTGAAACCGTATAGAACATCTGTCTACAAAACAAACAGAACTTTTAGCCGAAGGCCAGTAATTATCTCTAACCATTAGATACTGTCATGTGTGGACTGAATTGCCGTCAACTCCATGGGATACGGCTGTTATCCATGGGCGAATAATGTAAATCCAGATCTCTGCCGTCTGATCGGGATCTATGCTGTTTGTATTTGATAGATTGGTTATTTCTGACCATTCAGTGAACAGTTAATATCCTGGTCAGATTGCACAAATTTGCAGGCTGATCTGGATCTACACCGTTAGCACATGTGTTAAATTTATGGAGAAAACAGATAGGGTAGCCTCTTACTGAAATTCTTTTAGGACCTCTTAAGTGAAAATGGAAACCAAACCTAGAGCTGTCATTAGTCAATCAGTATGATTGAGAAGGAGAACTTCTGACCAGCTTGGCAATTAAGCTCATAATCAGTATACCGTGACTAGCTAATGATGTGCTGTTTTGGTCTCTTTTCAACCTTACCTTCAACCTTGGAGATTGAAGACTAGTCTCTGGACTCACATTTAGGATTTGGGCCCAGCTTTAGACAGAGGAACGGATGAATGGGACAAGACAAGACTAAAATTAATATGTCAACAAATTCTTTTCATTTCAGCTGCAAATTATCCATTTATGCCAGGCTCGAGCATGCCATCTGACCTGAGCCCAGCATACTCTGGTTCCCATAACAACATTTCACCCAACGCCCTCACCAGCTATCCCAGAGGTCCTGTGGTAAGTATATACACTTCTCTTATTTGATTCATTCACAAGTTAGCTCAGTGGACAATCATTGTAATTATGATCTATTCAAACTGCAGTAGAGTAAATTATATCCAAGGCTTTCCTCCATTTATACACCGTAAGGGCATGGGCAAACAGTGTAGATCCAGATCAGCTGGTACATCAGTGCCGGCTGATCAAGACCTGCACTCTTCGCTTTTTTTTTTAGATTATTTCGCTCGGTTGTCATGATCGTCCGACAGCTTGCAACTTTTTTTCAATATTAATTTTTAGGTAGCTCATCCCATCAAAATCATGTTAGTTTTTCACTATGATAACAATATATTTTATTCCTAAACAAAAATTTCCTCAAATAACTTTCTTAATTTTTTACCTACTGATATTAAATAAACACAAGGCAGCTCACTCGCCATTTTAAGCCGCAACGGAAGTAGGCGGAGCTAGTAGTAAAAGGCTATATACGGTATTAGTCCGTACTTTTTTACTACTACGCAAGACCTAGACACCCGCGAAAATTTTAATACATCACAACAATATGAGATTTAGATCTAGGTCTACTTTATATTCGACTTAATTCCTTTGCAACATGACCTGTAATTATGTATCATAGTGTATGCCTCATTCCACAACAGGTAACTAATTACATAAGAAAGATAAATAGGCCCGGGTGGGGTAACTGCCTCCCTCGATCTGGAAAACTCCATTTATTCTTGTTTTCATAAATAAACCTATATATGTTAATAGTCATTTTCTCTCTGTGAAAAATACACAATTATGGTACATTACCATTTATGTAGATCTTCTTCCATTTTCACAAATTTATTTTTCTGTCTACCTCTAATTGTTTTTTCTCAGCGGTCAAAACCGTAACCGTTTTTCAAACTTGGCGCCTGATTCTATGTACGTTATGCGCAGACTTATTTTTGTAAATAACGCGCGCGCATTCTTAACCGTAACCATTTTTGAATTTTCGCGGGTGTCTAGGTCTTGCGTAGTAGTAAAAAAGTACGGACTAATACCGTATATAGCCTTTTACTACTAGCTCCGCCTACTTCCGTTGCGGCTTAAAATGGCGAGTGAGCTGCCTTGTGTTTATTTAATATTAGTAGTTAAAAAATTAAGAAAGTTATTTGAGGAAATTTTTGTTTAGGAATAAAATATATTGTTATCATAGTGAAAAACTAACATGATTTTGATGGGATGAGCGACCTAAAAATTAATATTGAAAAAAAGTTGCAAGCTGTCGGACGATCATGACAACCGAGCGCCTATGACCAAAATGCATACACTCAAGATCCTGATCAGATAGCACATATTTGCCGGCTGATCTGGATCTATACTGTTTGCACATGTAATAAAAGGCATAAGTATGGAGGAAAGATTAAGAAGCAAGCTGTTTTCCAATCAACAGTCATTCAGCTTTAAAAAGGAGGAAGTGGATGTAAACAGCCATTTATTTATAGTTCACATCTAGGAAAACAAAATGTCAAGACCATTCTGAAGGTTTCCCTAAGGCTTACAGCTTATATACTTGTACTTTGTATTTTATATAGGAAAGACAGTATTCATCATTGCAAGTTAAGTTGCATAAGAAAGGTCAAGTATTTGTTGCCAAAATGATACATGTGAGTTCTAATGTCAGGCCTCAAGGTTGGGGAATTCGTTTTGCTAGAGTTTTGCTATCCTGTTAGTTCAAATTGAGTAGAATTTCCAAATCAACCAAAGGCAAGCTAGAGATGTGAGAAACTAAAACCTGGTTTGATTTTAACCATATCTTGGTCTGATATGGCTGTTATCCTATGGGTGAAATGTGTAGATCCAGATCAGCCAGTACATCTGTACCCTCTCATCAGGATCTACACTGTTTGCTTTTAGATTCAATCGGTTATTTCTGTTCAAGAAGTGACCACTATAGATCAAGCTGATCAGGGTCTACACTAGTTGCTGATCTGATAAAACCTGTAAGGTGAAAAGGGTTAAGTTCTAATATCAGTCTACTATGAGATGAGGGAAATGAAATTTTGTTCTATTTTTAGGACTTCCATCCTCATACACGACCGGCATTAAACGGAAACATTCCAGGAGGGAAACCGTAAGTATCTCCAGAGCTTCTTAAAGCATTCACCACAAACCTTCAAACTTTTTATATCTCCTTCATTGTTCTTTATGGGATGAAAAAGTGTTGTGCTGGGCAATTTATCATGATTTCTGATCTCTTAAAATGATTTTATAGAATCTGTTGATGAACTTCAGTGCCTCTTTAAAAAGCTTTTTGAAGTTGTTAGCAACAAAATTGAATCATTGGCTGGAAACTATAACAGAAGTTGTTGGAAAAAAAGTTATTAATGTATTTCAGAGCTTACTCATTCCATGTCAGCGCAGACGGGCAGATGCAGCCTGTACCGTTTCCACCAGACGCTCTGATTGGTCCTGGTATTCCACGGCATGCAAGGCAGATCAACACTCTGAACCATGGCGAGGTTGTGTGTGCGGTTACTATTAGCAACCCAACTAGGCATGTTTATACAGGAGGCAAGGTAGGTTTAGATAACTTGTTTTTTAGAAATCTTTTAAAATTGTCTATTTAGGAGTCTGGAGTTGGATATCCGTATTATTTACACTGAACTTTCCCTTACAGTTTGTTGTAAGGGCCATCTCTAAAACATATTTGTGTTCTCATTGATATTTATCATTTGTAATTTGGGCTTGGTCCTGCATGAAAACTTATGTAAGGCCCCTATAGAAAAATCATACTGCAAATGCACTAAGTCTTTGTGTTTTGAACTTTTTGTAGTTTTGGCAAAACAGATTTTCTTTGGTTCTCTAAGTTGTTGTTTATCGCTGCAATCTGTATTTAGTGAGGGGTGGTGGGGGGTCTTAAAAATTTGTGAATCAATATCCCCATTAAAACACAAAAAATAGCATTCCAAATATTAACCCTGTACTCGATATATATGTGCATGACCAGGGTATGATCACAGCAGATAAAATGTTAGAAGTGATTAGAAAAGCTTATTAAAAACACCAGGCCCCGCAATTATAAAACTTTTTTCATGCTCAACTCAATTCTGTGCTCAAACTTAAATGCCTAAGGTTATAAAACTGAGCATGGAAACCAGTCTCAAATCTCAAGCATCTGATTGGCTGAAATGGCCACCAGTCAATATGATTTTAAAAATATGCATTTAAAAAACACACTCCATGTTCTTTAATGTGTTTTCTGGAGCTGAGCAAGTACACTAAACCATCATACAACTAAGTAAATGCCTGTCTTGGGAATGTTTAAGTTTAATGTTAGATGTAGCATACCACGGAGACCTGTGTTCTCCATGTCATGTTTGTATTAATGTAAGGTAGGATTTAACTTACATGTCTGTTTTGGGGTTATCTTGGTGTAGAATTTAATTAAACTGACAAAAAATTGAGACTGTGTTAATTGTTTCAGGGTTGTGTTAAAGTGTGGGATATAAGCCAGCCTGGAAGCAAGAGTCCCATATCTCAATTAGATTGTCTCGTAAGTACATGTGATATTTTTTTATTTGTTGATCTTAGGATTAATTTATGTACGGTTTGCTGTCATAGTGGTTTGCTGTCATAGGGGTTTACTGTCTGAGTGGAGCACTAACTTGGAAGTATGTGAATCTTGGTCCCGAGGTATAAAACTGAGAAGGGAAACCAGTCTCAAATCTCATTTTTATAACCTTCAGCCCTTATTATGGCAATATGATTGCAATGTGTTTAGTCCAGATGAGCATATTGGTGGCATGCTTGCCAATCTACATTCTTAAAAAATATGCATTTAAAAACAAAGTCTTATTTTCAGCTAATACATTGTATAAAGATAATGTTCAGTGTGTATACAGATACCGAATGTTATTTATAAAAATATTATACAGTGTTCGTAAAGATGCTGAACAGTGTGTGTAAGATATTATATAGAGTGTGTATACTATAACATGTTTATAAAGATACTATACAGTATATCAAGGTACACTGTAGAGTGTGTATCAAGATATTTATCATTGTGTGTATAGATACTGCACAGATTTTATAGAGGTACTGTAAATTAAGACTGCTCTCTAAATTCATAAGACTGTTTGATATTTCAGCAAAGAGATAATTATATCCGGTCAATAAAGTTGTTACAAGATGGTCGTACCCTGGTTGTTGGTGGTGAAGCAAGCACACTCTCAATATGGGATCTAGCTGCAGTAAGAATTCATTTTTAGCTGTTTGACAATGCTAAGACAAGTGTCCAAGACTGAGGCTTGTAATCTATCCATTACATGACTTCTGTCAGTGTCTATATAAGGTTTTAGGAGATAAGGGGTCAGGACTTACTCAATGTACCATTAAAATAAGGAGATTTACCATTTTTGCACTAAGGTGACATTATGAAGTTACTGATTCTGAATGTGGTATTTATGTAATTCTAGAATAAAAAATTATTCCAATTTTACATAATTCACTGTTAGGAGATATTAAGGATATTTCCTGTAAACCTCTATTACACCATCATCACCTAAGGAAATAGTTAGATTTAATAGATACTGTCTGACTTTCTTCGAATTAAATTCTTAAAAAAAGACACTTTAACACCAAACTAAGCCTGAAACGGTTGAGGAAGTAATAGGTTGCTTTTTATACCAGCTAGAGGCAGGCCTGGTACACGTACTCGGTACATACCAGCTCCATCTATTGAACTCTTTTAGAGTTATAATTGATGTGTAGCAGACTGTTTCATTCAGCTTAAGGCAGGATATGCTTACATTTGTTGAACTTTATAAACTAGCTAATTTGTGTTACGGCCTAGATTCCGAGTTGTGCTTTTTTTGTTGTTAATGAAGGTGTCTTACTGAAATTTATACTGTTTAGCATTGAAACTTGGTACATGATTAGACTGCATGGATCTACAACCAATGCCAATTTGACTTCCAGTTCTGATGGGCTTTTAACCCTTAACTCCATGTGTACATGTTTTAACACAGTTGCAGCTAGTTTAGATCTAGATCAGCTGCTGGAACATCTATGCTGCCTGATCTGGATCTGCATCTTGGTCAGAAATAACCTAGTGAATACAAATGCGAACAATGTAGATCCTTATCAGGCAGCACAGATGTTCCAGCTGATTTGGATCTACACTGTTCTTTTAACCCTTTCCTGTATAGATACACCTTTATTGCTGGGGTGAACAGTTTAGATCCGAGCCGTCTGATCAGGATCTAAACTGTTTGCTTTTTGATTGATTAGGTTATTTCTGAACAAAATGCAACCTGATCAGACTGCACGGATGTGCCGGCTGAACTGGATCTACACTGGTCGCACATACGTAAAAATGCGTATTATCAAGGAAAGGGTTAAGCAATGAAGGTGTATCTATGGAGTTAGGGGTTAAGAGTTAATTTCATGTGTATTAATTTAAATCACTGGGAACTCAATTATTCTCTCAACTTCAATGAAGTGAGTTTAAGAAGTGTTCAGACTGAGTAGCCATTTTACCCTCAAGTTTTGATGAGGCATTTAGTTTGATTCATCAACATTACTATTGAAGATCTCTTTGAATGAAGTTGACATTTGCCAGCAACTTGTTTTTGTTCTTCCTTATATAGTTTCAATAATAAATGTTGATACAGTATTGGCTTACAGCTAAGGCTGTGCCTTTCAGTCAAATTACGAACTCTTTTTAGCCTTGTATCTCCAATGTCTTGTAGTCAAATTTCAATGCAAGCCAAAAAAGAAAAAAATTAAAATTGAAAACTTTTGATAATTAAAAGATAATTGCTATGAACTTCTTTCAGCCTACGCCAAGAATCAAGGCAGAGTTAACATCAAGTGCACCGGCATGTTACGCCCTAGCAATTAGTCCCGATTCCAAAGTGTGTTTCAGTTGTTGTAGTGATGGTAACATAGCGGTATGGGACTTACATAACCAAACACTAGTCAGACAGTTTCAAGGTCATACGGATGGCGCTAGTTGTATCGATATATCTCCAGATGGTACAAAGTTGTGGACAGGGGGACTTGACAATACTGTTAGGTCCTGGGATCTCAGAGAGGTAATATTGCTGTTAACAGTCAAACAGGTTTGATAATTGTACAGTAAACCACGAGGTTGAGACAACCTCTAGGACTAGACAAAAGTGATCTTAAAGCTAAGGTGGTTGTAATTCAAGGGAAGAAAATAATGCAGAACTGTTAAGAAGACCACATCTTCTTATCTGGTGGTCTTAATAAATTTTGGGTGGTCTTACTAAAGATTTTAATACTTACTTTTAGTGCATAACACAGCATTTTTCATGTGGGCTAGCATATTTGACCCAGATCAGCCATTGCTTCTGCTTGGTCAATGTTTACTATTTAATTTCTAACTTCATCATTGATTATTCTCATGCTGTTATGCAATAAGTAATGCTTATATCAAAATAATAAAAAATATTTCAACTCTAGGTCATCAATAAAGTGATATATATTTTTTAAATTTATTTTCAGGGTAGACAACTGCAGCAGCATGATTTTAGTTCACAAATTTTCTCCCTTGGTTACTGTCCTACGGGTGATTGGCTTGCTGTGGGGTAGGTGAAACTTTATTGTTGAGAGTATAGTGAAGAATTAATTGTGGTGTTGTTGTGTCATGTGTGGTTTGAAGAATATTTCCCAGAAAAAAACTCTTCAACAAAAATGGCTTCCGTAATGGATTACAGGCAATAAGGACTAAACATTTTCTTGGGTCTTTGGGTTGTTACTGTGTTTCAGACAAATCTTATTGTATAATAGACCTGATGTTCACCTGACAAGATCGTTCAAAGACTAAATTTTACAGAGAATTGCAAAATGGTGCATAACTGGAATATGCTGTCTCGCAATATATAAATATTTCTCTACTATTGAGGTGTATAAATGGCTTAAAGGTTATTTTTAGTAAAAGATCCTGCAAACTTTGCTACAGACTTGACAATTGAGAAATTGTACCTTTACTCTTCTGCAAGACAAGTTAATAATCATATTGTTCAGAGTTTTTCTCATTGGATAAAGTAGGTGTAAAAATTGAAGCTGCTTTATAATGAAGATTTATTGTATATCCTGGAGAAAGAATTTTTCATGCTGATCAGGAAGGCTTGATTTAAGACTTCCTAGAAATGATTGAAATTAATGGCTGTCTAGCAATATTTCATAGGATGCATGTCCTGTTAATGATTTTATGAGTTATTTCAGATAATTGAGGTTTTAATATGCTCATACTTATTGATGTTTTTACCTGCATGTAATAGGATAGATGCACATTTTCAAGTTTTTGCCTGAATGTCATAGGGCACATGTACTTTATTATTTTTCTGCCAGTATGTCATATGATAATGTAGTAATTGATTTTTATAAGTTTATCATAGGATAGATGCATGATTGATGTTTTTACCTGTATGTCATAGGATGTATGTACTAATGGATGTTTTTACCTGTGTCATAGGATGGAGAGTAGTAACGTGGAGGTGCTGCATCATACAAAGCCAGACAAATATCAACTCCATCTACATGAGAGCTGTGTGCTATCACTCAAGTTCGCATACTGTGGGAAATGGTTTGTCAGTACGGGTAAAGACAACTTACTTAATGCTTGGAGAACACCCTATGGTGCCAGCATTTTCCAGGTACCTGTACATATTAAATACAAACTCCGTATCATTAAATAATCTTTGCAAATAATAAATAAAGAACTGTTGTCCTGGGGGAAACATTGTTCTAGCATTCGACCGGGTATCAGACATGGGGGAAACTTTGTTCTAGCATTCGACCGGGTATCAGATATGTCACAGATTAGAATTGGGGGAGATAATTCTCTTTTCACAAAGCCATATAGGTGGCACTGCCAGAAACCTGGCTTTGATTGCGATAAATATATATGTTATTCCAAACAATTTGTTTGTTGATATGCTGATGAGGGTATTTTATTGGTTTTTACGAGGAAAGAAAACTGTTTTTAGCTCGACTATTCGAAGAATAGGGGAGCTATCCTACTCGCCCCGGTGTCGGCGTCGGCGTCCGTTAAACAAAATATGCACTTTGGTCCATAACTTGAAAACTACTTATGATATCAACTTGAAACTTGGAATATATATTCACCATCAAATTCTACATCATTACCAACAAGACCCATAACTCTGCTACAAATATTTTTCAAGTTATGCCCCTTTTTCACTTAAATTTTGCGTTAAGGAAAATATGCACTTTGGTCCATAACTTATAAACTACTTGAGATATCAACTTGAAATTTGGAATATATATTCACCATCAAATTCTACATCATTACCAACAAGACCCATAACTCTGCTGTCAATATATTTCAAGTTATGCCCCTTTTTTCTTATATTTTGTGTTAAGCAAAATATGCATTTTGCCCATAACTTTAAAACTACTTGAGATATTGCCTTGAAACTTGAAATATATTTTCACCACCAAAATCTACATCATAACCAACAACACCCATAACCCTGCTTCCAATATTTTTCAAATTATGCCCCTTTTTCACTTACATTTAGTGTTAAGCAAAATATACACTTGGCCCTTAACTTCGTTTTGAATGGAGGGATTTCAAAATAACTTGGCACAAATGTTCACCATGACAATGCGGTGTGTCGCGTTCAATACCCATGCCTGTAGGTCCAAGGTCAAGGTCACTGTTACTAAAAATAGAATTTTCTTGCAAAATCTTGTCCGCTCTAACTTAGTTATTTCTTATTGGATTTTTAAATAACTTGGTATAATTGTTCACCATATCAAGATGGTGTGACAAGTACAAGCCCATGCCTGTAAGTCGAAGGTCAAGGTCACTGTTACTAAAAATAGAATTTTCTTGTCCAGGCTGTTACTTTGTTATGAATGGAGGGATTTCAAAATAACTTGCCACAAATGTTCACCATGACAAGGCGGTGTGTCCACACAATACCCATGCCTGTAGATCCAAGGTCAAGGTCACTGTTACTAAAAATAGCATTTTCTTGTCCAGGCTGTAACTTTGTTATAAATGGAGGGTTTTCAAAATAACTTGGCACAAATGTTCACCATGACAAGGCGGTGTGTTGCGTACATTACCCATGCCTGTAAGTCCAAGGTCAAGGTCACAGTTACTTAAATTGAATTTACTTGTTCAGGCTATAACTCTTTTATGAATGAAGGAATTTCAAAATAACTTGGCACAAATGTTCGCTATGACATTGCATTGCATTACCACCAACTTCTTCGCAGACATTTCCGTAATGTGAAGACAACAGTGCCACAAATACAAATAATTTACTTATCTTCAAGTTTATGCATATTCTTATAATTCCTCCAACATCACTGTCGTTGAAATGCTATTATTCCCATCATTTCACTTGAGTGTCTGAAAATGATGCATAGCAGGGGCATCTGTGTCCTATGGACACATTTCTAGTTTCACTTATATTTTCACTTAAGTGCACCTCATCGATAACTTTGCACAAAATACTTAAGGTATCAACTTCAAACTTCCATTATATTTTCATTTCAGTTCTTTTCTTTAACATTACTGAAGTGATTGATATTTGACTAAAAGTAAATGTCTCTCATAAAAAATTACTAACATGTTTTCTAACAAATTCAGAAATATTTCATAGTTATTCCCCTATTCAGTTTAATATTTATGGTACATTAAGGAATTATTTCTGTTATTTGAAATGAATTTCTCCCTTACCATTCACTTGTTAATATTTTTCCTGATTTCACACCAATATATGGCCATAGTTGTTATTGTTTTAATC
This sequence comes from Corbicula japonica, assembly GCA_038501625.1. Taxonomy (NCBI): domain Eukaryota; kingdom Metazoa; phylum Mollusca; class Bivalvia; order Venerida; family Cyrenidae; genus Corbicula; species Corbicula japonica. The sequence continues at coordinate 3,190,982 of JAZAYU010000040.1, forward strand.
TTCAAATTGCATTTGTTTCAAATGATTCGAATAGTCGAGCATGCTGTCTCCTCTGACAGCTCTTGTTTCTTAGGTAATAGAAAGATCAGTTGACAGATTTCTCTTCACCATTTGTAATAGATTGTGATATCTTCATGAAATAACATTTTAAAAATTCAAATAAGAGCACAACGAAATTTATTTGTAAAGCCTGAAGAGCATTGGTACAGTCTGAAATTGGGTCAGTTTAAGTTTAAACTTACTTATTTTGCATTGATTGTGAAACAATTTTTTTCCAACTTAAATAAATCGTGCTTGTAACTTTTTCCTGGTATGAAACCAGTACTTACGTTGATTGAGGAAACAGAAGAATCTCATCAGTGGTAAGTTGCACCTGCAGTCTCCAGATCTGGAGTCCCATGCTCTTCCCCTAGACCACTGTTTCATAACAATGGGGTTGGAAATGGGTCTGGTTGGTTGGTTTGCTGTTAAAGCTACTAAATCTACAAAACACATTAGTATACTGTTGATAGACTAGCTGATTTTTGTATTCCACATAAAGATTGTTTTCTTGCTTTCAGTCAAAGGAATCCTCATCAGTGTTAAGCTGTGACATTTCTGCAGATGATAAATACATTGTGACTGGTTCTGGCGATAAGAAAGCCACACTCTATGAAGTTATATTCTGAGAACACAACATAGGAGGAATATATGTGGGTAACCTATTGACACGGTGGAGCACATGTGGAGTACACATTTCCTGGACCGAGTTAATGTGGATAATACTTTCAATGTGAATTACACATTTCCTGCATGGAGTACACACGGATTACACATTTACTGTCGGGATATAAACATGGATAACATTTCTTGCAATGGATTAGACTTTTATTTCCATGATGGAATTGTGTAGAATACATATTTAACTAAGGAATATAATTGACTTGACAAGTGAGTCATCTTCATTTAAAAAAAACTTGCCATCTGCCAAAATAAATTCATTGTGGCAGTCTGCTAAAATATCAAAAACGATGTTTACATGAATATGCATTTTGAAAATAACAAGCAATACAGTTTTTGGCTGCAGATTTTACTATTGCATCATTTGTCTGTCAAGCAGCTTTCCATCTGCCAAACATACAAGGGAATCAAATTTGTGGGTCATACACAATCTCAAAATATGAGGAAACACTGATGAAAAACAACTGTTTTGAACATTCAGATTGAAATATCTTCTGCACCTTATTATCTGCTTTAAATCAATTGTGTTGATAAAGAAACCTTTACAAACTACAGTGTAATACCATCTTGTCAAAAAGTTGTGTTGATAAACCCGAGTTAATTGAAATGATGTGATGATGTTGTTGGTTACAAGTGGTTATCTCCCTTTGACTTTGTACAGATATTTTGAACATGTGCACACCAACTTTTGTGGAGGTGTAAATAGAAATGTACAGCTTGAATGGATGTGTTAGCCGCCTAGATAGGCGGGTCTAATCAGTACATTGCATTTCCAGAGAATATAACAATATTTTTCTGCAAAGGAAAATTATTATTTGACAGTAATTATCAGTGATTTAGACTTTAATGTGTGTTCATTTCTGAGAAATATCAAGTGCTGTAATTTATCATTGATTGAAAGTGATTTTGCATCAGTCTTACCAAAATTGGCTGTATAAAATGGACTTTTGTTCAAAGTGTAGTGTATCGTAATGTTAAACATTACATACATTGGAACATGGTGATTATGAAGACACTTGTGTTTTTTTCTATCTTTGTTGTTGTGAGGTCCCGTAAAAATAGTGATGTGAACTGTAGACAGTAGGCATTCTATTTGTTGACTACTATACATGGCTAGTATAGTAAATTGGGTAGTCAGGGTGTTACTGTTATACCTATCCAATGAAATAATGAACTCCAAACATCTAGGAAACAAGATCACTTGCTCTGTGCCAAGATGAAAAATCTGTATGATGTTTGGCGTATGAAGAAAGTTGCATTGAAATCAAACCTCTCAACTCCATATATATAACTATCTGACAATACCAAATGTTATCAAAAAAAAAAAAAGGCTTTTTCAGAATTTAACTCTTTCCTCCATAAATACACATTTTTACACATGTGCGACCAGTGCAGATCCAGATCAGACGGCACGGATATAAATAAGCTAACTTATAATTAGGTAAAGTTTCTTGGCAAAAATGCTGATACTATGAAGTTTTTATGTATATTTAAGAGCAGATAAACCAAAAGATTCCATAGTTATATTAAATGAATTGACAGTAAAGAAAGAATGGTCACACAATCTTAAGTTTAATTTAAAATTTGTGATTGTTAGCATTTATTTCCTCAGTGCCAAAGTTTTCTGAGCAATCGTCATGGCAAAGAATGGCTGGTCTTGTTTTGTAGGTATTAGGACAATTTTGTACATGTAAAATATTGCACATAGGTGCTTTTGACATTGTTACAGTTTGTGAGGCATTTGCCCTAGTTGTGTGACAGTAGTGTTCAGCCATTCTGTATCAAATACATGAAGTAAATGTTGTGTGTAAGTTGTTCCCCTTCCTGGCAGAAATGTGTTGTGTGTTAAACATTTAGCGTATTGTAACCTTAGTGCAAGAACTGTCTTTGCACAATTGAAAATTTAGTGAGTTATACCATTTTTGCACAAAGGTGACCATGTATAAATGGAAACAATTTTTGATCCTAAAAGTCATAATTCTTGCAAAAAAAGCTAAGTAGTTTGTGTAACTTTAAATATAAGTGAATATCTGTATTGTAATACGACAGTTTTCTGGTATTAGATATATCATAAATGAAGAACCAATAGGGCTGTAAATTGTGAATCCTCAATTTTCACATTTCGAAAAGGTACATTTGCCCAACTAATGGCAGATGGCAGATTGTGATTACTAAATGGCACCAGACAACCGGTGTTGTTGAAACTAAAAAATTGTCCTTAGATTAACCCTTTCCTCCATAAATATGCATTTTTACACATGCGCCACCAGTGTAGATCCTGATCAGATGGCACATCCGTGCCGTCTGATCAGGATCTGCACAGGTTGCATTTTGATCAGAAATAACCTAACAAATAAAAAAGCCAATGGTTTAGATCCTGATCAGACAGCATGGATGTGCTTGCTGATCTGGAACTAAACTGTTTGTCCATGCAATAAAGGTGTATCTATGGAGGAAAGGGTTAAAACAGTTGAAGAAAACGTTAAAATATTCACCATTCTGGTAACGTATTGTGAAGGCAGCCATTTAAAACAAACAGTTTGGAGCCTGTTTCTGTGCAACTGAACTTCTGCAGTTTTGGCAGATCATCACCTCTGTGCAGGAGCAGTATGACATCATTACAGTGTAATCTTGAACTATTTAACCCACTGAATTTGTGTTGAGGAACTTTATTTGCTTTGAAATTTAGCATGTTCATTCATTGATGGAGAATTTTTAGAAAGTTGTTTATTAACCATTGACTCACTAAGCATAGATTATGTCACATGTGCGACCAGTGAAGACCCAGGTCAACCTATGCATACACAGGAGCTGTCAGGAGCTACACTGTTAGCTTTTCAGTCAAAACATTTCTGCAAAAAAACTACAAACGAATGCAAAGGCTTAAAATTGAAAGTAACTATTCTATTAACCTTTTACTCCTCTCATCTGATCAGGGTCTACATAGTTCACTTTTAGATTTTATTAGTTTTTTTCTGACCAAGAGTGAACATTGTAGATTCTGATCAGACGGCACTGATTGTACTCTGGTTGCATTTGTCATAAAAGGCATATTCATGGAGTAAAGGGTTAATTTACCATGTTAAACATTAAACAATAAAAGGGATAGACTGATAAGACTTGGAGGCTTGCACATGGCAACTTAAGTGATGAAGGATGCATTTATACATTGTTCGAAATACGACTTTTGTGCGGAAATTGTTGTTGGTTTCTATCAAAAATGGTAGACAAGATTGGTGGAGAAAAAGAGAGGAAGCAAGTGGACATTGTATCAATGTATTTAAGCTTGTCATGTGAAATAGTGATTTGCTAATGTACAGTCAAACCTGTGTTTAAGACCACCCGTAAACAAAGACCACCTGTTTGACTGTATTAAGAAAAGTTACATTTTAAACTTCAGTTTTGTAATTTATGAATCGGATTGGATACATACAAGAATGAGATAATTAGACAAAGTTATTTACAAATATATTTTAATATATTTGAATTGACATTATATTGTTCTTTTGATAAATTGTACTGGTATTTTGTTAAATGAAATTTGATCTGTACTAGATAATAGAAAATGGATTGACTGTTATCAAAGATGTATGAAGGTACGATATCATACTTGATTAAGTATTAAAGTTGAAGCTGTTTTGAATCCAGATTGCATGATACATGTACATTTAATTTTCATTTTTCTTTTGCATTTGCATGCTTGTTCATTTCATGTTCATAAAATGTTGTGATGGAAGAAATGTCTATTGGTGCAATGTTATTTCACACATTTCTTGCGTGTTTAGCTTTTTTAACCCATTACTCCATATATGTGTGTTTTAATATGTGTGCAACCAGTGTAGATCCAGATCAGCTAGCACATCTGATGTGCCAGCAGATCTGGATCTACACTGGTCAATTTTTGGCTATCAATAACCTAATTATTAAAAAGTGTAGATCCTGATCAGATGGCACAGATGTTTCCAGATGATCTGAATCTACACTGTTCACACATGCGATAAAACACTTTTATATGGAGTAAAGGGTGAAATATATTCAAAGCCAGGTTCTGAAATCCATCTGTTTTTCCCAAAGAAATAAGTTTTTCAGATGCATGCATTTTTTAACAATTTCTTACCAAGGGTGATAATATATTAGACTGATCCAGCATTCCAAGTTAGAGACTTCCAAACAAACAAAAATAAATTAAAAAGAAATTTAGATTGATTAAATCTCATTTGATTTTTGTTATTCGACAAAATTATATATTAATTATGAGAAAGACTGCAAGTTTGTGCCATTTTCAGAGTATGTTAGTCAGAAGTATGAAAAATACCAAAATTGTGGTTGGCGTTCTGGATTGTCATGTTTGATTTGTTACCACGCCTGCTTATTTTTACCCTTTCCTCCATAAAAACGCATTTTTACGCATGTGCGACCAGTGTAGATCCAGATCAGCCTGCACTGATCAGGATCTGCACTGGTCGCATTTTGGTCAGAAATAACCTAAAGAATCAGAAAGCAAACAGTGCAGATCCTGATCAGACGGCACGGATATGCCGGCTGATCTGGATCTACACTCTTCGCCCATGCAATAAAGGTGTGTGGAAAGGGTTAAAGAAGAAAATAATGGTAAGAGTGTAATTAAAAAAAAATCAACTGTACCAAAGGACATGTTAAAAAGGGTCAGAAAATAATAATGGATGTTCGACACAGTTTTGCACACAGTCTTCAAGTCCAATTCTTTTTTTTTTCTGTTAATTAATAACATGATTTTTAGTAGCTTAAAAATTTTTCAAATTAGCTAAATCAGATTATGATTAATTCTTAAAATTTTTCAAATTAGCTGAATTAAATTCTTCTGTCTGTTGCTATTCTGTATATTTCATAAAATGTAAGAAAAAACAACAGCACAGAAACATTACAATATGGTCTGTTTTCGATTTTTTTTTTCATTTTTTTCTAAGCATTTTAATTGGATTTGGATTCTCCTATCATCAGGGTCCAAGATCGTGAAACAGAAGGTAGAGACAGGTCACACAGTAGCTGATTGGCTGACATTGGTTCTGTCTCTAAACTGACAAATCACATGCTAGAGTTTTTGGACTGGTCTTCCAGAAATTTTCATATGTATCATAATGTATGAGCCTAAGTTGATCTTACAGTTTTTAGTATTTGATTTATAATGTAGACTGTAGTTTTTGAACTTGCAAAACTTATGTCAAATTAAAATGCAAATTGTGATATTTTTTATTTTCTCAAAATAATAATTCTGACAGAAAAACAAACACGGATTTTAATGGAAAATTTTCATTATAATAAACAAAAATTTATATTTGTTTAGCACCAAAGGATTTATAGTTTTGGACTTAACATCGGGTAGCTGGTCATGTGCCAGACAATTGGCAAATATTTTTACACAAACAGCAGAATATGCCTTTGTACACCAGATAATTTTGTGCTTTCTGTTGGAAATTTAATTCATTACAAAATGTTTATAGGACCAAAAGTAAATAATTGAAAATATTAGGGCTGAACATACTGGCAACCAGAATATTGTACAGATCAGAGAGAGCATGTGCTACATCTGTCACAATGTTATGTGTGATTGTACGAGTTTGTTGTCAAAAATCTGAATATTTTCCACTAGACTTGCCCTAGTATTGTGACAAGTTTGAATAACAGCGCCAAAGATAATAAAATTTGATACTGGATACCAGTCTTAAAACTCTAGCTAGCATTTGATTGGTCTGTTTGGGGACTGGTCTCAAGTTCAGCCAATCAGATACTCTTGATGGGACAGTGCTTATCCAGTTTCTGTTTTTTTTGTCTTGTGCCTGTTCTAGGTGTCCCCATTTTAACCCTTTCTGTTTGAAATTTTGTATACTATTATGAATTAATATTTTGTAATTTACAATTAATTATTTGGAACACAACTTGAAAATTTAGTTAAGTTGTGACAATATAATATAATAAATGGAATGAATTTCAATTTGTAAGGGAAAAATATATGTTTTTGAATGTCAGCATATGTCTAAACAAATTAGTAAATAATTTACAATATTTATTTATCAGTTATAATACAATGTTTTCGGATGAAATGATGAAATGTTACTTAAAACAAACAACATCTGGCAAACCATGACATGGGGCCTTAAAATGGGGACCCCAGGAACATTAATTTAAACTTGACCCTAGTATTACAAGTGTGATGTAGTTAGAACTGCATCTTTTTGTCTGACTAAGTATTTCTTACTGCCATTTTTGTTAGATTTGTGTACAAGAACTTGTAGTTTATCTGGATAAAATGCCAATAAATTGTATGTTAACAGTGCTTGTTTGTTGTTTTATTTTCAGAAGGATAATACTTCCAAAAAAATTTGTTGGTGATGTGGTATTTGGTGAACGATTACAATTTTTTAAAATTGAAAAATAGAAATTACAAGATGAATTTAACCCTTTCCTCCATAAAAACAACTTCATGGCATGGGTGAACAGTGCAGATCCAGATCAGTCAACTGATAAGGATCTGCACTGTTCACTGTTAGATTTATTAGGTTATTTCTTACCAAAATTACAGTTTATATTTGGATATGCCAGCTGATCTGGATCTACACTGGTCACCCATGTGATAAAATGTGTATACGGATTAAAAGGTTAAATGATACTTATAATAATAATAATTCTGTACTACTTCACTAACACCTGCCACCGCAAGCAATAATATTTCTTTACTCAATATACAGAATTTATCACATATACATTCAGATGAATTACACTCCATATCCTGATTGTCCCAGACTTGCATATTGTCACTGAAATTCAAAGAAGACTCAATATAATGACAAGAAGAGCAGAGTGAAATTACCAATGATTTACACGGTCAATTGTTTTATGAGATGAAGAAAAATGAGGTCAGTTTACCTACCAGAAGTGATGTTGACAAGAAATCCTGAGTTTTGCATGTTGAAGATCAGAAAGAATATTATGAGATTTGAAATGTGAAGATATGTGAGAATCAATAAGATGTTTAACCCTTTCCTCCATAAATACACATATTTATGCATGTGCGAACAGTGTAGATCCGGATCAGCTGGCACATCCGTGCTGTCCGATCAGAATCTGCACTGGTCGCTTTTTGGTCAGAAATAGCCTAATAAATCAAAAAGCGAACAGTGCAGATCCAGATCAGATGGCACAAATGTGCCAGCTGATCTGGATCTACACTGTTCGCCCATGCCATAAAGGTGTGTATATGGAGGAAAGGGTTATTAGTTTTACAGAGAAAAAGTGGAACATACAGCTGATAATTAGCTTGTCACTACTGTCAACTCTTTTCTATATGGGACATACATTGGCCCTGGTCCTGACACTCTGGCTTCAAAAGTCACAGGCTCAATTGCTCCATCACTCTTGAACAACTCAATGAAGTTTGAAATGACTTGATAGAAATATTTGGCTTTTATACCCGAGATTGGGATCAGGGTAGGGCTGTCTTAACTATCTAGGTATCCCCTCTTTTTATATTTATTTATAAACTTTAGGGCTAACCACACACCTCCCAACCACGTTCATCGATAAAAAGAAAATGATCAAAATCTCAATAATGGCAAAATGCCGTTCAATGAAACTTTGCACAAATGAATGTTACTAATGTATCTTTATTTTGCATACAGTAAACACGTAAGAAAAGTAAAGAAAAAAGCTAGACCTTAAAACTCCTTAAAATTCTATTTACATACATTCACACAAACTAGGCAATACAAAACATCATTTTAAATTCCTACGTGAGTGCAATGATACTGACAAGAAAATGTTGTGTACTTTGTAAAGAACTCTCAACTACTAAAAAAGAAATCGGTGATTGTCATCCGTTTACGCGACCAGGAAGCGACCAGGAAATTGAAGGTCAAACACACTTTAACTAATATCTAGTAAAGTTTACATATGTAAAAAATGAAATATGCATATCAGGAATGGCCACATCCAGCATAAGTCATGAGGACACAGTAAATTGTTATCAGTATCATATTACTTTGTGGGCATTTAAAATGATGCTTTGTGTTGTTTAGTTTTTGCGAATTTACGTAAATAGAAATTGAGGGAATTTTTAGATCTCGCTATTTTTCTTTACTGTTCTAGTGTGTCTGTCCATTAGCACAACTATTTGTGCGCAACAATGACTTTTCTATATATATGATGATCGTCCTTCACGCCCAACCCAGTTACTATTCAAATCAATGCGGAACATTTTTCTTCTATTTCTATATGCCGCCGATCGGAATTTGAATCGCAACTTTGGCGGCTCCATAAAGCATCTTAAACCATATGTATCTTTAAAAATTTACATACCTGAAAAGCCACATTCAAGTAGAATCAATATATGTAATCTATTATAAATAACGGTTTCGTTTTTTATGCAAAACTCTTTTAAACCTCCACCCATGTCAACAAATTTCGATTTCGGCGCTTAAAGTTTACCTGACTCACGTTTATCGATAAATAACAGAATTTAAATTGTGTCGATTTCCACCACAGTTTTGATTGTAACTGCTTGAGACGTAAAGGACAGACATCTGTAAAAAGTCAGTATGATAATGGGTCTGTGCTTGCAGTCGAATTATTGAGACTAGTCTGTCCATATGCAAAATAAAGATAGATTAGTAACATACATTAATGCAAAGTTTCATTGAACGGCATTTTGCCATTATTGAGATTTTGATAATTTTCTTTTTATCGATGAACGTGGTTGGAAGGAGTGTGGTAAGTCCTTAAACCAACTAGAAATTAAACAAATAATGACACATACTTGGAAAAGAAGTGTCAAATGCACCCACATGCAGCATATATATTGAGAACGACTGTGCGAGAGTCTATAATCAATACAAGAGAACATGTCACAACACAAAGATTTCACGGACGCCGTTATGGCGAAACCCGGAAACGAAGTTTTCCAACTTTTACAAGATTTGAGGTTAGAAAAGTCATCTGGAAAGATATACAAGCGATTTGAAGACGATTACTTTGCACTAGATCTTCTAAGAGTAAGATGAAACCTGTTTGTTTTGACTGTCATTCGTTTTTTAATAAGTTTGCTGTAAGTTGTCTAGTACTTGGATAAGATCATTTCGGACAAGACTTAATGAAACGAAAAGGAACCAACATTGTTCGAAATAGTTGTTTTTTTTATAGTATTTTCGTATTTATTTTTAGTACAGTTAGGAAATAATGTAGCTGCAGTTAATCAACTGATAACAAGCATTTCTGAAGCTACAGACACATCTGGCATTCAGTCACATCTGGCATTTGATCACATCCGGCATTCAGTCACATCCAGCATTCAGTCACATCCCGCATTCAATCACATCTGGCATTCAGTCACATCCGTCATTCAGTCACATCCTTCATTCAGTCACATCCAGCATTCAATCACATCTGGCATTCAATCAGTTCTGGCACATGTTCATATTCTTGATTTGAAAATAAAAAGTTAACTGCGATTTCATAACACATTTTTGATTTTTAAGCTCATGTTTAATAAAATATGCTGGAACCAATTGAATGCCAAAACTGATTATTTGGCTGTATTAGTAAACCTATGTAGGTGACTATGATGTTTGTCAGTCTTGTCCAGCTTTGCTTTATGTGAGTTTGTTACTGTGTAGAAGTGCCCTCTGTTTAAAAAATTGTTTTAATAAAATGTTTTAATAAAATAAAATGTTGCATGTATACTGCAGCGTAGTGGTGTGGCCTATTATGCAAAATACAAGAGATTCAGAGAGTATGTTTAGTACTGAATCAATCAATTAAAACAGGGGTTTCATTTGACATTGAAGATTGAAATCTCATGGGATATTCATAAAATAAAAAAGTAACATAATATTTTTCTCATCCTTGCAACTGTTTTTGATCTTGGCATCACAATCTGTATCCGTGCTGTCTGATCAGGATCTACAGTTTGCTTTTTGGTTAGAAATATACTGATAGATAAAAATGTGCACAGTGTCGATCCTGATCAAATAGCAGCAATGTGCTGACTGATCTGGATCCTCACTTTGTCACCAGTGTGATAAAAGGAATATTTTTAAACAACAATTTAAGGGTACATGGCAGCTAGCACTTTAATTGTTTTAGGATATCTTTTCATTCTTGTCAAAATGTTTACCTGCTGCAGAATAAGTTGAAATCTTTCATAAGTGATAAAATAGCAATTGTATTTAGTTGATCTTACAATACTATGGCATAATTCAATTTGATGCGGTCACAAAGTCTGTTTCATCGAGGCAAAAATTTGCTAACATTTTAAGATGTGTCTGTAACTCAATAATGCATGTTTACATTTTGCTTAGGGCTTGAACCTATGCATAAGCCTCTGCACAGCATACATGAAAGTGCCCTCGCTGTTAAAGTGATTTATAGTAACCTTAACGGATTCAACACATGTAGGTTCTGTTCTATATTTAGATTTTGTATGATGACACAGTGGAGGCAAGCATTAAGACAGAACTGCTGATCGTGCTGGAAGAATATGGCTACCTAGGCATCTCTGAAGAAAGGTACTTAAACCTATACTGTTTGGTTTGTATTGTTCAGTACAGGTTCTTGATAACTTTCTAACTTACTTGCTGTTAAAAACAAAATCAACTTCTTTGTCAAAGTTTCTGTTTCAAAAAAAGCAGGAGGGGTAGGGTTTCTTTGATGGTGAAATCTAAATATAGGCCTCTCAGTGGAATTTCATGTTTTTCAGTTCTCTGACATTTAGCTAGAAAAGGCCATCTTCTACAAGACTAACACAGTCTTTGGTGAAATATGGTGGTGAAATAATGAAATTTTATGTTTTATTCCTTGTATGTTATGGTTGTTTAATGTTAATTTGTGTTTTAATAATTACCAAGAGAGATTCATTGCCCAGTCTTTTAACCAGCATAACGACTGTTCAGGAATATCCATTGGCTATTGACATTTAACGAGAGATTTTTGAGAAGTCTGTTTGCATACATGTATGGAAAACATAGGAAACAGTAATGAACCTTGCCTTAAGGTAATAAATATGAGACTGAAAACAGTGTCTTATCTATAATAACTGATTGGTTGACTGCAAACAGATCAATCACAAGTTAGCATAGGGTTTGGATACTGGTCTCATTAAGACAACCTCAAATCTCATAGCTTTGTGCAGAACTCAATTACAGGTTAGTGTTTAATATAGATTGGTAATTAATCTGAGCCAAGACTTGTGTTAGGCTTACAATAACAGGTATACCTTTTGCCCAGAACAACTTAATGACTATGCAGTTTGGTATCTGTCTGAATTTATACTAGGGGTTCACTAGTTTAAGTATTATTAAGGAATTTAAGAATCTTTGCGGGTACTTTAATGTCATTTAACTAATATAACTGGGAATAAACAGCAAACAAATAAAAAATTGTCTGCAATAACATTTCAGCATAGATCAACTGGTTACCTCCCTTATTGATATTCTCCACCAGACAGCAGATGTTGCTGAGAACTGGTCCATCGTGTGCCAGATACTGATCACCAGTACTAGTCTTCTTATTCAACTGGAACAACTGGTAAGTGTAGTTGGTAAGAGGCTCAGACTTTACTCACTAAGTTATGTTAATGAACCCACCTTTCTATCAATTTGTGCCTGTTAATTTATTGTTCACTAGGATGTTTTGCTGAAATATATTATTATGTATTTATTTAAGGATTGAATCGATATTTGATGGTTTTCATTTGGGTATGGAAAACAGTTAGGTTGTCTAAATGTCAAAAGTGTGTGAAGTCCTTTGTGCTTCATGTGTACTTTAAACAATCCAACTGTTTTTCATACCCAAATGAAAACAATCAAATACCAGTTCAATTTTTTTTACAAAGATAAATACTCTTCTTCTTGGCGTTCGCTCTACACGACCACTCCAGCATCCGCGATGAAAGTTGTGGTCCTCCGTAGGTCGTCAACATCTCCATACAGTTTCTGCTGGATTGTTGCACCTTGTGGCCACGTTGCTTCTCGCTCTTGGTCATATCGTTTACATCGTTGGAGGATGTGCTCTGCAATCTGGTCCACTTTTCCGCAGGGACATGTTGGGGATGGCACCAATTTATACTTCCTACACATGTGTGCATTCAGTCTGTTATGCCCTGAGCGTAACCTCACCATCATCACCTGCTCTGGTCTGTTTAACATGTGGTAGGCATCTGCTTCCTGTCTGGTCTTTGTGAGAGCCTTAATGATGGTGGCTTTCTCCTTGTATGTCACCTGGTTATCTGGTTGCTCTAACTGGGCTCCTAACCTAGCTAGCTTGTCAGCCTCCTCATTTCCGGGCACCCCACAGTGAGATGGTATCCACTGAAGGGCAACACTGCGGGAAGACCCAAGCTTGTTCACGGCTTGTGCTAGTTCAGGAACATTGTTGCTTTGCAGAGCCTCCAGAACTGATCTTGCGTCTGTGAGGAAGACTACAGAGGTTACCTCTTCTGCTGAGTCTTCAATCAGAGAGACTGCCTTCATGAGCGCTTCAGTCTCTGCTCTGTAGTTGCTACAGTGCTTCCCAGTGGCAATGTAATGGGCCGATTTCTGGCCTGACGGGAATGTTATATGAATACCAGCGCCTCCATCCTTAATAGCTCTATTGGCTGACCCATCTGTATATACATGGGTCCATCTGTCTAAAGGATAGTCTGCGTAGATAGTCGCAAGTGTCAGACTTCTACGGATGGTCTCATTTTCTTGTTTGCCCATGTCAAGTCCAGGAATAGCAAGTGCCACTTTCACTGCAGACAGGTCATTGGCTGTAGGGTTGGTGATGTCTGCTCGGCCCAAGGGAATTGTGTGTATGTTTAGTTCAGAGGCGTACTCTCTATTCAGCTTCTTTGCTTCATGTACAAAGCTGGAGCGCTTAAGGCGGTTCTTGGTGAATCCCTCAAGCCTGTTCCTCATGGGGTGATCTGGGAGCGACTTGTACTTGTTTGCCTGGAGAAGGACTTTGGTTTGTCTTCTTTCATGAAGTGGTTGGATTCCAGTCAGTTTCTCCATGAAGGCAATTGGTGTAGACTTGGTGGCCCCTGTGATAATGCGCAATGCCTGAGATAAATACTCTCATTAATACAATAATAATCAGAAGAATTTGTCATATTATGGCTTTTTCAAATGAATGTTCAAACAACCATGTTGACGAGTTAGTGAATGACAACACACCTTTTTGCAGCAAATAGTGACAAAACATGCATGCTTGGCGACGGCACATTTTAAAACATTGTGCAACGTCCATTAAATTGTGAACAGTGCTACTCTAGCCATGTGCCTTCTAAAGTAATATGTCACACTGTTTATCATCAGAAATTATGATTCGTTAGGTGAATAAGACTTCATGGTAATGAATAAGACTTCATGGTAAAGGAAGAAGTTGAAGTGTAAAATATATTTGATGTATTATTTGATTTAATCATTAATTAGTGGGTAGTACTGGGTACCCTAATACACTGGGAGGACAACAGGCTGATCTGGGGTTTGTGTCTGATGCTGTCTGTACTTACAGGGTTAATGCTTGTATGCTTGTCCTTAGAAATCTGTCCTGTCTAGTATTGTTCACTAGCATATTTTGAGGAATAGGAAAAATTAAATTGCATGGTACTTTGATCTGGGTTTACACTGGTTTACAGATGTAACTTGCATCGAAAGAGTACACTTCAGTTTTCCAGAATCTTTAGATTTTTGTGGTTGAAACTTTTGTAGAAAAATGTGAAGTCATCACTGGCAACTAAAACTAACTGGTCAGAATCCTACTTGGATCATTATGGAACAAAATTTTAATGTGGCTAAAATCATCAGTCACACATTAAGCTGTTGCTGCTGTGTAGAACATAGACACTGCAGACTCTTTATAACGCGGTATTGCGGGTCCATCATCCCGACCGCATTAATAAGTGAAACCGCGTTATATTTTCCCGCGCAAAATACATGTCCCGATTTTCCCGCGAAAAATACATGACCGATTTTCCCGCTCAAATATACTACTACCTAATACACAACTAACGAGATTATGCATAATTCCACGTAACGTCATGATTCCCCACACTGTACTCGACAAATAATATTTCTTACAAGACATACAATTACCAGATTTCAAATAAAAACGCAAAACGGCAAGAGACTGACTAATAACACCAAGATCAAAATCGGATCGGCCTTTTAAATTGTTGTAATGGAATTAAAGACCGTATATCTAGTTTGTTTAGATGCCTGCAGAAATATTTTATTTTATTTTTTTATGACACAAACTCTAACATTTACGAACGTAAATGTAAAATAAATATTAAAACACTAACCATCGTGAACATATTCCATAATTTATAAATTACATCCTAATTTTATCTCCAATATAATATTTCAGTATAATTGCATCATCAACCAACTTAAACCAGCTAAAAAATGCCAAATGTCACGTACACACTTCTTGCAGATCAAACGATTTCATAGCAGAGCCGACAAAACATCACAGTCTCGGTACGAGCCGACATTTTTCTTTGAAGTCGCATTTCATTGACAGATATTATCGCTGTTTACCTCCATAGTCAAAAAATGCAGCATCCATGAAATTAACAGGAAGGCGGATCAAAGCAAAATGTACATCAATGAACTACCTACAGGTTTAAAACATGATTGGGAATATTTTTTTTGTTTCTTTCTGAATTGTGCGGATTATGTGATAATTATAGAGACAATCGAATTTAGTAATGGATCAATGATAAACAGTAAGAAAGCATTCACAAGTTTTCCTAGGGCTGATATCTGTCACTGGGAAAAATAGGGGATCCACGGGACGACAGCGTTATAATGGAGCGCGGATCTAAACGAAGCGCGTTATAAAGAGTCCGCAGTGTACCAGGATATTTAGATAATAACTTCAGGCGTTAGAACTTGAAACAGTGGAATATTATTTTTATTTTCACTGTTTTTTTTTTTCACGTTAGAACCCAAATGTATGTAACATTCTGAATGAAAACGTTTAAAAAAAGGGGCTCAAGTTTGGTTATATGACGTCGTGACGTGACTTCATAAACGTTGTTTGGCGCCATTTCATGGAATTTTTCTGTCAAATTCACACAAATTGTGCACTAAATGCATAAAATAAAAAGAAAGTTTGTTTTTACCAGTGAAAGCTAGAAATACATTTCACTCAAGGACTCCAGAATTATGTATTTTCACTCATGGCTTTGCCACTCATGAAAATACGAATACCAAAGCTCACTCGAAGAAATATATTTCTATCTTACTCAGGCAGGGCTTTTTTCACTTCCTGGGGAAGGGGCATGTCCTATAATTTTGGGGAAAATAGTGTAATTTCTTCTTTAAAGAGGAATGAAAAACCTGATGTAAAAAAAACTTTGGGGAAAACTGCATGATTTTAAAGAAATTTTCTGAGGGGAAGGCGCCCATAAACGGCCCCTGTTATAGAAGGAAAAAAAACCTGTCTGGTAAAAACAGATATCCTCTATATCTTACCTAGTATTTCTGACCATACTTAACTTGACTCAGAATCTATAAATTATATTTTCAGTCTTCAGCCTTGTGCAATACGGTTGTTAAGGAGCTTGTTGCCATAGTAACCTCCCGTGTCAACCAACCAGAGAGTCATAGGCTGAGATCAACTGCCTGTCAGTGTCTCATTCAGCTTGAAGAGTTTGTGCCTGTAAGCAAACAGGGTTTTCCCAAATACTTTATTGTTCCAGGTGGTATCTCCTTAACCATTTAATCCAATTATACACATTATATCACTGGCTAAGAATTTGATGGCATTACACAATGTTTAACCATTTCCTGCATGGATATTACTATGTCACATTGCAAGCAGTGAAGATGCAGATGAGACTGCAAGGATGCGCCAGCTGATCAGGATCTACACTATTTGCCCTTCTGGTTAGCCCTTTTTAGCTCGACTATTCGAAGAATAGGGGAGCTATCCTACTCACCCCGGTGTCGGCGTCGGCGGCTCCGTCCGTTAAACAAAATATGCACTTTGGTCCATAACTTAAAAACTACTTATGATATCAACTTCAAACTTGAAATATATATTCACCATCAAATTCTACATCATTACCAACAAGACCCATAACTCTGCTACAAATATTTTTTAAGTTATGCCCCTTTTTCACTTAAATTTTGCGTTAAGGAAAATATGCACTTTGGTCCATAACTTATAAACTACTGGAGATAACAACTTGAAATTTGGAATATATATTCACCATCAAATTCTACATCATTACCAACAAGACCCATAACTCTGCTGTCAATATATTTCAAGTTATGCCCCTTTTTTCTTTTATTTTGTGTTAAGCAAAATATGCATTTTGCCCATAACTTCAAAACTACTTGAGATATTGCCTTGAAACTTGAAATATATTTTCACCATCAAAATCTACATCATAACCAACAAGACCCATAACCCTGCTTTCAATATTTTTCAAATTATGCCCCTTTTCCACTTCCATTTTGTGTTAAGCAAAATATACACTTGGCCCTTAACTTCATTATTAATGGAGGGATTTCAAAATAACTTGGCACAAATGTTCACCATGACAAGGCGGTGTGTCGCGTACAATACCTATGCCTGTAGGTCGAAGGTCAAGGTCACTGTTACAAAAAATAGAATTTTCTTGTCCGGGCTGTAACTTTGTTATGAATGGAGAGATTTCAATATAACTTGACACAAATGTTCACAATGACAAGGCTGTGTGTCCGCACAATACCCATGGCTGTAGATCCAAGGTCAAGGTGACTGTTACTAAAAATAGAATTTTCTTGTCCAGGCTGTAACTTTGTTTTGAATGGAGGGATTTCGAAATAACTTGACACAAATGTTCACTATGACAGGGTGGTGTGTCGCGTACCATGCCCATGCCTGTAGGTCAAAGGTCAAGGTCAATCTTACAAAAAATAGAATTCTCTTGTCCGTGCTGTTACTTTGTTATGAATGGAGGGATTTCAAAATAACTTTGCACAAACGTTCACTATGACAAGGCAGTGTGTCCACACAATACCCAAGCCTGAAGGTCCAGGTCACTGTTACTTAAAACAGAATTTTCTTGTCCGGGATGTAACTTCATTATAAATGGACGGATTTCAAAATAACTTGGCACAATTGTTCACAATGACAGGGTGTTGTATCCCATACCATGACCATGCCTGTAGGTCAAGGTCACTGTTACTAAAAATAGAATTCTCTTGTCCGGGCTGTAACTTCGTTAGGAATAGAGTGATTTCAAAATAACTTGACACAAATGGTCATCATGACAAGTTGGTGTGTCCCGTACCATGCCCATGCCTGTAGGTCCAAGGTCACTGCTACTAAAATAGAATTTTCTTGTCAGGGTTTTAAATACATTAGGAATATAGTAACTTGCCAGAAATGTTCACCATGACAAGCTGGTGAGTCGTGTACCATTTCCATGCCTTTAGGTCAGTTCTTTTCTGTAACATTACTGAAGTGATTGATAATTGACTAAAAGTAAATATCTCTAATAAAAAAATTTCTAACAAGTTTTCTAACAACTTCAGAAATATTTCATAGTTATTCCCCTTTTCAGTTTAATATTTATGGTACATTAAGAAATTATTTCTGTTATTTGAAATGAATTTTTCCCTTACCATTCACTTCACAGACACTTGTTTAGGGGTCATTTGCTGGCCCTATATGCCTATAGAGCTATATAGGCCTATATACAGGCTTACAGGTCTCTAGATCCAAAAGTGGGCAATTTCAGGAAATAAACTTAGTTAACATGGTTAATTATTGTTGAACGGGTATTTTTTTCAAACTGGGATATTTTGTGTTCTAAGTGATTGTATATGTATCTCATGCTATAGATCATCTGTTTATTTCCTGAAATTGCCCACTTTTGGATCTAGAGACCTGTAAGCCTGTATATAGGCCTATATAGCTCTATAGGCATATAGGGCCAGCAAATGACCCCTAAACAAGTGTCTGTGAATATTTTTACTGATTGCACATGAATGTATGGCCATAGTTGTTACTGTTTTAATCTTCAAATTGCATTTGTTTCAAATGATTCGAATAGTCGAGCATGCTGTCTCCTCTGACAGCTCTTGTTATAGATAGGTGTTTTATCAATATGTGGGAACTGTGTAGATCCAGGTAAGATAGCACAGTTGTGCCAGCTGATCTGGATCTACATTGTTTGCCCATGGATAACAGCAATATGCGATATTTATTTATGCCATGTTTAAATGCCTACCACATAGGAAGAAGTTTTAAAATTAATATTCATAAAAAAATAATGATTAATGATCATCATGTTATCAAATTATAATTTTAAGTATTGTATTTTTAAGAATGAAAAATGCAGTACACTTCCAAATATGAGATCTCTTTTTTTCAATACTTCAAACAAAATTCAATTTAAAAAAATCATTCTCATTTGTTTCTGCATGGAAATAAACTGGTATTTATTTGTTTACATTTTCTGCAGGAAGTTAGTGCTGAATTTATTTCAGTTGTCTTCAAAATCAGGATGAGGTTGAAATTTGGCAAATTAAATGCTTTCATTACATTCTCAATAGCATTATGTAGAAGTAACAGTATACATGTATTGCATTTCTGTGTACCATTTATAATTGACCATAATGATTTTCTTTTGGATTGACATAATATTATAGCGTGAATAAATTTTGGAATACATTTATTTTTCTTAAATGATACCAGAAAGTAAAATCAAATGTTAAATGATTAGGCAATAGAGAATTAATTCCTAGATTCTCATCCAAATTTTGGGAAAAAATGGGGCGGGTTGGCAGGTTTTATTTTTTATCTTTTAATTATCATTCTCATTGTTTCTAACGACGCTTGTGTAGTGCAAAGATAAATAAGCATCTAGCGAATTTGAATTGCTGATTCGCGCTTAAATGTTTCATACTGCATTTGATTACCTATTCGCCCTAGTAATGTAAATTTTGATGTACCCATTCCTTTTTCAAAATAAAAACTGTTCAGGCGCAGTGATTTTCGAGGGGCTGGCGGCAATGAGAATCTAGGAATTAATTTTCTATTGCCTAATAAATGTGTTATGATAAACGGTGGGTCAGAGATTGGTAATGTAAAAACTACATGCAGTTTCACCCCCTCACTTTCACTCACACACTCCTCCCCAACACTCACTCTAGGTTTACGAAGTGGTGGCATTCAGATTAGCTGTTTGTCCCATTCTTGTCTGAACAATAACTTCAGAAATATTTGAGCTATCCTCATCAAACTTGGTGTGTAGGTTCCCTGTGTTGAGACCTTGTATTTGGTTGTTATTTAGAGTAACAGTTACTGGGATCATGGTCACTGCTATTAAAATAGAAGTTCCTTGTCTGGATAATAAAGTACTATCATACAAATGGTTTGAGCTGTCCTTACCAAACCTTGTAGGTGGTGAACTGTTGTTCTAGTTTATGTCTAAAGGAGTCATTTAACAAAAACTTATTACAAAAAATCTCTTAACCCTTTCCTCCATAGATAAACTTTTATTGTGTAGACGAACAGTGTAGATCCAATTCAGCCGGCACATTCATGCCGTCTGATCAGGATCTGCACTGTTCACTTTTTGATTCGCTAGGTTATTTCTGACCAAAATGCCACCAGTGCAGATCCTGATCAGGCCCCAATATAATGATTCAAATGCGGGGTTCTGAGAGCGCCTTAGCGCGCCAGTATCAAAGTTATCTTGTCGCGCATGCTTATAGTTTCAACTGTGCTAAATTTTCCCACCCTCCACACCCCCTTTTTTGGTATTATCTGTGTTAGATATTTCACCTACATGTGTTCTCAATGATATTGGTTAACCGCTTTTTTCTCTGTTAATGTGTTGTATGTTGTACGAATTTTTCATTTATGATTTCAGTACTGTTGTTTTAGGCTTTGATATTATTGTGATGAGTATTGTATATTTGCCATTCTAAATGCTTGTACGAATTTGTAAAATGTGTCATATATTACTGTGCTGATCTATCTATGTTATATATTATATGCGCGCTTACTCGTAGTTTGGAGCTGTAGCTAGTTTATATAGTTTAATAAAGCTCTCATTATCCCCCTATTTGCTCTTGATTGTTTGTTTAAACTGCATTTCAAACAAAAATATTATATTAACTTATTTAAGATACTAAAAAAAAAAGTATCTTTTATGTCGTCAGAAATTTAAAATTAATACTTTGAGTTGAGTTTGAAATCCAACTCAATTTTTTTGTGATATTGGGGTCAGATGGCACAGATGTGCCAGCTTATCTGGATCTACACTGGTCACACATGCTTAAAAATGTGTATATGTGGAGGAAAGGTTTAACATATTCTCTACACACTTTTGTTCTTATGAAGCTTGTTCTATACATTGTGTACAGGGTTTGTTGTTGAGACACTATGAAGATATCTCCAAGTTAGCAAGGCAAGAAAAATCCTATGTGTACCAAGACTATGCTCTGCTGTCAGCCAAACTTCTGTCTTCTACTGCAAGGTAAGCATTACAAGATCTATAACAGGTCAATCATGGAGCATTTCTTCTTAAAATGGCTTATATTATCAGTAGTTATGTGCTGGGCCTAAACTCATTAAACAAGAATTAGAGATGAGTCTCAAATCTTAAGTATCTGGTTGGCTGACTAATTTCGTTTTCAACCAATCAAATGCCACTCAAACTTTATTGGACTGTAGATAATGTTTTGACTTGTGACGATGACCAGCACACAGGTTTTGTCACATGTTGCTGCACACAATTGTTCACTTATTCATCAATAACAATAAAAATAAGCAATAATATCATGAATTTTTTTCATAATTTTGGTTTAAATGAGCATATTATGTGTAAATATAGGAACTGAATATTTGATTGTGTGCATTTGGATATAAACAATATTTGGATTGTTTAAAGTAAGCATCTGTCCATTGCAAAGTGTTAGGGGATGTAGGAATGGTCTTTGTGCATCTGTGCATGATCTATCTTTCTGTATTTGTGTGTGCATCCAGCATTTGTGATCCCTCCATAACTTAAAAACACGTGGAAGGAATTTCATTTTGGAAACAATTTAATGTTCACCTCATTGAGATGATATGCAAGTTAACCAGTCATATCCATACTTTATATCAAGCAATTGTTTGTGTTGGCCTTTTGGAGAAAAGGTGATACATTGGGAGCGCTTTGTCCATCCTTTCGTTGGTCCTTCCGTCACAAAAAATTAATGTTGGCTATAACTTTGCCATTTCTTTATATTTCTACAAACTTTCAAATTATATTGCATATGACAACATGGTCATGATGATGCAAAATTCTTTAGTTCAGGGTCACATTTGATGGAGTTATGCACCTTTTTGTACTCTGATTTTGACATGAAAGCCTAATATTGGTTATAACTTTGACATTTCTATTTCTTCATCAAATATTTAAATATATTGCTTATGACATGATGATGTTGCCAAAGTCTTTAGGTCAAGATTACATTTGATGGAAATATGCCCCTTTCTTATACTTTGATTTTTATTATGCCCCTACATTTGATGGAAATATGCCCCTTTCTTATACTTTGATTTTTATTATGCCCCCCTTCGAAGAAGCGGGGGTATATTGCTTTGCACATGTCGGTCGGTCGGTCGGTCGGTCGGTCGGTATGTCGGTCGGTATGTCGGTCGGTATGTCGGTCCGTAGACCACATCTTGTCCGATCAATAACTAGACAACGCTTTGTGATACAGTCCTTATATTTGGTGTGGAGGTTGGTCATGACCAGTAGAAGACCCCTATTGATTTTGGGGTCAGTAGGTCAAAGGTCAAGGTCACAGTGGCCTTGACCACAAAAACCTTGTCCGATCAATAACTAGACAACGCTTTGTGATACAGTCCTCATATTTGGTGTGGAGGTTGGTCATGACCAGTAGAAGACCCCTATTGATTTTGGGGTCAGTAGGTCAAAGGTCAAGGTCACAGTGGCCTTGACCACAAAAACCTTGTCCGATCAATAACTAGACAACGCTTTGTGATACAGTCCTCATATTTGGTGTGGAGGTTGGTCATGACCAGTAGAAGACCCCTATTGATTTTGGGGTCAGTAGGTCAAAGGTCAAGGTCACAGTGGCCTTGACCACAAAAACCTTGTCCGATCAATAACTAGACAACGCTTTGTGGTACAGTCCTCATATTTGGTGTGGAGGTTGGTCATGACCAGTAGAAGACCCCTATTGATTTTGGGGTCAGTAGGTCAAAGGTCAAGGTCACAGTGGCCTTGACCACAAAAACCTTGTCCGATCAATAACTAGACAACGCTTTGTGATACAGTCCTCATATTTGGTGTGGAGGTTGGTCATGACCAGTAGAAGACCCCTATTGATTTTGGGGTCAGTAGGTCAAAGGTCAAGGTCACAGTGGCCTTGACCACAAAAACCTTGTCCGATCAATAACTAGACAACGCTTTGTGATACAGTCCTCATATTTGGTGTGGAGGTTGGTCATGACCAGTAGAAGAACCCTATTGATTTTAGGATCAGTAGGTCAAAGGTCAAGGTCACAGTGGCCTTTGCATACAAAAACGTTGTCCGATCAATAACTAGACAACGCTTTGTGATACAGTCCTCATATTTGGTGTGGAGGTTGGTCATGACCAGTAAAAGAACCCTATTGATTTTAGGATCAGTAGGTCAAAGGTCAAGGTCACAGTGGCCTTTGCATACAAAAACGTTGTCCGATCAATAACTAGACAACGCTTTGTGATACAGACCTCATATTTGGTGTGGAAGTTGGTCGTGACCAGTAGAAGACCCCTATTGGTTTTGGGGTCAGTAGGTCAAAGGTCAAGGTCACGGTGGCCTTGACAACAAAAAACCTTGTTCGATCAATAACTAGACAACGTTTTTATGTTTATTTGTATAATAAAATAAAATACTTCTCAGTGTAAAGTTGTGATTATTTTTCCCCATGACAATTTCAAGTAAAGATATATATTAATGATCCATAACATTAATTTTAAACTATTTCAATATATGCCGTGTCATAAATAGGCACTGATTATCACTCACTTGTGTTTATTAAATGCTTTGGTTTCGTATGGATGGTCACTAAAGCCTGCACATTACCGGAATTGACATAACACTAGAGCTACTATATCTCCGCCAATAGCGAATATTTGATTTAAATTACAATAAAATCCTTTGTGTTAGACTAGGTTAATCTACACGCGCTTATGTTTGTCGAGGTAAATGTAATCCTCTCATTGGATTACCTGGTTATTGATATATAGGAGTTCCACCGTCTTGTAAATTGCTTTCATGACTGGTACCCTTCATTGCTAAAGCTTACAAAAGTCTCTAAATTTCCAAAAATTTAAATTCAATGCTAATAGATATCACTTGCACGTCAGGGGGGGCATTTGTGTTTGACAAACACCTCTTGTTCTGAAAAAGTACTAGAGAGCGACACAAGTACCCATCTAGTTATGAAAATGTGAACTAAAATGCTTTTTTTTCAGGTCATTAGATGGAAAGACCACTGTAATTTTAGAGGGCAATAAGGTAAGACTTCATTTTTTGTTCAATTTTAAAAATTATTTGTCAACAGATAAGACAATAATTCATGAAAACAATGTTACTTAATGCTTTATTCCATATAGTGAGGTTCTGATATGGCAAGGATGTGCTGGCTGGGGGATAACAGTCATATCCCCTTGAAAAAAGCATTAAGTTGTTCAATTTGCAGGTCTTTAAAATAGCAGATCTAAACTTTAATTCAGGTTATTTCTGTATAGCACTTAATATTGGCAGGGTCAAACTTTGGCATACTTTGAATTGTTTTAAATTGGCGTCATAAATTGGGGCAAATGAACCAGACTGCCAAAATAAAACCCTTGATGAAAAATGGCGGGTCTAAAATTGGCTTTTATACAGACCATCAAATTAAAACTCTTGTAGAAAAGGTCGTTTAAATAATATTCCTACTTTCGCAGTATACTGTTGCCCGCAAGTTTACTGACCACATTTATTTTCCGAATTTCACTAATTGAAACTATTTTCATAACAGTTATTTATCGTAAAAATGTTGACGTTGCATAAGTTATTTCTTGTCTCAGCGTTAAACATTTACATTCAATATTCAACACCACATTATCAGGGGGTCCAACGTTTTTGTTTTTTTCGGAAAAGTAAGCGAGGGACATGTTCTGTGCGGAACAAAATGACAGAATATTTCTTTATTTTGTGCATTTTTGGAGATATTTTGACCTGGTAAGTAGGTTTATATCACTGTTATCGATATATAAATACGCCTACCCTGAGGCCAGATGTGTAAGCTCCACTCGGTTTTTCAACCTATGTTTGTAGAGGACTTAAGAAAAAAGTTATTGAATGTATAAACTGAAAGATTGTTTGTTTACAAAGTGAAAATAGAAAATTGCGTGACTTGAAACTGCGTTTTTAGTCAAAATATACCGTGCTTGGACCTATTTTAGCTAAATTAACACCGAGCTTTGCATATATTTCTTCATGACGGCTTTTGCACTTTACATGAGTACTTAATGACCAATTTTTTAAAGTTTATACATTCAATAACTTTTTTGTTAAGGCCTCTAGATACTTAGGTTAAAAAACCGAGTGAAGCTAACATGTCTGGCCTCCGGGTAGGCGTATTTATATTTCGGTAACAGTGATATAAACCTTCTTACCAGGTCAAAATATCTCCGGAAATGCACAAAATAACAAAATATTCCGCCATTTTGTTCCGCACAGAACATGTCCCTCACTTACTTTTCCGCAAAAACCAAATACATTGGACCCCCTGATTATTATTATACCAGTGTGAATACATTAACACAACTACCTAATCATAAATTGCTTTGTTTGGTCTAGGACATATTTTAATTATATTCTTTTTGTATCAAACTGAGAAAACTGCAACATAATATTAGTGTATCATAGTTGTCTTCCTTCCAGATATTAAAATGGCATTGTTATGAATTGACAGTGATTTTAATTGGCAGTGTTTTGAATTGGCGCAACTGACCCTGACCGCCAATATAGCCAAAATTAAACCCTCACCAAAATAAGTATTTATACAGTATAGACCTTTTCGGGACGCTATCGGTTGCCCTGCATTTATCCCGGAAGCCGTAAAAATTACGCGCATGCGCAAATTGAGTAGGGCAAAAAATAAATAACAAAGCAGCCAAAACAAAGGAATATCGGCGTGTTTGACAGATTTATCAAAGCAAAATCACAAGATTTTGTTGGGACCGTGATAATTAAACTTATTTCATGCTCAACTTAATTTGAGCATGAAAATTTGATGGCTTCCTTTCCTTTTATTATCAAAAATAAAACAGTTTGAACTGAAAATATGACACAGATCTTAATGACAACAGTAGAACAAACAGTAGTTCCCTTTTATGAAACTTATACATGTTCTAGAAATTATAAGTTTGAGCAAAGAACTGAGCTGAGCATGAAAAAATGTTTTATAATCACGGGACCAGATTCAATTTATTGGTTTGTTACATGAATCGCGATATCCATTTATGATCATGTGCACTAATCGTAGGTCCTTGTTATAATATTTAGCTCTCCTTCTCGACGAGGGGTTGAATAAATAACAAATGGATTAATTTCCATACAAGTTGTTGTTGTTGAAAACGTTGGTGACATCTTATTAGAATAATATTATACATGTTATATGGCGCCGCTATATTTATTCGACCGAAGTGCTAAAGGATTTTCTGGTTATAATGTTGAGTGATATAATATTATTTTAATGGAGTTCGAAATATCGGGTGTTAAATTAATGAAGAATTTTACGACGGGACTGGCCTTTGATTTCAAAATTCGAAATATCGGGTGTTTGAATTATGAAAATTGAGATAAATGTACATAGAATATTATAGGCGCTTTGCCGGAACCGAGAAGACAGTTAGAAATATCTATGGTTTCAAAATATCAAAGTTCGAATTTTTGAATTACAAAAGTTGATCTGCAACACGAGAAAATACTTCTCCCAGCTTGAAATAAATAATAAAGAAAATAATTAGTCAAACGCTATAATATTGCTTTTAATAAACATATTTTCCTCTGTGTCGGCCTGATAAGAAATCTTAACCTTCGCACGGATAAGTTAAGGTAGGTCGTTTTCAAGCCCAATATATGGATATATGCATACATCGATGTGGTCTTCATGAAAAGTAAGCTTCTCAAAGTACACTTTTTGGTATCTGGTAGTAAAGTATTAGCATAATTACTCTTTTTAATTTAATTCATCATAGAATTGTTGTTATCTGTGTGCCGTTTTTGCCCTACGCACAGCGCTCGTGTGCCAAATAAGCTTCCGTTGTTAAGGAACCGATGGAACCCGTAAAAGGTCTATATCATCAGACAGCCAGTGTAAATGAAAGTTTAAGGAATATAAACAGGTTAGTGAAAGTCTGACATCTGATACGACTTTCCACCATGGATGAATATTTCAGCATTCATCATTAATGGCAAAAGTACTGATATTTAACTAGAAAACCATTCCTCAAGCATGAAAAATTAAAAAAAGTCATTTCATAATTAAAACTTTGACATCCAAATTTGAGAGGATTCAGACATTGTTACCTGATGAGATATTTTCTGTTCTTTCTTTTCTTCAGTCTATACAGAAACAGATTTCATTAGAGCCACAGGATGTGCGCCAGATGGTAGCGTATCTCGTAGAAAACATGCCATTGTGTTCTCGCTCCGGCACTTACCGTCTTATGGAATCCCTGGTCTACTTTGTGAAACATAATCCTGATGTCTCACCTATGGTAAACTTTGTTGTGTTGTATGCTGTTGTTTTTGTAAACTTATGTTTGTTTATGTCTGTTATAAAAACTTCAGAAATACGCTGATGAATTATTGATACAAGACTTCAATGTCAATACAAATTTTTAGGAAAAAAACAACAACACTAAGTTCAACTGTAAAATATATATTAGTGACTTGTTTGCTTGGAATGAGAAATCAACTATATCACTGATGATGTTTTCCCATTGAAGTTCTTTAGGTAGAAGATTATCTAGAATACTTAGATATCCTTAAATGTCACTGCCTTGCATGTTCACACCATGTTCACTACAAATGACATAATGTCAAGCAGTCTGAACCCATTCCTCTTTATCTGTTCATCTTTATGGTTTGAGTGAACAATGTAGATGTAGATCTGTTTGCTTTTTGTTTTATTGGGTTATTTTTAACAAAAAATGTCAACAGTGTAGATCTGGATCAGATGGCAAAGATGTCCTGGCTTAACTGGATCTACTCTGGTCACACATGCATTTCAAAGCATATTATGGAGTAAAGGGTTCAGATACTCATATGACTTTGAAGATATGATCAGCTTGTGCTGAGAATTTGATTTGATGAAATACCTGCCTCCTACCACCACACAGAATCAAGTGAGGCCACAGTTAACCCATCCCTTTATAGACACACCTTTATTGCATGGGCGAACAGCTTAGATCCAGATCAGCCAGCACATCTGTACCTTCTGATCAGGATCTAAACTGTTTGCTTTTTATACGCCCGTTTGAAAAACGGGACGTATTATGGGAACACCTGCGGCGGGCGGGTTGGCGGGCGGGCAGGCGGCGTCCACATGGTTTCCGCTCTCTAAGTCAAAGAGTTTTCATCCGATCTTTATCTAACTTGGTGAATATGTTGGTGGGCATAATATCTCGACCAGGTTTTATAACCAGCCAAATCCCCCCAGGCACTCCTGAATTATGGCCCTTGAATTGTCCAAAATTACTGTTTCCGCTCTCTAAGTCAAAGAGTTTTCATCTGGTCTTTATCAAACTTGGTGAATATGTTGGTGGGCATAATATCTTGACCAAGTTTTATAACCAGCCAAATCCCCCCAGGCACTCCTGAATTATGGCCCTTGAATTGTCCAAAATTACTGTTTCCGCACTCTAAGTCAAAGAGTTTTCATCCGGTCTTTATCAAACTTGGTGAATATGTTGGTGGGCATAATATCTCGACCAATTTCTATAACCATCCAAATTCCCCCAGGCACTCCTGAATTATGGCCCTTGAATTGTCCAAAATAAGTATTTACGCTCTCTAAGTCAAAGAGTTTTCATCCGGTCTTTATCAAACTTGGTGAATATGTTGGTGGGCATAATATCTCGACCAAGTTCTATAACCAGCCAAATCCCCCCAGGCACTCCCGAATTATGGCCCTTGAATTGTCCAAAATAAGGGTTTACGCTCTCTAAGTCAGAGTTTTCATCCGGTCTTTATAGAACTTGGTGAATATGTTGGTGGGCATAATATCTGGACCAAGTTCTATAACCAGCCAAATCCCCATAGGCACTCCTGAATTTTGGCCCTTGAATTGTCCAAAATTACTGTTTCCGCTCTCTAAGTCAAAGAGTTTTCATCCGGTCTTTATCAAACTTGGTGAATATGTTGGTGGGCATAATATCTTGACCAAGTTCTATAACCAGCCAAATCCCCCCAGGCACTCCTGAATTATGGCCCTTGAATTATCCAAAATTACTGTTTCCGCACTCTAAGTCAAAGAGTTTTCATCCGGTCTTTATCAAACCTGGTGAATATGTTGGTAGGCATAATATCTCGACCAAGTTCTATAACCAGCCAAATCCCCCCAAGCACTCCTGAATTATGGCCCTTGAATTGTCCAAAATTACTGTTTCCGCTCTTAAAGTCAAAGAGTTTTCATCCGGTCTTTATCAAACTTGGTGAATATGTTGGTGGGCATAATATCTTGACCAAGTTCTATAACCAGCCAAATCCCCCCAGGCACTCCTGAATTATGGCCCTTGAATTGTCCAAAATTACTGTTTCCGCTCTCTAAGTCAAAGAGTTTTCATCCGGTCTTTATCAAACTTGGTGAATATGTTGGTGGGCATAATATCTTGACCAAGTTCTATAACCAGCCAAATCCCCCCAGGCACTCCTGAATTATGGCCCTTGAATTATCCAAAATTACTGTTTCCGCACTCTTAGTCAAAGAGTTTTCATCCGGTCTTTATCAAACTTGGTGAATATGTTGGTAGGCATAATATCTCGACCAAGTTCTATAACCAGCCAAATCCCCCCAAGCACTCCTGAATTATGGCCCTTGAATTGTCCAAAATTACTGTTTCCGCTCTTAAAGTCAAAGAGTTTTCATCCGGTCTTTATCAAACTTGGTGAATATGTTGGTGGGCATAATATCTTGACCAAGTTCTATAACCAGCCAAATCCCCCTAGGCACTCCTGAATTATGGCCCTTGAATTGTCCAAAATTACTGTTTCCGCACTCTAAGTCAAAGAGTTTTCATCCGGTCTTTATCAAACTTGGTGAATATGTTGGTGGGCATAATATCTCGACCAAGTTCTATAACCAGCCAAATTCCCCCAGGCACTCCTGAATTATGGCCCTTGAATTGTCCAAAATAAGTATTTACGCTCTCTAAGTCAGAGATTTCATCCGGTCTTTATCAAACTTGGTGAATATGTTGGTGGGCATAATATCTCGACCAAGTTCTATAACCAGCCAAATCCCCCTAGGCACTCCTGAATTATGGCCCTTGAATTGTCCAAAATTACTGTTTCCGCTCTCTAAGTCAAAGAGTTTTCATCCGGTCTTTATCAAACTTGGTGAATATGTTGGTGGGCATAATATCTCGACCAAGGTCTATAACCTGCCGAATCCCCCCAGTCACTCCTGAATTATGGCCCTTGAATTGTCCAAAAACTGAATTAGCGGTATCTGCTCTCCAAGTCGAATAATTTTCAATGGATCGTTACGCAAGTTTGTTGATCAGCATTTTGACGGGCGTATTTTGTGTCAGTTTGGCACTCTTGTTGATTTGTTAGATTATTTCTAACCAAAATGGAACCAGTGCAGATCCTGAGTGCTGGCTGATCTGGATCTACACTGGTTGCATATGCTTAAAAATGTGTAAATATGGAGGAAAGGGTTAAGCATTCATGATTTAATCCTGTGATCAACATTGCATGCAGCAGGATCTAACAATTCACGAACTTCTCAGTTTCTTCAAAGTTATTGACTGTTTTCCAGTGGTGTAGGTGTGGTGTAAATGAGTCCACACGTACATCCATACTTTAGTTAACACTTTACTTTATCTACATATCTACATTCATATGCATTTTAATGCTTGTAAGACCAGTGTAGATTCTGATCAGTCATCACAGCCATATTTTGGTAAGAAAAAACATAATGTATCAAAAAGTGAACATTGCAGATCCTTATCAGAGGGCATGGATGTGCAGGCTGATTTGGATCTGCATTGTTTGCCCATGTCATATAAAGAGGAAGGGTTAATAATTTTGTCTCCCCCCTCTCTGGGGGAGACATATTGCTTTTGCCCTGTCCGTCTGTCCGTCTGTCACACTTCGTTTCCGCTCAATAACTCAAGTACCCTTTGACCCAGAGCCTTCAAACTTCATAGGGTGATAGCCCTTATTGAGTAGAAGAACCCTATTGATTTGGGGGTCTATAGGTCAAAGGTCAAGGTCACAGGGGCCTGAAGAGTGAAAACCGTGTCCACTCAATAACAAGAGTTCTATTTCACCCAGAGACTTCAAACTTCATATGATGGATATCCTTATTGAGTAGAGGACTCCTATTGATTTTGGGATCAGTAGGTCAAAGGTCAAGGTCACAGGGGCCAGGGCGCAGGGGGCAGACATGCATTTTCACAAAAAACATCTAGTTATATTCCCATATGTGATATGCCATGGAAAAATGTATCTTAGGTAATATTTTTTAACAATTGTTATTATATTATTAACAACTATTTTCCCCTAACTAGAGATATTTGAGATGAGCTTATGGCCGAAATTTCAGAGCTCTAGACCATCAGGAAGGTATGAATTAATGTATACTGGTGGGATAAGCCATAAAACCATGTTTTCAAAATATGATTTGTACTTCTAGGTGTTCAAGCCACCACTGTTACATCAGATGTGCACAATGAGTTGTGTTGTGTTCCATACAGTTCTGATGGTTCAGGTATGTTTACAATTCATTCATACATCATATATCCTTAACTCAATGATAAAGCTTCTGGTATTCCAGTGATGTCCAATATTTAATATCAAAATTTATAAAATTGAATTCTGGGACTTTTCTCCCACTGCATTGATCTACCAGTATTCTGGAACTTTTATCAATGATTAACTCCTACATATTCTTCCAGATTTTGGTAAACATTTATGGAGGCAATGTTTTATGCTCCATGAATATTTGCTGGGAGCATATATTCCCCTCATCTACCTGTCCAGCCATATTTAAAGCATACTTTGTCTAGAGAATATTTTTAAAACCATTTAAAGGAAATATAATTAAAATCCCATTAAGTTTCTTGTTAAGTTTTTCTCAGTAAATTAAGGTAGAGCTTTGTAACTTAACATAGTTGTTTGACATTACAATAGCAATTATAAGGACAAGTTGCATAATTGTTGACTGCATTTTGTCATAGTTATTCCCTTTTTCACTTCAATTTTTTAGCTCACCTAAGCCTTAGGCTCAGGGTGAGTTATTAGGATCGATCAATGTCCGGCGTCCGGCTTCCGTCCACACTTAGTTCGTTAACACTCTAGAGGTCACATTTTTGCATCGATTGTTTTGAAACTTGGTCAGGATGTTTGTCCCAATGATTTCTCGGACAAGTTCGAATATGGGTCATCTGGGTCCAAAAATTAGGTCACTGTTACTAAAAATAGAATTTTCTTGTTAACACTCTAGCAGTCACATTTTTGCTCCGATAGTCATTAAACTTGGTCAGGACGTTTGTCCCAATGATTTCTCGGACGAGTTTGAATATGGGTCATCTGGAATCAAAAACTAGGTCACTGTTACTAAAAAAAGAATTATCTTGTCTTGGCTGTAAATTTGTTATTTCTCATTGGATTTCAAAATAACTTGGCACAAATGTTAACTATGACAAGACAGTGTGTAGAGTACAATACCCATGGCTGTTTTTCCAAGGTCAAGGTCACTGTTACTAAAAATAGAATTTTCTTATAAACACTTTAGTGGTCACATTTTGCTCTGATTGTCCGATGGTAAAGAAACTTGGTCAGGACATATGTCCCAGTTATTAATGGGACGAGTTTGATTATGGGTCATCTGGGGTCAAAAACTAGGTCACTGTTACTAAAAATAGAAAAATCTTTCCAGGCTGTAAATTTGTTATTTCTCATTGGATTTTAAAATAACTTGGCTCATATGTTAACCATGACAAGGTGTTGTTTCGCGCACAATACCCATGCCTGTTTGTCCAAGGTCAAGGTCACTGTTACTAAAAATAAAATTTTCTTGTCTGGGCTGCAACTTCCGAATGAATGGAGTGATTTAAAAATAACTTTACTACATAAATGTTCACCATGACAAGGGGGTGTGTTGCGTACAATACCCATGCCGGTAGGTCTAAGGTCAAGGTCACTGTTACTAAAAATAGCATTTTATTTTCCAAGCTGTAAATTTGTTGTTTCTTATTGGATTTTAAAATAACTTGGTGTAAATGTTCACCATATTGAGACATTGGGTCACGTACAACACAACTTTGTTGTATTCAGGTGAGCGATAAAGGGCCATCATGGCCCTCTTGTTTAAGAAATCCTGGTTCATCCCATTGCAGCATCTTCTTGCAAGTAGAAACAAAGGTGTGTTAACTGCATTCATCAACAGGGATATATCTTAAGATACCGAGTAGTTTCCCTTGATCATGCAAAATTTTTGTAGAGCTGAAACAAAATTTTGGTAGAGCTGAAACAGAATTTTGGTAGAGTAGTGCTGAAAACAAAATGTTTCAAATATTTGGTGTAGCTAAAATTTCATGTTTTACTGTAGAGGCAGTTTGAAGGGGAAATATTTAATGGCCAAGAAGAGGCTGACCTGCTGCAGCGATTATGTATCATGACAGATCATCCCAGTATAAACCCTCTACACCGCCTGCTGGCATCACAGTGGGCTCACTGGTACAAACTGGTAAAACACTTCAAAAATATCAATTTCTGGCAGCTTTGTTACATTAATGAGTGTAGAAATAATTTGCATAAATTTAACAAAATCTATTTGAAGCATTTCTATTAGGTGTTTAGTACTTTTTCAACTCTTTTCTTACATATGAGTGCTTTTTTCAAAAAATGAAATGTCAACTTCAAATGGTCATATGAGTGCTTTAGTGACATAAAACAGAATACATGTAGTTTGAGACCCAGCTGTTCTCCAACAAAATGGCAAACCTATTCTTTTGATAGTAGTTCCCTATTACAATATTTAGGTACTAATTATCATAGAAAACAAACAAAAATTAAACATCCAGATTAAATGCAGTTTTCACATTTACTCTTTATTGTTAGAGAGAAAAGTTTGTTTTGCTGTTGAGGTAAGAGATAGGACAGACACTTATCACTGTAATGTTTTCAGGATGTCAATGGAAGGCCACAGATACACGAGTCCATAGTGAAGAACCATAGACTTATGTTTTATCCAAGTGTCTTTGACACCGTTGATTTGCAATTGAGAAAGCTCTACATGACAGCATTGTGTGGAGATACCAGTCAGGATATTGATGGTAATGGATTGATTGTAGGGATTGGTTATGCCAGGGCCCAAGATCATAACACTAAGATTTGAGATCAGTCTCAAATCTCAAGGATATGATTGGCTGAAATGGCGACAGGTCGCCATTTCAGCCAATCAGATGCTTGAGATTTGAGACTGATATCCAGATTTAGTTTTATGATCTTGGGCACAGGAAAAATGATACTGCCATATATTGGGATATTTTACTCACTTATTTCAATATATTACAATATATTGAGATTATTTATTACCAGTAAGATAACATGCAAAAACATTGTACCAGGTCAACTTTATTGTCAATAACAAATAGTGATTAACACAGCAGTTTGCAAACTGTGCAAGATATGATAGAAAAGAAGCAGAACACAGTCTGCTTATGTATTGGAAACATGTCAATAAAATTGTACACTAATTTGATTGCAAGGATTCTCATAAGTTCACAAATTACAGCTTGTTTACATTAAATTTCATTGTTTCAAGATTTCTCCCATCCTCATGGTCTAAACTTTGGTCCCATTCTAAACTAAAAGTGACATTCAATATAGGTTTTATTCTCAGATAGATTATTTGATTGTGAATTTTATGTTTAATGTATTATATATTGTTATATATTGTTACTTCATTTAAGATATAGAACATAGAACTGACTATTGTTACTTTTTATACAAAAAGGTAAAGGTATATCAAAACATGTAAAAAAAACCCCATGTTTCGACATGTGTTAGAAAATCTCACTTATTTATACTCAAATCCCCCTTAAAAAGTCACTAGTCTCAATTAATAATTTTGAGATACCTGGCATGACATTTTATGTATGTACCGGTATTTGAAAATCACATTGAGATATCATTGGCAATAACCAGTGTACCACGGTATTTCCCCCCCCCCCAAATCAATTGATTGGCTGTAATAGTAGATGAGCTATA
The DNA here is from genome assembly GCA_038501625.1 of Corbicula japonica. Lineage (NCBI taxonomy): Eukaryota > Metazoa > Mollusca > Bivalvia > Venerida > Cyrenidae > Corbicula > Corbicula japonica. The sequence goes on from JAZAYU010000040.1 coordinate 3,226,219, forward strand.
TAAGCTATAGATTCTAAAATGTTTGTAATTTTTGGACATTGACCAATTTTCCGCAACAATGACAGTTGAAATTTCATAATTATTTGACATAATGATAATGTACTATAATTAGATGGATCGTTTTTCAACCATTTTTGTGTCGCCTGTGATAGCAGGTAGACACATAGGGATCCTATGCGTCGGCGGCGTCTGCGTCGTCCGGTAGTCCCCAAGCTTTAACATGAAACTTAATGTGGCCTATAACTTTGAAAGTACTTGTCCTATTCACTTCATACTTGAAATATATCATCAGCATGAACACAGCGATCCGTGACAACAAGAACGATAACTCCAGTTTCACTATTTTATGAGTTATGCCCCTTTCAAATGCAACTTTAACATGAAACTTAATGTGGCCTATAACTTTAAAAGTACTTGTCCTATTCGCTTCATACTTGGAATATATCATCAGCATGAACACAGCGATCCGTTCCAACAAGAACGATAACTCCTCTTTCACTATTATATGAGTTATGCCCCTTTCAAATGCAACTTTAACATGAAACTTAATGTGGCCTATAACTTTGAAAGTACTTGTCCTATTCACTTCATACTTGGAATATATCATCAGCATGAACAAAGCAATCAGTGACAACAAGAACGATAACTCCTCTCACTATTTTATGAGTTATGCCCCTTTCAAATGTAATTTTAACATGAAACTTAATGTGACCTATAACTTTGAAAGTACTTGTCCTATACACTTCATACTTTAAATATATCATCAGCATAAACAACCCCATCTGTGTCAACAAGAATGAATACTCCAGTTCCAATATGTTTTGAGTTACGCCCCTTTCAAGTACCACTTTAACATGAAATTTAATGTTGCCTATAACTTTGAAAGAACTTATCCCTTTCACTTAAACCATCTGTGATGACAAGAATGATAACTTCAGTTTCAATATTTTTTAGTTATGCCCCTTTCCAATGCAAATATAACCTGAAACTTAATGTTGCCTATAACTTTGAAAGTACTTGTCCTATTCACTTCATACTTGGAATATATCATCAGCATGAACAATGCCATCTATGACAACAAGAATGATAACTCCAGTTTCAATATTTTTTGAGTTATGCCCCTTTCAATGCAACTTAAACCTGAAACTTAATGTTGCCTATAACTTTGAAAGTACTTGTCCTATTCACTTCATACTTAGAATATATCATCAGCATGAACAATGCCATCTATGACGACAAGAGTGATTACTCCAGTTTCAATATTTTGAGTTATGCCCCTTTCAAATGCAACTTAAACATGAAACTTAGTGTTGCCTGTAAAATGGAAAGTACTTGTTCAATTCACTTAATACTTTGAATAATTCATCTGCATTTACAAACCAATTTTTGAAGATGATAACTCAGGTTTCAGTTATTCCCCTTTTAAATGCATTTTAGATGACAGATGTATTCAGTGGTGTAGTATTGAAATCAACTAAAATAAAAAAAAAATATTATATATGATTAAACATAGGCCCACATTTCAACTTTTTCCATGCAGGCGACACATGTGTTCCGCGGAACACAACATTCTAGTTAATTAAAGGTATAACATTTGCAAAGTTTTAAAGGATCGGGTAAATGATTTCATTTAATCCTTTCCTCCATATATACACTATTATACGCATGTGCCATCTGATCAGGATCTGCATTGGTCACATTTTGGTCTGAAATAACCTAACAAACCAAAAAGTGAACAGTGCAGATCCTGATCAGATGGCATGGGTGTGCTTGGGTGTGCTTGCTGATCTTGATCTACATTGTTCGCCCACGTAATAAAGGTGTATCTATAACCCTTTCCTCCAATGATCTAATAAACAGAATACATATAGGTTACAGATTGTCTTCAAAGTGTTCTTTTACATTTCATGACTTATTTCCAACTGGCTTTATTAACAGTCAATGACAACAACACATCTTATATTTCTTTGTCATTTTTTATAATGTCAGTCGTTACTGTTTTTGTTTTCAATGTAATCGAGAGTAATGTTACACTGGACTCATTAATTGTTTATATTTCCATGAAGTAATCACTTAAACAATAATCTATTTCAGTGTAAATGTATCACCAGTTGCATAAGTTTCTTCATTACCATCATTATTATTCATAAAAAGTGTTGGAATTTTTTTCACATTTGCTGCTATTATTTTTAATTACCATTTTAACAATTTTCCAGTATCAGCAGGGATCATTACACAATGAGTCTTGCAGTGTTACTTCTAGATTACCAAGTAATTGTTCTTGTGGATGTTTAATTGAATTATTAACAACATGATTCTCATTGAATACATTCCAATCTGTAATTTTATATGATAAAACTGCTTCATGTTTTTAGTGATTATGTTTATGAGAAAAAGAAATGCAGATTTCCTAATCATACCATGGTTTGTTGTTTTGTTCTAATATTACAGAGTATTCAGTATAGATACTTGAGCTATTTTTACGAATTCTGTATTAACCCTTTCCTCCATAGATACCTTTATTGCATGGGCAAACAGTGTAGATCAAGATCACTAGTCACATCCCTGCCGTCTGATCAGGATCTACACTGTTTGCTTTATGATTTGTTAGGTTATTCCTGACCAAAATGCGACCAGTGCGGATCCTGATCAGACAGCATGGATGTGCTGGCTGTTCTGGATCTACACTGGAAGCACTTGCATAAATATGGAGGAAAGGGTTAAATGTTAGGTATGTCTTGATTTAAAATTGAACAGTCTGTTGTTTCTATAATGTTACTGCAGAATTTATTCGCCTGTTACTCCATATATATATGACGACAAGAGTGATTACTCCAGTTTCAATATATATATATAATAAAGAAAAATAGTGAGATCTAAAAATTCCATGAACTTCTATTTATAGTTTATTTACATATATAATTAATATATATATATAATGTTTTTATTGTATTTGTAAACTAGTGTAGATCCAGATAAGCCAGCTCGTCTGTGGTGTGTGATCAGGATCTACACTGCTTTTTGTTCAGAAATAACCAATTAAAAAAGCAAACAGTGTAGATCCTGATGAGATCATTAAAGGCTATCCCAAAATTCAACACTTTCTTGCAGCATAGTACACACACATAAGAAGGCTGATCCGGTCACAGTTTGCCCTTGGGATAAATCCTATTGAGTAAAGATTTAATTTAAAATACAAATTGGCATGATTGTATAAATTACTAATCATCCTATCTGCATCTTCAGTCCATAACTCATTCTGTGCATTGAAATTGAAAGTAGATCTGAAATCATCAAATTTACGATGCATATATAATGCCACTAGTTAAATATGTATTTGTTGTTTAGGATGGCTGTTCAATGTATAAAAAGAACTTCTGAAAAATATGTAGTATAAAACAGCAAGAATTTTAACTGATTTAACTTGTTCAGTAGCAATACAAAGGCTTATCACAGAAATAGTTTTGCTATGGTTTTCTAAGATATTTTGAGCTGCACAGTGTTTTCAACCCTTAAGTATTATACTTTATTATATGGGAAGAAAACTTGTTACTCAAAGAAAACAAACACATTTTGACAAAGATGTGCTATAAACTGTAAATAAACTATAAATAGAAGTTCATGGAATTTTTAGATCTCACTATTTTTCTTTACTGTTCTAACATGTCTGACCATCTGCAAAATAAAGAAACATTAGTAACACTCAGTTGTGCAAAGTTTCATTGAACGGCAGTTTGCCATTATTGAGATTTCAATAATTTTCTTTTGATCGATGAATGTGCAGGGGTAGGAGTGTAGTGGGCCCGTAAATGCAAAAATATAAATTTTTGCTGCATAATATATTCAACAGACTTAACAATTACAGAAATTATTGTCATTATTCCATGTATGTGGTTTTTACCCAGCCCTCAGATTTTTGAACCATCATCTAATGTTAGAAAGTCAGTAATGTGTGGTATATTTGTATATTGCAGGGGTGGAGACTTGTATACTGCTTGGCAGTCTAGGCTGCCTCCATAAGATTGTCTGGCACACGGGCAGTGGCGTAGCTGCCCGGGCACTCTTTAAAGCTCTTTGCTTTATCTACTCGTATCACAACAATCAGTCCTTTTCCAAAGATATACAGAGGTAAGTTTCTAATTCTGATATTTGTTGTCATCAGTTGACATGAAAAAGTTCTCCATGTTGTACTCTGTTTCATGATGGATTGTATGTAGACAACTTTATCTTGTATTAATTTGTTGTCGACTGTCCATTTTACATTTAGGGACACATTAGGTACATATTGTAACAAGGTAGTCACAAAACCATTACAACAGATATTGAGTCACAACCCTTACAATTTTGCTTAAATGGCAGCTTGCATTGTAAATATGTTTACAGCAGAAAATGATCATATGCACCAAGGTACAAATATAAAATGGTGAATCCCTTACTCCATACTCCATATATACACCTTTTAATGCCTGTGTGACCAGTGTAGATCCAGAGCTTCTGCACATCCATGCCATCTAATCTGGATCATCACTGGCTTGCATCTTGGTAAGAAATGACCTGATGAACAGTGTAGATCCTGATCAAATGGCACTGATTTTCAGGCTGATCTGAATCTACACTGTCCACACAATAAAGGTGTATATATATGGAATAAAGTGTTAACCTAGCAGTGATTCATGGAGTAGTCCATAAATGTAATGAAAATTTGTGTTTACCAGTGAAAGATATAAATATATTTCACTCATTTGACTTGTGGCTTCACTACTTGAGAAAATACGAATTCCAGAGTTCAGAAATATATTTCTATCCTACACTGGTAAAAAAATATCCTTTATATTCTAATGGTACAGTTTTTGCACTAACGTGACAATGTCATGGATAATGGGTGTGTATGGTTAGGGAACCATGGAAACATGGCAGTTTGACCACCTGGTTTTTAGTATACCTTACCCACTTTTTCATTACAATTAAAAGTTCATTTCTCTCATTCAGGCAAGATAATTCTGTTAATTATAATTTGTAGTAGTAGGAATTAGTCTCCCTTGTGTTAAACAACTACATCATGTGAACTCTTGTTGATTTTATTTCAGATTTGTGCGGGGACTGATATCCGAATTTGCTCATTTTATCCCCCATTCTCTGGATTTTGCTGACAGTATTCATTCTCTGAATCCAGATAGGTAAGCTTCTGTAACAGTAACAACAATAACTCGGTATCTTTTGGTTCAAGTTCGTAAATGCAATAAACTAAATGCAAAAAATCAAAAGGTCTTGATGTAAAATTCATGCTTTTCAGAGTTTACACATAAGCACAGTTAAACTTGAGTGAATTTCAGCGTGTTGAATATCAGTTGTTAGGCAACCACAAAGTGGGAGGCATATAGAGTTGCACTCGTCTGTTCGTCCGTACGTACGTCCGTCCGTCCATTCGTACATCCCCAAATCTTGTGGCATCAACTCCTCCTAAACTGTAAGGCGGATTTCTTTCAAACTTGCACAGATGATCAAGCAGGATGTGTAGATGATCGTAAAGAAAGGATTTTTTCCACCAGAGTTATGGCCCTTTGTAAATTTAACTAATTAAATCTTGTGGCATCAACTCCTCATTAACTATCTGAAGGATTTCTTTCAAATTTGCACAGATGATCAAGCAGGATGTGTACATGATCTTAAAGAAAAGATTTTTTCCTACGGTGATTTTTACCAGAGTTATGGCCCTTTGTTTATTAGAACTGTTGTAGCAGTGGGGGCATCAGTGTCCAAGGACACATTCTAGTTTAAAATTAAACTCGAGGGATAAACAGATGCATAGGAGCAATTTGATCATTGGGGCCGTGGAAGAGATGATTTTTGCTGTGTATCAGTGATGTCGATATAATGAGTTTCTTATTTTATAAAACAATTATATGTAGTAATTGGTGTATATAAAACGTTAAAAGAATAAGATTTAAGTAGTGAAATACAGCAATCAAAAATAAGATCACGGATCATAAATAAACATCTTTTCTTGTAATAATGTAGAGATCTTCATATGCAAAAGAAATAATTGTACAATGATCCATACAAATGTCCATATCCATATTTACTGAATGTTCATTAGGAAATGATGTTATTTTATCAAATTAAATATTATTAAATTTTGAGCGGTGTCTTATACTTTGCTGATTATGTTCTTTGAATATGACTTTGTTGTATGCTACTAATTTCAATACATTCAGCTGGGATTACCTCCTTACTAAACTTTAATACGCAACACATCACCGTATTCTTGACATTGACACTGACACTTGACTGTGTATTAGCTAAGCCAATAACGATTTTCAGGTAAAAAATGACTTTCTTATGGCACAATTTTACTTTTTATGGCATTGCATATACACCAAAGAATCCTTTTATGGAGCCTTGGCCACCGGAGCCGAGATATGTCAAAATATTGGGGCTGCGTCTCCTGCTGCCCCTATGTGCCTGATAAAGAAATGCAGGGTGACATTTTGCAATATCTTGCAAATACATTGATTAAAAGTGATGAGTATCTGCCAAGGAACTCTCTAGGTTACAGTACATGCATTGTAGTATTGAGTGTCACATAGTATGATTGCATAATGCTGTCTCCTGTCTCTTTGATATACCAGCATCACTTGTTTAAACAGTCGAAGCACAGGTGTTCATGGCAGGCATAAAGTAAATAAAATGTAAATAGATCAACTTCGGATCTTTATTGGACTTAAAATTAATGTCATACATATTGTTAATTATCCATCACACGATATTTGAGTTTTTGGCTCGACTGTTTAAAGAATAGGGGAGTTATCTCACTTGACGTGGCATTGATGTTGGTGTCTTTGCTTGTGTCGGTTAAACAAACTGTGCACTTGGTCTATAACTTTAAAACTAATTGAGGTATCATCTTGAATTTGGAATATATATTCACCACCAAAATATACATCATACAACAAAACCCACAACTCTGGTGAAGATACCTTTCAAATTATGACCCTATTTTCCTTAGATATTGCATTAAGCCAAATGTACATTCTGTCCATAACTTTGAAGCTACTTGAGATAATAACTTGAAACTAGGAATACTTGTTTATCATTATAATCTACATCATTACCAGTGAGACCTATAAATCTTCTTCAAATACTTTTCAAATTATCTCCCCTTTTTACTTCGGTTTTGCTTTAAGCATTTAGTCCATTTTAACTTAAAAGCTAATTGAGATATCTTCAAACTTGGAATATATATTCACTATCATTATAATCGTCTACTACAATTATGTTTTTTAAATTCTGCCCCATTTTCATCAAGATTTTTAACTCCTCAAAAATATTTTCATAATTCTGCCCCTTTGAGCACTGAAAGTTTTCTTAAAAGTACATATACAGTGGCCAAATTCTTAATAATTACTCTACCTAATATTTAATATTGATAAAAAACTTAACCCTTTCCTCTATATATACGCATTTTTACGCATACATGTGCAACCAGTGTAGATCCAGATCAGCTGGCACATCTGTGCCGTCTAAACAGGATCTACACTGGTCCCATTTTGGTCAGAAATAACATAATGAATAAAAAAGTGAACAGTTAAGATCCTGATCAGATGGCATGGATGTGCAGGCTATCTAGATCTTAACTGTTCGCCCATGCAATAAAGGTGTATCTGTGGAGGAAAGGGTTAGAATAGATAAAATGATTTTCTCAGAAAGGGCCATCTTGTTCCTTTTTCACAGAGGTGAAAGGTCTGCAAAGGTCTGCTTAGCATGACCAACCTACCATTCCCTTTTGTTACATCCATTAATGTTCAAGTGGGCTTCAGAGATGTCATTCCAATGTATATGAACTATTATATTTCAAAATTTGTTGAGTGGTCTTACAGTTTGGGAAGTTGCATTGCTCTGTTTTGTGACATCATTCAACAGTTCTTTCCCTTGTGAAAGGTCCCAAAATACTTAATATCTTTTTGCATGAATATCTTTTTCAATAATAAACAAGAGACATTGTTTTGCACCTAGCCCATATTTTGCACCTTCCCATGATATTTGTAGTCATAAACTTGCACTATCTACCTGGTATTAAACGATACTTCCACACTAAGAAGTTCAACAGTGTAATAGTGATGTTGTTATATCAGAAGCAAGTGTTGGTATGCTATAGCACATTCACTAAGGTGTGATATTACCTTAAAAGTTTAGACAGTGCGTGTGGAAAAGAGAGTTCAGGTGTTACATTGTATACAAAATTAGCAAATACAGTGCTGAAGTCTGCGGAAAAGATCATGTAAGCATCTACACATACCACTATTACCCAGGTTTAATTATGTCAAAGTATGTCTCAAAACTGCCAATAAAATGATCTGAATTCAAAGAACATTGACATGACCCTTTAGGCAATAGGCACACCTTATGTAATTTGCCTCCAGAGTAGACCCAAGTCAGCCTGCTTATTTTTACAATCTGATAAGGGTCTACCCGGCTACTTACAAGTAGTCTATAAATTTCTGTGCAACACCCATAAGAACAATGTATTAATAAGCTAAAATGAAAGGAATGATAATCCACTACCATCATTTTGAATGTAAAGGGTTAATCCTTTACTCCATTCATACTGCTTATTACCCATGTCAGACCAGTGTAGATCCAGATGAGCATGCACATCTTTGTAGCCGCCACATCCATGCAGTCTGATAAGGACTTGCACTGTTCGCTTTTTGGTGGGAAATAGTTTTTAAAAGTTAATATAAATAGAATGATCTGGGTCTACACTGGTTGAAAAGTGATAGTAAAGCTATATCCATGGAGAAAAGAGGCAATTTATATTTCTGGTAAGCTTTAACCCTTTCCTCCATATATATCTGTTTTCTTATGAAAAGTAGCAGTGCAGATTTTGATCAGATGCACAGATGGGCCGGCTTTTGTGGATCTACACTGGTGGTACACACGTAAAAATATATTATAGAGTAAAGGGTTAGCTAGACTTTTCTACTAAAGTTTTCAAATTTTGTATTTCATAATAGCCATAGTATGATATACTTATCATAATTTACAAAACCACAACAAGTAATGCTGATTGTCAGCCAGTAATATGAATGACCTGGTTCATGTAGATTACATAAATCTTTAGGATGGCATTAGAATAATATCTTCCTGATGAACTTATAGGAAGATTTAGTTCCATGACAAACAAGATAACAGATGTCAAAAGTCCAACAGGGATTGTCTAGAACCTTCACACCATGTAGTTAGTACAATAAGGTCATATGCTGATAGAATAAAATGTCTGTTGCCTGTTGTGTGTGCCAGGTTTTGTTGTGTGTGCCAGGTTTGGGTGGGAATCCTGTTTTTTGGAGCAATAACTTAAGTTCACAATGCTAATATTTAACCTGCTAAATTCCAAATAATGTTTTGGGCTTGATGTAATTTTCAGTTGGATTTGTTACATTCGTTGCTGCCTTGAAATGATAAGCAAACACTGTAGACCCATATCAGACTGCACAGATGTGTGATCTGATTGGGTCTACACTTGTTGCAAATCTAACAAAAGTGGTGCTTAGCAGTTTAACCCTTTACTCCTTATTTACACATTTTATCACAGGTGCGAACGGGTGTAGATCCAGATGAGCCGGCACAATTGTGCTGTCTGATCAGGTTCTACACTGTTTGCTTTTTGGTCAGAAATAACCTAATTACTCAAAAAGCAGTGTAGATCCTGATCATATGGCAAATTGTGCTGGCTGATCTGGATCTACACTGTTCGCCCATGCCATAAAGGCATTTATATAGTTATGGAGGAAAGTATTAAAACTAAACATCAGATGATTAGATTGAATGTTGTTTTGTTTTCAGTGAGATGTACATAGACACGCTCAGATTGCTGCACCAGCAGGTTGTCATGGCAACAGAAGAACAAATACATTCCTCCTACCATTTTTACCTTCTTGTCATGAAGAAGGCCGCAGCAGAGAAGGAAATCAACCAGATGGTATGTTCAATGGCCTACATGAAGTATTCAAAAAAACAAATTAGACATTTATTTTTATTCCCACCTGATACCAGTATTTTATTTTTATTGGCAAAAAATACAAGAAACCAATATCAAAATTTATTTTCAGAAAAGTCATTTTTAAAATATCAAAATCATTGATGTAAGCATTAGGTCTACACTGGCGCTTAACCTCATATTCTGTTACTGATAGACGAACACTGTAGAACCAGATCAGCTGGAACATCCTGATCCGGATCAGCAGTTTACTATTAAATTCATTAGGTTATTTCTGACTAGCTGCGGCTATTGCCAATCCAGATTAGATGGCACAGATGTGCCTGCTGATGAGGTACTACAATTAATTGCAATCTGTGCCATCTAATCTGGATCTATACTGCTTATATATGTGATAAAACCTGTATATATGGAGTAAAGGTTTAAAGTGAACAAAGTTCAGGCAGTTCTCTTTGTCAACTCATTATTTTTATACTTTTCACTTCCTCCTAATTTAATAAGAGACAAGCTCACCAGTCTCATGGAAAAAATTTTGCAAGAGGAATAAACCTTTATTGCTTTTTATGAATTTTAGAGCTGTTTTACAGATGGTTCTTGTGATAATTATACTTTATACTGCTATAAGAGAGAATTTATGTTACCTCTTTCATCCAAACATGGATGAAATTATAAGAGAATTTAACAAGGCCTGGAGATATCTTGACAATTTGTTAAATGTATGTACCGTCGTAATTATTTTCCATCTTTGGCCTAATAAACTCTAGCTTATTAAAGCAATTACTTCATAAAAACAACTTTTTGTTAACAAAATCTTTCTATGAAATACAGGTATTTAACTATTAAATTTACGATAAAAATGATGACATAGGGATCCTATTGTCCGGCGGCGTCGGCGTCGTTGTCGTCAGTGCTGTCGTCCGGTAGTCCCCCAACTTTAACCTGAAACTTAATGTTGCCAATAACTTTGAAAGTACTTGTCCTATTCACTTCATACTTGGAATATATCATCAGCATGAACAATGCCATCTGCGACGACAAGAATGATAACTCCAGTTTCAATATTTTTTGAGTTATGCCCCTTTCAAATGCAACTTAAAGCTCAAACTTAATGTTGCCTATAACTTTGAAATTACTTGTCCTATTCACTTTGTACTTGGAATATATCATCAGCATGAACAATGCCATTGTGACGACAAGAAAGATAACTCCAGTTTCAATATTTTTTTAGTTATGCCCCTTTCAAGTGCAACTTTGACCAGAAACTTAATGTTGCCTATAACTTTGAAAGTACTTGTCCTATTCACTTCATACTTGGAATATATCATCAGCACGAACAATGCCATCTGTGACGACAAGAATGATAACTCCAGTTTCAATATTTTTTTGAGTTATGCCCCTTTCAAATGCAACTTTAACATGAAACTTAGTGTTGCCTGTAAAATGGAAAGTACTTGTTCAATTAATTCACTTAATACTTTAAATAATTCATCTGCATTTACAAACCAATTTTTGAAGATGATAACTCAGGTTTCACCATTATTTTAGTTATTCCCCTTTTAAATGCAACTTTAACATGAAACTTAATGTTGACTTTAACTTTGAAAGTACTTGTCCTATTCACTTCATACTTGGAATATATCATCAGCTTGAACAATGCCATCTGTGAGGACAAGAATGATAACTCCAGTTTCAATATTTTTTTGAGTTATGCCCCTTTCAAATGCAACTTTAACATGAAACTTAGTGTTGCCTGTAAAATGGAAAGTACTTGTTCAATTAATTCACTTAATACTTTAAATAATTCATCTGCATTTACAAACCAATTTTTGAAGATGATAACTCAGGTTTCACCATTATTTTAGTTATTCCCCTTTTAAATGCAATTTAGATGACACATGTGTTCTGTGGTGTAGTATTGAAATCAACTTAAATAAAATATTTTTATTATATATGATTAAACATAGGCCCACATTTCAACTTTTTCCATGCAGGCGACACATGTGTTTCGCGGAACACAACATTCTAGTTTTCAAAAGCTTCTAAAATTGTAAAAGATTTTAACCCTTTCCTCCATAGAAACACATTTATTGCGTGGGCGAACAGTGTTGATCCCGATCAGATGGCACACCCCATGCGGTCTGATCAGGGTCAGCACTGTTCGCTTTTTTATTTGTTAGGTTATTTCTGACCAAAATGCATCCAGTGTAGATCCTGATCAGACGGCATGGATGTGCCGGCAGATCTGGATCTACACTGTTTGCTCATGTGTAAAAATGTGAATATATGGAGGAAAGGGATAACTGTGTTACTATTCAAGCTTCAGAGACATAATGAGCTCATTGCATTTATAGGCCTGTACAGGGAATCTCACAAAGATCCCCATATTCAGTAATAGAGAACCCTTTATTCCATTATATACAGGATTTTTCACAAAACCTTATGCATCTGTATGCTAACAGTGTAGATCCTGATCAGATGGTACAGATGATAATAGCCATATCCCATGGAGTAAACGGTTAAATCATTAGAATTGTTCAAATAAACAATGACTTGTATCATTCATTGTTGAAAATATGAACAAAAAGTGCAGTTTATTAATATATCCTAGCATATATACTTATTAAATAAAATATTAAACGTTGCAGGTGGCTGCTGGCTAAATGAACAACATGCAAACAAAAAAAGCTTAACCCTTAAATATATGTTTGGCTCATCGATTTCCATACATTTCAGGCAACTTTAAAGTTTATGTCATACCTTGTGGAGAATGCAGTTGACATCAATGATAGTGGATGGACATTGGGTCACTCAGTCCTAGATATCTGTAGGAACATTATTCTATGCCATGGAACACAGAACTACTTTAAAGGTATGTGAAGTGTTGGAACACTAATATATACCCTGGGACATGAAACTTCTTTAAAGGTATGTCAGGTGTAGGAATACTAATATATGTCTGGAATATGGAACTACTTTAACCCTTGACTCCATATATATGTGTTTTAACCCATCTGCGGCCAGAACAGACAGGCAAATTGACCAAATTGTATGTTCAATATTTTCAAAGGTACTTATCTATGCCATCTGATCAGGATCTGTACTAGTCACATCTTGGTAAGAAATAACCTTATGAATCTAAAAGCAAACAGTATATATCCTGATAGGACAGCATGAATGTGTGTCGGCTAATCTGGATCAAGACTGTTCGCCAATGCAGTAAAGTTGTATCTGTGGAGAAAATGGTTAAAGGTAGGATAAGTGAAGGAACATTAAACAATGTCACCAAATACAATTCAATATTCTTAAAAGGAAGTTGAGGATTGGGAACATTAATCTGTTGCAAAACACAGAACTACTTTAAAATAGGTAATAAAGGTATGAGAACGTTATTCTGAGCACAGAACACGGTACTACTCTCAATTCTGAACTCATAAATAGTGTCATATGCTTTCAAAAAAGGGCTGCTCGACTTATTTTAGATCTTACTGTTGAAACTCCGTCTGAAACTCTTTTCAAAGAATTAAGGTGGATGACATTTGATGAAAGGATAAAATTCAAAAAGGCTATAATGATGTTTAAAGTATGTAACAAAATTGCTCCTGATTACTTGCAACAAAAATTCACCTATGTTTCTGATATTCATTCTAAAAATCTACGGTCCCAAGTCCTAAATTCAATTTATGTTCCAAAACCTAATCTTGAAATTTCTCGAAAGACTTTTACGTATTCAGGTTCCAAAATTTGGAATTCTCTACCAGATACAGTTAAGAATGCATCCACTGTTCAAGATTTCAAATCCAAATATTTAGATTTCACATATAACTTGCCATATTCATCGCATCATTCCCAAGGTAATTATTTTTGATTCTACCTATAACATAACCAGTTATATACCTGTATTTGTTTGTTTCTGCTTTTTATTTTTTGTCAAATAACTTGCAGTATTCTTGCAACACTGCCAAGCTAATCATTTGAATTCTATGCTTGTAATATAACATATTCACATTTGAATTCTATGCTTGTAATATAACATATTCATTGTAACACTTATACAGAATTAGTTTAATGAATTACTGTAATATAACTTGTTGTATACATGTATTGTTGGTTTCCTTTGTGATACAACACATTACTTAGTCATATAATTTGCCATATTTATACTTGCAACCCTCTCAATGCATTAATTTCATTTCTATACTTGTAACATAACCTGTTGTTTATCTGTATATTGTTTGTTCTCTTTTGTTATGCAATGCTTCGTTTTGTACATAATTGTAAATGTAAATAATAGAGGACCACAGGGAAGATTGGGCTTGCCCAACTGTGTTTCCTCTCTAAATAAAGTTATTATTATTATTATTATTATTATTATTATTATTAATCCTTTCCTGCATAGACACACCTTTATTGCGTGGACGAACAGTTTAGATCCAGATCAGCCAGCACATCATTGACAACAAACATTTGTAATGTAAGTCCTGTATGATACCGTAATTATTGCACATCGTTACTTTCTAAAAATCGAATGGTGTTACGGAAAAATGAAAGTCTGGTAACTTGAAGTTCGTTATAATTTGAAGTAAATCTTTGGTCCCTTGAGACTTCGAGTTATCGCAATTGGACTGTATGTCTAAACTGCCACACCCTGTGTTTGAAATCCATAAAAGATATTATCTGTTCAAACAGAAAAAAGAAGATATTGCTAGTTTCCTTATAGTTTCTTAAAAAAACCCATAAACTTGAGAGCATGAGCTGTGTGCTCATCTGCTTATAAGTAACACTAAACATTCAAATTGCTAACTGGACAAAAAGATGCTTAACCCTTTATTCCATAGAAATACACTTTTATTGCATGGGTGAACTGTATAGATACAGATCAGCTGGCACATCTGTGCTGTCTGATTAGGATCTACACTGTTTGATTTTGGATTCATTAGGTTAATGAAAAGTGCAGATCCTGATCAGACAGCATGGATGTGCTGGCTTATCTGGTAAAAAGGGTATACAATTTAGTTAAAGGTTAAACTTCAGAACAACTCTCTTCTGGAAGGATGAAGATGGTCAGAAAATACTGTGTTGATTGAGGATTAAATTGATATTATTTTATCATGGTCATCAGGGT
The DNA here is from genome assembly GCA_038501625.1 of Corbicula japonica. Lineage (NCBI taxonomy): Eukaryota > Metazoa > Mollusca > Bivalvia > Venerida > Cyrenidae > Corbicula > Corbicula japonica. The sequence goes on from JAZAYU010000040.1 coordinate 3,241,338, forward strand.
ATGGAAAGGACATTATATGATTGAAAACTCAAGATGTTTTTTGTCCCAGTAAACACAATGAAATGCCAATTCAAATCTTATTTTTACACTTCAAATCATTCTCAAATCTTACCAAAATATTATGGAAAAGTGAGTGCTTGTTGACGTCTAAACACAAAACTTTTACACAGTCCAATAGTCTTAGCACAGCTTTTGTTATAGCAATGCCACAAACCAAATTTTTCAAGGCAAAATGGAAACAGTTTGAAGAAAAAACTTTAATTGTAGCAAATTGCAAGATGAGTGTAAATACACACTTGTAGTTTTGCTTGTAATGTTTGTGGTCCATGGAGCAAAGATCTGTATTAAATATACTCAACAAAAAATGTTTTGCAACTTTTGCATTTTTTAACAGTAAAAATCAACGAAAGTTAACAAGTGATACAAAACCATCTTATATGAAAGAACTTTTGTCCCAGCATAATATCCTTTATGCAAATTGAAGCTTTTATCAATAATGATTGAAAAAGAATGACAAAAATGATTGGATATAGGCTGTAATTTTTTCACAAATCAGCAGATTTTTTCCCAAATGAGTGAGAAGTGTCACCCCATTGATATGCCTATGCTGATTTGTGAAAAAATTACAGCCTATATCCAATAATTTTCATCATTCTTTTTCAATCATTATTGATAAAAGCTTCAATTTGCATACAGGATATTATGCTGGGACAAAAGTTCTTTCATATTAGGATGGTTTTGTATCACTTGTTAACTTTCGTTGTTTTTAACTGTTAAAATATGCAAAAGTTGCAAAACATTTTTTGTTGAGTATATAATATTTCTGAAAATTTAGCTTTACCCGTTACTACATGGGATATGGCTGTTATTCAAAGCAATTAAACCAGTTGCTGATTAGTTGAAAATGCTCCCACTTTTTAGAGACATTATTTTTGTTATTTTACTCCTATGGCAAAAAGCAATGGTATTTCATAATGCATCAACAATGCATCAGTGTTATTTTATTTACCATAATTTTTAAGAAAGACTGCGCAGAGAAAGGATAAAAATGTGCAGACTCGGTGTATTAACCCTTTACTCCATATATATGGGTCCTTTTGGTGAACAGTTTAGATCCAGATCAGCCAACATCTGTTCACTTCTCGGTAGTAAATAACCTGATTAGTTAAAAAAAGCAAACTGATCTGATGGCATGGATGTACTGGCTGATCTGAATCTACACTGTTTACCCATTTATAACAGCCATATCCATTGAGAATAATGTTAATACGAGGTGTGTTCTTAAAGTTCGTGGACAGCCTCATAGTTCAATCAATTTTAAAGTTAATGTTATAAAATATATATCATTTGATATGATTTTATTCATATGCTACAAAATATTTAATATTTTGGCGTAAACTGATGGACCGAAAATAAACCCGTCGTTATGGTAACACACCAAAGAATTTACAGGGCACTTTGAAAAAAAAGCCAATAAATCTTAGTTTCTTGAAATACCTTTCTTACATAACGTCAAAAAACGCGCGAAATGTAGCAACAATAATTTTTGACGTCATTCTTGTTCATTTTGACGTCAATTGTTCAGTTGACGTGCCATTATAACGGAAACGCATATCAAGCAACACAGCATGGCTACACCGTTGAAAATTGAACACCGTTGCGTCATCAAGTTCTGCATCAATGCGAACATGACACCAACTGATACTCTTAAATTTATGCAGAAAGCAGATTCTAATGTATCCAGAAGTCTTGTGTTGGATGGCACAAGAAGTTTAGAGACGGACTGGAACACGTCAGTGACAGACCACGTACCAGGGGGCCCTAGGCGTAGCGAACAAGACGTCAGGAGGATTTGCGATGCCATAAGTGAAGACAGGCGGAGAACGGTACGCGAGATCAGTGACATGACGGGTATCTGCGTTAATGTTGTTTACCGAACATTGACAGAAACCCTTAATATGAACAAGGTGTGTGCTCGGTGGGTGCCAAGACTACTTCAACAAGACCAGAAAGCAGCGCGTGTCAGGCTCTCAAAATCATTCCTCAACCACTACGACTGCGAAAGAGACCAGTTCCTGCACCGGGTTGTCACGATGGACGAAACGTGGCTTTACCTATATTAGCCTGAATCAAAGCAACAATCAATGGTCTGGAAGCACCCAGGATCTCCACCACCTTAGAAGGCGAGAACATGCAAGTCACCCGGGAAGTTTATGTTCATGTTTTTCATGGATGTGCACGGGCTGATCTTGCAGCATGCGGTACCACAGGGAATCACGGTCAACGCTGCCTACTATCAGAAGGTATGATGCCCGGTTTTTAAAACAGTATGTTTTAACAACTGTTATGAATTGGTGTTATTTAAAATCAAAAGTTATTCGCTAAAATCGGTTTCAAACACTCGTTAAACAAAAATACAGATTTTAAAAATGTTAAATCAATTAAAAAATAATCATGTTCTTTCCATTGTTTAGGTTATTTGTCGAGATCTAACAAAGGCCCTCAGACGTAAACGTCCCGGCATGGAAATCGAGGACATCATATACCACCATGACAACGCCCCATCCCATCGAGCAACTGACACACTGGAGACGATCGACTTCCTCGGCATGGAGCGACTTGAGCACGCCCCGTATAGCCCGGACCTTGCGCCGATGGATTTAGCGCTCTTTCCACGTTTGAAGAGCGAGCTACGTGGGCAGCGTTTTGAGGATTTGTATGAGCTTCGCTTGTCCGTGCGCACTGTGATTGGTGGCTACGAGAAAGGCTGGTTTAGGGACACTTTCAATAAGTGGGTAGCACGTCACCGTAAATGTGTTAACTGTGACGGCGAGTATTTTGAAAAAATGTGACGTTAACGTCGTGTGATAGACAAAAATGACGTTAAACTGCCGCGTATGGGCGTTAGTTGTTATACTTGTTTTATTGTGATATTTCTATAGTTTTATGTATTTTTGTAAAAATTTCATTGTAATTAGAAGATGCTTTGCTGATTTCAACGATATAAAATATTTTGAAATCGGATAAAAATTAGTTTGTTTTTCTTACTTGTCCAAGAACTTTACGAACACACCTCGTAATATTGTAGAGCAAAAGAGAATAAAATAATTTATAAAAAATTAAAATATATAATATTTAAAAATATTGTCACATGTATAATTTTGCAGGTAAGTGATGCTTAAGAGTGATTTATTGATTAAAAAATTGAAGGTGATGTTTCTTAATTCCTGTGCAGACACTGATGCTTGTTTTTACACCTTCTGTACAGTAGGGAATTCTGAATAACAGCCGCTGAATGAGAAAATGATTTAAATAATTAAATCGGAAGATTTCATGATGTGGCTTAGAAATTAGAGCTGGTCATCAATTAGTATAAGGCATGGTTACCTTGGTAACAGTTTAGGTAAACATACCATTGTTATAATGCTATTGGACTTCACCTGTATGGATATAGATACAGCCAAGGTGAGAGACATGTTTTTCTGTTTAAAACACTGAAGCACCCAATACATGATAGTCTTATCATCACAATTTTATCAGAGGATCATTCCATTTCTGCGATATTCTATGACATTTTGTTTAATCAATAGTCGGAAGTAATTTAAAAAAAAATTACACAGAGTTTGTTGAGTTAATGCGTCATTTTAATGATACACTACTGTACTGTAAAGAAATTGCAAAGAAATAATGGCAAACCGAAGTGGAATGGAAGATATTTATTTGAACAATGATGTGAGAAATATCGGGCCTGGCCTACCAGATGAAACAACCACAAAATTGTATGATCTTTATGATGTTTCTTTTAATGAAGGTAAGTTTGCTTTTTGTTTAATTAAATAGATTTTCTATAGTATGTCTCTCTGAACCTTAAACCTTAATTGCTTAGTACAACTAATTTTACTTTTGTGACCAGTGTAGATCCATAAAATTTATGCTTGGAGAGAGTCAGTTGGGGTTTAAGCTTGCTTTTAGTTGTGAACAGGACTAATGATCAGTAGAAATATATATTAACCCTTTCCTGTATAGATACAGCTTTATTGCTAGGGCGAACAGTTTAGATCCAGATCAGCCGGCACATCCGTGCCGTCTGATCAGGATCTACAAGGTACAGTCAAAAAGTTCCCGGACTGCCGTTATACGCATACTAAACGCATTAGGATTTAAAAAAAAATGGTATAACTGAAAAGAGAAAAGCAAGTCAGACAAGTGCATATAACATTTGTATTGATACAATATATAATACATAATATCTTACAGTTCCGAAAACATATACCAACAGTGTAAGGATCACTTTTACGTCGCAAAGCGACGTCAGCAGCGACGTCTACATTACGTCATGAATCAGTATTCACCAGAATGCTCTAAACACTTACTATGGCGAAACACCCATGAGTCAAATGTTTTGTGATAAAATTCAGTGGAATAACCTCGCACTGCTGACCTGACCGCAAACCGAAGCTCTTCGTTGGACTCGAACCTGCGACCTCGTAGATCTGCCTTCAAACGAGGGAATATGCTGAAATCGCATGGTGCTAAGTCAGGGCTGTATGGTGCGTGGGGCAGTCTTTCATAGCCAAGGAAGTCTATGGTTCGTATGGTTTCCACTGCGCGGTGGGTGGGGGTATATCCTGATGGAATATCAGGTTTTCGATCTCAGTGTTCGGCCGCTTCTTACGTAACGCAGCACTAAGGTGTCTCTGTACGACCTGAAAATGATTGGAGTAGCTCGTATTAGCACTTTGAAGCAAAATATTAACATAACAAACTTCATGTTTATAATATTTAAAAATAAAAAATAAGACATAAGTGTTATGTTTTTACCTTTTGATTTTTTTTTTTTTTTTTTTGGCGTTCACCTTTTCGGCTTGTAAGCGTGGTGCTGCGCTTTTGGATAGGAGACCGCCATATTGCAGGCTCAGCACCTCCGACTTCGGATCTCCTTGCGGGTCCTCCTATACCGACACCAGCCGAATCGGTCGTAATGTTAACCCTTAAACCCTGAGCGCCAAGGAGGGAAGCCATTACTACCATTTTTAAAGTCTTTGGTATGACCCGGCCGGGGATCGAACCCACGACCTCTTTGTTGACCGTTACACCACTGGGGACGGCATGTTGGAGCAGCATTCCCTGTCGATCGAGGAAGAATATGAACATGACTTTCTTTGTTGACCGGGATGTCTTTGCCTTCTTCGGTGGTGGGGACGAATTGCGCTTCCAAACCATCGACTCTCGCTTGGTTTCTGGGTCGTAGAGACTAATCCAAGTTTCGTCCGTTGTCACGATACGTCCGAGAAAAGAATCCCCTTCTTGCTCCCAGCGGCGAAGATAAGACGTCGAGTGTGCGACGTGAGCTTTCTTCTCGTCGTCCGTTAAAAGCCGCGGCACCCACCTTGCGCACACTTTAGACATATTTAATTCCGTCGAAAGTATGTTATGAACTGTGCCGTGACTAATTCCTACAATGTTAGCTATATCATCAACCGGTCAGAGAGAATCACGGTCTTCACTTCTTCTCGAACGCGCTTTTTCGGCCGCCCACTGCGATGATCATCGCTTATTTCCTCGCGGCCATCCCGGAATCTCTTGTGCCAATCAAACACAATCGTCCTTGAACATGTACTGCCGCTGTTGCTTGGATTTAAGAACTTCCATGTTTCCGTAGGCATCATCCCAGCCTTCACACAGAACTTGATGACGGATCTTTGTTCCGTACGCTGTGGTGACGTCGCCCCGATTTCAGTTGACTTTTCATCCATGGCTACGAGAAACATTCATAAAATGCGGAATTTTTATGTCAAGACGTCAAAATTTTGAGCTTGTTTTGAAAAAACGTTTGTGTGACGTAATATTGACGCTGCGTGTAAAAAGGCGCGTAATAATAAAGATATGATCGTTTAAATAATAGTAAGAATATTGGTCATAAGCATCATTTCTAAGTGATCCGTACACTTGAACAGTATACTTTAGTTTCTTTAGAAAATATGATTTTTTACTATTGAAAACTACAAAAACACTTAAACTTGCATGTTGAATAAATATAATGAACAAAAACATTGGAAAAAATACAATTCGAAGACAGTCCGGGAACTTTTTGACTGTACCTCGTAAACTGTTTGCTCTTTGATTCATTAGGTTATTTCTGACCAAAATGCGACCAGTGCAGATCCTGATCAGACGGCATGGATGTGCCAGCCGATCTGGATCTACACTGGTCGCACATGCGTAAAAATGCGTATATATCCAGGAAAGGGTTAAAGGTTTTTGCTTTACATTCTACTCCATGCGATATGGCTGTTATCCATGGGGAAAGATTTGCCAACTGATCTGGATCTACACTGTTCACTTTTTGATTCATTAGCTTATTTCTGATAAAGAAGTGCAGTCTGATCTGGATCCACGCTGTTGGCGCATGTAATCAAATGCTTATATATTACCATTTAATTCTCGGGGTCTTGTTACTTGCTTAAGGTGGCTCGATACCTTTGACGGTAAAATATAAAAGTTGTTGGATCATTTTGATATTTGGCATGTTGATAGAGTTTGATGTCTCACGTTGCATACCAACGTCTGTTTTTAGCAATGATGGTAAAATATAAAAGTTGTCCGATCATTTTGAAATTTGGCATGTTGATAGAGTTTGATGTCTCGCGTTGCATAGCAATGTCTGTTTTCCTCTGTCGTCACGTAAATCAATGTCAACATGTCCCCTAGCGGTGTTCTTAAGGAATCGTCATGCCAATTACTGATTTGCGTATAACTTTATTGTCTGTCATTTGAGTTCTGTTCGGTAAATTTTGTTATGTAGAGAATAAAATTATCTTTACATCCATATCTGATTCACAACAGTTTACAAAAAATAAAGTTGTTTGCAAATAAGCAATTGAAGTGCTATGCTGAAACACCACTTTTTTGGTGCTTATTTTGCAAGAAAACTAAAATGTTTAGGTATGTTTTTTTTATTTTGTCATTCTGTTTATTTCAACATCAACAGTATCAAAAATTTAAAAACTTTCACCATACTGTTTTTCTTATTTTGCAAAATTTATGAAATCCTTGTATGCAAAAAATAAAAGGTTTTACATGCCGCCCAGGCATACAGAACAAATAGGCACATTTATCATAAATCAAACACAACGTGTAAGATATGGATGGCAAGATAATTTTATTCTCTACACAACAAAATCTACAAAATGAATATCAGATGACAATAAAGTTATATGCAAATATACTGAGCCAAAATGAAAACTTGACAAGAATAGCATGGAAAATTCCTATTACATAAATGATGCCAGTGAATGCAAATATCTGGAGGAATTTGACCACCAACATGTTTATCTTGTAAGTTGTTGGTTCAGTATCTATCGGTTTTAAAAAAGAAACATGAAAAAATTTTATGTGGTTGTCGAAAATTAAGCTTTGGATTTTGTTCTTATTTCAATTAAAAGGGAGGTAATTTGCTTAAACAGATATTAAAGTAATTGTAGCTTATTTCTTTGCATCAGTGGGCTTTAAAGATTGTGATTTTCCTTCCCTACCTGCCATAAACTTCTAAATTTGACAGTCAAATAATCTGTTTGAGACTTTTATGTTAAAAATTATCAATCTTATCATTATTTAGGAAAGAGGAGATAACCTTGACCTCTGTGTAAAAATAAAAATATCTTCCTGCTTTATCAAATGTCCTGATATTTGCAAATACCATAAGTTAAATGAGAATAAAATATATCATCACTAAACAAAATATTTGAATTTAAAAACTGCTAAGTTTTCATTTTTGTTCAGTATAAGTAATTGGCATTATGATTCCAGAAGAATGTAGGAAGGGTTTACAATGATTTATGTGACATCAGAGGAAAACAGAGCTTGCTTTGCAATGCAGGACGTCAAACTCTTTGAACATACCAAATTTCAAAATGATCGAACAACTTCTATATTTTACCCTCAAAGGTATCGAGCCACCTTAATGTCATTACATTGTACACTTCATCAGAAACTTTATGTGCATTCTATAAATAGCGGTCACGTCATCAGGCTAACATAGACCTCTATCATAAGAACACATAACAATCCTAACCAGGATTTTTGTCTTCATACGCGGAGTTAACAGTCCGCAATGTAGTTACGTGAATTAACCGTAGACACATGAATAAATATGGTATTTTTTGTCGATTTAGTTTAGAAACGTATCAAATAACCCGTAATATTGAGTTGTATATCTCTTATTTTAAGTCTAATGTGACTTTTGAACACTGTCTTATGTCTGTATGTAAGAGCGGTATCTAGAGGCATTCTATAAATAGCTGTCACGTCATCAAACTAACTAGTCCCAATCCCAGTATACTTTGAGCAAAAGTACACAGGTCAATGTGATGATCACGTGACCGGTGTGTACACAATGCTTTATGTGATGTTCCAGGAAAACCAAAAACCACAATTTTGCATGTAAGAATCTAGTTTTAACTAGATTGTTTTGAATAGTAAATAAATGGTTATTCTGTCATGGGTATTTTATGTTTGACAATACTGAAACATTTAATTCAGAAAAATTAGCCAATATATAACGTATAGCGGGTTATTTCTGCGGGTGCAATATTTCTGTGTTTCTGCGGTCTTTGGGTTAAATCGCAGAAATATATCCTGCAGAAAAAAAAATCTAGCAAAAAGTTAAATCACGAAATATATCATTTTTATAATAAAATCACCGCAGTTGCCATGTTTGAGAAAATCCGTTTCACAATGCAGACGGGGTAAAACAATTACCAACAATTACTGTAAATTGTATATGCATGGTATGAACGTGTCATTTGCTCAAACATTCAAATCAATTGAAAAGTTGTTTGAGAGTTGTTATTCATTGATAAATAATATTGTTGTAGTGACTACAGTTATCGTCCCAGGAATAAACATGTTGAATTATATTCAGTGTCTGCTTAGTGTTGACTATACACCTTACCCAATATGAACTGCAGAAATTTATCTTTCATGGGAACCGAAAAGGAAGAAATAAAAAACGCAGAAATTTTTGCATCCATTTTTAATCCATTTTTGTTGTCAAAACACAGCAATTTATGTCCGCAGAAATAACCTGATATACGGTACGCTTAACTCTGATATAATGTTTTATTATAAACCCATGAATATTTTCTTGCATAGTACAGCATATATCTGCAAGATTGATACTAGTCAAATTAGTAAATCCATATCACACATTGCGGTTTTCTGATTCTGTATCACTACAGTTGTCTTTGTTCTATGTAACATTAAAACTACTCAATACTATGTTGTGTATTGTGAAGAGAGTTTTCCATTACTCTTCAGCGCATATTGAATTTCAAAGTACAACAATACCAGATTGGTTGAAAATGAGTGCTGTCTCAGAACTGAACAATTGGAAGCTTGAGAACTGAGACAGGTTTCCAAACACTTTTTTGATATGTTTAACCTTGAAACCTGAAGTTCAGCACTCTAACTCCTTCACCACTTTGCTGTTATAAAAATTGTTATGCCTTTTTTTATATATTTGTATCAGTTATGAATATTCTTTATTAAATTGTAGAGAATGACTTATTGAAGAAACCAGCTGTTTCTGACAAAGGCTTTGCCACCCTTTCCTACCTGTTGTGTGCAGTGTTTGTTCTACCAACCCTGACTCTTGTTGTGAATGCACTGCATAAAGTCAACACAAAGCAGATGACCATATACAGCCACCATGTTGCATACTATATATGGATGCTGGCCGCTTGCCTGCTATCCTGTATACTGTACATCCTCAACCTATTTGACAGCTTCATAAATAGCGATGAGCAGTCGAAATCGGGGAAGAATTGCTACTACATCTATGTCATTGAAGAAACATTTATCGTATTTGTTGGGTTTTGTTTAGTTTCACTGGCAGGAGAAGTCATGTATTCAGTTCAGTCTAGCTCCGAACATCTTTGTGACGTAAAGAAAAGAAAATTTCGAGTAAATTTAATATGTGGTGTGTTACTGTTACTGAGTTTTACTTTAAATAACATTCCGCATATATCTCAGAATGTTAACTACAGAGACCTGTACAAGTGCTGGAAAGGGAATGCGTATGAAGGACACGCAGTGTTGGCGGCAGAAATTGACCTGGTTTTGAAAGGAGTAACTGTTTTCACAATGATACTCATCTTTATGGTAACAGGCTATATTGTTCGTAGCAAAATGCAGAACAAAGTGTTCCTTTTTGTCCCCGAGTATATGAAAATTATTGCCGATGGTGTCGTAATTCTTGGTGAAAATGTAGAGCCACATGAATTATCACAGAGAAATTTAAGCCTGGAAAATAACAAAGCTATAGAAAATATTGAGAATGGGCAAAATGTTAAAAATCAGAGAAAAAGGGGAAAGAACAGTCCTAGCGAGAGAGACATGTCCAGTAAAGAGTCATCTGCTCATGAGAATTCAGGTTATTTGGAAGATTCTGACCATGATAGAGACGGTGAACAGGATCTGTGGGATAAATCCATTAAGGCAAACAGAATGTTAATGACCGCAACAAATGCTAATGGTGAGTAAGAAGTAGATCTAGATCTATTGCCTTTTAACCATTAACTATATAAATGACATTTATTGCATGGCTAATGGTGTAGATCTAGATCAGCAGGCACATCTGTGCCATCTGATCAGATGGCCAGAAAGTGAACAGTGTAGATCCAGATCAGATGGCAGGAATGTGCCAGCAGATCTGGATCTACATAGTTTGCCAAACAGCCATATCAATAGGGTTAATTAAATGAGCTGAATTGTGACAAAATAATGTGTGTCTCATTGTAAAAGTTGTTTGGGGTCAGGTCACTGCTAACACTGGAAAGTGATGGAAAGTTATCCTTCGTTATAAAAATGATTTAAATATTTAACTCAGGAACTTCAGAAACACAGATCTATTTAACCTGTGGAAATTATCTCCAATCTGTAATGCTGTATATGTTTGACAATAAAGCCTGAAATATGATATTTCAAAAACAAAAAAATTAAAGGTTCATTTTAATTGAACATCTGAGGTTTTCTTTGTTAAGATTTATTACTGTTACAGGGTGAGAACTGTTAATTCTCTGCTCTACTCTATTTAAGCTTTGCGTAGAAGAATCAAAAGTGATTCAGAGATTCCTGACAGACATTCAAGAAAGATGGTTGAAGACCAGGTATTTGAAGCTCTAGAAAATTTCTTTATTATGGACCCTGGAAAATTACTTTATAAAGTTCTGAATCCTCAGAGGAGTTGTGAGCTCAGTGCTCACTTGATTGATGCAGAGGAAGAAAAGGGCTACACCGACGAGGAAACATGCTTTAATGATTCCAGAGATGGTAAAAGGGAAGGAAAGAGAAAATCTCGATTTGGTTTAAGGAAGACGAAGAGCCTTAAAAGTTTGAAAGAAGTGAAGGAAAGAAATACTTGGTCCTTTTCAAGAGATTCTAGATACCCCATAGCTAGCTCTAGTGGTGAGACCAAATCTGCTGCAATTAAAAGGGAGGTAAAAAGTGACATAACTGGACTGAAATTGGAAGAAAGTAACAAAAGCAACTCAGAGGTATCCAGTAGTCAAGAAATAAATGGCAGAAAAGAAGAGCTAATTATTAATGATAAGCCATATTCAGCATTATTAGAACATGGAGGAAAAGACAAGGGTATTGCTGCAAAAGGTTCACAAATGTCTGTCAATGTAGATGTTCATTACTCAGAACAAAATCAGCCTGACACAAGTGGAGAAAGTACTTACACACATGTTCAATCTTATCAGTATATGTGCAGTGAAAAGAATGGGGAACATCCAGAGACATCTGAAAATGTCAGCAGTGATAATGAAAATGGTGTAAAAGGTAAAGCAGAAAGCAAGGTACAGTGGGAAGATGAGATTTGCCAAGTTACAGATGTAAACCAGGGAAATGGAACGCAGGGAAACACTGCACAAGTATCAAGGGAGATAAATCTGTCACAAGTAGTTATCCAGCAACCAAATGAAACAAAAGAAGAAGGAAGTGCCCAGAGAATTCATGTTGCAGTAGAGGAAGCCATTGAAATGGAAAACAATGTAGAAGAAGGTGGATTGGATGTAGAGGAGGTCAGTTGTTCTACTATCAAAGAAGAGATGCTTCAATTCAAAGACTTTTACAAGAAGTATTTACTAAAGCCGTTTGAAAGTACTGGGTGGTTTATGCTTGTGTATGGGGTATGTTTGATACCACAGGTTGTGTTGGACATGTACAGGATTGTTCAGGGCAAGTCAAGTACAGTTGGTAATGACAAAGATGGTGTGATGTCCATTGTAGCAGATGCTGTGTCTACTATCTTCTTACTCCTGTTTACAGTCACATTTCTTTGGAGGTTCCGGAAAAGACACAGTCAGAAGTTTGGGAGATCTCGTGTTAGAACTTGAGGAATGATGATATTTCTTTTAAAGTTGATTCAAAAGTTTTGTTTGAATCAATTTTGGTTAAATGCAGAGAATGAGTTATATTTAAGGCAACATGACAAAAGCAATTATATTGCATCAATGTAAATATTTTGTTTAACCCTTGACTCCATATATATATATATATATATATATATATATATATATATATATATATATATATATATATATATATATATATATATATATATATATGACTTTCATCGCATGTGCTGATTGATCTATATCTACATTGTCTGTTACTTGGTCAGAAATAACCTAATGAATCTAAATATGAAACCTTGAGATCTTGATCAGATGGCACATACCCTAAAATTTCTATTAAATGCCCCTCCTGCAATAAATGCCCCCCCCCACCCCCCTTGTTATTTTATCGGAAAAAATCAGTTAATCCATATTTATTATAAAATTATCTTCAGAAAATAAAAATAATCAGTAAAATAATTAGAACACCCACCCCTTTCAGAAAATGTAATGCCTTCAGGGGCATTTAAAGGAATTTTATGGTATATGTCTGCTGATATGGAAACACACTGCTCGCCCACATAATTAAGTCCTATGATTAAAGGGCACATATGTGCCGTTTGATCAGGATCTTAACTGTTCGCTTTTTGATTCATTAGGTTATTTCTGACCAAAATGTGACTAGTGCAGATCCTGATTTATGCACATTCATAAAAATGCTTATTTATGGAGGAAGGGGTTAAACCTTAAGTAGGGTAATTAATGTCTCTAGCAGTATGTCAATGTATAAATTGTCAGATTCCTTTTAGTATTTTTTTTTTTTTTAGTATTATACTTTTTTAATACTTCATTGCAAAATTGTTTCTCTTTGGAGTTGCATGACACCTTTATTTCAATTTGAGACTGATAATTATTTATATAAAGTTGTAATTAAGTTATACAGATTCCTCTTTCTAAAAGGAAATAAAATTTTTACATAATAATAATTAAGCAATAAGAAAATATGATGAAGCAAAATTGTTTATGCCCGAAAAGTTCACACGGACCTATATATATCCTAAAAATAGCCTGACATTTTGATGATTTTAAGAGTACAGTAATGTATTTAAGGGAATGCTTGATGCATCTAGGTTTAATTTTAACACCTAAACATCAGCATATTTTTTTGCAATATAACTGCATTTGCATTACTTTTTTAATACCCCTCATATCATATTTTTGTTTAGGTAACTGATAACGGAACAAAATTTGTTCATCTTCAATAGAAATCAGTGACTTTGTATATAATTTGAATATAACAAAAATAAAATAATATTTTTATAGAAATACAGTCCAATCGCTATGACATGAAGTGCATGGGGTCCACCTGATTTAATCCAGTCATCGCGTCTGTCGAGTCATCACATCTCAAGTCATTTCATAAATGTACATGTATATAAATAACATCTGGGTGCTGTCATAATAATATCAGATTGTGATGATAAGTAATATTGATCAGGGAATAAATGGAGATATATGTCAATAAATTAATTATACTACATCATTTCCTTTAATTTCACAAACAATATTAAAAAGTGGTATTTTTTCACGGAAATTTTGACAAACATGTATGTTACGATTACACAGTTAATAGTACAGTAAAATTTTTTACATGCAAACGGGATTGCATATTTCAAACCAATGTTGCAGCATTGTCTGTCACTGAACCGAGCAAATAATAATTGCCATGCCTTTAATTAGCAAATCAACAGTTAATAAATAACGGATTCACAGTTTACCAAATTCATTTCAAATTATTGACTCATGGACAAGTGCCCAGTTATTTTATCCAGTCAAAGGTGTAAAAAATATTTTGTTGGACACATATTGAGTCATCAAAATGTAAATCAATTCAATTACTGTCCACTGGACATTGCAAAAATTTTGAGTCAGAGCATTTTTTCGACTCAGCGGATATGGAGCCATCGCATCTTTTTACATTGAATTTATAAGATGAATTGACGGGACTGGCATGTCATGTCGAGTCAGATCGGTATGTAGAGGCATTGCATTGGAGTCATTACGATTGGACTGTATTGTTTTAAAAAAGGCATCTTTCTGAAGATACTTTTTTGAACCAGGCATTAGATATCAGTTCAATGCCTTTCTTCATGAAAGGAAAATATGTAAAATTATAAATTACTCTTTCTTCTATGATCCAAATCTGAATACATAATGAAATTATCCTTTTGAATTATTTGAATGATAAACATTCAATATTCAGCTGTTTAACTTTCATTATGAAAATTGAAGTTTTGGAAGATCAGTGGTCTAGGGGTAGAGCGTCGGACTCTAGATCCGGAGACTGCGGGTTCGAGTCCCACCAGGGATGAGGTTCGTCTGCAGTTTCCTCAATCCACATTCGGCGGGAGTACTGGTTGGAAACCCAGGAAGCAGACATCGAGCGTGATTAATATAAGTTGGAATAACTTGTTTCACAATCGATGTAAAATAAATAAGTTTAAACTAAAATTGAAGTTACATTAGATTTTTTTTATATTTGAATATTAGTGGCAGCTAATATGGTGACTGTTAGCTCCCGAAGGCCACACTTTATTACCTGATTATCCCTTTACTTCAAATATACATGTTTAAGTGTGTGACCAGTGTAGATCCAGATCAGTAAGCAAATTCAGGACATCTCATCTAGATCTGCACTTGGACTTTGGTCAGAAATAACCTTGATAACCTTGAGTCTCAAAGCAAACTGTGTAGATCCTGATCAAATGTCACAAATGTGCCTGCTGATGTGTATCTACACTGTTTGTTTATGTGATATAGTCAAATCCCTTGGTGTAAATGGTTAATATTTGTAGCTTTTTTCTATGCCAGTCAAAAACCTGTTTGGAATTTTAATGAAACTTTGGTACATTTGCACTTCTTTTATAGTTTTGGGTGAGTGGTTTTTGTAGATTTATGAAGCGTTATGATTTGCAAAATATTGTCGATCTGTTGATTGTTCATGTTATACAGAGTTATAATTGAGTGGAAAAACAATGTAAGCACTCGATCAAGAAAAACTTGCGGAATTCAGATGAAACTTTATTAGAAACAACAGTACTTGCCTTTGTGTAAAGTAATTAATGTCATTTGAAACACAAAAGTTTTAATTTGTGATGTTGGCTGTCTGATGGTTTGTAAATTTTAGGAGTTTATAATAAATAAATGAAAATAGATTTCGTCTTAATGTGCACTCACCAACCTTGGTGTAGAAACTGGCAATGGTCAGTAGAATAATTGTGGTTTCTAAATAAAAGTTCAGTGTCAACGACGAAGTGCTTGGGATCTGCCCTATTTTAATCAAGTCATTAACAATTGCTTGTAATCAGCAATTCAGTTTTATAACTGGTTCACATTTTACCAAATTCATTTTAAATTATTGACATGTGGACAATGGCCTGGTTATTGTATCCAGTTAAAGGTGTGAAAAACATTGTCAGACACATATGTAGTCATCGCTATTTAAAACAATTATTGACCAAGGGACTTTGTAAATATTTCAAATCATGGCATTTTTCAACTTTCAAGTCATTGCATCTTTTTTACATTGAATTTATAAGAAGAATAGATGAGACCAGTGTCTGTCAAGTCAGACTGGTATATCGAGTCATCACATTTATTATTGGACAGAGGTAATTTGGCAATGTTTACATTGGCGTTGCATGTAAACAATGGACATATATAATAATCCTTGTTTAATACAAAGCGTAACGCTCCCAACACTCGCCCCAATAGCCGAGTGGTCTAAGACGCAGTCAATAAAAATACGTTGAAATGCAATGGTAGAAACGGTGCAATAGGTTGTAGGTCGAAACATGTTTTTTAATAACTTTTTTAAACTGTTTACACAATAATTATTTCCTCGATATCCTTGAGATAATCGATGTGTTAAAATAAATTGAAGCAAAAGTATAAGATACGAAATAACTGCAATAAAACTTAAAAAATAGAAATCGAAATATATCCCTGAATTTCGTGAAAGATTCGAACCCGTGTTGAAAAAAATATATGTCATTGCTAACCGCACGCGTTAACCACTGCGCTATCAAGGCGATATAATATGACCCTTCAAAAAATTACTGGTAAGTCCTAAATTTGCCTAAACCAGTATTTACATTCTATTAATAATTGTAAACATCGCCAATTTACCTTGGTCGACCTATAGAATCATTGTAATAGGACTGTAAATAGACAAATAGTCTCCAAACTTGGTAAACAGGTTGTTTTAATAATCAAAGGTTATGAAAAAAAACCTGAAATGAAAATTTTTGTTTGGAAAAACAGTCAAGGTCAAGTTTATAATATAGTAATCATAGGGATAGTTAATTGGGTGGCAGAGGCGGCCGCCACCCCAATATTTTGACCAGCTGTTATATTTAACCTTGCTGCTCCAGTATTTTTATGTCACCTTCAGCTTTGGGTACACTGAAGACAGTCATGTGTTCACTCAATTAGCTGTACATGATAGGGATTAATGAATGAAGATGACCACAGGATGTTAATTGCATATTATCATTGCATGTACAGTGCCAGGATATTATCAATAATTATTTTGTTTATTGTATTTGTCTGTTATTTAATAAGATAATTGGCGATATTTTTAGTGTTAAATATTTACAAGTACCAAGTATATCATATTTATGGAAAAATCACTCTTTATCCATAATTAGATGTGAGCAGATAACTATGTTTCTAATCAACCTCAGAATTTTGCAAAACCTGAGCAAATAGTGTTTAAACCCTAGTTGGTTTGATGACCTCCCACGTCTTTATTAAGGTGGTATCATTTGTCTCAATATTCTGTTAAAGTTGGGGGGAGTGTGGTGACCTATTTTCATAAAATTCATGTTATTTAATAATTATAAATCTTCTTATTACTGCAAATATCAATTATAGGGCATATAAATGTTACAGGTCAATCAGGAATTATAAAAAATTATAAATATGAAACAATTTCTCTCACTGAGTGTAGCCTTATTGCCGGGAGTCCAAACTTCCAAATTATCCACCAAAGTATTAAACTACTGTCACAGGGAGGTTGTCTATATCAAGATTAACAATGTCTTAGAATTTAGTTCGATAAACTTTACTAGAACAATAGTTATAAACAATGAAAACATGAATGTCAAATTTTCCTTTTGTAGTCACTGGGAGAAACATGTTTTACTATTGTTCTAGTACAGTTTATTGAACTAAATTCTAAGACATTGTTAACCTTGATATAGACAACCTTCCTGTGACTGTAGTTTAATACTATAGTGGATAATTTGGAAGTTTGGACTCCCGGCAATAAGGCTACACTCAGTGAGAGAAATTGTTTCGTATTTCTAATTTTTATAATTCCTGATTGACCTGTAACATTTATATGCCTTATAATTGATATCTGAAGTAATATGAAGATTTATAATTATTAAATAACATGAATTTTATGAAAATAGGTCACCACACTCCCCCCAACTTTAACAGTATATTGTGACAAATGATATCACCTTAATAAAGACGTGGGAGGTCATCAAACCAACTAGGGTTTAAACACTATTTGCTCAGGTTTTGCAAAATTCTGGCTGATATTGATCTACATTGGTGGCACATGTGTTAAATGACTGGTAACACAACAAGTTTATTTGATGTTCCCTGTTATAATGAATAAACTGCCCATTATTTGCTAAAAAGCTCTGTCAAAAGCCAGCTTCAGACAGATAACAAGGAACAAATAACAAAAGTTTTCTCTGTTTTTAGCTCACCTGAGCACGATGTGCTCATGGTGAGCTTTTGTGATCGCCTGATGTCCGTCGTTCATGCGTCCATCCGTCCATCGTCAACTTTTTCTTCAAACGACTTCTTCTCTGAAACGGCTTGGCCAATTTTGACGAAACTTGCCATGGATGTTCCTTGCATGAAGCTCTTCCAAAGCTGTTCAAAGAAATCAATTCCATGCAGAACTCTGGTTGCCATGGCAACCGAAAGGAAAAACTTTAAAAATCTTCTTGTCTGAAACCACAAGGCCTAGAGCTTAGATATTTGGCATTTAGCATCCTCTAGTGGAACTCTACAAAGTTTGTTCAAATTATTTCCCTGGGGTCAAAATTGGCCCCGCCCCAGGGCTCACTTCATTTTACATAGACTTATATAGGAAAAACTTTAAAAATCTTCTTGTCTGAAACCACAAGGCCTAGAGCTTAGATATTTGGCATTTAGCATCCTCTAGTGGAACTCTACAACGATTGTTCAAATTATTCCCCTGGGGTCAAAATTGGCCTCGCCCCAGGGGTCACTTCATTTTGCATAGACTTATATAGGAAAAACTTTAAAAATCTTCTTGTCTGAAACCACAAGGCCTAGAGCTTAGATATTTGGCATTTTGAAACCTCTAGTGGAACTCTACAAAGATTGTTCAAATTATTTCCCTGGGGTCAAAATTGGCCCCGCCCCAGGGGTCACTTCATTTTGCATAGACTTATATAGGAAAAACTTTAAAAATCTTCTTGTCTGAAACCACAAGGCCTAGAGCTTAGATATTTGGCATTTAGCATCCTCTAGTGGAACTCTACAAAGATTGTTCAAATTATTCCCCAGGGGTCTAAATTGGCCCCGCCCCAGGGGTCACTTCATTTTATAAAGACTTGTATAGGAAAAACTTTAAAAATCTTCTTGTCTGAAACCACAAGGCCTAGAGTTTAGATATTTGGCATTTAGCACCCTCTAGTGGAACTCTACAATGATTGTTCAAATTATTTCCCTGTGGTCAAAATTGGCCCCGCCCCAGGGGTCACTTCATTTTACATAGACTTATATAGGTAAAACTTTAAAAATCTTCTTGTCTGAAACCACAAGGCCTAGAGCTTAGATATTTGGCATTTAGCATCCTCTAGTGGAACTCTACAAAGATTGTTCAAATGATTTCCCTGGGGTCAAAATTGGCCCCGCCCCAGGGGTCACTTCATTTTATATAGACTTGTATAGGTAAAACTTTAAAAATCTTCTTGTCTGAAACCACAAGGCCTAGAGCTTAGATATTTGGCATTTAGCATCCTCTATTGGAACTCTACAAAGATTGTTCAAATTATTTTCCTGGGGTCAAAATTGGCCCCGCCCCAGATGTCACTTCATTTTACATAGACTTGTTTAGGCAAAACTTTAAAAATCTTCTTGTCTGAAACCACAAGCAGAGAGTACTTTTGTACTCAGGTGAGCGATATAGGGCCATCATGGCCCTCTTGTCTTTGTATACTATGGTGGAATACATGTCTTTCCGTAATGAACAGTATCAACACAAACACATCAAGTAACAAAATAACTTAAATGGTCTGCTTTCAACATTATATTAGCTCTAATTTTACTTGATATAGTATTTATGACATCTGTTCTTTTTCATCTAGATATAGACTGGTGGCTTCTTGATTGAAATAACCTAATAAATCTAAAGACGAACAGTGATCCTGATCAGATGGCAGAGTGCTAGGTGATCAGAATGTACACTCTTCACCCATGGGATATCAGCTATATTCCATTTATTAATGGGTTAAAGCAAACCATTTGCCACAGTTGCAACCTGTTGAGACCCATTCAGACTGATTAGGGTAAAAACTGTTTGCTCTGAAAACAAATTTGCATCAAACATCCCTATAAACAGTTAAAGGAATGCTTTGTGTCAAATCTAGTCACTATCTGGGGAGTTGATGTGTAGGTGGACTGGATAGCTCGTTTGGGAGAACTCTTGCTATATAAGCGAGGGTTCCGTTTTTCAGTCCCGGTCTGGCTGCACATTTTTCTCACCCTGTGACATTTAGCCCCCAACATTGGACCGCGACAACATTGCTTGTATGTCTAACGATGCTCGCAGTTGTATATGGAAAGTACCCTCTGGAATTTTAAAAGGACTGATTTCCAGTTTGTTTGGGGAAAATGTTGCGGTACGAATCTTAGAAGTCACTATCTGGTGGGAAGATGTAAGTGGCCCCAATAGCTTTGGTTGGGAGAGCATTTGCCCTGTAAGCGAAGGGTCCTGGGTTTGGGTCCTGGTCTGGATGCAAATTCTTTCTAACCCTGTGACTTTTGAAAAGAACAGAAAGGGGAGTAAATTACACTTTTTCAGTTTGTACAAGGTTAGTTATCTCTTTTTTATATCACATGAATAGATAACAGAGGGGATTGACTCACATTTTATTTTGTACAAGAGCTATTGCTTCATCTTCTGACTTTGAATTCTCTCTTTTAGACTTTTTCTTAATTTTAAAATGTTTTGATATTTTACACAAACAATTATAGGATATGTCCAACGTCCCATTTGTTAATGCTTAACTCTATACAGGAATGGCCTGGAGGGAGACTTAGGAGAAATAGGTCTCCCAAATTACCACTCCGAATACAATGAGCATTCAAATATAATAATTCCAACCCAATGCAAAAGGGTTCAGTATTTTCCAGAAGTCAAAAGCTTTACAATAAGTACTTATTTTTCTAAACTGGCAAAAGCCTAAATCGAAACTGGCGAAAAGCCCAAAATTAAAATGGCAAAAAGCCCAGAAAATAGGAGAAAACCCCTTTTTAGCTCACCTGAGCACTTGTGCTCATGGTGAGCTTTTAGGATCGCCCTGTGTCCGTCGTGCGTCGTCAATTTTTGCTTTAAACAACATCTCCTCTTAAACCCCTGGGCCAAAGTTGATGAAACTTGCCACGGATGTTCCTTGCATGAAGCTCTTCCAAAGTTGTTCAAAGAAATCAATTTCATGCAGAACTCTGGTTGCCATGGCAACCGAAAGGAAAAACTTTAAAAATCTTCTTGTCTGAAACAACAAGGCCTAGAGCTTAGATATTTGGCATTTAGCACCCTCTAGTGGAACTCTACAAAGATTGTTCAAATTATTTCCCTGGGGTCAAAATTGGCCCCGCCCCAGGGGTCACTTCATTTTATATAGACTTATATAGGAAAAACTTTAAAAATCTTCTTGTCTGAAACCACAAGGCCTAGAGCTTAGATATTTGGCATTTAGCACCCTCTAGTGGAACTCTACAAAGATTGTTCTAATTATTTCCCTGGGGTAAAAATTGGCCCTGCCCCAGGGGTCACTTCATTTTACATAGACTTATATAGGAAATCTTTAAAAAGCTTCTTCTCACAAACCACAATGCGTACAGCTTAGATATTTTGTAAGTAGCATTTTCTAATGGATGTCTACTAAATTTGTTCAAATTATGTCCCCTGGGCCAAAATTTGCCACGCCCTAGGGTTCTCTTGGTTTACATATAGTTATATAGGAAAAACATGGAAAATCATTTTTCTCCGAAACTAATAGGACTAGACCTTAGATATTTGGTGTTGAGTATTGTGAAGAGACCCTTTACTAACATTGTTTAAATGTTGGCCCTGGGGTCAAAATTGGCCCTGTCCTGGGGCCCTAAATATGTAAAAAAGGAAAACTTTAAAAATCTTCCTACTGGAAACCTCAATGCCTTAAGCTTACATATTTGGTATGTAGCATTGTCTAGTGGATGTCTACCAAGTTTGTTCAAATTATGTCCCCTGGGCCAAAATTGGCCACGCCCCAGGGTTCTCTTAGTTTACATTGATTTATATAGGAAAACATAAATAATCATTTTTCTCTGAAACTAATGCGACTAGACCTTAGATATTTCGTTTTGAGTATTGTGAAGAGAACCTTTACCAGCATTATTTAAATGTAGGCCCTTGGGTAAAGCTGAGAGTACTTTTGTACTCAGGTGAGCGATATAGGGCCATCATGGCCCTCTTGTTATATATTCTTTCATCTAGACCCACATGATCAACTCTTAGCCTCCATATAAGGAGTTAGCCCATTATCATGCTAAGTGTTGTAGACGGTAGCCCCCATATAAGGAGTTAGCCCATTATCATGCTAAGTGTTGTAGACGGTAGCCCCCATATAAGGAGTTAGCCTGTAAGTTTGCTAAGTGTTGATAGACGGTAGCCCCCATATAAGGAGTTAGCCTGTAAGTTTGCTAAGTGTTGATAGACGGTAGCCCCCATATAAGGAGTTAGCCCATTATCATGCTAAGTGTTGATAGACGGTAGCCCCCATAAAAGGAGTTAGCCTGTAAGTTTGCTAAGTGTTGATAGACGGTAGCCCCCATATAAGGAGTTAGCCCATTATCATGCTAAGTGTTGATAGAAGGTAGCCCCCATATAGGGAGTTAGCCTGTAAGTTTGCTAAGTGTTGATAGACGGTAGCCCCCATATAAGGAGTTAGCCTGTAAGTTTGCTAAGTGTTGAAAGACGGTAGCCCCCATATAAGGAGTTAGCCCATTATCATGCTAAGTGTTGTAGACGGTAGCCCCCATATAAGAAGTTAGCCCATTATCATGCTAAGTGTTGATAGACGGTAGCCCCCATATAAGAAGTTAGCCCATTATCATGCTAAGTGTTGATAGACAGTAGCCCCCATATAGGGAGTTAGCCCATTATCATGCTAAGTGTTGATAGACGGTAGCCCCCATATAAGGAGTTAGCCTGTAAGTTTGCTAAGTGTTGATAGACGGTAGCCCCCATATAAGGAGTTAGCCTGTAAGTTTGCTAAGTGTTGATAGACGGTAGCCCCCATATATAAGGAGTTAGCCCATTATCATGCTAAGTGTTGATAGACGGTAGCCCCCATATAAGGAGTTAGCCCATTATCATGCTAAGTGTTGTAGACGGTAGCCCCCATATAAGGAGTTAGCCCATTATCATGCTAAGTGTTGATAGACGGTAGCCCCCATATAAGAAGTTAGCCCATTATCATGCTAAGTGTTGATAGACGGTAGCCCCCATATAAGAAGTTAGCCCATTATCATGCTAAGTGTTGATAGACGGTAGCCCCCATATAGGGAGTTAGCCCATTATCATGCTAAGTGTTGATAGACGGTAGCCCCCATATAAGGAGTTAGCCTGTAAGTTTGCTAAGTGTTGATAGACGGTAGCCCCCATATAAGGAGTTAGCCTGTAAGTTTGCTAAGTGTTGATAGACGGTAGCCCCCATATATAAGGAGTTAGCCCATTATCATGCTAAGTGTTGATAGACGGTAGCCCCCATATAAGGAGTTAGCCCATTATCATGCTAAGTGTTGTAGACGGTAGCCCCCATATAAGGAGTTAGCCCATTATCATGCTAAGTGTTGTAGACAGTAGCCCCCATATAGGGAGTTAGCCCATTATCATGCTAAGTGTTGATAGACGGTAGCCCCCATATAAGGAGTTAGCCCATTATCATGCTAAGTGTTGTAGACGGTAGCCCCCATATAAGGAATTAGCCCATTATCATGCTAAGTGTTGTAGACGGTATCCCCCATATAAGAAGTTAGCCCATTATCATGCTAAGTGTTGATAGACGGTAGCCCCCATATAAGGAGTTAGCCTGTAAGTTTGCTAAGTGTTGATAGACGGTAGCCCCCATATAAGGAGTTAGCCCATTATCATGCTAAGTGTTGATAGACGGTAGCCCCCATAAAAGGAGTTAGCCTGTAAGTTTGCTAAGTGTTGATAGACGGTAGCCCCCATATAAGGAGTTAGCCCATTATCATGCTAAGTGTTGATAGAAGGTAGCCCCCATATAGGGAGTTAGCCTGTAAGTTTGCTAAGTGTTGATAGACGGTAGCCCCCATATAAGGAGTTAGCCTGTAAGTTTGCTAAGTGTTGATAGACGGTAGCCCCCATATAAGGAGTTAGCCCATTATCATGCTAAGTGTTGTAGACGGTAGCCCCCATATAAGAAGTTAGCCCATTATCATGCTAAGTGTTGATAGACGGTAGCCCCCATATAAGAAGTTAGCCCATTATCATGCTAAGTGTTGATAGACAGTAGCCCCCATATAGGGAGTTAGCCCATTATCATGCTAAGTGTTGATAGACGGTAGCCCCCATATAAGGAGTTAGCCTGTAAGTTTGCTAAGTGTTGATAGACGGTAGCCCCCATATAAGGAGTTAGCCTGTAAGTTTGCTAAGTGTTGATAGACGGTAGCCCCCATATATAAGGAGTTAGCCCATTATCATGCTAAGTGTTGATAGACGGTAGCCCCCATATAAGGAGTTAGCCTGTAAGTTTGCTACGTGTTGATAGACGGTAGCCCCCATATAAGGAGTTAGCCCATTATCATGCTAAGTGTTGTAGACGGTAGCCCCCATATAAGGAGTTAGCCCATTATCATGCTAAGTGTTGATAGACGGTAGCCCCCATATAAGGAGTTAGCCTGTAAGTTTGCTAAGTGTTGATAGACGGTAGCCCCCATATAAGGAGTTAGCCCATTATCATGCTAAGTGTTGATAGACGGTAGCCCCCATATAAGGAGTTAGCCTGTAAGTTTGCTAAGTGTTGATAGACGGTAGCCCCCATATAAGGAGTTAGCCCATTATCATGCTAAGTGTTGTAGACGGTAGCCCCCATATAAGGAATTAGCCCATTATCATGCTAAGTGTTGTAGACGGTATCCCCCATATAAGAAGTTAGCCCATTATCATGCTAAGTGTTGATAGACGGTAGCCCCCATATAGGGAGTTAGCCCATTATCATGCTAAGTGTTGATAGACGGTAGCCCCCATATAAGGAGTTAGCCTGTAAGTTTGCTAAGTGTTGATAGACGGTAGCCCCCATATAAGGAGTTAGCCTGTAAGTTTGCTAAGTGTTGATAGACGGTAGCCCCCATATAAGGAGTTAGCCCATTATCATGCTAAGTGTTGTAGACGGTAGCCCCCATATAAGAAGTTAGCCCATTATCATGCCAAGTGTTGATAGACGGTAGCCCCCATATAAGAAGTTAGCCCATTATCATGCTAAGTGTTGATAGACGGTAGCCCCCATATAGGGAGTTAGCCCATTATCATGCTAAGTGTTGATAGACGGTAGCCCCCATATAAGGAGTTAGCCTGTAAGTTTGCTAAGTGTTGATAGACGGTAGCCCCCATATAAGGAGTTAGCCCATTATCATGCTAAGTGTTGTAGACGGTAGCCCCCATATAAGGAGTTAGCCCATTATCATGCTAAGTGTTGTAGACGGTAGCCCCCATATAAGGAATTAGCCCATTATCATGCTAAGTGTTGTAGACGGTATCCCCCATATAAGAAGTTAGCCCATTATCATGCTAAGTGTTGATAGACGGTAGCCCCCATATAGGGAGTTAGCCCATTATCATGCTAAGTGTTGATAGACGGTAGCCCCCATATAAGGAGTTAGCCTGTAAGTTTGCTAAGTGTTGATAGACGGTAGCCCCCATATAAGGAGTTAGCCTGTAAGTTTGCTAAGTGTTGATAGACGGTAGCCCCCATATAAGGAGTTAGCCCATTATCATGCTAAGTGTTGTAGACGGTAGCCCCCATATAAGAAGTTAGCCCATTATCATGCCAAGTGTTGATAGACGGTAGCCCCCATATAAGAAGTTAGCCCATTATCATGCTAAGTGTTGATAGACGGTAGCCCCCATATAGGGAGTTAGCCCATTATCATGCTAAGTGTTGATAGACGGTAGCCCCCATATAAGGAGTTAGCCTGTAAGTTTGCTAAGTGTTGATAGACGGTAGCCCCCATTTAAGGAGTTAGCCTGTAAGTTTGCTAAGTGTTGATAGACGGTAGCCCCCATATATAAGGAGTTAGCCCATTATCATGCTAAGTGTTGATAGACGGTAGCCCCCATATAAGGAGTTAGCCTGTAAGTTTGCTAAGTGTTGATAGACGGTAGCCCCCATATAAGGAGTTAGCCCATTATCATGCTAAGTGTTGATAGACGGTAGCCCCCATATAAGGAGTTAGCCCATTATCATGCTAAGTGTTGATAGACGGTAGCCCCCATATAAGAAGTTAGCCCATTATCATGCTAAGTGTTGATAGACGGTAGCCCCCATATAGGGAGTTAGCCCATTATCATGCTAAGTGTTGATAGACGGTAGCCCCCATATAAGGAGTTAGCCTGTAAGTTTGCTAAGTGTTGATAGACGGTAGCCCCCATATAAGGAGTTAGCCTGTAAGTTTGCTAAGTGTTGATAGACGGTAGCCCCCATATATAAGGAGTTAGCCCATTATCATGCTAAGTGTTGATAGACGGTAGCCCCCATATAAGGAGTTAGCCTGTAAGTTTGCTAAGTGTTGATAGACGGTAGCCCCCATATAAGGAGTTAGCCCATTATCATGCTAAGTGTTGATAGACGGTAGCCCCCATATAAGGAGTTAGCCTGTAAGTTTGCTAAGTGTTGATAGACGGTAGCCCGCATATAAGGAGTTAGCCCATTATCATGCTAAGTGTTGTAGACGGTAGCCCCCATATAAGGAGTTAGCCCATTATCATGCTAAGTGTTGATAGACGGTAGCCCCCATATAAGGAGTTAGCCCATTATCATGCTAAGTGTTGTAGACGGTAGCCCCCATTTAAGGAGTTAGCCTGTAAGTTTGCTAAGTGTTGATAGACGGTAGCCCCCATATAAGGGGTTAGCCCATTATCATGCTAAGTGTTGATAGACGGTAGCCCCCATATAAGGAGTTAGCCCATTATCATGCTAAGTGTTGTAGACGGTAGCCCCCATATAAGGGGTTAGCCCATTATCATGCTAAGTGTTGATAGACGGTAGCCCCCATATAAGGAGTTAGCCTGTAAGTTTGCTAAGTGTTGATAGACGGTAGCCCCCATATAAGGAGTTAACCTGTAAGTTTGCTAAGTGTTGATAGACGGTAGCCCCCATATATAAGGAGTTAGCCTGTAAGTTTGCTAAGTGTTAAAAGATGTTTGCCTTCATATTTGGATAGTAGCATCAGATATCAGAAGGTAACCCTGGAGTTGCCCTAAACCCTAAGTCATGAACTAAGCCTGTCATCAGATCGTGCTAACTGTTGAAATATCAATTCTGAGACAACACAGACACACAGCAACTAGCAAGATGAAAAGTCATAGAAATTGAACCTTAAAAAACTGTAACAGGAGGAAAGGGTTGGCCCCTGCTGTTTTTTGTTCATTTTGCAACTGTGTTTTGGCAGTTTCACACCAGCTGGCAAGAATATTGTTTTCAAAGTCTATAAATGGTCAAAAGTAGACAGAATATCAATTTTCTCTCTCCTCACAGACAGTGATGGACATTTTTACCTGTTTTTGTCACAGACACTTTCTGCCATTTGTATCATTTTCATGGTAAATTCTACAATTTCACATTAGAGGAAGGTGCAATCACCGTCATTGTCTGAATATATGAGCCGCACTGATATATAAGCCGCACCCCCCAAAACCCCAATGGAAATGAGTGAAAAAAGCCTAACCCTATGTATAAGCCACGGTCACTTTTTCAGACTGGTCGCTATTTTGAATCGCCGGTTCCGTGTGCCTCAGCGTAGGCAACAATAGCCAGCTATTCTTTTTCAGTGAAGTACATACACATTTGACCCATGATAATTGTTTTGTTTGACAATTTGAAGGTATAGACATTTTAAGTGAAGAGTAATATTCGAGAAAATTGGCGGTAATGACATATGACTAAAATGTGCAAGTTTTAAATTAAATTCGAGTCACCGTGTCATCTCAATATCTTGTCAAACATTCCATAAGAATCTCAAACATGGCATCATGCTTTCAGTTTTCACACCTTAATCAAGTGACATACCCTCTTTGGCAGGTGAGACCAAGCTGCCAATTAAGGGTGACACTGATTTTACCAAGGGAATCTTAAACATGTCATCTGGCTTTCAGAGTTTTTCACACATTACGGTCACTGTGATTTTACCTGTTTTTCTTGAAGTACTTAATCTGATATAAAACGTAATTAAATAAAACGCGATCAACTCGTAGACCCCACTTTTTCCATAAAATTCGTAAAACACTGGTAAAAGCCAGTTTGTATGATTTGAATAAGTTAAAATAATTACCTTGATGGTGATGTCGGTTCTTACGAATCCGCATTTTATTTCCATTTATCTTTGATTATCACATTTATAATCCGCATAATTTGAAAAAACAGCCGTTAACTTATAAAAACCGCATGTATCCCTTACAAAAAACATGACCATGCTGTGTATTTCGTATGGAGGCAAAAAAAATCGATACCGCCGAAGATCAAACGCGACTTCAAAAGACGTTGTCGGCTCGAAACAACCATCCATGTTTATTTCGGCTTTGCTATAAAAACGTTTGATCTACCTGGTAGTGTGCGCATGTCATTTTTAGCTTGTGTGATACAATAGTTACTGAAATGTGATAAAAGCGATAAATTAAAGATAAGGATATATTTTAAATGATGGAATATGTAAGCGGTCGGTAAATAATAATTATTTTACTTTGTCGTTCGTAAATGTTGCTGATTATGTACCGGTAATTGTATTTGCAGTAGAGTTTGTGACAGCTTTTCTAAGCAGTTGTTTGCCTGTGTCAATCATAATTATTTTCGTTCGCACATGGTTACCTCATTGCATTATTCATTTCATAAATCAGAATTTCCTGGTGATAAGCAGTTTGACCTACTATTTTTTTAGTGGAGCGGCTACAATAGAAGAATCCCACAATTTATTGGACTGTCTGCAATGTTTTGACTTGTGACGTCAATAAACACGCACATTTTGCCATGAATACTTCTCATTATCTCCATAAAAATGAAAATATTTATAAGAGCAAATATAAGAATGAAATCAATATTTAGTTTTGTTAATTTGGGTATGAAAAAAAGGATTGTTTAAAGTAAGCATGAAGCTTTGGGCTTCACAAGAAATAACCCAAATTTTTTCCATTCACAAATGAACACATCAAATATGGATTCAATATCCTTATTTTTCATTGGATTAAAGCTCATTATGTGACCTTAATAATTTCAAATACAGATTAAATGACTTGACATTAAACATATTTGTCCATATTTGGATTGTGTTTTCAGGTATTTGATGGAAATTTCTCTTCTTCCCAATTAAAAACTATATTTTAGTGCACAAAGCAAGAATCTTTTTTTTGTGTTTTTCAGAGCTCAGTTGTCTACTTTACAATATGATGACAAGTTATAGGGACACCGATGTACAAGATAAAGCCACATTCTATTATTCTCTTATTACAAAAGCTACAGACAAGAAGGTAAAAACTGTATCCTTTAAGATAAACAATATTTAGCTCACCTATCTCTTTCCTTCATGCCTTTAAGGCCATGCCAAACTGTTTAGGTCAAGTCACATTTGATGGAGTTATGCCCCTTTTTATATTTGCATTTTGACATGAAAACTTAACATTGGCTATACCTTTACCCTTTCTCAATATGTATTTCTTCTGTAAACTTTCAAAAATATTGCTAATGACAACAAGGGTGTGATGTACTCCAAATATTTAGAGGAACGCATGCTTCTTTAACCTTTAACATTTAATATTTTGACATTTTATATTTTTCATTTATTGGCATTTACAAGGTCATATTTATAGGACTAGGTTGTGATGATGCCAAATTCTTTAGGTAAAGTCTCATTAGATGGAGTTATGCCCCTTTTTGTACTTGGATTTTGACATGAAAACTTAACGTTGACTATTAGTTTCTTAATATTCATTCATCAGACTTTTAAATTATATTGCTGATGACAACACGCAAATAATGATGCCAAGATTTTTAGGTCAAGATGGAGTAATACCCCATTTTGTACTTGAATTTTTATTCCAACATAGTACCAGAGGGCAACACAAGTGTTCAACTGGACATCCATCTAGTTTATTCAATAGGTTATTTCTGATTAAAAAGCAAACAATGCACATCAGTTCATGCAAGGTCAATAGTTGTTAAACTTGTCATTTGTGTCTGTAATAGGCTGTTGAAGTATAAATTAGATCAGTTATAAGCCTTCTAGGAAGAAATCAAAACAATGAATTTGATAAATAGCATAGTTTTGCTGCAGATGATTTTAAATTACTTGAATTTATGAGGTATGTTATTTTTGTTAAAAATGATTCTATAAAGAAAACATGAGGTTGAAAAAGTGCACTGTTTTAAACAGATCTGATCAAATTATGTCAAAATCTGAAAGAGATTTGCAAATCGTCGGGAAATAAGCTCAAAATCATGGTGCAAGAAAAAGGTATCAAAAGATATGTGAGGTCCACCTACAAACAATATTACCGGTTCATAAATTGATATGTCGAACATATTAATTATTAATAAATATGATATGTAGTTGTACAAAGAAAGCTATGATATCTGATAACATGAACAATATTGACATGTACTGATCGACTAGTTTTTTAGTTATTTCCCTTTCTTGATTTTCAAAAGACTAAATTTTGTAAAAGTAAAGGTAATACCTAATAGACAGTTTGGTTCTTTTGAAACCTTATACATTAAACAGCAACTGCAGTGCAACATGAATTACATCTTTTTATCATATATTATAAAAAAAATAGGCCCACATTTCAATATTTTGTAAGCAGGCAACAATGTCATGTTCCATGGAACCCTTATTTCTATTATCATTACATTTGCTGTATGTTTTTTGTCAGTTCTATGGATACTCATGTTGAATAAGTCCACACCCAATTAGACACTGAGAAGGACATTAACCCTTTCCTCCATAGACTCACCTTAATTGCCAGGGCGGACAGTTTAGATCCAGATCAGTTGGCATATCTGTGCTGTCAGATCAGGATCTAAACTG
Source organism: Corbicula japonica (assembly GCA_038501625.1). Classification (NCBI taxonomy): domain Eukaryota; kingdom Metazoa; phylum Mollusca; class Bivalvia; order Venerida; family Cyrenidae; genus Corbicula; species Corbicula japonica. The sequence continues at coordinate 3,272,372 of JAZAYU010000040.1, forward strand.
TTCGCTTTTTGATTCATTAGATTGTCTCGGACCAAAATGCGACCAGTGCAGATCCTGATCAGACAGCATGGATGTGCCAGCTGATCTGGATCTACACTGGTCGCACATGCATAAAAAGGCGTATACAGTAAAAACTCCTAAATCCGGATCCTCTATAATCCGGAATCCTCCGAAACCGCAAAATTTTCACGGTCCTGATTTTTTTGCTTCTTATTTTATTGTTACAAAAACCTCCAAATACCAGAACCTCCAAATTCCGGAAACCTGCCTGAAATTTTCGATTTTATTTGCAAATTGCACTTTTAAAAACCTCTGAAAACTGGATTTTAGAAAAACGCCATTGAATATGATGAACTCTAGTTGTCTAGTCAGAGGTTTGTGTATTGTCAAACGTGTCAAACATCAACAAGTTTCGATAAGGACCTTGCATATTATTTAAAAGGCATGAAAATTTTTAGGATTAATGACTGGGAAAAGTAATTGTTGCGTAAACATATGTAAGATTAAGGAGTCGAGTAGACAATTATTAGATAATTGTCTGAGTGTTAATTTCTTAGTTTAAACAACTGCAACTGTTTTGATGTGTTTTTAACACAATTGGTCACATTTATATGTAATTAATTAATTATTTTATATATAATAGATCAGTAATGTTAATTATGTCTGAACCTCCCACTAAACGAAAAAGTATAGGAATATGGGTTAATACCATACTCATACAGAAGCTGTACTGTAATTATGAAAACGTATATCGATATAAGTAAATAAATAAATTAATTAATGTTGGATTATATTTCTTTTTTTAATTATTATATGATTACGAATCTATCAAAGGTGTTGATGCATACATTAAGGTAAGAATTAGAAACACAATTTACCATACTATTAAGTACACCACTAGTCAAATTCAGTGATAAAAGTAAAATCCTCTGTAAACCGAATCCTCTCTAAACCGGATTTTTTCTTCAGTCCCGAAGGTCACTCGTTTAGGGAGTTTTTATGCCCCCGCCATGAAATGGCGACGGGCATTAAGAGTTGCTCCTGTCCGTCCGTCTGATATTCTCGTGAACGCAACTCCTCCTACACTACTGGTGGGAATTTAATGAAACTTGATTACAATGCTTGGCCTGATATGCTGTTGTGCATAAAGCTGGGGTTTCGCTCTTACATGTTCCGTTCAGAAGTTATGGCCCTTTGATACTTCCATTTACATTAGTTTTAATAGGAGTATATCTCGTGAACGCAACTCCTCCTACACTACTGGTGGGAATTTAATGAAACTTGACCACAATGCTTGGCCTGATATGTTGTTGTGCATAAAGTTGGGGTTTCGCTCTTACATGTTCCGTTCAGAAGTTATGGCCCTTTGATACTTCCATTTACATTAGTTTTAATAGGAGTATATCTCGTGAACGCAACTCTTCCTACACTGCTGGTGGGAATTTAATGAAACTTGACCACAATGCTTGGCCTGATATGTTGTTGTGCATAAAGGTGGTGTTTCGCTCTTACATGTTCCATTCAGAAGTTATGGCCCTTTGATACTTCCATTTACATTAGTTTTAATAGGAGTATATCTCGTGAACGCAACTCCTCCTACACTACTGGTGGGAATTTAATGAAACTTGACCACAATGCTTGGCCTGATATGTTGTTGTGCATAAAGTTGGGGGTTTTGCTCTTACATGTTCCGTTCAGAAGTTATGGCCCTTTGATACTTCCATTTACATTAGTTTTAATAGGAGTATATCTCGTGAACGCAACTCCTCCTACACCTCTGCTGGGAATTTGATGAAATTTTACCACAATGCTTGGCCTGATATGTTGTTGTGCATAAAGTTGGGGTTTTGCTCTTACATGTTCCGTTCAGAAGTTATGGCCCTTTGATACTTCCATTTACATTAGTTTTAATAGGAATATGTCTTGTGAACGCAACTCGTCCTACACTTCTGGTGGGAATTTAATGAAACTTTACCACAATGCGTGGCCTGATATGTTGTTGTGCATAAACGTGGGATTTTGCTCTTACATGTTCCGTTCAGAAGTTATGGCCCTTTGATACTTCCATTTACATTAGTTTTAATAGGAGTATATCTCGTGAACGCAACTCCTCCTACACTACTGGTGGGAATTTAATGAAACTTGACCACAATGCTTGGCCTGATATGTTGTTGTGCATAAAGGTGGGGTTTTGCTCTTACATGTTCCGTTCAGAAGTAATGGCCCTTTGATAATTCCATTTACATTAGTTTTAATAGGAATATATCTTGTGAATGCAACTCCTCCTACACCTCTGCTGGGAATTTGATGAAATTTTACCACAATGCTTGGCCTGATATGTTGTTGTGCATAAAGTTGGGGTTTTGCTCTTACATGTTCCGTTCAGAAGTTATGGCCCTTTGATACTTCCATTTACATTAGTTTTAATAGGAATATGTCTTGTGAACACAACTCGTCCTACACTTCTGGTGGGAATTTAATGAAACTTTACCACAATGCGTGGCCTGATATGTTGTTGTGCATAAACGTGGGATTTTGCTCTTACATGTTCCGTTCAGAAGTTATGGCCCTTTGATACTTCCATTTACATTAGTTTTAATAGGAATATATCTTGTGAACGCAACTCGTCCTACACTTCTGGTGGGAATTTAATGAAACTTTACCGCAATGCTTGGCCTAATATGTTGTTGTGCATAAAGGTGGGGTTTCGCTCTTACATGTACCGTTCAGAAGTTATGGCCCTTTGATAATTCCATTTACATTAGTTTTAATAGGAATATATCTTGTTTTATATATTTTTATTGCATTAATACCAACTTCTTCACAGACATTTCCGTAATGAGCAGACAACAGTGCCACAAATACAAATAATTTACTTGATCTTCAAGTTAATGCATATTCTTATAATTACTCGCACATCACTGTTTTTGAAATGCTATTTTTCCCATCATTGCACTTGAGTGTCTGAAAACGATGCATAGCGGGGACATCCGTGTCCTATGGACACATTTCTATTACTGTATATGGAGGAAAGGTGAAACACATCTGTTGTACATTTGAAAACTTTCATCATACTTTGATTTACTATAAAAAGTACTTCTGAATCAAGAAAATTGTTGAATGTAAACTGAAAAAAGTATATGACATAATTGTATGGAAACAAATGTAATGTTACAGGTGCAGTCTGTTCTGAAGACCAGCTTAGGAGATGTAGAGTCGATGAACCAAGCTATCACATCACTTCTTCCAGGTAACTTACAGTTTGTCATCAAGTTCCAGTTTTGAACCAGTTCCCGTAACTTTTATATTTCCTATCCCATGTTAGAAATATTTCAGTACAACCAGTGAAAATGCTCATTTATGAATAGCATTTTAACAGAACATTTACGAACTTAAACCTTTGAAAAGATTTATCTATTGTTTACTTCTAGTCAAGCACAGCAACATCAAAGACTATTGCATAAGCTTGTGTGCAAAATTTTTCAAAGCGGAGATGTTAAGCGTGACATTCATTGCAAAATACAAACTTTATTGGCCAAGAAACAAAAAAACGTTATTTGCAATGTTGTGTTATATCATTCCTCTATCATCACAAGCAAGATCGTGTGCTTAAATATTTTCATTCTCTTTTGTGATGGTTTTTGAGAAGCATGAGTTTGAACCAATTCCAGATCAGTAATTCAGAATAAGTTGTTAGTGTGGATTACAGATTTAAAATTCTTTTCAAAGAATAAACTGGGAATGGTAACTGATGAAAAGAGACACTTAAAGCTAGAGGATGTGGCCTACGTATTGGCCATGTCTCAAGATATCCATAATAATGATGGTATAGTGTTCTCAGAAGTTAATGGGTCACCAATACCTAGCTAGCCACCATGGCCAGCTCCACATGAATATGGGGAGGTGTTGTGCCACCATGTGATTATATCATTTCTATCCCATGAAATGATGGCTTTTATGTTCAATCAGATGCACGTAGTGCAATACCTGAAGACTCTGGAATGGAACGTGTGATGTCATGAGTGCTTAATTGCTTTTGATAATACTGTAATAAATATAAATAACTTATAGCATACCACTGTAATTTATTTAACCCTTTCCTCCATAGATACACCTTAATTGCGAGGGCGAACAGTTTAGATCCAAATCACGCATCCTTGCCATCTGATCAGGATCTACACTGTTCACTTTTTGATTTGTAAGGTTATCTCTGACTAAAAATCTGACCAGTGCAGATCCTGATCAGACGGCACGGATGCGCCAGCTGATCTGGATCTACACTGGTCGCACATGCGTAAAAAGGTGTATTTATGGAGAAAAGGGTTATAACCATGTTTGTCAAGATATTCTGGAACAACCCTCAAAATAGCGTTTTTTTTTTCTACCTGCAAACAGAGGTTACTTTTTCAGCTGAAATGGGTAATTTCCTTTGATAATTTCTACTATTTGATGCTTTGACTAGCTAATAGTTGGATACTGTATAGCGCTTAATATTGGCGGTGTCAAATTTTGATGTATTTTAAAGCGTTTTATATTGGCGGGGTCATATTTTGGCCCTTACAAGCCAGACGGCAAAAATGAAACCCTTGATGAAAAATAACGGAAATTGGACAATGGAAGAGAAAAGTAAACGTTGCAGTTATTCTATTGTTAAATTTTAAGTGTGAAAACATTATCACAGCTACCTAATACAGTACCCGATTGCTTTGTTTGATATTCCAATTATATTTCTTATGTTGACGCATTATAAGTTTACCTACTTGTTTGATTTAATATTATTTAATTTTTTAAAGCAGGTTTCTATTAGATATTGAATAATGAAAATAAACTTTATTTAATTTACTACATGTAAAAAAGCTATAACTCTATAAAGCGCCAAATAACACTCCTTCTGGCTATTTCTAAAGAAAATAAATAAAACATTCATATGCTCTTGTTTCGTGTTGTTTAAGTTTTTATTCAGGTTTCAAAGAATATACATATTAAGAAACATGCAACAATCTTTCTTCATCAATGGGGAAACTGCGAAAAAATATGTACTAGTGTATCATAGTTATCTACCTTTCAGATATTAATTTGGAGGTGTTTTAAATTGACGGGAATTTTCATTGGCGGTGTTTTATATTGGCGCAACTGACCCTGACTGCCAATATCGCCTAAATTAAACCCCCGCCAATATTAGTACTTATACAGTAATTGTTCTAATTCTTTCTCAATTTTATATCCTGTCCCATAGAGGGCAATTATACATTATAACAGTAATTACCATGCCTGTTTGTCCATTCTGCTGTTCTTTAAATATCTCCTGTTGGGAGCATTTTAAGCGATTTCAACAATGTTTTATACAATGTGTTGTCCAACAAACAAATCCTACCTTGAAAGTCAAGGTAACAATAAGGGTGATTTGAGCCTTGATCCAACAGTTCTTACTTTACATTTAATTATGTGCAGTAATTTAAGTTCACCAAACCAGTCCACAGTGATTTCAGTTCATCACCAAACCAGTCTACAGTGATTTCTGTTCATCATGAAATCAACCTACAGTGATTTCAGTTCATCACCAAACCATTCTCAAGTGATTTCTGTTCATCATTAAACCAGTCTACAATAATGTAAGTTCATCTCCAAACCAGTCTACAATCATTTAAGTTCATCTTCAAACCAGTCTACAATCATTTAAGTTCATCTCAAAACCAGTTTATAATGCTATGATTTCAATTCATAACCAAAACATTGTACTGAGGATTCTACCAACGAAGATTTTTAATTGTGTAGCAAAGTTGCCTTATTTGCCCTGGAAAAATATCAGATTTCCAGATAATGTTAATTAAAGAATTCAGTACGGCTAATTATTAGCCGTATATCCTTTTAATTATGTTCACAAATGATTGCTAGTCACGTTTATTTTTAAATTCCATCATTTGTGCTGAAACCCACCTGATATTTTCAAATGTCACATAAAAGTTAACCCCAAAGTGATGAAGAAATAGATCATCATTGGAAGGTTAGGCTTCCTTAATACAATGGGAAACTAGAATTCAATAACAAAAAATACAGCTGGGAAGAATAGAAAGCCATGTAGGCTATTGTCTGACTCGTTATATTGAACCTGAAAAGAAACTTTCTCAAAACAACTTTGAAAACTTTAATTAAATTATTGATGGCAGTTAATGCAAAGACCTATAACTCATTATGGATAACAAGACAGTCATGTGATTCTCTGTTTATATAACCAAAGATGATCTTAGGGCATATATGGGTAAATAAAACAATTTTCCTGATCAATACTCAAACTATATTTCTATTAGCTTTTCTGTCATGTGACTGTCTAGTTATTGATAATGTAATCAGGGCGGAAGGTGATTAAAACTGAGCATGGAAACCAGTTGCCATTTCAGCCAATCAGATGCTTGAGATTTGAGACTGATTCAGGTTTGCGAAATCTCCGGGTTTTATCCGAAATCTCAGGATTTTAAGTTACTTCTCAGGATCTCCGGATTTACAGTCAAAATCTCCGGATTTCTAAGAAATTAAAAAAAAAGAAGATTAATTTAACCTAATTTAAAAGTTGTGCAATGAAAGGAATAGTTATTCTACTGCAGTCGCACATTTCCTGTTTATTACGAAATAACGAGATAACGGGGCTGTGTTCAGTGACATTCTACCTCAGTGCCTCAGGCACAACCATACAATAACCACATGTCATAAACCTGGATTAAAATATTTGCTATATTTCAACTCAGTATAAAGAAAACAAGGGCTTCGATGCTACACCTGCCTTTATCTATTTTCATTGCATGTTCATTCTAATATTGTCAAAAAAGGTCTTAACAGGGTTAACAGAAAGTAAAAAAAAAATGATAAAAAAGACAAAAGTTATTTTAATTAAAACATGAATTTAACCATTCCTAACCAAATCGTCAAAATTTATTTATAAAATTCTTTGAAGAATATAATTATAAAGAAGAACATGAGAAAAATATCATCATCATCATCATCATCACCATCATCATCATCATCATTTTTGGTCACTCACAGTCATAGTGAACAGCAGCAACAAGACATTAAAACAACAACAACAACAACATCATCATCCTTGTCGTCGTCATCATCATTGAAATATTCAGACAGAATCTCCGGATTTTTAATGAAGAAGTTTTGGCAGGCCTGCTGATTTCCATGCTCAGCTTTATAACCATAGGCATAGGAAGATGATCACCAAAAATATTTATTATGTAAATTGTTAATCTAATTATTTGTTTACAAGAACAATATTGTCAAGTTCATTGGGATATGGCAAATTAGCAGTTAGATAATGTTCTTTACTTATTGAAAAGAGAGGTAATTTTCAAAAATAGGGTCCAATATCATAAAACTGAGTTTGGAGACCAGTCTCAAATCTCAAGCATCTGATTGGCTGAAATGGCAACTGGTCGCCATTTGAGCCAATCAGATGCTTGAGATTTGAGACTGGTCTCCAGTCTTACTTTTATGATCTTGGGCCCTGTACTCTCTATATAAAGGAAATTTGTTTGTTTAAGGTACAACAGAGAAGTTATCTTTGGCTAAAATCATACACCTTGAGGAACAGGTTGTCTACTGGGAGAGGTAAGTAAATGAGACTATATATTATGTGTAGGCTGATCTGGATCTAAACTGGTCACACATGGGATGAAACTGTATCCATGCAGTAAAGAAAATAATCATGAAAATTATTGATAAGATTGTAAAATTTGTATTATTTGCAATAAGTTTTATTCTGAAATACATCTTTGCCAAGTTCATATTAATGTTAATTTTATGTTGTTATTGCAAAAAGTGTTCATAACATCTCAATGCAGGGTAGTTTGACCCTCGCATATGGTTGAATAATTACTGGAGGTAGCAGTCTCCCAAATATTTTGTGTTTCTCCTATATCCCTTGAAAGATGATGATGATGATGATGATGATGATGATGATGATGATGATTACATACTTACTGCTATGATGTAATTGGAGATGATGATTACTTACATACTTACTGCAGGGTTGTTATTGGTTCCTAGATATTCCTTCTTAATCAAATATGATATCTCCCTAGTAATTTTGAATCAACATCTACCGTGTATATAATATTTTTGCAATGCAGTTTCTTGAATAATATTTCAAATGAAGCAATCAATACATAAACAGCTGAGATGAACAGTATGTGGCTACTTTTTGCGGAGTTTTTCATGCCACAAGAGTGGCTGTTGTGATCATTAAAAATATAGTTACTGACACTAGAGCTTACTATATTTAGCCAGTATCATTAACTGCAAAATTGGCATCATGTATAAGGGTAAAAAGTGTATTCAGAAGCTTATAAACTTCTTTTAACACTAATTAGTTGGCTACATTTGTGTATTTACATCTTGAAAATATATTTCAGAGTTTCGGTGACCACTTCTGTTAATAGGAAGGATACTTCTGAATGCCAAAAAAGTGCCAAAGACAGTACTGGTATGTTAAATCTGTTACTTTATCCATGAATTTATGAAATTGTAAATAAGTGAGCTTCATGGCAGTAATAGGTGAGCTTGGTGGACAATATGGGTGAGCTTCATGGCAAAAACAGGTGAGCTTAATGCCCCAAATAGGTGGGTTTGATGTCCTTAATAGATGAGCTTGGTCGCCAAAATGGGTGAGCTTAATGGCCAGAAATAGGTGTGCTCAAAGCCCTAAATAGGTAAGCTAGATGGCCTTAATAGGTGAGCTAGATGTCCTTAAAAGGTGAGCTTCATTTCCTAAATAGGTGAGCTTGATGTCCTAAATACTGTAGGTGAGCTAGATGGCCTAATAGGTGAGCATAGTTCAAGTCATTCAGAAGCATCAAGTTAAACACCAATTTAATAAAAGAGTTTAATACTAGAGCTCGCATTGAGGCAGTGGCTTAGTTCATATTTGGTGAGCTTGATGGCTTAAATTGGTGAGCTTAATGGTCTTTATAGGTGAGCTAGGTGGCCAAAATCAAAAATAGGTGAGTTTTGGGGACTAAAGAGGTGAGCTTAATGGCCTAAATAGGCGAGTTTTAAGGACTCATTAGGTGACCATAATGGCCTAAATAGGCGTGTTTTAAGGACTCATTAGGTGACCATAATGGCCTAAATAGGCGAGTTTTAAGGACTCATTAGGTGACCATAATGGCCTAAATAGGCGAGTTTTAAGGACTCGTTAGGTGACCAAAATTGCCTAAATAGGTGAGTTTTAAGGACTCATTAGGTGACCATAATGGCCTAAATAGGGGAGTTTTAGTGTCTTTATTAATTACTTTGAGATCCTAAAAAGATAGGTTGAATGACCTTTATTTTGCCTAAATACCTGATAATAGGGGTTGGAGTAGTTGAGTTTGATGTCCACTATCAGTGCTTTAGATGAACCAGTTGGATCAGTTTGGTGGCCTAGTAGTCAAAGTATTCAAACTTCATAGGGTGATAGCCCTTATTGAGTAGAAGAACCCTATTGATTTGGGGTCAGTAGGTCAAAGGTCAAGGTCACAGGGGCCTAAAGAGTGAAAACTGTTTCCGCTCAATAACAGGAGTTCTATTTCACCCAGAGCCTTCAAACTTCATACGATGGATGTCCTTATTGAGTAGAGGACTCCTATTGATTTTAGGGTAAGTAGGTCAAAGGTCAAAGTCACAGGGGCCCCAAAGAGTGAAAACCGTATCCGGTCAATAACTGGAGTACCGCTTGACCCAGAGCATTTTAACTAAATAGGGTAATAGCCCTTATCGAGTAGAAGAACCCTATTGATTTTGGAGTCAGTAGGTCAAAGGTCAAGGTCACAGGGGCCAGGGCGCAGACATGCGTTTTTCACAAAAAACATCTAGTTTTGATTGCTATTATACGAAAAACAAAGGATAAGATACAGGAAAATACTCTTTAATGATTTTCAGGTGAAGACCCGATTGTGCAATATGAGGAGGACTTAGGAAGCCTGTCTGTGATACTAGATGTCAGGTGTAAACTGACATTGGTAAGTTGTTCAATAATGTTTCTAGTGCTAAATGCAAAACTTGTCTAGCTCCTTCTTAAAAATGATGGTATATCGCTTAGCAAGTCGTTGACCAAACCTTTTCTGATCAATAACTAAACATGAAAAATATTGTATATAACAAGTGAATGTATTAAAAAAAAAATTCTACTATATCGTATACTTAGCAGCAGGATTGTTAGGTGTGGAACAATTTCTACAGTATTGGATAAAGAGAATCTATCATTGGTATTCGGCAAAGATCAAGGTATCTCAACTCAAGGGTAATGTTTTCAAGACGGAAACTAGGCTGTGCTGAGTTTCCGTCTGGAAAGCGTTGCCCGAGGGTTGGGATACCATGATCTTTGCCGAATACAAATGATTGATTATTTTTCTCACTTACTTCAAACAAAATTCTTTAAAATATAAAAAAACGTAACAGTTTTGGAGAACTATTTCTTTTGCGCAGCTTCTAGTAGGAAAGGTAAATCAGCCACAAATATACAGTCCTGTCAAAGTTTAACACCCCTTACATGTACAACAATATTGTTACAAATTAAAGAAAGGAAAAGAATTGTTCTTTCATGGCATGAAATTGGCAGCTGGTTTATACGTGGATAACAGATCCACGATTTTTAAGGTTAAGGTATTTAGCAACCTCCGAGTGTATCCTTTACAAAGGATTTTTGAACAAAATCCTGATAAAACAAAATCAACAGCTTGCTTTGTTTAAAAAAAAGTAAACATTCGTTTAATTATGTCACATTACAAATTTAAATGAGTTAAGGAATTAGCATCATGATGTAGTCTAAATCAATAATGAAAGTGCTCAATTAATATGGTGCGCAATAATACGAAAGTATGCGAGCATGTGGAGTTAAAAATAAGGCCATGAAGGATAAGGAAATCTCACACGGCTAAAAATAGAGATTTTTCTGTCTAGTAAGTGAGAAAACGTAAACAATGTTGATGTCTATTGAAAAGAAAACAATCCAGATATGTTGATCAAGTGAACCATCATCATTGGTCATAGCTTGCCTACCTGACAAGTTATCACTTTGATGATGCTGTTTGCATTGTACAGCAACAAGATATTCAATACTTGACTTTTCTGAGTTCACAGTTTGGTAAGATTTACTTTAAGTTATAAGTTATGTTTTACATTCATGCTGTTAATCTGCTTGTTTTAAATGTTCCAGCTGTGATATTGGGAGATTTGAATGGTATGATGCCCCAAAGCTATTAACCCTTTCCTCCATAAATACGCATTTTTACACATGTGCAACCAGTGTAGATCCAGATCAGCTGGCACATCCATGCTAGGATCTGCACTGGTCGCAATTTGGTAAAAAAAAAAAACCCAATAAATCAAAAAGCGAACAGTTTAGATCCTGTTCAGATGGCACAGATGTGCTGGCTGATCTGGATCTAAACTGTTCGCCCACGCAATAAAGGTGTGTCTATGGAGGAAAGGGTTAAGATAAAGCTGCAACCCTATTTATGCAGTAAGGTGAATGATAAATCACTTGGTGCTGTTGTTGTTGTTGTTTTCAGAGAGAAGATGCTGACTATGAAAGAGTACATGCAGTCAGTATTCATGTGGAACCATCAGATTTCTTCCATCCTGTACAAAGTAATAACTCTTGTCTGTGTTGATAGTCAAAATTGTGTCCCCTTTTTTAACTTAGTTTATTGGTTAAATTAGATTTAGATATAGATTTTTATGCCCCCCCATCCCCCCCACACACACACACAAAGGGGGTGGTATATAGTGTTGCACTTGTCGATCTATCCGTATGTCTGTACATCCATCCACCAAATCTTGTGGCATCAAATCTTTCTAAACTATCAGATGGATTTCTTTCAAACTTGCACAGATGATCAATCAGGATGCGTAGATGATCCTATAAAAAGAATTTTTTCATGCAGCCATTTTTACCAGAATCACAGCACTTTGTTATTACAAACGTTTTTGCAGCAGTGGGGACATCAGTGTCCAAGGCAACATTCTAGTTTTGTTCTAGTCCATTTGACATCATAATGCCAAATACATGAGCAAGTGTCATAACTATTTAATGAATTTTGTCATTGTTATGTCCCCTTTAAACTTAGAATTTTGGAGAAGATTTTATGTTTAAATCCATTTAACATTATTTTTAGAAATAAGTTTCCTCTCGTCACTGATTTGGTAATATTTTTCTTTTTTCACATGAATGTTTGGCCATAGTTTTTGTTGTTTTAATCATCAAATAAAATAATTTTGGGCACCTTTTAACAACCTCATTCAAAGTTACTTTACAGATTTCAGGATAACTTATTTATCCATATGCTTTGGGGTACAGGAAAACATAAATAACAATTTATTAATCAACTTTTGCATATTGTTGGCAAAACAGTTTATATTTAAATCAAAATATAAAAATACGAGGTACAGTCAAAAAGTTCCAGGACTGTCATGATATCTTTTTTATTTTCCGTACAGTAATTAAATATATGACATAAAAATATAACTATTACACTGCAAGAACATATAAATATATGTAAAATATACAAACATAAACATGTTTTCTGATCCATTAGAATAGCCCACTATGTCATGTACGGAGCACTTCCGCGACGTCGTGACGTTCATATGACGTTTGCAAGGGTTGTTTTCATTTCATCTGTCAGCAGACGAGGAACCCAGCGCGCACATACCTTATTCATGTTTAAGTCCTGGGTCACTATTTTATAAACAGTTCTATGACACAGCCCGACAGTGTAAGCAATATCATCTAGAGAATTGCGCCGATCAGTTGCTAGGACGTCCTTAATCTTTTTGACTTAGCGCGCATCATTTCCCGGCCTTCCGCTTCGCGCATTATCCTCAATATCCGCCCTACCTTTCCGGAAACGTTTGTGCCACTCGAACACAAGAGTCCTGGAACAATTAATAATACCATCCTTCTGTTTCATGAATTTCCAAGTATCAGTCGGGGTCATACAAGACATCGCAGAGAATTTAATTACTGTCCACTGCTCCGTACGTTCAATTAACGTTGTCATTTTCTTGCTTCAGAATTTTTACACGGCGGAAATTATACTTCACAAAATGGCGATACGTCAGCCGATCACGCTAAAATTTTGTAATTGTTTGCTAGTAACGTTCCGTTGATGTCGTGCGGAAAAATAAAGACGTTTTGGCGCTGTTATTTTGAGAAACTTTCTTTTGAATGTAGTCATCTCATTGCAAAATAAGGCAAATTCTGAAGTGCTCCGTATTATTGTTGTGGACATGCTAAATGTGAAAAAATAAATTCAAATACTTGGTCAAACCTACTTTTTCATAGCTGTTGATATTAGATTTAAATAGAAATACATGCATGCTAAATTTTATGAGGATCCGACGTCAATAATTTGTTTAAAAGGACCAGTCCGGGAACTTTCTGACTGTACCTCGTATTACTCCTTCATCATACAAAAAGTTGGTGAACAAAACAAGAATATTAGAAAACGTTATAGCAAGTAAGAAAAACAAACTACAAAGTCATAGTATGAAATGGGGTCCTTTAAACTTTGAATTATAAGCAGGATATAGGAATGGAAATGGTTCAATATATCAACATCTATCTATTCTAAATTCTTTAAAATGTATCATTTGGCCTTTGTCGGGTTTGAATTTTTATTTTGTCTTTTTTCTATTTCTTTTTTTTTTTAAATTAAAACCATTGTTGATGAAGTTAGCAACTTGTTTTGCTACCTATTTATACATATAATGTTCTGCCCTTAATCCTGTTACATAAATTTAGTCATATATTGTTGAACATGTATTTATAAATATGTATTTTGTATGATAACAATGGAAAAATAAACGGGTTGTAGTGATACAACTCAAATAAAAAAAAAAAAAATCTTCAAATAAAATAAAAACTATCACGTTAATTACAGCAAACAATTATTATTTTCAAAATTGCTTTTCAAATGAATCGAATAGTCGAGCATGCCATCTCCTCCGACAGCTCTCGTTTTTATTTCATGTTAGTTTCAAATTCATGACAGACATTGTCAAGAGAATTTAAAGATGTTTATTTTTTAAGATGAAATACAACAAGATGAATGGTTTCAGAAGTAGTCTGTCAGTGCATTCTGACATCATGTTACTATGCCAAGTTTTTATAGAGGCTCGTAATGTATTAATTATGTATCATTTCAGGACGACATGTGTCATGCTTGAAAAAGTCAGGTTAGTATGAACTATGAACTGTAATTTTAAGCTTACCTGGGCCAAAGGTTGCCTATCTTAATGATGTCTAAGGTAAATTTAATACAGGGTCATCTGGATTTAAAAACTAAGCAACTACTAATAAGTAGAAGAAAGAAAACATGTTTCCATTCTCATAATATAGACAACAATTTCCTTCTATGGCCAAACCTGAATAGAGTGTTTGTTTTGATAATAAATCCATTTTGAATTGGCTAATTTATAAAATTGTCTTGAAGTTTGGAAAAAGTGGGTTGTCTTGGGGTCATAATTTTGGTAAAGTCGAAGGAAAATTGTATTTTGGCAAGTTATATTTGGACAGTATGTTACCTTGATGATAACTAAGTCAAGTTGGAAATTGTTTCATCAGGGGTTAAAAACCAGGTCACATGGTACAATAATGGAGGCTAGTGGTACTGTAACTCTTAAGTCTGTTTATATTTGTCATAAACACATGAGTGTAGATCTAGAACAGCCTGCACATCCATGCAGTTTGTGCATGATCTACACTGGTCACATCTTGTCCATAAATAACCTAATGAAACTAAAAGTGAACAATGTAGATACTGGTCAGGGCCATTAAAGCTATTGTTTGGTTTTCTTATTTGATGTCTTTTTTACCCAGTTTTACTGTAGAGTTTGTGGTTTATTATAAAGTAATATCTCATGCATTATTGTAGAAAAATCATAGCAAATTGACTTTGGGAGATGAATGTTCTGTAGGGCAACTGTGATTGAAAACGTGTCTTAAAACTCTAGCTTATGATTAGTTAGCTTTTGGGATTGAGATAAATATTAACAAATCAGTGCCTAAGGTTATAAAACAGAGCATGGAAACCAGTCGCCATTTCAGCCAATCAGATGCTTGAGATTTGAGACTGGTTTTTAATCTCAGCTTTGTAATGTTGGCACCAGCTGTTTGACGTTATAGGCTGATCTTCCTCTTTTCAATCTTATACAAGAAAAATTTTTTGATGATTTTTTGATGATGAGTGGAGAAGGTCACCTCCAGAGTAGAGAACCATTTAGAAACTTGATAAACTGGCAGCTGTTATCTTGCAGAAGATTTTTTATAATGTTAAAAAAATTGTCAAGATTACACTGCAAATAAAAGATGTAAAATTTTGTTTCTTCCAGTCAGTACAGAAGTGACATTACAAGTACAGCCTAAACTTCCACTACCCCAGTCACTCTGTTGCAGGTAAGACATCGCTGTCAATTTGTGAGACATCTTAGTCAATCTGCTGGAGGTAAAACTAAGATATTGTTTATTACCAATCAGATTTGGAGACAAATGTCTCTGATAAATAAAACGAGGTCCTTATTCTGCATGTTTGGTGTTTGAGCATGAAACCAAGTTGACCATGACAGTAATTGAATAAACCATCGTACAAGATTAAGGTTAAGTGGTTATTTAAAGTAAGATTTTCTTCATTTTCATGTTAATTTGCACAGTGGAATCAATGGTTATTGTTCTCAAAATGAACATGAATGACTGGTGTCTTGAGCTGCGGATTTTGTAGAACCACTGGATTCATTCAAACCTTTCACTATTTTTAAAAATTTGCCTTAAAGTTTGTTATGCTCCTGAGTCGGTTTAAGCTAAATCCATCAAATCACACTGAATTTTTGTGATAGAAACAACAAGTTCACTGACAATTTCAGGGCAGAGTTTTGTAGTGACAGTAAACAAACCTACAACAGCAATCTTGCCCCTGTTGCCTTGGAATTTTCCAACCTTCTTATGCCATTACCATGGAAACCAGAAAAGGAAGTAGACTTCACAAGTCTTTGGAACTGGGTGCTCAACAGAAACACAGGTGAAAGGTAGGAATAGTGCTTAACTCAATTGTCATAGTGTAACAACTCCAAGCAGTCACAAGCACTTTGACTCAACAGATAAACTTTTATCACAGGGGCAAACAATGTAGATACAGATGTGTGCCGTCAAATCAGGATCTACACTGTTTGCTTTTGACCACAGGGGTTCCATTTGACAAGGGAGATGACCCTTTGACACTTGAAATTTCTAGAAAGTCTTATTTTGCCCCTTTGATTTTAGCTAAAGGGTCATTTTTTCCTTAAATTAGCAGTATTTTTAGCTAAAAATTGAGAAAAACCCTTAAAAATTGACAAAATGACCCTCGAGATTCAGCAGCTATTGGAACCCCTGGACCAATACTTTTTTATGGAAATGGACAGTAATAACACAAAGCTTTAAAATCATGCAAGTTAACTCCAAATGGTACCAGCTATGATTGCCAGCCTTTGAAATACATCATCTTTATTATTGTTCATATATGGGAGATTATTTATAAGTCTTACACCTGCAGTGTGATTCAAAGAGGATGCAATTTCTCCGATTATTTTTCAAAATCATCGAGCATGCTATCTTTGTGTTGCAACAGCTTTTGTTTATCTGGTATGTAGTAAAGGTTTTGATTTAACTGCCAGCATTACCTGTACATTGCATCAACTGTTGCTGAATCACAATATTCTGCCCAAAACCGTACTATTCAAACAAATTGTTCTTTTCAGAGGCAGTATAGCATCAGTGAAGATGTTTACAATGGGACCAGACAAATTCAATCAGATCCAAAATACTCACCTTTCAAAATTCTTAATCCCCACAGATGCAGGCAAGTTTTCTGTGTATTTTCAGTCTTGTGTTTGCAATTTGTCAAAAACAAGAAATTCTGTATATTTGGACTTGCTAATTTGATTGCTATAAAAATGAACTGGTATCTGCACTGTAGAAATTTTCTTCCAGAGGTGTCAAAAAAATATATTAACAGCCAAGCTGGCAAGCATTCACGATTAGACAAAATAGTGGGCAGGGGTACAAAGTCCAATAGGACTTTCTTATCTGGTGTTTGCTTAGACAAGATGCTTTGCACTAGATAACATTTTCGATTTGCTCGGATAACTTAATAAACCAGTAGTTGATATGGTAGCAGGGTTAGCCAGAAAGTCAAGGTATGAATTGCAGGGCAGGCAGGATAAGCATAAACTCAGTAAAAACTTCTGTGCAGTTTTTGTACTAAGGTGTAAATTTTCTCCTTTCATGGATTTTTCCTTTCTTAACTTAGTACTCCGTATAGATCCAGATCAGCTGGCACACCCTTGCTGTCTTATCCTGATCTACACTGGTTGCATCTTGGTCAGAAATAATCTTATCAATCAAAATGCAAACACAAGATCCCCATCAGAGGGCATGGATGTGCTGGCTGATCTGGATCTAAACCGTTAGACCATGTAATAAAGTAATCAAATCACTATGGAGTAAAGGGTTAAGGGAGCTATTGGATGTTTTTTTCATGTAGGACACTTACCTTACTGTTTTCTTTTTCAGATAAATGTTACGCATTGTTTCTGCCTCCTGAAAACCATGTGTTGTTAAGATGTCAGGCTCAATCATCAAACAGTATTGTTTTGTCACTTGCTACAGACCTTTGGAAACTGTTACCTCACATTGACAAATACTTGAATAACATCATGCAGTAGACTTTCTTTTATGAAAACTATTATTGTACTACAAAAGATTGGAATAAATTATGATGTAATGTTTTTAGTGTTTTGTTTGAAATGATTTTTATCATGGCTACCACACATCACATTTCTTAGAGATCAGGAGTGGATTGTAGTCATTTGGTATTTTCAGCAATGCGAGATATGATTGACATGTTGACAGGAGTATGCCGGCTGATCTGGAACTTTAATGTTTGCCCATGAATTACAGCCATATCTTATGGAGTACAGAGTATATATGAACACTGTGGATGAATACAATGAAAGCTTCACAAGATGTCAAGTTGAGTAATCATAGGCAGGTGGCTAACTTAATCCGATAAACTTTTGATCTTTAGATCAAAAACTCCACCAGCAACGAATTATCCATAACACACCATTTATCTGTCAACTGTCGGGTTATCATTCAAATTACTGTGATCATTGCAATTGGCAAGTTCACAAGTTTGTACTTTTTAGCAAGTTTTAAATATTATTATAACATGACCGGAACAAGATATTGTTTGATTAAATTTATCTGAATTGGTCCATTATTATATGGTTCAATACATCAGTAAGCAAAATCTGGCATAGATCATAACTGTTAACAAATTCACATGCACATCAAAGATTTATGCGAGTGTTGTTATTGTGAATAATTTTATAACAATTCTTAATATTTAAAACAGGCAAGTTAGCACTCCCATAATAGATGGCCATATTATTAACCAGGACAGGTCAGCTAGGCCTCCTTAAGTCATTAAACATCAGACATTACTACAGTTGGGATATACATTGCAACTCACAATAGATCATCAAGTGAAATTGGTTGTACTTCACCTGGTGTAATTTGACCAATTTTAATCAATTTATAAATCAAATTAGTGTTACGTTTACAAATGGATTTTGGATAATAGCTGACAAACTACCTCCAAATATTGTGTACTTTCTGGTACTTTCTACATAATGGTTGCTGTTTCAAAGTCAACAAATAAAACTTTTTCATTCATTTTCTTTTTATATGCACTAAATAGGATGAAAAAACAAAGCTTAGCAAAAGCTACACATGTATCCCAAAATAAGTAGGAAATGGCACTAAATGCCTAAACAAACATACAAGTAATTTCAATAATCTATCTATCTACATCGTAAGTTGTCTCGGTCACACTTGACTATTACGCGACGGGTGGTTACAGGTCATAGAATAAGAAATGGTAGTGAAGTAAATAGGAAAGTGAGAAGAGATTAATAGTTAAAAGTTTTGAGAAGAGATTGATAGTTAAAAGTTTGAGTTAAGTTGAAAGTTTTGTCCAGCTACTTTTTTGCCCCTTCAACTCGAACCTCTCCGGTTACGGTGGCCGCGGCCGGCACAGCTTTGAGAATCACTAGGTGGTACTTGTAGCTGGGCACTGGCTGCTGGTCTAGAAGTGTAGTTTTGACAGTCTCTGCTTGAAGGATACCAAGTCAGGGGCTTCTGCTATGGTTGCTGGTAGTTGGTTCCATAAGGAGATGGTGCGTGGGAAAAAGGAGTTTCTGTAGTACGCTGTAGATGTTGTTGGCTGGCGTAACTTCTTGTTGTGGTTTGCTTTTGTATTGCCTGATGCTGGAGTCACGTAATGACACAACTATATGACTGGGATAGGTCTAACAGTGCAGTTCTTTACAGTCAGTGATAAGATCAATATAAACTAAATGTTTTTTGTGAAAAACGCATATCTCCCCCCTGCGGCCTATTGAAGGAAGGCCAAGGAGGAGATATCACCTTTTTGAAACGGAAGCCTGTGTCTTTTATTATGGTATAAAGAACATGCACATATATATATATATATATATTAACATATGCATGGTAGCTTCCTCCAGATGAGGGAGGCATATGACATGATCATCTATGTATGTGTTTACTGAAAACTAAAATGTCATCAATATAATGCATTAAGTTAATGAGTACTCAAATGTCATCAAAAATAACGCAGTAAGTTATTCACTCTACGGGCCCCTGTGATGTTGAATTCTGGCCTAAAATCCATACCCCCAAATCAATAGTGTTCTACTCAATAAGGGCTATTACCCTATATAGTTTGAATGCTCTGGGTAAAGCGGTACTCCAGTTATTGAGCGGAAACGGTTTTCACTCTTCGGGCCAGTGACCTTGACCTTTGACCTACTGACCCCAAAATCAATATGAGTCCTCTACTCAATAAGGACATCCATCGTATGAAGTTTGAAGGCTCTGGGTGAAATAGAACTCCTGTTATTGAGCAGAAACGGTTTTCACTCTTCAGGCCCCTGCGACCTTGACCTTTGACCTACTGACCCCAAAATCAAAAGGGTTCTTCTAGTCAATAAGGGCCATCACCCTGTGAAGTTTGAATGCTGTGGGTCAAACGGTACTCCAGTTATTGAGAGGAAACGAAATGTGACTGATGGACTGACAGACAGGCAGACAGGGCAAAAACAATATGTCTCCCCCAGAGCGGGGGGTCGGGGGTGGGGGAGGGGGGTGGGAAGGGGTAGACATAATTAAATATAAGAGAATGACATCAATTATCAGTATTAAGTAACTTACACGTAATTAATACATGTATCTTCCAATCATTGACACATAAAGAGACATCGACCTGTCTAGTTTATCACTAAAGTAAACAGTATCTTTTAAAGCACACTTGTTGTTGTCAAAAATGTGATCTAGGGCATAGTGATCATTCCTTCTTAGTTGTCTACAGCATTTATATAAACTATTTTTTACTTAGTTTGTTGTCTGCAATTTACATAGTTTGTTGTCTACATTTTACATAGAGTTTGTTGCCTACATTTAACATAGTTTGTTGTCTACATTTTACATAGAGTTTGTTGCCTACATTTTACATAGAGTTTGATGCCTACATTTTACATAGAGTTTGTTGCCTACATTTTACATAGTTTGTTGGCTACATTTTACATAGAGTTTGTTGTCTGCCTATGCAAGTCAGTGGGTGGGTAATGCGATATTCAACATTGTCTATCACAGCCTGTCCACAGTTCGTAAATCTGACATCCGGTCTGGAAATAGAACGACTTGCGCCTCTTGAAGGTTCTACATTAAGAGAAGATACTATAAGATTCTGTACACTTTCAGAAATGCCGAGACATCCAGACAGTCCTGTGGACCTTATACCACCAACAGTTATCCAGTTCCTGAAACAAATAGCATTTTTATTTTTATTTAGTTTAAACTTATTTACTGGACATTGATTGTTATTTAATCTTCTATAAATCACGCTTGATGACTGCTTCCTGGGAAAACTCGTGAGAATCTCATCCCTGGTGGGATTCGAACCCTCAATGACCAGATCTGGAGTTCTATGCTGAACCCTGAGACCACTGTTCTTTAGACAAACATATCAATGTAAAGCAGAGATCAATAAAATAGAAACAGATACAATTCAAAATGTATGGTTGTTTCAATACTGAATATTAAATATAAATTTAGCATGGAGAAGTTGCTCTTGTGTACCTTTATATGACATACAACAGATCTACACTGATCACACAAGTGTTAAAACATGTATATAAGATAAAGTAAAGATTTAAATAAGGAATAATTCTCAAGGACAAGTCAGCACTGGCTAATGTCTTCATATGTAACAGAAAATACAAATGTACCAGGTAAGAAACAAAAAACAGAGAAATATAAAAGTACCACATACAGTGGAATCGCGATAACTCGAAACCCGATAACTCGAAATGACGGTTTAACTCGAAGTCGGCCGCCGGTCCCGTCAATTTTCCTTATATATTCAACTAAAAAAAGTTGCGATAACTCGAAACGCGATAATTCGAAATTCGTGATATCTCGAACATATTAATAAGTCCCTTGAATAGGAATTAAGAACAATTTAATCGCGATAACTCGAAGTACATTAACTGACACGATTTTTCACACCTCCCGCGAGGTTGTTCGAAGTCTTTTGTTTATTGCCAACTTGTCAACAAGAGTTGTTAGTGGTACGTCATTGTAATGATACGAGTGTGAAGCAAACAATAAGAGTGATTTGTCTCAAATTAGTGTCAAGCAAACATTTAGAGTTGTTAATTTTTCTTTCTATAAAACGTCCTTTAATTTTCTGAATTCTGTATTCTACAGCTTGTATCAATCAGCAAACGACTGTTCGCATACGGCATAACGAAAAATAATAATATTATTAATACATTTTTTCGAGTAATCCAGCGAAGGGCCCGGGTAACTGGGAGGATACCTGGATCGGAAAACAACTAATATTTCTATTTCTATTGTAGCATGTCATGATCTGTTGTTGCTCTTAAATAAATAAGTACTGGTTGTTTTTATTCATAATTTATTGTGAATATATCTGCATGTAGGTCGTAATGCTATTGTGTGTATTTGAATGATGATGCGCTGTATACATGTATGTCTCGTGTTGGTAAAATGACATTTGTTACCATTTGTTAAAATGTTGTTTCTTCGTCGATCTTTTTGTATATAATCATGAAAATAAAACTGAGTAATAAAAGAATTTAAAACATAATTATCTTGTTTTATTGAGCAAACTTTACGACAAACATTTGTTACGTACGTACCGTATGGTGTCGTAATAATTGCAAGTCGTTACTTTCTAAATACTCGCATTGTATTTTGGAAAAGTCAAAGTCGCGATAACTCGAAGTTCGCGATAACTCGAAGTAAATCGTTGGTCCCATGGGACTTCGAGTTATCGCAATTCGACTGTATCTTTATTAGAAAAGCTAATGCACTTTTACTTAAAGAATTAAGTACTAAGTAGATATAATGTTTTTGTACTGGGATTATGTCATGATCTTACTTCTGCACGTCAGCATTTATTATGTAGTCTTTCACTTCTGTGGCAGGTCTTACACCTGTGTAATATCCTACAACTTTGTGCTCAGTAAGTGATGGAACGGTTTCCTTGGCAACCTTGGCAAGCCGACTGACAATGGCTCCATCTATTGGTGCTTTTTGGCGGCTATCAACATCCTCTGCTGTAGGTCCAACCACAACATTGTCATACACTGTAAAAGAGCATATACTTAACCCTTTACTCCACAGATAAAACTTCATTGCAAAGGCGAACAATTTAGATCCAGATCAGCCGGCACATCCATGCCGTCTGATCAGGATCTACACTGTTTGCTTTATGATTCGTTAGATTATTTCTGACCTAAATGCGACCAGTGCAGATCCTGATTAGACAGCATGAATGTACTGGCTGATCTGGATCTACACTGGTTGCACATTTGTTAATAGGCGTATATATGGAAGAAAGGGTTAAAGTACTGTATGGGCTGATAGGCACAACTAACAAATGCTAAAGAAGATACAAAGTGGATAATAACTTCTTCAGTTGATCCTTGGACAAAGTATTGTTATTTTGGTCCAGGATGATATTTAACCAAACTCTAACGGACAATCAGAAATCATTTATAGTGTCTGCATAATAATAAGGACAAAAAATACTGCGACAAAAGCCAGGTTTTCTTCTTAAATTTCAAGTGAAAAAGAGTATAACTATGAGAAAATACAGCCCAGAGTTATAAAGGAAACTTATCCTGATCATTGCCTTTTGATGTCGGACAAATTTATTAAGTTTCAAAGCTCTACCTTGAATGGTTAAAGAAAAAAGTGGACTTAAATGAAAACCTCAACCAAATGTTGATACCCGCTTGCCCAACAACACACCCCAAAGAAAACCAGGTTAAAGATAGTTCAGTTAGAGTCATATTGTACCAAACACTAAACAGACCTGTTAAACTGTTAAAACTTAGCAATGGCTTTCAGCTTAATAGTTTTAAAGACTATTATCACAACTAAATTAACAAATATAATCCTCAAACAGTGTCTATTTCTATATATATGTGTTTTAATGCATGAGCTACCAGTGTAGATTCAGGTCAGCCAGTACATCCATGCTGTCTGATCAGGATCTACACTTTCCCCATCTTGGTTAGAAATAATCTTAAGAAACTAAAAGCGAACAGTGCAGATCCTTCTCAGATAGCATGGATGTACAGGCTGATCTGGATCTACACTGTTCACCCATGCAATAAAGGTAAATCTATGAAGTTAAGGGTTATATCTTTGTTATTTCACTGTCACTTCATTACACATCAAAAATGTAATGTAACTAAGTGAAAACTCAAGTCTTTACCTGACCTGAAAACAATGACTCCCTTTCCAACATTTGTTGGTACAGGAACAATGCTAGAACGAACTAAAGGTGTTGCTGTTTTATCATAAATGGTATACTGTCCTTTTCTGGGTTTTATTCTGAAAAGCAATATATCATATTAACCTTAAACCAACTAAATGAAAAAAAGATGAACTTGTGTATCATCCATTTACCAGTAGATTTTGTATGGATGTTTAGTAGGAATTTCATTAACCCTTTATTCCATGTTTTATATCAGTGGTGGCACACTAGTGAAGATTATAAGTATCCTGCATGCGTGAGAGGTGAAGATGGAAAAATCTGTCACCGAGGGTGAACTGTTTTAACGGGAACGCCTCGTTCCCGTCAAAACAGTTCACCCGAGGTGACAGATTTATCTATCTTTATCGAATAGCTCATGCAAGATACTTTTTCTTGCATACCAGTTACTGTTCATAACATTTGTGTACATTTATACAAACTAAATTTTGTTTTGTTGCGCTGAAAAATTGACGTTCACACAAGCCTTATTTTTTAAATGACGTCACTTACTTGAACATGTTATGTCAGATATTTGAAGACGTGACGTCACTCGTGTGGCACATGAACATTATCTTTTGCCTAGGGAAAAGATGAGATTTTCTTTATTCGGAAAATCACGCAAAAATACTTGTCTGGTATGCAAGAAAAAGATCAGCTGGCACATCTATGCCACCTGGTCTTCATCTACAATCCCGGAAGTTGCTTCATGGTCTGGATGTAAACTGGTTGCACATGTGTATATACGCAGTGAGGGTTAACTTGGTTAGTGTAAAGATACTTTCTTTAGGAATAAGCTTTCCTGTCTAGGAGACAATTCTGCTTCAAGTTTTCTTCCAAAACTTCCTTTTCTTCTGCATGAGGAGTATTTTTCAAAGAGTTTTATCAGATAAACACAACATTGGCAAAGAAATATTATGAATAGTTGTTTTAACCCTTTCCTCCATATGAAGGCCATTATGGCATGGGAAAACAGTGTAGATCCAGATCAGCTGGCACATATGTACCATCTGATTAGGATATACAGGTACACCTTTTGCTTTTTGATTTATTGGATTATTTCTGACCAAATAATGAACAGTGTAAATCCTGATCAGACAGAATGGATATGCCAGCTTATATGAATATACACCGGTCGCACATGCGATAAAATGTATATATAGGGAGAAAAGGGTAAACACATCTGAGAGCATTCATACATATTTCACAAGTAGTGAACAAATTCACTGAACATGAATGAGATTCTGGCCCACCTGAACTGTGATTTTCCTGCCAGTCGGTCTACAATATCACCATAGAGACCAGCACAGTTGACGATACATCTAGCATGTGTTCTTCCATGTACTGTATCTATGTCCCATCCTGTATAGGTTCTCTGACAGCATTCTACACGAGCCTTTGTGATTATCTATAAACAAGAAGCACCAAGGGTGCAAAGAGCTAGTTTGCTTCAAGATTGTGTATGATGTAACACTTTTCTCCATAGATACGCCTTAATTGCGTTGCCAAACAGTGCAGATTCATATCAGAGAGCACATCCGTGCCGTCTGATAAGGATCTACACTGTTCGCTTTAAGATTCATTAGGTTATTTCTGACCAAGATATAACCAGTGCAGATCTAGATCTGGCATGGATGTGCTGGCTGATCTAGATCTACACTGGTCACACATGCATAAAATTAAAAAAAGGGCATAATTATATGGATGAAAAGGTTAAAAGAAAATCAAACCTCCATGATCAAATGTATAATACTTTGAAAAGAAAACACAGTCTCTCAAATGCATGCATGTGACAACAATAATGATTGGGACACAGGTTAAAAAAAAGAATTATGTTACCAGTTTATGATTCTACACTTTTTACAGCTACTGGTCTCATAACTGCATCTTCACAACACTCAATGCCAGTGACATTCACATTTAATATACCTTTTCTTATCTTACTTTTGCTCCATTTTGTCGAGCATGATGTGCCAGCAAGACTGGAAGAAGCCAGGGATCAGTCACAGCTTCATCGGGGATCCAGAGGGCACCAAGTGCATTACTATGGAGATGAGGAAGTCTCTGGCGAAGTTCCGATACGCCCAACATTTGAATGTTTCTACAACCAGCTTTTATGCTTTTTGACATAACCTCTGGCAGTCGCATCAACTAGTAAAATCAAGATAGCTATCTGGTTACAATATACTATTTAACAATTTACTCCATATATATGAGTTTTATAGCTTATGCTACCAGTAAAGATCAGAAGGCATGGATCTACACCGATCACTTCTTGGTCAAAAATAACCTGGGTATTATTGGATGAGCGAACAGTGTAGATCCAGCCCATCTGTGATCAGGATCTGCACTGTTTGCTTTTGATTCATTATTTCTAACAAAGAACTGAATGTTTTAGATTCAGATCATACGTCACAGATGTGCACACATGTGATAAAACAAGTATATAAGTAGTAAAGAGATATGTTGACTCTTAAATAAGCAGTCTTATCTTTGACCATTTGAAAAGTATTAGATTAAGATAAGTATAGTTGGCATGATTAACATACATCATTATTGGTAACATAAGATTTTAAACCTCTTGACCAACTAAAAAGCTTGTAACTGATAAAATTATTTATTTATAGAAGTTATCAAATCAATATTTCTTTTGATACTTCACCTATCATGAGTAGGTGATTTAGATATTTAACTTTTTTACCTGCTGTTCATTCCATGCCACCATTGTAGCTCCGATTTTGTTGATGGGTACCCCAAGTTTTTCAATAATATCAAACACCCTGGCTTGTGTACGTCTAATACAATCTAGCTCCATGCTATCCTCTAATACATCAAAACCCGTATGCAGCATCCCGCTGTAAAAATACATGATTAAGCATATCCGCTAAAATAAAGCACTTCTTATGTTGAGTGCTTAATCAATTTCACAAGTCAGATCTATCAAAATGCTAGAAGGCCCACAAACACTGTATAATAAGTTTTAGCAGTTTTCCCCAATCACTATTTTTAGAAACAGTAAATACAGGAAGTATTGATTCATAACAATCTTAAAATGATCTGAAGATGCCATTGCAGTGGAAATATCAATACAAATATACCACATAATACACATGTATCTTCAGTAAAATATGCCTTATGCAACTCTTTCCGTGGTTTATAACACTGAGTATTCACATATGCAACATACAATATAACGTTAGGAAGGCTTTGACAATTATGGCGATCATCGTGTATTTTTGTGATTTTGTAGGTGTCAATCTGATTGGTTTGATAAAAACCCTTTTTTTCACTCGTCATCAGACTCTGGTTTCTAGGAGATGATTTTACTCAGATTAAGTGCCCAGTACAACAACATTTTATTTCTTTCAGGATTCTTTATTAATTTATTAATTAACTATGAATTTACAAAAAAACATTTTTTTTAATCTTTAAAACCATTCTGACTGCGTCTACCTGTTACCAGAGCTAGCTTCTGCTGCCAAAGCATCATTCTTCTCCAGCATTAAACAGTTGTAACCTCTCTGAGTGAGCTCAAACAGTGTGGCACAGCCTGTCACCCCTCCTCCAATAATAGCCACGTCAAAGTCTTGTTCCATCTCTCTTGAGGAACAATGTTATTCTTCTACAGAAATGTGACAATATGGTACATATACTGACTGCCAATGAAAACACAACACTTTATATTTTGGAATATATTGGCAAAGGTAGATAGGTGCTAAAATCAATAAGATATCGTTGGGTCAAGGGGGTAATCGTCATCCCTCCTAGAACCACGCCCAAAACCTCATATTGCTGGTTGTCTGAAAGCCTTGGCATTTTCACATTTCCTTTCGCAAATGTTACTTTTGCTACTTGTTACTGACTGAAGTGCATAGTAATTATTTTTATCACTGTTTTCAGTGACTCAGAGGTTTTATAAACAAATTCTTTTCCATAGTGATAAAAGGATTATTTATACACCCAAACCAAACCATATAGAGCTCTATGTTGATACTTGACAGGTTGCCTCGTTCTACTTCTTTTGAGATAAAATTTGAAATCAATTAAAATGCATAAAGTGAATGGGAGAATTCACTTTTTCTGTTGGTATAATTGTTTATTATTTTAATCATGTGAATCTAAAAATAATTGAAATGACAAAGAAACTAAAAGAAACGGGCTATCCCCTCTAGGCTCTACCCCAAAATCCGCTACTGCCTAAACAGTTGTACTTTTAATGCCATATCCTACAAAAAATTCTATAATATACGTATTATGTGAACATGATTATGAATTATAAAATAAATTTCACTATTAAAGTTGGGTTAAAATATCCCAGCTCTAGTGGTATTTACCAAATATTTTTATAAAGGGGAGGAGAATCTTGCTGTAAGTGAGATAGCTTAAATTCCAGATTCCGGTTATTTCCGGCCATAGCTATTCTTGATAGTTTGAAGTGTCCGATTTATTGATAATACGGCAAATTATTTTCTTTGAACATTTACAATTTCACAAAAATGGCAAATACACAGTAGTAAATATCATATTCACAACAAAATTACAAAGTTTAAGAGGAGTGGAAATTTCATAGTTCTCCACAAATTGCCACTTGTACAGTCGGGACACGAATTTTCAGAGAACATGGTATTTGATAGTAAATTCGAAGTGGATACACTGATACGATCCCTTTCTATCAAAACAAAAAAGATGAGTTTATGTAGTGTAGACCCTCGTTTTTGGAGGGGGGGCGGGGGCTGGGGGCGGGGTGGCGCCAGTTTATACAATTTTTTGAGAAAACGGGTCCGTCTTCAAAGCATATGTGCAAATTGCTGCCTGTGTTGTGCTTGCTCATTAAGTCATGCCGTTTTACATATTTGTAACATTTTATTCGTAACATCAATATCTTTGATATCAGCGCCATTAATTTTTGAGCCCTATTGTTCAAGTACATTGAAGCATGCATAAAGTGAATATTTTTTGCAAAGTTATATAATTGATTTGATTTTTTTTTCAAAAGTGATACAGATAGCGTGGCCGTGCCGCGGAATGGTCGGGTACATGTGGTCTTCGCCCTGTCCGAGAATGTCCGAAACAACCAATTACCACTTGTAGAAGCAAAATAATAGTGTTTTTTTTTATTTTGTTCATTCCGTTGTTAGTGGTTGCACATAGTTCCTTATAGGGTGCAACAAATAAAACTTGAAAGCAAAATAAGATCATTGAGTTCATTGTTGTAATAAGACATAACAACACTTTGATTTATAATATATGTTGCTTTATGTATGGAATAATGTACATATGTTCTGTTGGTGCTCTCATATTGTTCGGTATACGCCTTTCCGATAATTCGATGATTTTTTTCGGTTACCTCCCCTGTCCAGTCACGTGACTGCTCTACGGGAAAAATGATTGCTCGCTGTATTAACGTAATAGGGAATATGTACATACAACTTTTTTTTATCATAAAATTCTTTTTTTGAAAAAAAAATTTCTCTTTGAATTAGTAATAATACATTAGCGTCATGATATTTTTGAAAATAATTTATAAAACAATCAAGTTTCTTTGACTAAAAGTGTCAACAGGGTCATTGATTAAATAGACCCTGGTGTCAAGTCATTATTCCTCGGGTTAAACAGTAAACGACTTGAACTAACAGCCAGTGTTCTCTCCACGGCTAAATTGAGTCTCGTTTCCGGATAAGCGTGTCTAATCAACTACTGACATCATGTTATGATTATGTCGGCGGCGATTGATTTTGAAGGCGGCATGCCATAAAAATGTCAAATTGTCTCGCACAAGGGGTCATCTGTCATTACTCAAAGGGGCAGATATCATTGACCAATAGAGATCGTGTAATTACTATTTGCAAGGTATCAACACCTCCCAATTCTTAAGTATTCCGGAGTCCTTTAAATACTGGATGTGCCAGCAAATGTATTTGATTTAGCATTTATATGGATTCGTAATCAACATTGCGACACGTTATAGAAACAATTTAAAAGCCGTCAATAAGAAACAAATCTCCGCATAACATTTTATATATGTTTAATTAAGCGTTTGGGCTTGTATGCCAAAATTACAAACTGCCAAACCTAAGAACAGGGTCTATTTAATCAATACTAATTAAATAGACCCTGGTGTACGTAACATTTTAAAAATTCAAATTATTTATTCGCTGACCATAAACGCCATAAATTATTAGGACAATTCTATTGTTCAAATGTGTAAGTATCAACAAATTTAGATTGTAATTTTTTTGTCTACAGATCATGTAACCAGATGTTGACATATCACGATTTCCGGATATTAGCGCATTGCCAGTCTTAGCAATTTGCAAAATTCACACCAGTAAAATATATTTTGAAAAGATATTAAGAAGAAATTGTTGTACAGAATTGGTAAAATTAATGCTTATGTTTGTCCAAATTGCTTTTCATACTGCCTACTATCAACAAGAATGGTACATGTTCTTAAATCATTAAAAATCTAAATATTTAACAAATAGTGAAAATAAAAAAGTCTGGTTATAATAACAGATCAGCAACTTATTTTTTCACCGCCGGCGACGAACGCAGACCTGAAATATAGTGGATATTGTTAGCTTTTATGTGCTTAAGCCATTATATATATATAGTGCTATCGTTCAGCTATTACGCAGAGCCTCGTTTTGGATTGATTTCCGGTCGCGGGATGTAACTCGTACAGGACTGCGAAACTGTTTATTGGAAAGGCGTATAACAGTAGTGAATTGCTGCCTAAACATCTTTGTTAATGTTCTGCCCGTTCTTTACACTGAACAGATATGAAATTATAACAAAGACGACGACGATGATGATGATGATGATGATAATGATGATGATTGATTGATTATAAATCCGAATATGCCTAAGAAGCTATGCGTTAAAAATCATAATCTATACTAGTAACTTATACAAACAACAACAACAAAATTGAGAACTTTGATACTTAGGTAATTATTTGTTGTGGTGTTTCTTTCCTCGCGCAGAATGGCTTGTAATTTGTTGTTGTCATGTACGAGTATAACTCCTCTTGTTTTCAAGTTGAAAATTTAACAATCTCAAGGTTGTGATATTTTATAAAAGAAATTAGAGGTTTAAAATCTGACAACATAAATTAGGGCACATCTTTATCTGCAATGTCCTAAAACTGTTCGATTTATGACGTAAATTTTTCAGTTTCAACTATATATAATACTCCACTTAGGAATCGCAGTCACAATATTAAGAAATCGTTCAAAAATGGACAATATTTTTCTTTTAACATTATTTTGTTTGTTGACGTTGCAGATACATGTTTGCCACGTAAGTTCCACGAAGTTATCTTGTTTTAATTATTATCCCTGTTTATAAAATGCTTAGATGTATTGTAATTAAAACGTAATAACTAGTAGTGATGCCGGAAAGCGTTTTAAACACCACCACCCAATGGCTGACAGGCTTTACGTTCACAGCTAGCCCCATACTTACTCGTGCATCATGTAAACTAGACGCAAACCTTCCTTTGGCATTTCAATAACAAATAATGTGATCCAAATTTACGCTAGACAGTAAGGAATCAAATGTAGTACATTGATTTTATAACTTATTTTTCTTTCAAGAAACTGAAATAAAATATGATAGAAAATGAAATGTCAATAAATATTTTTGAAAATAAAATAAAGCTTGGTAAAAAAAAAACTTACATTTAATTTGAATGCTTCAATTTACATCTTACTAAGTAATAATCATAATTTTTATATGGCTGTCAGGCTCCCCACACCCTCAGACAACGCATTTTTTTCAAATATTCAATACGAAACTATTTCGGTCAAAATATTTTGATAAAATGTATTGATGCTGAAATAAATTTATAATTGTTTTTAAGGCAGGCTTCTACGACTGTATGGTAAATGAAGACTGCAAAAACGAGAAGTTGTGCTGCTCCATTACACCTGCACTAGGCAAAAGAAACTTTAAAGGGCGACAAATCCCACCAGACTGGGATGGCATGGTACACTATTGTCTCCCTTGGAAGAACGAGAATGCCACATGGTGTGATTTGCGATTCCAATACTCAACATCGGCCCAGAACTACTATGGTCTGTGTCCGTGTGGTCCCGGGCTGCAGTGTACTCCCACGACTGAGCTGGACGAACATAGTTATCCACGTGACCGATTTGGCAAATGCACGGCAATAACGAGCTAATCTTTCAATCACAGTTGCTAGCTGTTCAAAAGGACTTGAATTATCGCTAGTTCAACAAAATTTTATTCAATAAAAATAAAAAGAAATTAATTTATTCCGGTTACTCCATGAAAATAGAAACAAAACAAATATACCTTTATTGACACAATCAGCACTGATAAACTGTTATTTCAAAGTAAAACTGTTCGTGTTTTTAACGGCTATTTAATAGTTGTTACACAACTTTTACCGAAATTCTGCGGTCAAGATAAATTACAATTAAAGGACTGAAAGTATAGCTTTATATTATTTGTTGGTTTGTGTAGCTGAAGAAGAGGCGAGAGACAGTTACGAATTATCACTAACAAACGTAAAAAACAGAGTTATTTGCAATTTCTTGAAGAAAACCAAGATGATTTTTTCGCTTAATAATACATTTACAATATAAATTGCCGGTATGATTTCATATAACATCCCAGCATGCCGAAATATGCTCACGGGCTGTGTAGACATTATAAAATAAGTGGTATTATGGAAATGTTTTGACTAGTGTCAGGTCTAAAATAAATGCATGACTGGTGTTATGTTTTCAGTGAATCTTTTGTTATGTAAGTATTATTTAAGCACCAATGCATAGCAAGTTCAGTTTAAAGCAGGAACTTAGAATTCAAAACTAGGGGATTTAAGTAAGGTAAACTGTTCCTGAGGCAGACATTTAGTTCCATAAAGTCGGAAGAGTTTTGTAGAAAATCGGTATAAATGGCAACTA
Source organism: Corbicula japonica (assembly GCA_038501625.1). Lineage (NCBI taxonomy): Eukaryota > Metazoa > Mollusca > Bivalvia > Venerida > Cyrenidae > Corbicula > Corbicula japonica. Next base: position 3,305,250 of record JAZAYU010000040.1, read on the forward strand.
TTTGCTACAGCTTATTCTAAATTTCATGTACAAGGTGAATCCAAAGCATTTATTTTGAACTGATTTCGGTCGGACATCGGTTTAATGCAGGATTTCAGATTCGGTTATTTTGGCATCGGCTGACTGTGCAAAAGTGATGAATATGATGAGTTTCAATGTTCCTTTGAGTTATCAATTTGTGCTGCTGCGATAGATGCTGATATTTATTAGACTGGTCCCCGAGCGACTTGTCACGCGAAAGAGTTCTTCTACGAGTGTGGTACCAGTCTAATATTTATATGCTTTCAAAAATTCTGTTGATGTGAGTTGTATCGATAGACCGGCTACTTAAAGTGTGTCTACTGCAGTAGATCTTATTCATTTAAATCTGCATATGATGACGGTTTCAGTTAAGTTTTATTCCAATTAAACTTTTAGATTAAAAAAATTGAAAGATGACAAAACGTGATATGCGTTGATATATACGTTCGGACCGGTATATAGATTCTGATAAGTTTCAATGTGATAACAAAGTGAACTATGCAGACCAGAGCTCATGGTGTCAAATCAGCAAGAACACGATGGCATGGATAAAAGAAACAGATCGAGCTATTAGGCTCTTTTGCAAGATTTTACTATAAACATTTATAAACTCTTAAACCCCTGCCACCATCGTGCAAGCAAAGGTAAGCATAACGATCAACTGTAGATGGGTTAATTACCAGGCATACATAGCGTTGTAGAATATCTTGTTGGTAACCTTTTTGAATTTACAGATGGTTTTTACGAATAACGTGCAGATGTTGAAATGATTTAGAATTTGCAATACTGTGAGCTCGTTTGAACATTACCGCCCTTTTTAAAAGGTAAAAATCATCACACTGTAAGTAAGTAAGTAAATTTTATTATAGTGACATTATGTGTAATATTTACAAATTATGATTAGAACAAATAATGACAACACCCGGCCGCGTCAGGCCTATACGTCACAATATTCCACACGCTGCCGATAAGCTCAATGACAGGCCACAAGAAACAATAAAATTATATGCAAGAAACAATTGTATAACACGCTTGTGGCTAAAATATATGTTGCTGGAGCTAGTTCGCAGTTTTGTAGTTATAAGCTTTATCATTCATTATAGCCATACAGTTCTCATTCACTTTAACAAAAATGTTTTTAGTTCCATGGGATCAAGGCTTACGCTTTCATATCTACCTATCTTGCGTTTTGGCATCAACTGTGAAAGGTAGACCTCGGTCACGTCATCATGTTTTCCTACTAAGGACCCAGGCTGAATGGAAGCTGTCTCAAACAACGGACACAGATAGTCTTCTAATTTTTGGCCGCAGCTAATCGCCCTCCTAAACAAAGTCAAAGATATTCCGTCCAGTTGTGAACTATCTCCAACCAAATTTTTGACGTTTGCCAGTATGACATCACAAGGTAAAGTTTGTGCGAGTAAAGTTAAGGCGTTAGATATGGGTTCAATACTTTCCGTTGAATAAAACTTAAAAATTGGATGTTGTATAATGTCGTTCAAGAAGATGCTATTTATAGATGGTATGGCTGTTTCTGTAGTATCTGTATGCTCGAATTCGATCAAAGACTGAAATTCTACAAAGAAAAATGTCTTAGTTGGTTTGCTGTCTCGGACCCCTTCTGGCAATCCCATTTCTGACTTCTGTGCAATTCTGTCTAACATGAACTCTATCATTCCGGAAGAACGACTTACAACGCCATGCGGCTGTGCAGAGTGAACAACCAATCGTAACGTTTCATCTTGAAGAACAGACATGGCTGTCATAGGATAAACATTGCCATCAAATGACAGACTATCTCTGAATTTTCTACCCATCATCTGGAATGCGTTAGAATCTACATAGAACATTTTCCCGGATTTCACAGAAGTTTCAATTCTCATGGCCAAGTCACCTAAAAAGTCTTTGTTTCTCGATAGGTCACTAAGTATGTCTACTTTTAAAGCTCTACCGGCAACAGAATTAGTTAAGACCAATGATATTGTAAATGAAAAATAGTCACAAGACCCTTCAATACCACAATAATTTTGTCCTTTGACGAATTTTATACGCGTTCCGTCGTTGCAGGCAGGTACTTCTTGTCCATGAGATATCATAGTGTAGGCGCCCCCTGTCCCTTTGTAGTGCCTCCAATCAATTTTCATTTGTGTACAAAAATCGCTGGATTTGTAGCAAACCTCAACCTGTGTCCCGCCGTCTTTAACAAAACTAACATTCATAAAGCTGTTATTACAGAAAAGGTGTTCACTTTGAAATTTTTCTTTCTCAATTTTCTCAATAGTCTGTCCTGAAGTCTGACTGTTTCTGTTAGGTTTGACTGTAAAAATCAGCAGACTAAGCGGTGGAAAACTTACTTGAAAACTGATTTCCACACTTTTTTCTGTCAATGGCGTAATGTCAAACTTAATACGTTCACCTTTGGGGTCAATGAGATCAATATTTCCCGTCTCGAGAGTAAGAGAAACAAGTTCTGTTCGATACTGGGTAAAATAATTTACTAAAATAATTTGTGTTCCAGACGTAGAGGCAGGTATCGTAACTTCTTGTGTCAGTTTGTTATACTCAGTGCGTCTTAAAACTGGTTTTAACTTGCCTTCAAACTTACCGTTTGTACCAACTATAAGATGCTCACAAACTATACGAAGCACGTCTTGTAAAGACTCAAACGCAGACGACAACAGTTGTTCATAATCAACAACCACATCCGCTTTAGAGGTGCCTGTTATTGCGTCATGATGTTGAAAGACGCCAAGGCTCTTCCTTGCAGACGACAAACTTGATAACACTTTGCTTTTCGTGTTTTCATCAAGAGGTCTGGATCTTGAATCTCTAAGGGCAAAGGCCGTCATTAGCTCTGCTGCACGAAGACTTTCTAAGATTTCTCGGCTTAGGCGCTTATCAAATTGCCTTGTTGTAAAATAACCGACCCAAAAGTCGCCATGTTCGGTGTAACTGTAAAAATCGCCACTCATAACAGGAAACGCCAGCCCATACTTCTTAGTCTGCTTTTCAACTTCAATAAAGTAATCTTTCAGTGTCCCAAACCTGATATGAACGTTAAATTTCAGTTTGTTGTCATTTACATAGTTCATAAACATTTTCAAATTTCTATATTGTCGGTCCCACTCGTCAACTGTGTCAAACCGGAAGTCTCCGCCATGCGGCATCATCATTACTTTGTATCTGTAGTTTTCGTTCTTTTTCTGAAACTGGTCAACTAACGCGCTTGCTAGCCCATCGATGCTTGGCATTGCAATATCGGGTTGGCTTTGAAAGTCTAATCTATTACAGATGTCTTTACTCGGGCCGCAGCTATCCGAAATACTCATAAACTCATAGGTGTCAATCTGAAAGTAAACCAATATATCATACATGAAAAAAAAACGACAATGAACTAAATATTTAATAAAGTAAATTGAAATATTTGGAGTGTATTAAATTCTGCCCTAAGGTGATCATATTCATACGGAATGTTAACCTTTTCTAGTTGAAAATAGATCAAACTCATATAATTTATATCATGATAATCTTGTCATGAAAACACACATATTAATTATAGGTTTAACGAGTTCAGTCGATATCTTGTAAACTGTAGAGTAGAATTTGCAAAAGACCGACCAACAAACCCACAAACCAACCAACCATGCGGAGTTTTCTAGATAGCATCATGCTTAACAGAAAATTTTTGGGGCAGTGTTACCGTGAGATGCTTGGTTAAAATTTGTTCAATAAAAAATGTTGACTATATCGCAATATAAATTAACATACAATGCACTAATATGCTATGAACATGTTGTTTTGTTACAGCGTCAATAAAGTTACTCACGTGACCAAAAATATCGTCCTTCCCATCCGGGTCCCAAAATTGGCGCCATTTAAAGTTCATCTTCCTTTGATGCCCAAAGAGGTGTTTAAGACCCCTGTGGATACGTTTAATCAAGACATTTTTGATGCCTGCTTTCTTGACCAAGTAGGGCATAGTGGCTGAGTAGCCAAACTGGTCGAAGTTAAGGGAGGATTCAGGTACAACACCTAGATTCCTCTTTATCCAATAGTGGCCCTCTATCATTTGGTCCAGGAGAGCGAAATAGTGTGTCGAGGCTTCGTCTGGTGCTACCCACATGCCGGATGTGATCTCAAGTCTTCCGCTTTGTACCAGTGTCTTTAATTTATCTTTTGTCTCCTGTGATTGGGTTTTCCACCATTTATCCAGAAAACAACTCTCTACCCAAACAAATGTCATGTCCGGATACTGGTGTAATTTTTCGACCATATTTGTCAAAATGTGACTGGTTTGGTCGTCGTAATACTTCTGATAAGTTTTAAGCCATCCGGGGTCGTTGTGCGAATGTGGAATGACAATAACTTCCAGAAGCTCGCTGTCCGTAACTGATGGACCATCAATTTGCGCATGCTCATTTGTTATAATGTAGCCTCTTGATTTCAACACAGCCTGGAATTCGTTGCTGTCGAGAACATTGTTAACGGTATAGTTGGCTGATATCTGCATTGCTTTTACACTTGATAAGCATTTTTGAGAAACCGTTTGATCGAACATTCCATAAAAAGCTTCTATAACGCTATTTTTATACGTTTCTGTACGAATACTCTGATGCATTTCAGTTGTTTTGTTATTCTTCCGCAACGAGAAATAGATTAATATACACAACATTGTAGCTATAATAACTTTGCCGCGACATCCCAAGCGGTGCCTTCTTCTGAACATTTTGCTCTCCTTGTATAGAGTCCACATTTCAGTGTTGTACACGTACCAGTGTCGAACGAGCTGCTACTCGGATCAATATATCAAGATTTCATAGATCATAAAATGTAAAATTAATTTCGTACTTCATATACTAGTATGAAACATCTTTTTACTTGATATATGTAACATCTTTTCTGATAGTTGAACGTTAATTTAACAGCAACAGATGGTTGGTGAAATATAATTTGTATTTATTGTCTGTATTTGTTGGACAGTCACGGCCAATTATTTTTCAAATATTCAGTTAATTTCACGTACATGGAATCTAACTACAGAACCAGGAAAACTAGATATAGATCAGATTTTTGCCGGTCTATCGTCTGATTTTTCGCACCATCAGTGAGTTTATGCGCATGCATAAGTTGTTCCTGATTCAAATAAATGCAAACGCCATATTTTGAAAATTAAAAGAAAATTCGGTCTCGCTTCGCATTTTAGAGTTTCTGTAGATCACCAAAACTGGACACCAACATATATTTTTATGTTTTGGAGGAAATAACATAGGTTGATTTCTGCCTTTCGTTTTGCGGGACATAAATAAGCGACAACACGGATACACGAAAGATTGACAAATATCTACTTCGTGGAATTTTCGTGTTGGCGACTTGGTGGGGCGAAAACAAAACAACGCCAAATATATATTTTACGCAGTTATTCACAGACACGCCGAGCTCTTGTATGGCGTACCAAGATGATCAATACATAATCGATGATAATACCCATAAATAAACAGTCGTGCGGTTGTTGTTAATTCCCAGTTTAGGGACCCTCCCGTCTCTGACCGAGGACATTATGGTGTGGTCCATAAACAGTCTTGCGTGCAGCTCTCGGATTTTATACAACGTTGGCCATTAAACATACATTTGGAAGATAAGCTGTATAACTTGTTGTACTATCCTAATATCACCGAGTCCAATCGTTCACTATAGGTCCCAGGAGGAGAACGCATGGATAGACCGCTTTTTCAGGAGGGAATTGGGTACTGTGGTAAGTAAATCGTCTCGCATTTCTCTGGTAATGCGTATATCACATAAAGATATAGCCTATGCTGATCTCCTATATTTACTCTAAACAATGGTCATCTCACATTCGCCAAACTTTCGGTATCTTCTGAGAACATTCTCCACAACTGCACTAGAAAATCGCAAAAAAATTGCAAAAACACTCTTTAAAAGCCAATATTTTGATAATTAAGCAAAGTTCTGAGCATTTGTTTCATTCTAAAGATTCATTTTACACTTGTCTTCATATGTCATAGGCCTCCACTATTTTTAATTGTTTCGTCTGGAAATTATCTTTTTGAGGTTAAACTGGCATAACTTCTCTCATTCCTTCTATTTAGGCACCAATATTATAAGCGAATTCAAGATGTGGTGGAGGGTACTTGTTGTCATAGATACCTGGGTAGCATGCCCGTTTGCTAACTGGCTTCCTTATTCATATAAACGGTAAAGTAGTTGCATCTGCTCCTGTCTTAAGTAGAAGATGCGTATTGATTTCTCTTCCTTAATCACAACAAAAAGATATTTGACACATTACAAGCTCCTTTCCCTTGAGGTTTCTTAATTGTTAAAACTTCACTTAATATAATCTAACAACTATATTACTATATAAGTTTTACATTAGCAAATTTAAAATATCAAGTCACCGAATGGTTGCATTTTGTGTAAACGTTTTATGAACTGACTTGAATACACCAGTTTTAATTATTTCCTAAATCTCATGGGTTTCGGAGTTTTATTTACAAGGAAACGGACTTTCTGATGAAACGCAACAACTCGTCGTACAAGAGTGTCATTTGTTTGTATCATTATGCTAGTAATAAGCGTAGTTATGCCAGCACTTTGAAACTACTATATAAAATTGCAAACAGTTTTATCATAGTCAGGTGAACAAAAAAGTATTATATGTTAATACTTAGTAGTTGTACAAGATACCATTTGCCTTCGACTCGGTAAAATGAAAGCTTCCTGCATGAGCATCAACATGAGCATCAGCATTGATGCTTTTATTTTCTTGAGATTGGTATTGAAAGCCTCAGTTATTCCCTTTTGCTCATTTCCGCTCAGAACCATGTTTAAATATTTTTATTATATGGCATAAAAGACTTTATGGATGCAAATAAATATTTTTTTTCTTCTAGTCAGGGTCCATCAATCAATAAGCCCTATTCTAATACAAAGCAGTTGAGGTAACAGTTTAAGATTTTGTTATTATTTCATTAATTGTCTTTTCGATGATGATTCTAGTAGCTTAAGTTATCACGGTTAGTAAATCAGTGCAGTTTAAAATGATTTTATAAAATCTATATACTACTGCTTTAACATAGATGGGGTGAAGTCTACATGGATTTCGGTGTACGGCAGAGTACGTGATAACTGGGGTATAAAACAAACGCACGCAATATGGCGGAAAATGGAAGAAAATTAAGTCAAGTTTCAGATAAAAGTAAAATCGCCACACAAAGCAGTAATGATAATACCCAAAATAACAATTCAGTTATAGCTGAACCTCCAGAAGAACCAGTAAGAGAGTTGACACAGACTGACCACCTCAATAAGCGTCTGCTTTCTTCATTTTTAAATCGACTGAACGATTCAGGGGCGGATAACGCTCACAACATTGTGGAAGAGACGGATCAAAATACAGACTTCGAGTATAATCTATTGTTTGAAATTCACGACTTCTGTGTTCACTTGCATCGAAATAACAAATTATCTTATTCTGTAATAAATTCATTATTTTAGATTATGGGGGTCTGAGATTGAACAAGCTAGATACAAGATACAAAATTTTATTTATAGTCGGTATTGTATATATAAAGGTTAACATTAGCTATGCATAGCTATTGACCGACATCATATTAACAAGAAACAATAACAAGCATTTAGTTATTCAGCAGAAGCATATATGATACATTAAAAGGAACATGCAAATATTAAGATACAATTACACTTATTATTATTTTAAAATAATACACAATAAAATATTGAGAGGAAAACATTTTCAGATGTTGTGCAAAAGCCCAATTTGATGAGGTCGATGTTATGTTTACTTGACTAAAAACATAAATTATCACTAATTATTGACAAAATGAGTTGTTTTTAAAGTGCAAAGTTTCAAGGTTAGTAAAATGTAATTAAATGAAGATTGTTCAGTGAATAGAAAGTGCTGAATTTACAACGGCAGTGTCTCGATGTAGGGATCCATACTCCAGCACTGGTGAATATGTGGCCAAGAAAATGAGCCTCTGCACAATTCAACATACTTCAAATAATTTGTAACCCTAATATAGCTCGGTGTTACTTGTTCTTTGTCATGGGCAACTTGCTAAAGTTGATCTAATTTTCTCAGCAAATTTGTTTCGAAAATGATGGGGTGTCAAAATAAAGTATTATGATTTTCCTTGCAATTTGAATAATTAAGGCGTTTATGATGTTTATAAAAGTTTTTTAATGTAAAAAAAACAACATCAGGCAGTTAAGGAAAAGATTGAATTGTATAGACTAAATGAAAAGAGTTTGAGAAAAAAACTTAAAATTTGAGAAAATGTGAACACAATACTCTACTGTCAAGGAAGATACTTTCTTTTCAAATTGGTAACTAATTGTTGTGAATCAGCTTGTCAGTTTGAGAGTATGGTGACTGTCATAAAAATGGTGCACATGTAAAATTGGTATACTGATGTGAAATCAGAAATAAACCCAATCATCTTTAACTGTACTCCATAGATACAACTTTATTGCATGGGAAAAAGTGTAGATCAGACTACCTGAAAGTCTCCGGACCGTCAGACCAGTCCGGTAAAATTTGGACTGGTCTGATGTGATTTCCAATGTTGTAGGACCGAGTGTCCGGCAAAAATTTGATCTGCATATTCCAATTTTACTTGCTAAATTACAATTTTACTCGCTGTTTTGATTCGAGACTCCTCTGAAGGAAATGAGTGAGGATATCCGAATGAAATATTTTACGTATTCGTCATCATGCAGCGTTTTTTTCCTTCTTTAACTACCTCCGCAAAACGGTACCATTCCCAAAGCTGACTGGAGTCTTCCCAATTTAAAGTACTGGACCTTTCCCAATCCCCAAAGATAATGTTTCCAACAACAAACAGTGCCGTTTCCCAATTGAATAAAAAGTGTTTTTTGCAAGAAATGTTGTTCAGCGCAAACAAACCGTACCGTAAAGGGGAGTAACTCTTATCAATGATCCGGTTAGACTCTTACTCAGTCGTTATCATTAAATAAAGTACAGACTTGTGCAGTGAAACAGTCTTTGATCAGGTCCGCGTTTTATACATGTCCTTTTTTTCAGACATGATTTCCCAAAATTTTAGAAATTCCCCGAGGAGTAGTTTAAAAATCGATCAATTTGTTTACATTGTTATTTCCAGAAGAAGCTGACATTTTTGTCGTACTATAGCCGAAAAACGCACGGTACCCGTGTTATGCAAAACCAGTCTAAACCTTTAAGTTCCGATATACTCTTACTCAGTCAAACATTCTGAAAGTCGGGATTTTATTCCGTTTCATGGGAGATAAATCGGTGTTTATTTCTGGTTGCAGAAACAAATCTCATAACGGAAAATATTACTGCAAATTACTGAAACGTAACGAAAACCAAAAGTTGTTATTTGACTAGGGAGAAAAAAACACAAAAATTTGATCCATTTGGTGCAACGTTTTCCAAGTAAATCCCTAGTATTTCAAACGTTGCTGCCTCAGAGTCTGCCAGTTCCACACTCGTTTCTACCACAGAGGTACTTGTTAGTGTTGCTTCCTCTGAGTCTGGCATTTTTTCCACAGAAGACTCTTTCCTTGGCATCTTTGAATTTATCAATAAGTGAAATTAGATCAGTATCACTTGTTGATAAATTCAAAGATGCCAAGGAAAGAGACATGGACCTTTGAAGCTTGTGAACTGAATACTTTAGAGTTGTGAAAATCTGAAAAAATAAAGTGCTATAAAAATTAAACTAATGTTAAAAATGTTTATTTTTATAATAATTTGTACTCCAGTACCCCTTATTTCGATAAATTTTGTTTTCCCAAAATGAACAATTATCATGCATAAATTTCCCAATTTAAAAGGCCAGGGCCTCTTCCCAATTTCCTGATGAAAAGCCCTGGTTTACAGTCAATAATTGCAAGATAACTGATTCTTACGAGTAAAATTGAAGCACAAAGACCAGTCTCCAGAAACTGAAAGTAGTTTACAAACTTCACCAACAACGTTTAGAATAAGGGGTTTTTCAGAGGAAGCCTTTTGTTGCGAGATTTGGGTATATATCGACCAATCCCTCAACCTGAAACTGAATCCAGCTCCCACCTCCTTCCATTATAATTTCAAATGCAGATTCATCAGATTCATTTCACATTAATTGCATCCTCAAAGAAACTTTTCCTGCCAATGGAAATTATTTTTCCATAGACAGGCAGTAATTGGATTGGTAGTAACTTAATTCTGGCATAACAGTTACATCACTAATGGCTTTCCTGTTAAGGAACCAGACCTTATGATGCTGAATAAAACCCCTAGTGTTTATTTACATGAATTAAGAAAGAATCCCAATTTGGCTTATTTTACGACTGATTTTTTCCCCAATTGCAAGATTTTACGACACAAAAATTTCCTAATTGTAGAGGAAGGGGACCCTTTCCCCTTTGGGGAAAAAACGCTGTCATGACAATGCGTATCACTGAAAAAAAAAACGAAAACACCCTTAATACTGTGTTTTGCTTATTTAATGTGTTAAATGTTTCGGTCAGACAGAATTTGTTTCGGTCAGACAGATTTTCACATCTTGTCTGACCACATGTCTGACACTTTTTCAACTTTCGGGAAGTCTGGTAGATCCAGATCAGCAGGCACATCAGTGCCACCTAATCAGGATCTAAACTGTTCGCCTTTAGATTCATTAGATTATTTCTGACCAGAAGGCGAATATTGTAGATCAGATGGTACAGATGTTCTGACTGATCTGGATCTAAACTGGTTACCCAAGTGATAAAAGGCCTATATATGGAGTAAAAGGTTATTGTGTTGGCAAACAGTTACTATCCAGATCAGCAGGCAAATAAGTGCCACATGATCATGATCTGCACTGTTTGCTTTTAGATTCATTAGGCTATTTGTGACAAAGTTCCAGCTGATTGGATGTGTAAAAACATGTATATGGAGCTTAAAGTTTAGAAAAGTAATTTTGCTCTTTCAGATAACCATTCTGACGTGAGTACTTGCATCAGGACTTGCTAGAATAATGGGAAGAGTGTTTGTCATTGGAATAAGTGGGTAAGTTTGTTCCAAACAACAAGTGAAGGCTTTATTTCATATTAGATAAATTGCACTCTAATATTGTAATAATAAACAGTCCAGACCAAAAATTAAAATGACAAACCTATGAGATTTACATATCAACAGGGCTTTTCTTCATTGCCTGGGCAAGTGGCCCATGTCCTAAAATTTTTGGGAAAAAAGCGTGATTCCTTCTCTAAAAGAGAATTTAAAAACCTGATGTAAAATTACTTTTTAAGGAAAACTGCATGATTTTAAAGAAATTTTCTGAGGGGATTGTTCCTCATAAATGGCCCCTGCTGTAGAAGGAAGAAAGGTCCCGATTAATATATAAATTTTAAATGATTATACCAGCTATAGTAATTTTCTTGAAACATACAAATTGTGACATCCAACATCTTACACCAGAAACAGTTAATTGTTATAGGTTTTTTGCTTATATTAAGTCAAATTTTTGTCTTTTTGTGATCTATTTCATTTAAATATGAGATTATTGTAGCATCTAGAGCATGGTATGCTTATGTACTGCTCAAAGATTGCTAGCACCAAGAATTCCTTTGCTGTATACCAGTAATTAGTTTTATCTTTGATATGCACCTGATCAGTGATTTATAAAACAGTAAAGAAATGTTTTTTTTATCAAATGTAATGTGTTTTTGGACCTGGTTTTTTAAAGTGAAATGGGATAGTATGAAAAATAGGTACTGGTATGTTGAAAATTAAAAACAAATTGCCCTGAAAAACCTAAAATTAGAAATGTTTGCATTCGATAAATTTGCCATAATTTAGTCATAAACGCTGAACTTTTTCAAGTGAAAGCAAAGATTGAGTACCCTACAAATGTTGGGAACATAATTATATGCAGTGTAAATTCAACACTATAAAAATTACTCCTTTGCCTGACTGTTTTTCGAGGTTATGTATATTTTAGTGACCTTTAGCTATGACACTTAACGATTTCCTATGTAAATATGCATATTGCTTAAGTCACAATAATGTGTGGTTATATTTATGCTTAGCAACCTTAGAGTAGTATAATAATTATATGTTACTATGAAATGAAGCCAGGTCTAAAATAAACTTGACTGGCAGGTAAGTTTATGTAACAGACTGTCATGTGTGTCATGTGTCATTCTGTTTTATAAAAAGGTTTAATAATGACTGAATCATGTGGTGACCCCAATCAGACTCCCCAGGTGCTTAGATGATTTTGGTCTGCTATTATCAGATATAGTATATACTTAACTAGTGTTTAAAGGAATGAACCAATAGTTAATTTTCAACCTCATTGTCCTTGATCTGTTAACATTTGTGTTAAACTTTGTGAAATTGGAGATTCAAACAATCAGCTTACTAAAAACAGAAAACTGCCCAAGCGATTGGAAACAGTTTTCAGAAAGTGTGCACTGTATTGCGATGTTATTTTACTTTTAATTTGGAGGTGCTTGTAGCTAGTTCAACATGGTATTGCTGGTATTTACAAGCAATAATAAGGTATTGCTTGTGTTAAAAATCAAGCTTTCACTCTATAGATATGGCTTTTATATTGTGGGCAAACAGTTAATATACACTTATATCATATACAATGTAGTTACAGATGCACATCTATGCCGTTCAATCAGGATCTTAACTGTTTGCATTTAGATTCACAAGGTAATTTCTGACCAAGAACAGTGTTTCTAAAATTTTCAGCAGGCCGGTCATTGACCGATTTTCGGGAAGAATGTTCGATTGAAATTTCAAAAATGGTTTAAAAAATCGGTCCTGAATAGAGGCCCATAAATTGTTAAAAAATTACCTACATGTACATTTTGTCACAGCTTAATCTGTTGTTTACCTGTCAAATATCAACTTCCCAACTCTGCTACCATCACTACCATGACTACACGTCCCGTGAATAGCCTGCGGCAAGGATGAAACGGCCTCATATTTACAGCAGGCGGGTTATTTAATTTGCAAATGAACTGCGCTAGGCTCATTTAAGTCCGTGTAAATTCAAGAATTACTACATCCTGTAAAGAGTAGAATAATATTTAAAACAACTATAATATCATGTTACAAAGCATAATGTGATTGATACGTATTTGTGGTAAAGTGAATACTTGCCTCCCTAAATTCTGAGATTAATAGATGTTCAATTAACTAAATAATCCATTTTTCACAATCGCTATGAACACTGCTGTAGATAACTGTTTTAAACTATTACCTCACGTTTTTTAAATGCATGGGATGATTGTGTATTACAACAAAGTCGCCGATCGCCGTAAGCTTCAAACCTTGCGTGCCGCTCTAACAAATCGATCAAAGAATTTTTTCGTCTACAACTTGAAAATCATTAATTTGTTGGGAGGTTGTAGGATATCGTCAAAGAGAAAATATGCCGTAAGGGAGAAATGGACTGGGGTATGGAGAGTGAAATACGCTGAACGCGGAGACAGGAAGTTGCTGTTCGTGCGGACCTTAAGTGGCGTTCGTGCAAACTGGAAGTGGGGGAATAGTCAATTTTGGCGCCAATGTCTGATTGGGATTTTGTTAATTTAGAAACACTGACCAAGAAGCAGACAATGCTGATCCAAATCAGACAGCATGTGACACATGCCATTAAACCATAATATGGAGTAAAGGATTAAACATGGTTTTGCTGATGTTTACATATTATCATCTACAAATCAAAGACTGTAAAATATCATCTTTAACTCTAAAGACAAGAATAATACATGTCATATAACAACAGATGGGAATACATGGCCTATTGAAGGTAACCTCTGTTATGTATCATAAATATGTTACACTAGTCATTAAAATGCATTCACAGTGGTAGATTTCAATCCAATGTTAAGTTAAACATTGATTTGTTTAAAGCAAAACCAAAAAGAGATAGATTCATGTTGCCTGATTCAAACACTTTAGGGGTGTTCTTTTTTCTGAGTTAGCAGGCTGGCTAATGGTTTTTCTTCACATACATGAACAATACACAGTTGCCTGAGCATAAAGTGGTCTGGTTTAAACAAACAAACACACATACATAAAGGTAGTCTGTCTTTGTTCCTAAGCCCTATTATAAGGCAAATTCCGGACCAATTTGGCTGGGCTTTGACCCCTAAGACACAGCCTTGACCAATTGTACAGATGGGACAAATGTCCTCAAATAGATTAAAACGACCATATACATTTGTATTAAATACAGTATAACTGTAAGATAACAAATTTGGTCTTGTGGCAGATGCAAGGCTTTTCATCCTTATAAAACTGACGCCTGCTAAAGCCACTTCCCAATCCAAAAATACATTATTTTTCCCAAATCTGGCAGAGACTCTCCAAAATACTTGGTAAAATGTCAAAAAATAGATCAAAGTCCTCTGAGGGGAGTTTGACTATTGAAGTCTGAAAAATAAAGTGCCTAAAATAATAAATTTAAGTTGAAAATACTTATTACTATTCAAATTTGTAAACTAGTACCCATCTTTAAATGAATTTTGTTTTCCCAAACTAACAGTTATCACGCATAAATTTCACAGTATCCTGTTCAGTCAGTAAAATGTTCATTCCTAAAAATATCTCAGTGAATATTTAACAATATGTTCTGAAACCTAGGCCCAAGGTCATAAAACTAAATCAGGAGACCAGTCTCAAATCTCGAGCATATGATTGGCTGAAATGGCGACTGTTCAATTCATTCAGTAAAAGATGTTTGCACTAATTTAAAATTATGATAACTGCGATGTATTTTTTTTACAGAACTACAAACAGCGGAAAGTCCACATTGTCAGCAGAGCTAGTAAGACAGGTGCCGAACTCGACCAAAGTATGCCAAGATTTATACTTCTTGCCTCCAGGGGACCCGCAGCTGGCTCCACTGTATCTACCAGAGCTGAACCACCATAACTGGGAAGGTTGGCTGTTCGTTTTTGTAGTCTTGTATACAGCAGTGCAACAATGATCATTAGAAAATATAAAATGAGCAATGAAGTCAGGTTATTCCCAACAAATATTGTTCCAGGTGTAACAACAATTATTAAGTGTTACCTTACAGTTTTTATAGGCCCGAAGGGACATATTATGTTATCTCCTCGCCCCCGGTGTCCGTCTGTCCCTCTGTCATTAGCAATTTCCCTTCCGCTCTACCTCTTGAAACCCTTGAAGGATTTTGAAGACACCTGACACTAATGTTAATCTTATTGAGACAGTTTGCAGAAGCAATGTTATAGATGGCTCGCTTCAAGGTCAGACTTGGGAATCAAAGGTATTATGACTATTTCCCTTCTGCTCTGCATTTCTTGAACCCCTTAAAGGATTTCCAAGAAACCTGACAGAAATGTTAACCACATTGAGATGACATGCGGAAGCCATGTTAAGGATGGCTCGCTGCAAGGTCATGGTCAGACTTAGGAATCAAAGGTCATATGACTTTGTTTCTCTTCTGCTCTTTAACCCCTTGAAGGGGTTTGAAGACACCTGACCACACATCTTCACCACACCTGTTATCCATGGGCTAACAGTGTAAATCCAGATCAGCCGACACATCTGTGGTTTCTGATCGGCAGACAAAACCCCAAAACCTAACCAGAAGAATTCTTATATTTTTAATGATAAGAAAATGTCAGATCAGGATCTGCACTGTACTCTTTTACATTCATTAGGTTATTTCTGACCTAGAGGTGATATGTGTAGATCCAGATCTGATGGCTCCAATGGGATGGTTGTTCTGGATCTGCACTGGTTGCACACCTGATAAAATCTGTATATATGGAGTAAAGAGTTTTACTGTGGAAATTTGGCTGATTTCAATCGTACAAAAACATAAATCAAAGTTTAGGAAAGGTTTTTTTAATAGAACAATATAAATTAACAGATGTATTTTATTAGATTACAAGTCACTAGAGATGGATCGGATGGTTACAGAAGTAACACAGCTGATAGAAGACAAACAGAAGACTACTGGAGACCAGAATATGTTCATCTTCATAGAGGGATTCTCCATTTTCGGCTGGAGGTCAGACATTTTTTCATAGTGTTGTACTCAGTTTATGTGAACCCTTTAATCCATAGATACACCTTAATTGCATATGCAACCAGTGTTTATCCAGACCAGCAGGCCCATCTGTTTGTATTTAGATTCAGAATTTTTTATTTCTGACCAAGGTGTAACAAATGCAGATCCAGATCAGATGCAGTGGATATGCCCGCTGATTTAGATCTACATTTGTCACACAAGCTTCCAAAGATGAAGTAAAAAAGTCCAACTGCTGCAAGAGCAAAAATTTCAAAGAAAACACTAAACAAAACTTGATAACGCTTAGTACACATAAGGTGTTTTTGCAGCAACTGAAATTTCCTAGAAAAACAATTTCAAGCATAACTGAGCAGCTTGATTACAAAAAATCAGAGTAACTATATTCTGCTAAATGCTGAATGATAATGGATTTAACAGTGGTTATTTGACCATGTGCTTTCGATTAAAATTATACTTGCTCATCATAACGTCATACAGGTTTTGGTTGAGATTTGACTATTAACTGGTATATTGCAGTATGCTGCCGAAAGATATTGTCTTGCGATACGAAATCATCATACCAGTCCTGTTGGAGATATTATGACAGCTTAAAGAGCTAATCTGACACTGTATATAATTTAAAAAAAAAAAATTAGTTAAGAACTATGTTGAGGTCCCATGAGTTGAAATGTGTTCTAACATGAAAGTATTGAAAGACATTTAGACATCATTCAAGACATTCTAGTCATGGCATTGGCAATCTCATTTACATGTATATTACACACTATATTATACATACATGATATTACTAGTCAAAATTACAGATCAAGAATATGCAGCTGTACATTTTGTTCATAAAGCAATATATCGTGGTACGTATCGCAATACAGTGTTAGCGTATTGCAGTATATTATGGAACACTTCAGGCATCTCGTGACACCCCTAAATTGTATTATTATTTATTGCAAGTGGAGCAGGCAAGTGGATCTTTTAAGGCTAGGTGTACTTAAGAGACTTGATTTATTGATTTTGATTGCTTAAAGTCTTGTCCCACCTCCTACTAGCTATTATGGAGCAGAAGGACCAAAGGTGCCCCTCCAGGTATTTTTGGTAGATCTCTTTGACAGTGTCCTGAAGCTGTGTCTTCTGAATCATGTGGCTATTCCTGATATGCATATTTCACATATTTCCAGACTTGTGAGTACTGCAAAGTAAAACTTACAACAGCATAAACCAATAAGTCTTAAAATTTTTTTTTTTATAAATTCTGATAGTCAAACATTAATGGAATCAGCACCAATGTTTCCTGTCACCATAAATTCAGATTATTCAGTTACCAAGTTCATATGTTTCTAATTTTTTTAAAGAATTGGAAATGGTCCAAGCATTGTTTGAATGTCTTTTAATGTTGTGTCAAATTATTTCAGTGCCAATACATGTCATCACCATCAGATGCAAAACGTGTTAAAGTAACTAACAATTTAAACAATTTGACATTTTCAACAATGAAACAAAAAGGTATCCCGTTCTAAACTATTAATTATTTTTAAAGCTATTATCTTTTCACCACTTCAGACATTAAAAATGTTCACTATTTATCATAGATGGATTAAATCTCTGATTTCTTATTAAAATATAAAATTCCCTTTATAATTGCTATCTCTTGTGAAACTTTCCCACATCGCAGAAAGAAGATGGATTAATTATTTAATTTCACAATCAGACATATTAAAACTAAATCATAGTAAATTCACACAGTTCGATAAAAATAATTAAGAGGATCTGAAAATGAAAAATCAGGACTTGAATATACATACATCTTGTCTGAACAGCACTTTGATACCCTGTAACTGTTTGTTAGTATCACTCACATCAATCCCAGGACCCAAGATAATGAAATCTGTCTGAAATCTAGAGCCTCTGATTGGCTGAAAAGAGACTGCTAGACTTTGCTACCACTCTTTGTGTATTTCTTGATCACTCTGAAGCTTGATCAAGTGTGCACTGTTAGCTATTCAGTCAATATATTTCTGCTAAATGTCCATTTACCTGTGAAGAGCTAGCCACAGTTTATACCATTGACAACAAAAGTAACCTTACATCAGGGGCACATGCACATGGTCTGATTGAAGAGTTCACTGGTTACTAATTGCAGATTGTTCCTATGAATCAACTGGGTCAGATGGAGAAAAGGGGAGTCCTGTACAGTAATTGAATATATAATGGCTGAAACAGCGAATGCACGATTCTGATATTTATAAAATGTGAGAGTGTTAGAGAAATGCAGTAGATGAAAGATTATTTACTACTGTATTTAAATGTTATACTGATTTCCTTGGAATTTCTTTCAGGCCACTTGCCAGTGTGTTTGATTTGAAGTACTTTCTGTCAGTTGACAAAGACATTTGCTTTAAAAGAAGATGGTAAGTTTGATAAAGCAAAATTAGTAATACTGTTCTGATCAGTTTTTGTTTATATCATATTTATTATGTTAATATGCTCAGGCTTAATAAGCAACTTGCAGGAAAGGATGGGTACTGATTTAAATTTAAAAACAAAACAAAACCATGTGAAAATAAGGCTTTTTATACCCCCTGTCATATATAAGTGGTGGAGGGCATTTAGAGTTACACATGTTCATGTTTGTGTGCATGTGTTTGTTTGTTTGTATTCAGACTGTCCTAACTCACAATCAATGGAGGGATTTATAAATTTCTTGGCACATGTCATGACAATGTGTCACACAAAACCAAGCCTCCTAGGACCAAGGTTTAGATCACTGCTAATAACACCAGAATTATTTGTCCAGGCTATAACTTCATAATAAGGGGTTTAAAGGTGATATGTGTGACAAGCAAAACTCCACCTCCAAGGTAAAGTCATTGTCACAAAACCCCCAGAATTTTCTTGTTTGGTCAATAACTTCATTTTGAGTGGATGCTTTTTCTTAAAATAACTTGTTGCTTATGTTGACCATAGCAAGATAATGTGTCACTACTACTTTCACAGCACTTCTGTAAAATAAATATTTGTGGTAAGCTAATGGAATGTTGCAAACCCATTTTCTATTTATAGTTCACGGTCTTATAATCCACCTGATGTTAAGGGATACTTTGAAAAGATTGTGTGGCCAAAACACCTGGAACATCTTAACTTGATTCAAGATCAGACAGATATAGGTTTGTAATTTAACCTGAATTCTGCAGATAAGTGTTTGGACTAGCTTGTTACCTTCTTACTCCATAGATACACCTTTTTTGCATGGGCAAATAGTGTACATTTGTAGATCCAAATCATTTTGAATATCTGTGCCATCTGATCAGGATCTACTCTGTTCGCTGTTTGATTTATTAGGTTATTAGGTTTTTTTCTGACCAAAAAGTGAACAGTGCAGATCTCCATCAGTTGGCACGAATGTGCCAGCTGATATGGATCAACACTGGTGGCATATCAGATAAATGGGTATATATGGAGGAAGAGTTAATAGCTTTGTGTAATGATAATTTATACTGGGGGTAACAAGAACATTGTGAAAGATGATTGTTTGCCCTCTTAATGGTTATTCTTACTTTGTGTACACTATGAACAACATGACACATGGGAACAACTGAAGTGGCTAAGCAATCAGCAAAACAATTGTTTGTTCTGTAACTTGAGAAATACTTACTACAGTGAAATCCCTCTGTAAGACCACCTCAAGGACTGGACAGAAGTGGTTTTAATATTAGGATGGTCTTAATTCAGGAATTTTATAGTTCAAAACTTAAAAGGGACATCAAAATAGTTGTATTATTATCAAGATCATTTTGAAGGGTTTTAATGTTGTATTCATTTTCACTAAATGCACACAGAATGCTTGTAGCCATTATACATTGACCAAGTTTGTAATAAATGTTTATAGAATAGTCATTTTCCCTTTTTGTACTTTTTTTGAATGCTTTATATGTATTAACTCTCAGCCTCATCTGCTCTAAGAACTAAATCTGCAGAGCTAACTTCTCACTCAAATTCAGCTTGCATGTCAGGAGGTCTGGAGCAAAGCAGAATGAATTGTTAAACTTCAAGGCAACATATCTTACCATTGCTTGCTTTATGTACTTCTTGATGCAGAATATGTTATTGTTGGACTTCACAGTCACAGGCCTACTTTTCCAGTGATCATCTTCCACCATTCCTCTTCCTTCAGAATCACCGTTTATCCTATCAGAACCAATGAGCAGTGTAACTGTTACCCTTGCATTGGCCACTGCAACTTGTTTACATCTACTATCAAACATCTGTATCATAAAACACTTACCATATTGATGAAAAACATCATTATCTTCAGGAGTACCAGGCAATCAAGTTATATAACTCTTTATATAAATAAATGCAAATTATTGCCCTTGTTCTCGGTGCAAAAAATAGATTAAGGTTTGCTTGCAACATGCTGCTCAGCACATATCTCACTAACCACTTATGGGATTGATTTATAAATAGAAATATAAGTTTATAAAACTCTTGATTTAATATAATGCATAGTATGGCCTTTGTTTGTTTTAGAAAATAAAGGTAATCTTTTTGTTTGAAAGCTACTATCTTACACTTCTTTCAATAACCACTGAGTGCATTGATTTGAAACTAAATTATTGTCTTCCTGATTGTATGTCAAATTCATGTAACTTTTGATTGAATTTAATGCTTAACTCTTTCCTCCAAAGACACACCTTTATTGCGTGGGCGAACAGTGTAGATCCAGATCATCCGGCACATCTATGCCGTCTGATCAGGATCTGCACTGTTTGCTTTTTGATTTGTTAGGTTATTTTTTAAGACCAAAATGTGACCAGTGCAGATCCTGATCAGACATCATGGATGTGCCGGCTGATATGGATCTACACTGTTCACACATGTGTAAAAATGCATACATATGGAGGAAAGGGTTAACAGTAATATGACCCTTCTTTTACTTGGAATCATTTGGTTCAAGGTGTGCCTGAAAGCTACTGTTATTCCAGCAAGCTTCATTTTAACTCGGTTATTACTTGTTTAGTTGATTTGAAACCCAAGATCATTTATATCACTCTTGATTGATTAAATGACAGTTATGGAACTTATTTGATTAGGATAATTTAGGCTTAAGTTTCTTGTGCAAGCTACTATTTCGTGCCTATTTTCAGTAATCACTTGTGGGAATAATTTGAAACTTCACTGATATCATCAGGACTATTAGGCTGTGAAGTTTTTGCAAATTGTGATTGATTTAATTTGGAGTTATGGCACTTGTTAGACTTTCTTTAGAGTTGTGCAAGTGCCTTAATATCAAGCAGCTAAATGAGTAACCAAGTAAACACTTGAAAGTCTACTTTCATTTACTTCCAAAAGTTTGTAACTTCCTGAACAGTGAATTTTATAAGTATAATAAAGTAAGTTCAGTGCATTGAAGCAGATTTAGGATCAAACATTACCCTTCTGTAACCATACCTTCATTTGCAACCAGTGTAGACCGAAATAAGCCTGCACATTAGTCTGTCATGCAATGATCAGGGTCTACACCTCTTGATCATGCAATGTTCATGCAACTGAGTGATATTGTAGCTTCAAATGGGGAAGAATTTTATTATAGTGCACAACATTTGTTTCATTTGCAGCCAGATTAGACCCCAGATCAGCCTAGGCATCTTTGCAGTTTTACCAGGGACTACACTGTTGCTATTAATGTAATAATTTAGTTCAAAATTCAAAAGTGTAGATCCAAAAATAAGCAGGCTGATCTGGGTCTACATTTGTCACACATGGGATATAAACTGTATCCATATAAATCAGCTCCCAAAATACTTTAGAAGGAATGACCTCCATTCAGAGAAAGACATTAATTTAACAAGTTTTTTGTGATAAGCAGGGTGAAAAGGTGCGAAGTAGACAGTAACATCATTTGTTAATGTCACACTGGTGTATGTTGTCATCATAACTCCTCTGCTTTTCTGACATTGATATATTGTTGTGTTCACCAAAAAATACCTTGTAGTCTTAACAATACAGAGATCTGTTGTATTCATGCTGCTCAAACATTTTCTACTGCTTTGTTGTTGGAATCCTGACATTGCAAACATTTTTTTTTAGGAAAATGCACTGAAAATGTTGTATTTTTACAATCCTTAACACACCTGTGAACCCAAAGTCATAAAACAGATATTGGAGACCAGTCTCGATATTCTAGTTTGTGATTGGTCAGCATGGAGCCTGAGCTCAGTTTCATTAGTCAGTTGCATGTGTTTTACTCTTTTACTCCACATTCATGTGTTTTGTCACATGTGCAACCAGTGTAGATCCAGATCTGATGGCACGGACATGCATTGGTGGCATCTTGCTCAGAAATAACTCAATGGATCTAAAAGTGATCAGTGTACACCCTGATCAGACAGCATGGATGTGCAGGCTAATCTGGATCTTCACTGTTTGCCATCACATTGAAGGTGTTTCTGTGAAGTAAAGCATTAAAGACTGGTAGCAGGTCTTTGTTTTTCTTGCCAAAAAGCTTCAAGTTCATGTTTTTCTCCTATTTTGTATATTGTGATTTTCTTAAAAATTGGAACAGTTAAAACAATTAATTAATCATTCATGAAAGAAAAGAAAAGACAAAAAAGCATATCTGCCATCAGGAGAAGTGTTTTTTAACACTTTATTCCATATATACGCATTTTTATGCATGTGCGACCAGTGTAGATCCAGATCAGCTGGCACATCCATGCCGTCTGATCAGGATCTGCACTGGTTGCATTTTGGTCATAAATAACCTAACAAATCTTAAAGTGACAATGCAGATCCTGATCAGATGGCACAGGTGTGCCAGCTGATCTGGATCTACACTGTTCACCATGGAAATAAAGGACTGAATATGGGGAAAGTGTAAAACAAAGTCATTGTACTGTGTTATTATTTAATTTTGCTTATATTAGGCCAGACCTTTTACATTTTTCGTCTTACAAAAATCCTACCGTATTTTTTCTAAAATTGAAAATAAAAAAATCTCGATATCCGATTTTTTTATGCTGACTGTACCCATTAGGTACGAAAACCTTAAAAATAAGAGAAAGTGAATAAGTAAGAATCAAACTATGGAATCAGCTTTCCGAATAGTGCTGACTGGTTTCTTTGGCTTAAAATTTGAGATTTTTCAAATATTTAATGTATAAAATGGTACTTGATTTGACTGTTTACCTTCATGTTTTTTGTTTTATTTTCATTTTGCTGATACAACCGAAAGAAACAAGGGTGGTTTTTCGGTTCAGTCATGTTCTCAAAACAAGTACATGTATGTGACATTAAAAAAAACATTGTCAAGTGTCAGAGTCTCAACTTCAATAATATAATATTTATTGTTGTACTTTTACAGATTCTTCACCAGTGGGTATTTAAAAAAAAACTACATTAAAAGTTCTGCTTTTGTAGATGCAGAGTTACTGACACTATAAATTTCATTATGAATATTTTACAACGTTTATAGGACACTTCTCTAGCACGGATGTGCCGGCTGATCTGGATCTAAACTGTTCGACCTAGCAATAAAGGTGTATACAGGAAAGGGTTAATATGCACTGTATGTTTTTTGTGTAAAAATCCGGTTTGTTTGGTTTATAACCAATACAATTGATTTGATTTGTTTTGATTTGTACTTATTATGGTGCATTATTTTGACAATTGGATACAGATTCCTAACATCAATATTTGCCCCTTGTTGATATAAAGTTGCATGAGAACCTCAACAAGACAAAGTTGTCATTCATAAATTTATCCCCGCACTGTTTGACTTTCTTTGCTAATAAGAGGACATATTTTGTACTTTCAGCATATTTGGATGGAAACGGGACCATGGATGAAAATGTGACTAGAATAATGTCAGATCTAAACAAGCTGACTACAGCTGACTCTCTGTGACTTAACATTTAGAAATGTGAGTGTATTCAAGGGCATTACAGTGTTCTAGTTCTTTTATTTTTAACAAGTCAAAACTAATTATTAAAATTTTAATGTGATTTGATTTATGGGGCATAAGCCTCAAATGAATGTTTTGTGCAATAAAAGCTGAGTTGCTTCCCCAACATATTTTGCTTGTCTAAGGATTATATATAGTCAACTCTGTGGATCTACAAGCAACTAGGGGCTTCTGCGGCCGAGTGGTTAAGGTTTCCGACTGAGAATCACTTGCCCTTCACCGCTGTGAGTTAGAGACCTACCAGGGTCAAGATCTTTCATGTGAGGAAGCTAACCAGCTAGCTTGCGGAACGTCGGTGGTTCTACCCAGGTGCCCACTCGAGCTCGAAAATTGCGCGGAGGGGCACCTGGGGTCTTCCTCCACCATGGAAAGCTGGTACGTCCACACCCATAAATGCTAAAAAGGCGGGGCAGGACGTTAAACATCAAAATCATCATCTACAAGCAACTGTTGTAGAGTTTGATCATATTGCATGGCATGTGCTTGTGCCGAATGACCTGGATGTTCACTGGTTGCACATGGGTCATCCATGAAATATAAGTTCATACTAACTATAATCACATTGATGTAATCTTAACATGTGTTAAGAGTTGTGCATCAGATGATGAGTGTATTTTTGTGCATCAGATGATGAGTGTATTTTTGTGCAGGAAATGAACATTACTTGGAACAGTTAGTTAATCAGTTAGTTTTGTTGTTATGTGCTTCCCAAGTTCTTGTTATTGTTTATGTTAAATATTACAATATTATTATAAAGCCTTAACCCTTTACTTTATGAGTAAAAACACAGGTGACCAGTGTAGTGCCTTCTGATATGGATCAACACTGTTGACTTTTAGATTCATTAGGTTATTACTGACCAAAAAGTGAACAGTGTATCCAGTGATTCTGATTGGAAGGCACAGAATGCTGATCAAGATCTACATAGTTGGCCTATGCTTTGCAAGTCATATCCATGGAGTAAAGGGTTAAACTACTAGACACTGATATGGTTACACAACAAAGGCTTGGGCCCCAATATCACCAAAAGTGTACTCAACTCTGTTTTATTATGCCCCATTTTGAAGAAGCTGGGGTATATTGCTTTACATATGTCGGTCAGTTCTGTACGTAACCAACCGAAAAATAACTAGATACCCATTTGACATACAGTCCTCAGATTTGGTAGGGAGGTTGTCATCTCAAGTAGATGTCCCCTATTAATTTTGAGGTCATTAGGTCAAAGGTCAAGTTCACAGGGATCTTCAATAAAATAACCGCAGATTACTATCCAAATGGTGTTTGGGAGCATACATGTTTTACAAACATCTCTTGTTAAACATTGTATTGATGAAAAAATAGAGTTTTAAAATAGAAGCAATATATTAGGAAACTTCATGGCATCAGTTCAGCATTAAACATTAAGATTAAGTATAACCTTTATGGTTATATAATATTGGGGCTGTATTTATCTTAAGCTTTAACAGTGTCTTTACTTGTAATTCTTTTGCTTGTTATTTTCCTTAGCCTGCTGATTGTGAGTAAGATAAAGGCAGATTTGGGGGAGGGGCATCTCCTTTTAAAGTTGCTTAGCACAAGATTATATAAAATGGTGTAACAATAAAATATGAAAGAAAAGAAAAAGACAAATTTTCAGAAGAATTTCTTTGAATGGATGCCAGATTACATGATTTTGCTTTCTGTTCAAAGAAACATTACTTGATCTGCTGGCTTCTGCAGCATTGAATTAACCTGTTGTGATGTCAAATTTGCGACCATTGTATACTGTGGTATCATTTAATTTAATGTGCACCAATTTTTGCACAAAACATAAAAGGATTTATTTGCACGGGCATAAATTCACACAATTTGTAACTTATATGCGAGACAAGCGTATAACCTTTATTTATATTAATTTAAAATAGTTTCACATGTAAGTGACAAATCGTATTTTTTATAAAGAAATATTATTTCATTGTCAGGGCTCTCATTAGAGGGAGACTTGGGAGAAGAAGTCTCCCAAAAGTGACCAGACTTCTCCCTTCTTTGAGCTATGGGAAAAGTCATTTTGTATAGAATATATATGGAAAGAATGGTATTGACTGCCAACTTCTCCATAAGTTAGTTAAATTATGACAATACATTCCTGATTTGCAAGTCTAGTGAGAGCCCTGATTGTATGATTTTGGTGGGGATTAAAATTCAGGCATTTACCTTAGCGTAAAATTTGCAAAAATTCCACCTGTTGGAAATATAATGGTGCAACAGTAATTGCGCAGTACACTGTTAGCTATTCTCTATGACAGTGTAAAACACAACCAAAATAAAACACATATTTTAATTCTGCTAAAATGCTTAGAAAACTGGTCCAATCACTGTTTCAGCAGGTTAAGTGTTAACTTTGTTGCAATTTATCACTTGCAGTTGATCGACATTTTGTTTAGATTATAGTGCAAAATGCAGAGAAGTAATCGATAATTATAACAAGAAAAGTTTCTCTTGTTGTTGTGTTTTTCAATGCACCAGTTTGTTCAATTTAAACCTTAATTAAGGAATAATAATATAAACCTTTCATCCTATGGAATATGTCTGTTGTCCAATGGAAAACAGTGTAGATCTAGAACAGCCATCATTTCCATGCCAGGATCTTCACTGTTTGCTTTAAGATTCATAAGGTCTGACCAAGAGGCAACCAGTGTAGATCCAGATCAGATGGCACATATGTGGCTGACTAATTTTGATCCACACTGGTCGCACATGCCATAAAACATGTATATATGGAGTAAAGGGTTAAATGAAAAGAAATAAACGCTTCCTATTCATTATCTACCTACTTATAACAAGTGCGGAATAACTTGTTGTTCATTTTGATTTACTTTTATGTATTTTATGTAAGAAAATGTGGGAAATCAAACCATTAGTAAAATAAAAATCTGCCTTAAATATTTAAATTATTTACTAGTTTTATCACTTTTGAAATGAGTGTTAATCAAATCAGCTTTCACATCTGCGCTCTCTGATCAGGATCTACACTGGTTGCCTTTTCATGAGAAATAACCCAGTGGATCTAACCCAGTGTAGATCCCGATCAGGCGGCCTATCTGATGGCACATGTGCTGGCTGATCTGGATCTACACTGGTCACACATTGATACCACACATATCCAATGGAGTAAAGAGTTAAAACTGAAACTGAATTCTTAGTGAACATGTGATTTGTTGCTACTGATAGAAAATTCATCCTCCTGTAATGACATGGAAGAAGATGTGCATTAAAAGCATTATCTCAAAGGTTTAGTATTTGGAAAGCTTCCAATTGTTCATTTTTGGGATTAAAGCTCACCTGTCATATAGTGACAAGGTGAGCTTTTGTGATCGCAATTTGTCCGGCGTCCGTCCGGCATCCGTCTGTCCATAAACTTTTAATTTAAACGACATCTCCTCTTAAACCCCTGGGCCAAAGTTGATGAAGCTTGCCACGGATGTTCCTTGCATGAAGCTCTTCCAAAGTTGTTCAAAGAAATCAATTCCATGCAGAACTCTGGTTGCCATCGCAACCTAAAGGAAAAACTTTAAAAATCTTCTTGTCTGAAACCACAAGGCCTAGAGCTTAGATATTTGGCATTTAGCACCCTCTAGTGGAACTCTACAAAGATTGTTCAAATTTTTTCCCTGGGGTCAAAATTGGCCCCGCCCCAGGGGTCACTTCATTTTACATAGACTTATATAGGAAATCTTTGAAAATCTTCTTCTCACAAACCACAATGCGTACAGCTTAGATATTTGGTAAGTAGCATTGTCTAATGGATGTCTACAAAATTTGTTCAAATTATGTCCCCTGGGCCAAAATCTGATATTTGGTGCTGCGTATTGTGTAAGGACCCTTTATCACCTTTGTTTAAAAGTTGGCCCTGGGGTCAAAATTGTCCCCGTATGTAGCATTGTCTAATGGATGTCTACCAAGTTTGTTCAAATTATGTCCCCTGGGCCAAAATTGGCCACGCTCCAGGGTTCTCTTAGTTTACATTGATTTATATAGGAAAACATGAAAAATCATTTTTCTCCGAAACTAATAGGACTAGACCTTTCTTTCTTGAAATTGCCATATTGCATTATGGGTTTCAGAGTTATTGCCCCTGAAAGTGCAAAACTTAACTTTTTAGACCTTGTCTGCACAATAGCAGCTTCAGTTTTGATTTGAATTTAATAAGACTTGTACAATACTTGAGTTACTCTAAGATCTTGGTTCCTTTCTTGAATCAGCTAGACTCCATTATGGGTTTCAGAGTTATTGCCCTTGAAAGAGCCAAAGTAAGCTATTTTGACTTTTTCTCCACAATAGCAGCTTTATTTTTTTACTTGATTTTACCAAACTTGCACACAACTCTTGCAACCATTGAGCAGTTGTTGACAGGTGAGCGACCCAGGGTCCTTTGGACCCTCTTGTTTTGCTTGTTGGGTAATTTTAAACAAAAGAAATTCTCAACAAATGTCCATCATAAGAACATCCTTCCGCCCGTTATGAAAAGTTAACGTTGGCCATAACTTTGCCATTTCTTAATATTTCTTCATCAGACATTCAAATTGTATTGTTTATGACAACCTGGTCATAGTGATGCCAAATTTAAGGTCAGGATCAGATTTGATGGAGTTATGCCTCTTTTGATACGCCCGTTTGAAAAACGGGACGTATTATGGGAACACCGTATTATGGGGCGGGCGGGCAGGCGGCGTCCACAGGGTTTTCGCTCTCTAAGTCAAAGAGTTTTCATCAGGTCTTTATCAAACTTGGTGAATATGTTGGTGTGCATAATGTCTCGACCAAGTTCTATAACCAGCCAAATCCCCCCAGGCACTCCTGAATTATGTCCCTTTAATTGTCCATAATTTGGGTTTCCGCTCTCTAAGTCAAAGAGTTTTTGTCCTGTCTTTATCAAACTTGGTGAATATGTTGGTGGGCGTAATATCTTGACCAAGTTCTATAACCAGCCAAATCCCCCCAGGCACTCCTGAATTATGGCCCTTGAATTGTCCAAAAAACTGAATTAGCGGTATCTGCTCTCCAAGTCGAATAATTTTCATCCGATCGTTACGCAACTTTGATGATCAGCATTTTGACGGGCGTATTTTGTGTCAGTTTGGCACTCTTGTTGTACTTGGAATTTGACACGAAAACTTAACATTGGCCATAACTTTAAAATATTTCTTCATCAAACTTTCAAATTATATTGCTTGTGAAAACACGGTTGTGATGATGCCAAATTATTTTGTCAGGGTCACATTTGATGGAGTTATGCCCCTTTTTGTACTTCGTTTTGACAGGCAAACTTAATATTTGCTACAACTTTGCCAGTTCTTAATATTTCTTCATGGAATTTTCAAATTATTTTGTATATGACAACATTCTCGTGATTATGTCTTTTTTAGGTAAAGGTCACAATTTGATGGAGCTTTGCATTTTTTTGTACTTTGATTTTAAAACAAAAACTTAATGTTGACTATAACTGCCTTTTCTTGATATTTCTTCATCAAACTTTTAAATTTTATTGCTCATGACAACATGCTCATAATTATGCCAAGTTCTTCATGTCAAGATGGAGTTATGCCCCTTTTTATACTTTATACTATATTTTATTCTGACGTATTACCGGATGGCAACACAAGTGTTCAACTGAACACCCATCTAGTTAGAGCTTAACTGCAATTCCTAAAGAGATCTTGACCAGATATCACACAATTCTTTATCATTAGGCCAAGTGGCGTTGTTAAGAACCTAACTCTTCATAAGAGGTTAATATTTCACTTTAAAAGGTATAAAACAATATACAAAGGTTGTGTTTATAGAGACTACAACAGAACAAACAAACGTTATGGTCAATTTTAGTGGTTTTTATGCCTGGCCAATAAGGAGATTTTTATGCCCCCAAAGGTGAGGCATATTAAAATGCACTGTCTTCATGTTTTCATGTCCTATATGCTACTTTCTCATGGGTGGACTGATTTTGAAATAACTTGCCGTTGTTAGCTTCTTTGTCAGAAAAAGGTAATGAATCAAAAATCACAGTGTAGATCCTCGTCAGACATCATGAATGTGCTGGGTGATCTGGATCTACACTGTTCACTAATGGATGACAGTCATATCCAGTGAAATAGATGATTAAACCAAGTTCTTTAAGTGCTAAATGAATTTCCTTTGTGCTTTTGCCCCTGTTTTGCTACTGTCTTTTGATATTGTTTGTTGCGTAACATCTTGAATGCATTGTTATGTAAATGCTTCATGTGATGTTTTTTTGTCCTATTCAAACTATATCTGGGATATTTATCAACAGTGGATTTAACAATTATCATTTAAACTTTTACTCCATACACCTTTATTGCATGCACAGTGTAGATCCATTGAATTTAGTGCATCTGATCAGGATCTACACTATCTGCTTTTAGATTCGTTAATAAGTTATTTCTGACCAAGATGCGACCAGGACAGCTGAAAGGCTGAGATCCAGATCAGATCTATAGCACAAATGTGTCAGCTGATATGGGTCTACACTGTTTACACACACATTAAAATGCTTATATGGTTAATGATCAAACAGACAGTAACATTGCTGCTATTTATAATTGCAGAGTGTGCACCAATGTAAAATCTGCCTTAGAACAATTTCAAGTCTGCCATTTTAAATCACATTATATCAAGTTATTTGAGTTGTCAACCATTGATTACTGTTAAAAGTGAATCTACTAATGAAGATTTAATTCAAGTGTTTCAATTCTGTATAAGACACTTCCAATGTGATGTGAGAAACAAAAGTGATAATTTATTTGGAGTTTGTTGTTTTTATGCCCCCGAAGGGAGGCATATAGTAATCGCACTGTCCGTCCGTCCGAAATAATTTTGTCCTTGCTTCTTCTCCAAAACCGCTTGAGGGATTTCTTTGAAACTTCACAGGAGTGTTTGTCACCAAGCCTAGTTGTGCATGTCGTCAGGAATTTCTGCTCGGATTATTTTTGGTTGAGTTATGGCCCTTTTTAGCAAAATCTTGTCCTCGCTTCTTCTCTAAATCCGCTTGAGGGATTTCATTGAAACTTTACAGGAGTGTTTGTCACCAAGCCTAGTTGTGCATATCCTAAGGGTTTTCTGATCGGATTATTTTTGGCGGAGTTATGGGCCTTTTTACCTAACCCTAACCCTAAACCCTAACCCTAAGGTAAATTTTGTTAACGCAATAGAGGTTACATTTTTTGTCCGATTGTCATGAATTTGGTATGAATATTGATATTGATAATTTCTACACAAATTATTAAAATCATGTTAAATTGACCAGGGGCCCCGCCCTGGGGTTTTTAATTTTCATTTCTTTTAAATTCAGTTTTTAACCTTTGATTTTCTACAGTTATTAACCAGATTTTGACACAACCTTTATACCATCTTAAAATTCAATCTTTCCTGAACAATTCATTCACTGGTTGTTCAGTGATAAAATTTGAAACAAAAATTTTAGTAGCAGGGTGAAAATTTCAAGTGTCAAAATCCAATATTTCTACCTGTCTTCAGCTATATTTATGTATGATGTTTACCAGTTTATTAGTACAGTTGCTGGACAATGACCTGATGAAATTTGCTGCTTAGATCTGTGTTATGCAATATTAAGAACTTTGCTCTGGAAGATTTTATAGGGTAAATTTTGTCATTTTATGGATAGTGACAAGTAAACTTTCTTACTTTATAGCACTTTGAAAATCAGGCTTTTCTGAATATGTTATTCACTGTTTGTAAGTAAAACAACAACAAGAACAACAACAACAAATTTGTAGCACATTCTCAAAATGTTAAGACTAAATTTAAGAGAGCCTTAGATGTATACAGTGTATGTACACAAACTGGCAAGTTAAGGCCACACTTTTTTAGCTCATCTGAGCCGTAGGCTCGGCGTGAGTTATTAGGATCGATCGATGTCCGTTGTCCGTCCACACTTAGTTAGTTAACACTCAAGCGGTCACATTTTTGCCTCGATTGTTTTGAAACTTGGTCAGGATGTTTGTCCAAATAATTTCTCAGACGAGTTCAAATATGGGTCATCTGGGTCCAAAAACTAGGTCACTGTTACTGAAAATAGAATTTTCTTGTTAACACTCTAGCGGTCACATTTTTGCTCCAATTGTCATGAAACTTGGTCAGGATGTTTTTCCCAATGATTTCTCAGACGAGTTCGAATATGGGTCATCTGGGTCCAAAAACTAGGTCACTGTTACTAAAAATAGAATTTTCTTGTTAACACTCTAGCAATAACATTTTTGCTCTGATTGTCATGAAACATGGTCAGGATGTTTGTCCCAATGATTTCTCAGAGGAGTTCGAATATTGGTCATCTGGGTCCAAAAACTAGGTCACTGTTACTAAAAATAGAAAAACTTTGTCCAGGCTGTAAATCTGTTATATCTGATTGGATTTCAAAATAACTTGGCACAAATGTTCACCATGACAAGACGGTGTGTCGAGTACAATACCCATGTCGGTTGGTCCAAGGTCAAGGTCACTGTTACCAAAAATAGAATTTTCTTGTTAACACTTCAGAGGTCACATTTTTGCTCTGATTGTCATGAAACTTGGTAAGGATATCTGTCCCAGTAATTTCTTGGAGGAGTTGGAATATGGGTCATCTGTGTCCAAAAACTAGGTCACTGTCACTAAAAATAGAATTATCTTGTCTTGGCTGTAAATTGGGATCCTTTCATCTTTCACATTATATGCATGCAGTATGCTTTGTCTTCCACAAGCATATTTTTCATTACATATGTTTATTTGATACATATGTATACCTATTCGATTTCAAAACCGCATTTCGGGGGCATATGTCAATTTCAAGTGACAGCTCTTGTTTATAATTGATTTGTGCTCCACTTTGTAGTTGGTGTATTTCTGGAAAAATTCACCAAGGTGCCTAAATTATTCAAAGAAATGAAGTAGATTAGAAAAATTCAAAGCTAAAAACACTGTTGAAGAGTTGGGGTGATAGCTCACCAGAGCACAATGCTTTGAATGAGCCATTGTGATCCAGTGTTGTCTGGTATGGTCAACCTTTGTTTAGCTCATTACAGTCCAGAATTTTCATCCAATTATCATCAAACTTGTTTAGAATATAATATGATACCTTCTATAAATTTGACACTGGGCCATCTGGGGTCAAAAACCAGGTCACTGGGTAAGATCAATAAAAATCCCCAAGAATAAAATGGAGGTAAAATATTTCATCTGATTATCTTCAAACTTGGTCAGAATGCTTAATGGAATCTTGCACAAGTTGGAAACTAAGTCGTTTGGGATAAAAACCTGGGTCACTTGTTCAAATCCATGAAAAATACATTCCATTTCATGATAAAGGTCACTTTAAAAAGATATATGATTATCATCAAAATTTTTCAGAATATCTTTCTTAAATATATCACAAGCATTAAAGTATTGATGATATCTGAGACCAAACAGGGTTGTCTGGGATCAAAAACTATTCAGCTATAATCAAATTAATTGTTTAACACATTGTAGGCTACATTTTTTTCTGTTTTCTGATTGCATTTAAACAAATTTGCACCTTGGTCATCCCGGATCAAAACTAGGTCACATTGTCATTTGCATGATATCTTTGTTAACACCACAAGGCCACATTTTTAATGTGTGAGGTGGTACATGTAATAATGTCCTCAGTTTTGTTTTAATCTTTACATGGCATCTCTGATCATCAGTATTAAAGTAATAAGAAATATTCTTGAAAACATAGAACTAGTCAGTCCTTTAACCCTTTACTCCATAGACACACCTTTATTGCATGGGCGAACAGTTTAGATCCAGATCAGCCAGCACATCCATGCCGTCTGATCAGGATCTAAACTGTTGGCTTCTTGATTTGTTAGGTTATTTCTGACCAAAATGCGACCAGTGCAGATCCTGATCAGGCAGCATTTATCTGCCGGCTTATCTGGATCTACACTGATCGCACATGCATAAAAAGGCGTATTTATGGAGGAAAGGGTTAAACAAAATATTGGATTTCAGCTATTTATGGTGAAGTTAAATGTTGCCTTTTACAGGCAATTCTCCCATGACATTTTGTTTTCCTTTAATTATAGAGTGTGTAGACTCATCCGGATTTTCTCAGAGAATACAATAATTGACAGATTAAACTGGTCACAAATGTCAGGTTTGACAGGAAAGCTTTTCACAATACTTTTACCATGCTAATCGAGATTGAAATAAAGTGCTCATTTTGTTTGCTATTTGTACCTTCAGAGGGTGAAGAACTGCATCCTAAAGTAGACAGCCAGCCAAATTAAATAAAGCGTTTTACGATCTTGTTCAATGAAGTTTCTTAGGACCATGAATGCCAACATACAATGTAAGCGTGTCATATTTTAAACATATTTTGTGGCCATATTATTAGGTTAACTTTTTACTCCAAATATGCAACTTTTATTGCATAAGCCAGCAGTGTAGATCCAGATCAGCTGGGACATTCATGCTTCTGATAAGGATCTACACTGTTGGCTTCTTGGTTGAAAATAACAGTACGAGTCTAAAAGCAAATGATAGAGCAAACAGTGTAGATCCTGAGCTAAACTTGTCAGAAAGAGCTTAGCCCATTTCATTTGAAATGTTCCTGGTTTTAAAGAAACAAAATTTTTAGACTAGAAGCAGCAAGCCATTAGTGATATCATGTGTCCATCCAATATACATCACCAGAGTGTCTTCCACAGTCTCTATTTAATTTGAGGTATGTTGTTGGGCGGGTCACAGGCATGTGTCAACATTGGTTATTAATTAAGTTTCACTTATCAGGACAAGTTTCATGACCTTGACTATATTTTGTCATGTTTATGCACCTTTTTCACTTTGAATTTTGGTCAAGTTTTTTAAAAATTTAATTTGAAATTTGGTCAAGTTTTTTTTTTTTTACTTAATTTCAGTTTTTCTCTGAAAGTGTTCAACAATACCTATCCCTATTAATACTTAGGAAGAAAACCTGGTTTCATCACATGATGGCATCTTTTTGTTCTCATCCTGACATAATTTATCACATCGCCATATTCAGCCTTGTGATAAATACATAGATCATGGTGATTAAGCTAATCAGACTTTTTTTTATCAAATCTCTGTCCTCTGTGTTGTATGTTAATTTAAATGCATGATGGAATGTCACACTGGTATGTTTATATAAAATGAGTGCCATAGTTGAGAAACATTGACATGTTTTTATACAGAGAGAAAAACAAAATTGCTATGTACCGGTAAAATATATTTAGATGCTCCCAGCTAGAGGCACTATCATTTGAAAAAAAAGTTAGTTTTTAATGAACCTTATACACTCTTCAAAGAATATGCGAAAAACATATGTGAAAAACTATGTATTGCAAATTAGCACTGGCTATTATTTCTTGAAATTAAATAAAGTATAAAATTTAATGCAAATCGGATACATTTTGACACACTTTTATCTAAGATTGAAGCCCTACTTGCATTGTACAGAGAACCACGAGTTAAATCCATAACTAAAACGGTATGACATGTATAAATGTCTTAAATATCCTAATATTCCACGGAGATGCTAATTTTTCAAACTCACCCGAGTTTTTGGTGATCATTGTATTATA
Organism: Corbicula japonica; assembly: GCA_038501625.1. NCBI lineage: Eukaryota > Metazoa > Mollusca > Bivalvia > Venerida > Cyrenidae > Corbicula > Corbicula japonica. The sequence goes on from JAZAYU010000040.1 coordinate 3,340,919, forward strand.
CCCCCACAAACGAAGTTTGAGGGGGTATATAGGAGTGCGCTTGTTGGTCTGTCGGTCTGTCAGTCTGTCTGTCGGTCAGATTCTTGGTTTCCGGATGATAACTCACGAACAGCTTGAAAGATTTAAATAATTTAAACATAACACAGAATCTGATAACTCATGAAATGCTTCACAGATTAAATCAGTTTTTGGGACATAGATGTAACATCAGAAGATAGAGGTCGAGTTCGACTTTGGGGCCTGTGGGGTCAATGTCAAGGTCACTGTTACTTAAAATTGAAAAATTGTTTCTGGACCATAACTCATGAAATACTTCATAGATTTAATTATTTCTTGTGACACAGATGTAACATAACAAGATTCAGGTTAGGTTTTACTTTTGGGCCTGTGGGTTCAATGTCAAGGTCACTGTTATTCCAGATTTTAGTAAGTAACTGCAAGAAAGAGTTGTCGTTCTTGGGGAAGGTATATCGATTTCTGGTCTAATTAGATTTTGCTTGTAAAGAATGGGAAGAGATTCATTTTCAGTGTTGAATGCCACAATTTCAGTAGAAAGATAGAAATTCAGTCAGAAAAGGATAATATGATCATATGAACAATTCCCTTTGATATTTAACATTTAATAATTTCACAAAAGCGGAAAATTTCAATGTTTTAAAGAAAACGAGAAAGCATTAACTACAACATTAATCTATAATCAGCGCAAGAGTTTTTTTTTCTCTTTCGGAACTGACTGTTTGTTTTGAAAAAATCTGGAGATTTGCAGGCCCATCTCCGTCAGTCCGTCCATACGTCCCTATTCGTGTCCGGGTCATAACTTTTTTATTTGAAGTTGGATTTTAAAATTATTTCACAGAAATGATCACCATAATGAGATGACATGTGGCGCACAACATATGGGTCGCTACCTTGAAGGTCAAGGTCACAGCATCACCTTGCACCAAAATCGTGTCAAGCCCAAAACTTTGTTATTTGAAGTCGGATTTTAAAATAATTTCACAGAAATGATCAACATATTGACACAACATGTCTAGCGCAACACTTTGGTCCCTACCTTGAAGATCAAGATCACAGCTTCACCTTGCACCAAAATCGTGTCTGGGCCATTTCTTTTTTATTTGAAGTCGGATTTTAAAATTATTTCACAGAAATGATCACCATAATGAGGCGACTTGTTGCGCGCAAAACTTGGGTCTCTACCTTGAAGGTCAAGGTTACAGCCTGACCTTGCACCAAAATTGTGTCTGGTCCATAACTTTTTTATTTGAAGTCCGATTTTAAAATTATTTCACAGAAATGATAACCATAAGGAGACGATGTCTCGCGCGCAACATTTGGGTCGCAACCTTGAAGGTCAAGGTCACAGCATGACCTTTCACCAAAACCGTGTCCAGCCCATAACTTTTTTCTTTGAAGTCTGATTTTAAAATTATTTCACAGAAATGATCACCTTAATGAGATGACATTTTGTGCACAACATTTGGGTGACTACCTTGAAGGTCAAGGTCACAGCATGACCTTGAAGCAACATCGTGTCTGGACCATAACTTATTTGAAATCGGATTTTAAAATTATTTCACAGAAATGATCACCGAAATAAGACAATGTGTAGCACAACATTTTGGTCCCTACCTTGAAGGTCAAGGTCACAGCATCACCTTGCAGCAATATTTTGTCCTGTTTGTTATTTATAGTTGGATTTCAAAATTATTTCTTAGAAATGATTACCGTATCGAGGCCACGTGTGACACAACATTTGGGTTGCTTCCTTGGAGGTCAAGGTCACAGCATGACCTTGAACCTAAATCATGTCTGGTCCATAACTTTGTTATTTATAGTTGGATTTTAAAATTATCTGATTTCATAGCACTACACTATTTTTAAAATTTTCCTCAATACTTATAGAACTAACTGTTTTTGTGACAAAGAACCCAATTGGGGAGCATCACCTGTCTTCGACGGTCTCTTGTTTACCATATATATGCATGTTATTGCATGTATGAACAGTGTAGATCCTGATACGCCAGCACATACTGTTTGATCAGGATCTAAGCTGTTGGGTTTTAGAACAAGAGGCAAACAGTGTAGATTCTTATCAGTAAGTACGGATGTGCTGGCTGATCTGGATCTTCACTGTTTGAACATGCACAAAAACATGTATATTGAGCGAAGGGTATCAACTCGGCAGATTTTCGACAACATCTGCAGATTTGCTGGCCTATTAAAGTGTAATATATGGAAGAACCAATATTGGTGCTGACATCTAGGAAATAATTGAAGCAAACCATCGGCATTGGTGGATTCTTTCTCCCAGTGGTAGTTTATTACTTCAGTTTTAAAGTAATGAAGACAAATGAAGACAGGTCTGCAAGTTCAGGGGATTTATTGATGTCAGAAATTTAATTGTTTTAGAAATTAACATAAAATATTAAGGAAAGATGTTGAAAAAGCCTTACAATTAGTAATCTTTATTCAAGGATTTTATTTTTTTGATGCTGTAACCACTTCCTGCAAAGAGCATTTTGAGGTAAGCTGCACAAGCAATAAGGTTTATAAGTGATTAACCCTTTCCTCCATAAATATGCATTTTTACGCATGTGCGACCAGTGTAGATCAAGATCAGCCAGCACATCTGTCTGATTAGGATCTGCACTGGTGGCATTATGGTCAGAAATAACCTAAGTAATAAAAAGTGAACAGTGCAGATCTTGATCAGACGGCACAGAATGTGCCGGCTGATCTGGATCTAAACTGTTCGCTCTTGCAATTAAGGTGTATCTATGGAGGAAAGGATTAAAGCTCCCAACTTTCTTTGTACATGACACATGTTATTCTTATTTTTATTCCTGCGCTGCACTTACTAAATCCCTTATCTAATTTATTAATTAATTTAATTAATTTAATACATTATCTGATTAGTATATAAAAAATATGTAAGTCTTTTCTATGTGATATGGCACCAGAGTCGTCTATGTGATATGGCACCAGCGTCGCTTGACAGCAGTTGCCAACCAAGCCTTTGGTAAAAGTTTGTGTGAAGCTTTATAAAATCTTACTAAGGTACAGCTCTCAATGTATGCATGTTATATCCCCAAGTTTGTGTGCCATGAACCATCACTCTGACTGATTTAATTTTGGTCAAATTATTTCCTTTTTGTGGCGCCTGCAAAAGCAGGAAGACACATAGGAGAACACATAGGGATCCTATTGTCTGGTGGTGGCGGCAGCAGTAATGATGATGGCAGAAGAAGCTTCCGTTAGTCCCCGAACTTTAATATGAAACGTAATGCTGACTACTTTTGAATGTACTTGTCGTATTTACTTCATACTTTTAATTTATCGTGTGCATGAACAAGGCCATATGAGACAACAAAACTGATTACTCCAGTTTCACTATTTTTTGAGGTTTAAATGACTTAACCTGCAACTTAGTGAGTACTTAATTGTCTTATTAACTTAATACTAGGAAGTATCATCTGCATGAACAAAGCCATCATGATAACTCCTGCATGAGTTATGTCCCTTTATAAAAACTTGAATATGAATCTTAATGTTGCTTTGAAAGTACTTGTCCTATTAACTTAATAATTGAAATGTATAAACTCCTGTTTGAATAGTTTTTTGAGTGATGCCCCATTCAAATGACTTAAATACGAAACTCTATATTGCTTATAACTTTGAATGTACTTGTCCTAATTACTTAAATGTAATGCTGTCAGATCAGAATCTGCACTATTCAGTTTTGGGGTTAGAAGTAGCCTATTTATCATTGGCCAAATAGTGTGCAGATCCTGATTGGACAGCATTGATGTGCCGGCTGAACTGGATTACCTGTTTACCCATGTCATAAAGGTGCATCTAAATTATGAAAGGGGTTAAGTCTGTTAAGCAATGAGATTACAGTAAATTGTATGATACAATTAAGGAATGATTCTTATTTTGGTGCGGTTCATGCAGATTGGATGTGCACGCGAGAGCTGGCAAATCCATAAAGTCGAACGCTTTCAAAAATTAGTATTAAGTGGAAAGGGGGAGTAATACGTGGGAGTTTTCAATAGTAACAGCCATGACGTTACTGACGTCATTACGGATCATGCGGTTCATGCAAAATGAACCGAATTTTTTTAAACGAAGAAATCAATAGGAATGTAAATATATATTCTTTGAGTGGTTTGCTCATCAGTAATAAGACAGTCTGAGGTTCCAATGCACCTGCTGGTCAATGTATGAACACAGAAGAACAGGAAATTAGGATTTTGAATTACATTTTTCCCAGGCTTGACCAATTAGTCTATTATAAGAATCCATTTAGCTGTCTGGGATTTTATAACACCAGACTAACCAAACACTTGTTATCATTGTGGACATCGTCTCTTGACATTCTAACTAGTTGTGTTCTTTTTCAGAAACTCTTGGGTTTTTGATTAACAAATGTTGTTTAGGATACTGGTGGGCTTCAACATTCGTGTCTGTGCCATATAAAACTGTTACATCTGTGATGGGAGTATAATGAAACCAACGCAGCATGACACTGTGTTGTCTGTGTTCAGTGCAAGTGCAACACCCATGTCTGTTTCTGAAAGGTCAAGGCCACTGTTACTAAAAATAGAATTTTGCCCAAACATGCCCGTTTAGGACAACATCTTAAAGTTAAAATCACACATTATAGGTCAAGAGGGGATCCTTGTACATTTAAAAGTGGGTATAATTTTTACATTTAAATCAAACTTAAAACATATAAGCATAAAAACAATAACCATGGTGAACTTAAGACTTAAGGTCAAGGTCAAAAGCAAGGTTATTAACACCATTCAATATATATTGTTGTGTGCATAGTGATGATACATTTCAAACTGGCAAAACTTTGTTGTTTCGTAATAATATGAAAATTTCAATATCTGCAATGCCTAATAACAAAGTGAAGACCACAACAAAATTTTAAGGTCTTGGTCAAATTTTAGGTAATGGGCAGGGCTCAGAAATCATATTTATGTGCATTAATTGTTTTTGTGTGATATATGGCGCTGTACTTTTACACTTTATGATTTAACAAGAAATTTTTGTAAATACAAGATTTACTGAAAATATACAGTGGAAATCCAATATGACGCAATCTGATGGGTCCAGACCTCAAAGCGCGTTATTATTGGATCCGTGATATTCCGGGGACAAAGAAACTTACGCTTATCAATATCATAAGTCCATATAGTGGATGAATTGTTACCCTGGATAAGCACTATAATACATGTACACAGTTATTTATCATTATGCTTTATCGGTATTGAAAAAAAATCATTTTGTTGCCATGTTGTTGTTTTTCTCTCCAACTGGTGCTGTAAATTAGTACAATGTGAGTTTAACTCACTTACAATTATGGGTTAATCTTCTCATGCAGAACTACATGTATTTGTAAGATCTGTACGCTGTCGTGAATGAAAACAGACAAATTTAGACATGAGCTTCTCAAATTAGAAGCCAATTAACAACATCAGACACATTTATGATTTTATCAGCAGGTGCGAAAAATAACCATTCAGTAACCATTTAATGTCCTTGATTAGGTGACCCAGTGTTTGGGCAGCAATTTAACAATTTTATGACAGTTTGCTTATTAAAGAAACGTAATAAACAATCATAAACAAATCCTTAAGAATGATTCTCGGTATGTTACTGACCAACCGTCATTGTCTTTATCAATTAAGGCAGTATTGACATTGTTACTTCCCTTTTATTCCCTTCCAATTATGCTAAATTTGCCGTTTATAGCTTTTTACTTATAATCATTTTATGGGGAAAAACTGGATCCACTGGTTAACAGCGTTTTCGCGATATAGCGGATTGTGATATAGCAGAGCTCCACTGTATTGCTTGGGACATTCTAGCTGAAATAACATGAAGCTTTTAAAATTACCAATATGTAACAATGGTTTACTGTTGAAATTCGTTATGATTTGTAAACACTGTAAATAAGATGTCTAGCTGAAGTGAATATGAAAATAGAGTAAAAAGTTTATATAAACATGATAAAGATTTCAATTTTATTAGCTTCCTTCACCCATTGTTAAATACAAAGTTTAAGTACAAGCAATTTTATAATATTGACCCCAAGTGCTTATGTCATGGCTACAAACGGCAGTATAGGGAGAAATACAGGAAAACTGTAATGTTTTGGCCTGCAGGCACTGGAGAAAACAGGCATTGTCATTTTGCTTCTCACACATATGTTATTCTCTATGGCTCCTAAAATGTAATCTGGAACATGAAGGATCGTACCAAAGTTATTTCAGCCGCAGTTTTAACATTAAAACTACCCCTGGTAAACGATGCGAGTAATTTTAGTCCCCTACTGGTTAACTAGAGGGAGACAGGATTGCTCTTCGTCTGTCAATCAGTGTGTCAGTCCATCAGTCTGTCTGTCCATCCACTTTTCTTGTCTGGACTGTTTTTCAGTCATATATTGGTACCAGTGTGCATCTGTACCATCTGATCTGGGCTGCACTTTTCACATCTTAGTCTGAAATAACCTAATGAATCTAGAAGCAAACAGTGTAGATCTAGATCAGATGACATCCATGTCATCAGATCTAATCAGGATCTGCAATGTTCATTTAATGAAGTATATGGTAATTTCTGACAAAAAGTGGACAGTACAGATCCTGATCAGATGGCATGGATGTGGCAGCTGATGTGGATCTACACTGGTAGCACATGTGTTAAAATGCATAGATATGGAGAAAAGGGTTAAACTTAACAATTATGACTTTCAAGTTTTCAACTCGCCTATTATTATTTACCGGGCAAATTAATTGTTGTTTCCTTGATCCACTTGAGCTGACTGGAACAACAAAAACACCACAAGCAACAACAACATTTATTCGCTCTAAAGCAAAAACATTGCTTCTGGCATATATACAACATAATTCATTCACATAATCATGTAGTTTTATAAGCAAGAATTTGGTTTATAAGTGCAAATGGGAAAGTTGAAAACTCCTTCATTTCAAAGAATATTTGAGGGTATCTTGCTGCTAACTGCCCCTAATGAAAAGAAAAAAAAAACAAAAAAACTTTCATATTTCCTTAAATGTCTCTCAAGTTATTCCTTGAAGTGTAACTGAAAATGATTGTCATAAAAAAGACATTCCAGCTGAAGGCAATTGAGAATAGGAAAAAGTTAGAAAGAGGAAATATTGTTAATGACAATTGGTTTCATAAAGTGGGGACCTTCCCCCACCCAGTCATACTGAAAGTGGGGACCTTCCCCCACCCCCTCATATTGACTTGAAAATGAAAAATTGTAATTGACAATCGGTTTCATAAAGTGGGGGATCTTCCCCTATCCTTTCCCCATGCCACACATTACCGACTGGAAGACCCCATTACCTAAAGAGCCTGGCTATTTTTCAGAGAAGACATGCACCCCTTCTGTTTTATGTCATCACCTTTTATTACAACTGCATGCATCCATTATTATTGTATGCTATTTTATGTGATTTCTAATTTAAAAGTTAATTAGAACTCTGTGCTAATTCTAGAGTTAATGGGAAAATTTACTGCAGCATCTATAATTCCAAGTGAAAGCTATTATGTACGGAAAGATTCCTTTAATGAAGATTAATAGCTAGACACAAAATTTTCGTCAAGCAGAAATACTAATTTGTGTCCCAAATTATGGAATAATTATTATGGTTTTAATTTTAATATAACCATAAAGTAAACATTAAGAGCCTCTGAAATAACCCAGTTTTGTGATTGTTGCAAAATCCAGGCCCAAGATGATAAAACTGAAAATGGAAACCAGTCTCAAATCTCAGTTTTGTAATCTTCAAGCACAGGATAAAAGCCACTTGATTTTCATTGGTTTTCCCAACCACAAACAATAATGTTTACAACACCAAAGAGAATACTTCTGTGTGCATTTGTACAAAACTATTAGAGTGTGTTTTATTATCTGCCAGCAGAGTTTGGAAGGAGTAATAATTTAGGGTAAGGAAGTTAAATTGGAATTTACCATTGTTGCATGTAATGTTTATGTTGTACTGTATTTATTTTAAAATGTTTCTTTTATTGGATAATGCAAGGATTCATTAAGTACTCCAGGAATGTTTACTTTCTGTCAGTATTATTCTCATTTCTGTGGCATGGATGATTTGCACAGTAGTTTTTAATGTCACCTAATTTAATGGTTTGTGAATTCAACAAGTATTTTATAATTTTATTATATGAATGAGGGAAAATATTTATAGGCTTTCTGTTTCCCATTTACTCCATGGGATATGACATATTCAATATGCAACCAATGTAGATCCAGATCAGCCTGCACATCCTACAGTTTGATAAGAATTTAAACTAGTGGCTTTTATGATTCAATATGTTATTTTTAACCAGAATGATAGTGAATAGTTAAGATCCTGATCAGACTGCATGGATGTGCAGACAGATCTGGATCTACACATGTTGCCAATGGGATATAAGCCATTTCTCGTGTAGTAAAGAGTTCCTTTAATTCCACAGAAGTTTTCCCATTACTCCATTTAAATACATTTTAACGCATGTGCGACCAGTGTAGATCTTGATAAGCTGGCATCTAGTAGATGTTCGTAATCTGGATATGCTCTGGCCACATCTTGGTCAGAAATAACCTATTGAATCTAAAAGCGAACAGTGTAGATCCTGATCAGAATGCACAGATCTGCTGGCTGATCTGGATTTGCACTGTTTGCCCATGCCTTAACCCTTTCCTGTATAGATACACCTTTATTGCTAGGGCAAACAGTTTAGATTCAGATCAGCCGGCACATCCGTGCTGTCTGATCAGGATCTAAACTGTTCGCTTTTTGTTTCATTAGGTTATATCTGACCAAAATGCAACCAGTGCAGATCCTGATCAGACAGCACGAATGTACCAGCTGATCTGGATCTACACTGGTCGCACATGCGTAAAAATGCGTATATATCAAGGAAAGAGATAAATGAGTATATATGGAGGAAAGGGTTAATACTTGAATGAAGTGGGACCTTAAGACTGGGGCTTTATTTTAAACTGTAATTATTATTGATTAAGGAACAACAGAGGGTTTGAAAATTAATGAAAAGAAAATGGGAGTGCATAATGCCTTTTTATGCCCCGGCCATGAAATGGCGACGGGCATTAAGAGTTGCTCCTGTCCGTCCGTTCGTCCGTCCGTCTGTCCATCTGTCCGTCCGATATTCTCGTGAACGCAACTCCTCCTACACTACTGGTGGGAATTTAATGAAACTTGACCACAATGCTTGGCCTGATATGTTGTTGTGCATAAAGGTGGGGTTTCGCTCTTACATGTTCCGTTCAGAAGTTATGGCCCTTTGATACTTCCATTTACATTAGTTTTAATAGGAGTATATCTCGTGAACGCAACTCCTCCTACACTACTGGTGGGAATTTAATGAAACTTGACCACATTGCTTGGATTGATATGTTGTTGTGCATAAAGGTGGGGTTTCGCTCTTACATGTTCCGTTCAGAAGTTATGGCCCTATGATACTTCCATTTACATTAGTTTTAATAGGAGTATATCTCGTGAACGCAACTCCTCCTACACTACTGGTGGGAATTTAATGAAACTTGACCACAATGCTTGGCCTGATATGTTGTTGTGCATAAAGGTGGGGTTTCGCTCTTACATGTTCCGTTAAGAAGTTATGGCCCTTTTACACTTCCATTTACATTAGTTTTAATAGGAGTATATCTCGTGAACGCAACTCCTCCTACACTACTGGTGGGAATTTAATGAAACTTGACCACAATGCTTGGCCTGATATGTTGTTGTGCATAAAGGTGGGGTTTTGCTCTTACATGTTCCATTCAGAAGTTATGGCCCTTTGATACTTCCATTTACATTAGTTTTAATAGGAATATATCTTGTTTCTTATATTTTGTGTTAAGCAAAATATGCATTTTGCCCATAACTTTAAAACAACTTGAGATACTGCCTTGAAAATTGAAATATATTTTCACCATCAAAATCTACATCATAACCAACAAGACCCATAACCCTGCTTCGAATATTTTTCAAATTATGCCCCTTTTTCACTTACATTTTGTGTTAAGAAAAATATACACTTTGCCCTTAACTTCGTTTGGAATGGAGGGATTTCAAAATAACTTGGCACAAATGTTCACCATAACAAGGCGGTGTGTTGTGACAATACCCATGCCTGTAGGTCCAAGGTCAAGGTCACTGTTACTAAAAATACAATTTTCTTGCAAAATCTTTTCCGCTTTGTAACTTTGTTATTTCTTATTGGATTTTTAAGTAACTTGGTATAATTGTTCACCATATCAAGACGGTATGTCACGTACATGCCCAAGCCCTTAGGTCGAAGGTCAAGGTCACTGTTACTAAAAATAGAATTTTCTTGTCCGGGCTGTTACTTTGTTATGAATGGAGGGATTTCAAAATAACTTTGCACAAATGTTCACTATGACAAGGCAGTGTGTCCGCACAATACCCAAGCCTGAAGGTCCAAGGTCAAGGTCACTGTTACTAAAAATAGAATTTTCTTGTCTGGGCTGTAACTTCATTATAAATGGAGGGATTTCAAAATAACTTGACACAAATGTTCACCATGACAGGGCGGTGTATCGCGTACCATGCCCATGCCTGTAGGTCAAGGTCACTGTTACTAAAAATAGAATTCTCTTGTCCGGGCTGTAACTTTGTTAGGAATAGATTGATTTCAAAATAACTTGACACAAATGTTCATCATGACAAGATGGTGTGTCCCGTACCATGCCCATGCCTGTAGGTCCAAGGTCAAGGTCACTGTTACTAAAATAGAATTTTCTTGTCAGGGTTGTAACTACGTTAGGAATAGAGCAATTTCAAAATAACTTGGCAGAAATGTTCACCATGACAAGATGGTGAGTCGTGTACCATGTCCATGCCTGTAGGTCCAAGGTCAAGGTCTCTGTTACTAAAAATAGAATTTTCTTGTCCGGGCTATAAATTTGTTTTGAATGGAGGGTTTTCAAAATAACTTGGCACAAATATTCACCATGACAAGGCGGTGTGTTGCGTACATTACCCATGCCTGTAAGTCCAAGGTCAAAGTCACAGTTACTAAAACTTGAATTTACTTGTTCGGGCTATAACTTCTTTATGAATGAAGGGATTTCAAAATAACTTGGCACAAATGTTCACTATGACATTGCATTGCATTACCACCAACTTCTTCACAGACATTTCCGATATGAGAAGACAACAGTGCCACAAATACAAATAATTTACTTGATCATCAAGTTTATGCATATTCTTTTAATTACTTGAACATCACTGTCTTTGAAATGCTATTATTCCCATCATTGCACTTCAGTATCTGAAAACGATGCATAGCGGGGGAATCCGTGTCCTATGGACACATTTCTAGTTTCCATCTGCTGTCTAAGCTCACTTTTGACCTAATTTTTCGACCAAGGAAATGTTGTACATAAAACTTATTATGCAGAGGGAAAATCAAATAGATCATTTCGATTGATTGTACCAGGTGTTGTTTACAATTACAGTAACAATTTTTTATATTGTGCGTAAGTATTTACCAGGCACTAACATGTTCAGGCATTTTTGTTTTTAAAAGCAATAATTGTATCGGAGAAAAAATATTTACGGTAAAAATAACCTGTTAAGTCAATTGATGGCTTGAATATGATTTTATATGGAATATTTATGGGTGTCAGGAAAACACTTGCATACAATACACAGTGTAAAACATCAGAGAAGTGCAGATATTTCTAGTTATCACTGGATTCTTTCTAGTTCCTTTTATACTGATTGTTAATTTTAAGTCCAGAAACACCAATCACCTTTGGTCTAGTGGTTATCTCACTGGCCTCACAAGTGGAAGCCCCGGGTTCAATACTTGGGAGGGACAGAAAGATGGTTCATTTTATGGGAACACTCATGTTGTGCCGTTGGCATCTGGGCAGCGTTAACAGCAATGTCTGCTCAATAACTCAAACAGCTTCAAGCTTTTCAGAGTTATGGCCCTTTATTTATACAAAAAATGGCAATTTTCGACGGGTGTATTTTGTGGCACTTTGGCACTCTTGTTTGTTCTTTATTTCCAGTAAGATTGTCTTCATCCTAAGGCTTTGATTTGCTGCTATACCCAAATTTTCCCAAGTTGCAGTTTTCTCAAAGAGGAGGGGGCGAGGATTTCCCCTGACAAAATTGACCATATGACCAGGGTATCTAATGCAACAGCTGCTTTTTTGTTAAATTTCCCCCGTTGTTGTGGTCACAATAACAGAGTTGGGCGGAGATTTCCCCTTAAAATATTGGCCATAATGACCTGGGTATTTTAATGCAACAGCTGCTATTTTGTATGTTTTGTGTCCAGTCCCCACTGTACTTTTTTGAAATCCCCTTCTTTAAAAGATAATAATGAACACTTCAGTTATTTTCCCAATCAAAGTTTATGCCAGCAAAACAAACACAATATTTAAAATGGCATTTTTTCATTCAAATGCTAAATTTGAAAAATTAAAGAAAAAGGCATTGGGTGTTGAGGAACTTCACATTTTGCTTATGTATTGGGTAATTTCCGCTGGTGCAATATTTCTGCATTGCTGTGGTCTTTGAATGAAATAGCTGAAATATTTCCCGCAGAAATTGAAGTCCAGTATAAATTTAAATTACAGATAATTAGCAAATTTTTAACTGAAATCCCTGCAGTTGCTGTAGCTGAAATAATCTGATTCACTTTAGATGGTGTAAAATAATTAGGGAGAATTACCGTTTTTGTTAATATTTCTTATGTAGACACATAAACCTGGCTTTGGCTCAAAAATTACTCAAACATTCAGCTGAAAAATTGTTTGAGAATTGTTAAGAGTGCTTCTTTTGTTGATATATAAAAAAGTTATCAAACATGTTAAAATGCCATTGATAATGTTTGATTTATGCATAATTGTGTCGAAATGTTTATTTATGCATTAAACCCCGGTTACACAGAGCCATCGGTGATCGATCGGTAGTTATTTTAGCCAAATTATGGAGTGAACCGATGACAAGGGATTAACCACCGATATCAACTATCCGTCACCTGTTTGCCACCTATCAATTGCTATGGGGAAAGATGAGTTTCGCTGGTGAAAAATTACAAATTGGGATTTTTAGACATGTTTAAAATTCTCAATCGGTGAAAATATTTTACAAATAACTGATGGACAACTTGTCTACAACCGATCATCACCGATCGACATCCTGTCTAAAATGGACATCACTGATCGACAACCTGTCTACAACCAATAAATCTGATGGGCCACCGATAAGCAAGCGATCAAGTAATACTTACCACCGATAGAAAAAAAAGATGAGAATTCATGCGTACTAGCAACCCATGCAATATCAGTTTAACCGATAAACACTTGTCAATTACCGATGGCTGGTTACACCGAAAACCAGAAATAAAATAACGCATGACAACCGATCAAAACGGCAGTTATCTTAAAATAAAACAACGGATTGGCAACTGACCGTCTGTGTAACTGGGGCACTACTACTTTAGTCCGATTTTACGCATTGAGCCTTGAATGTACTTTTGTATTTATAGATTTTTGGAATATTCCACAAAATAGGGATGTTAGATATTCCCATCATAGCTCATTATGTTGAAATTGTACTGCTTTATAACAAAAGTTTTCATGGCCGTGGCAGTAACGCTACTGATTTCTGGTAATACAACATACGGTTGTGTGTTCGGATCCCATGAGGAGAAATTTTTTCAATACATTCATGTAGACACCGACAAAAATGACATAATAAACCATTCACATTTTGAGTAAGCTTTCATCAAGCAAGTTGATAAAATATCGCGATCGATGCTAACTCAAAACACAGTTTTGGGGCGATGCAAAACATTGGCCAAAGAGGTTTTAAAATATGTAAATTATAAAAGAAAGAGAATGTAACAACACGTGTTTACAGAATGCCAGGATTCACAATTGTCAACGCTCCTTTGGTACGGAGGTGTATGGGGTAAGGGCAAGCTGCTCAACAAAAATAATTATATTGTTAAGAATGGAATTAACATGAACAAAATTAAAATGGGGTTGCAAAATATAAAGATATAACAGCTCAATACTATAAAAAAATAATATAAGAACTAAATTAAAAGTATAGAAAAGAAATGAAAGACAAATATATAATGTTACTTTTATTGGATTCGAACATGCAATGATTTGCTTCATAGCCCGATATCTTATCCACTGAGCTATTTCGTCGTGACTCCTGCTGCTTTGAACAGGTTTTAATGACATATAATTTAACGGTAACTCTGTAAAATGACGCACTTTACCTATATAGTATTATAACAGTGGACTTGTCTGAAAGGTCATAGCTCAGGGGTCAAAATCGAACTATACAAGTTTATATATTAAATACCTGTTACTTGTATTTCTATTCAAACACATATAACCGTAATAGAGAAACATAAAACATACTGGTAAATTGTCGCCTTTAAAATGTTTTCATCTCTGACTTTTTATTCTTAAAACACCTTCCCAAAAAGAAAACAGAAATTATACCAAAATTTACGCAGAATTAAGTCCTTTTTTGTGGTCAAAACGCAGAAATTTTTGTCTGTGGAAAATACCAGTTACATAATATAATTATTTTTTAAAAAGTTCTTGAGTAAGTTTGGGTCATTAGTTTAGTTATGTCTCCCACCACGTAGTGGTGTGGGAGACATTTTGATTTGCTCCTGTCTGTCCGTCTGTCTGTCACACTTGTCCGCTCTCTAAGTCAAACAGTTTTCATCGGATCATCACCAAACTTCATCAAAATGTTAGTGGCCATAATATCTCGATCAAGTTCGATAACCAGCCATATTGCCCAAGGAATCTCAGAATTATGGCCCTTGAATTATCAAAAATAAGTTGTTTGAGGCTTGTCCACTCTGTAACTTGAACAGTTATCATCTGATCTTCACCATACTTTATGAAAATGTTTGTGGCCATAATATCTCGGCCAAGTTCGATAACCAGCCGTATTGCCCCAGTCATGTCGGATTTATGGCCCTTGAATTATCCAAAATTGGCTGTTTAAGCCTTGTCTGCTATGTAACTGAAATATTCATCAACTGATTTTCAATAAACATTATGATAATGTGTGTGGCCTTAATATCTTGGCCAAGTTCGAAAACCAGCCACTTTGCACCAGGCATATCAGATTTATGGCCCTTTGATTTATCCGAAATTATCCTTTTAAACATGTCACTAACCCGGTTCATCTCTCTGTCAGATAGTTTTCATTGTATCTTCACCAAAGTTTATCAAAATGTTGATGGCTATAATATCTTAACCATTAGTGGCCATAATATCTCGATCAAGTTCGATAACCAGCCATATTGCCCAAGGAATCTTAGAATTATGGCCCTTGAATTATCAAAAATAAGTTGTTTGAGGCTTGTCCACTCTGTAACTTGAACAGTTATCATCTGATTTTCACCATACTTTATGAAAATGTTTGTGGCCATAATATCTCGGCCAAGTTCGATAACCAGCCGTATTGCCCCAGTCATGTCGGATTTATGGCCCTTGAATTATCCAAAATTGGCTGTTTAAGCCTTGTCTGCTATGTAACTGAAATATTCATCAACTGATTTTCAATAAACATTATGATAATGTGTGTGGCCTTAATATCTTGGCCAAGTTCGAAAACCAGCCACTTTGCACCAGGCATATCAGATTTATGGCCCTTTGATTTATCCGAAATTATCCTTTTAAACATGTCACTAACCTGGTTCATCTCTCAAAGTCAGATATGTAGTTTTCATTGTATCTTCACCAAAGTTTATCAAAATGTTGATGGCTATAATATCTTAACCAGGCTATAAAGTCATCGATATTGCTTGAGGCACTTCAGGATTATGGCCCTTGAATTGTTTAAAAAAAAAATCTTCACTTGCTGTCGCTTATAGCCATGAATAAATTACCAATTCACCAAAGATGTTGCAATTTATTCATGGGTAAATATCTCGGACAATTTGGAACTCCGCTGAAGTTTTGTTCAGAAATGTCCAGGAACGCTCAGCTGTTGCTTCAAAATTCAGAAACAGCAGCAAACATTGTTGTTGGTGATTTCAATGTAAACATTGTTTGTGACAAAAATAATCTCCTCCATAAAGAAATGGCTGCTTTGAATTATAAACAACTTATAACACAGCCTACTACAGCTGGCAGGACCATTATTGACCATATCTATGTGAACAATGTAGAATGTGTATCCAGTGGAGTAATACCAACATACTATAGCTATCATGACATTACATACATTGCATTATGAGAAAGTACTGTGCTAAGCAGCTATAAAGGTATTTCTTACACTGTTTAAGTTTTCATTTTACAATATCTGTTCCATACTCATGATTTGGTTCTTCTCTCATTTTCTGCTATTTTTAGCTCACCTGAGCACTTGTGCTCATGGTGAGCTTTTAGGATCGCCCTGTGTCCGTCGTGCGTCGTGCGTCGTCCGTCGTGCGTCGTCAATTTTTGCTTTAAACAACATCTCCTCTTAAACCCCTGGGCCAAAGTTGATGAAACTTGCCACAAATGTTCCTTGCATGAAGCTCTTCCAAAGTTGTTCAAAGAAATTAATTCCATGCAGAACTCTGGTTGCCATGGCAACCGAAAGAAAAAACTTTAAAAATCTTCTTGTCTGAAACCACAAGGCCTAGAGCTTAGATATTTGGCATTTAGCATCCTCTAGTAGAACTCTACAAAGATTGTTCAAATTATTTCCCTGGGGTCAAAATTGGCCCCGCCCCAGGGGTCACTTCATTTTATATAGACTTATATAGGAAAAACTTTAAAAATCTTCTTGTCTGAAACCACAAGGCCTAGAGCTTAGATATTTGGCATTTAGCATCCTCTAGTGGAACTCTACAAAGATTGTTCAAATTATTTCCCTGGGGTCAAAATAGGCCCCGCCCCAGGGGTCACTTCATTTTATATAGACTTATATAGGAAAAACTTTAAAAATCTTCTTGTCTGAAACCACAAGGCCTAGAGCTTAGATATTTGGCATTTAGCATCCTCTAGTGGAACTCTACAAAGATTGTTCAAATTATTTCCCTTGGGTCAAAATTGGCCCCGCCCCAGGGGTCACTTCATTTTACATAGACTTATATAGGAAAAACTTTAAAAATCTTCTTGTCTGAAACCACAAGGCCTAGAGCTTAGATATTTGGCATTTAGCACCCTCTAGTGGAACTCTACAATTATTGTTCAAATTATTTCCCTGGGGTCAAAATTGGCCCCGCCCCAGGGGTCACTTCATTTTATATAGACTTATATAGGAAAAACTTGAATTCTGTTTTTAACCTTTGATTTTCTACAGTTATTAACCAGATTTTGACACAGCCATTATACCATCTTAAAATTCAATCTTTCCTGAACAATTCATTCACTGGTTGTTCAGGGATAAAATTTGAAACAAAAATTTTAGTAGCAGAGTGAAAATTTCAAGTGTCAAAATTTCAATAGTTCTACCTGTCTTCAGCTATATTAAGATGTATTAGGATGCACTATCAAGTTCATTGCTCCAGTTGCTGGTCAAATGACCTACTGAACTTTCCTGCTTCAAGATCTGTGTTTTGCAATATTAAGAACTTTGCTCTGGAAGTTTTTATAAGGTAAATTTTGACATCTATGGATACTGACCAAATAAACATTCTTAATACTTTATAGCACTGAATATCAGGCTTTTCTAAATATTTTATTTAAATTCATAAGTAAAACAACAACAACAACAAATTTGTAGCACATTCTCAAAATGTTCAGACTATATTAACCCTTTCGTCCATAGACACAACTTTTTGCTTGGGCGAACAGTGTAGATCCAGATCAGCCGGCACATCCGAACCATCTGATCAGGATCTGCACTGTTGGATTTTTGATTCATTAGGTTATATATAACTAAAATGGGACCAGTGCAGATCCTGATCAGATGGCATGAATTGTCAAAATCGAATATTTCTACCTGTCTTCAGCTATATTTAGGTATGATGTTTACCACATATAGTTATATAGGAAAAACATGAAAAATCATTTTTCTCCAAAACTAATAGGACTAGATCTTAGATATTTGGTGCTGAGTATTGTGTAGAGACCCTTTATCAACTTTGTTTAAAAGTTGGCCCTGGGGTCAAAATTGTCCCCATCCCAGGGGCCCTTAATATGTGAAAAAGTCAAACTTTTAAAATCTTTCTACTTGAAATCTCAATGCTTAAAGCTTAGATATTTGGTATGTAGCATTGTCTAGTGGATGTCTACCAAGTCTGTTTAAATTATGTCCCCTGGGCCAAAATTGGACACACCCCAGGGTTCTCTTCATTTACATTGATTTATATAGGAAACATGAAAAATCATTTTTCTCGGAAACTAATAGGACTAGACCTTAGATATTTGATGTTGAGTATTGTGAAGAGACCCTTTACCAACATTGTTTAAATGTTGACCCTGGGGTCAATATTGGCCTCGCCCCGGGGGCCCTTAATATGTAAAAAAGGCAATTTTTAAAAATCTTCTTACTGGAAACCTCAATGCCTTAAGCTTAGATATTTGGTATGTAGCATTGTCTAGTGGATATCTACCAAGTTTGTTCAAATTATATCCCCTGGGCCAAGATTGGCTACGCCCCAGGGTTCTCTTAGTTTGCATTGATTTATATTGAAAAACATAAATAATCATTTTTCTCTGAAACTAATGTGACTAGACCTTAGATATTTCATGTTGAGTATTGTAATTTACTAAGAGACCCTTTACCAGCATTATTTAAATGTAGGCCCTGGGGTAAAGCTGAAAGTACTTTTGTACTCAGGTGAGCAATACAAGGCCATGATGGCCCTCTTGTTATTATATGATGTTCACCAAATGCTATAATTATCTGTGTAATAAAAAAACAGCCACTTTGACCCCGGCACATAAGACTTATGGCCCATTTATTTATTTACAATTGGCCTTCATAGCCTTGTACACTCACTTTCATGGTCTTTTTTCAGTGCATCTTCACTGATATATCAAAATGTTAATGACAACAAGTTTGACAACCAGCCACATTGACCCTGGCACTTCAGGATTATGGCCCATCAGAAATTGAAACTTATGTTTTTCCTGATCCTCCAAAAATTTGTGACATTGTTTATGACTAATATTGCACAGAACTTCCGTATGCCCTTTTAATAAATTGCCATCTTTATATTCACTTCACCAGTTTTATCCTGTGCATCATCAAAGATGATGCCTTTGTGGGAGACATGTGCTTTTCCCAAAAGCAGTTCTAGTTTTATAGTGTCATCACAGAAGGAATATGGTAATTGCTAAGTTATGTGTCAAGGTGTCTTTTTGTGTAGACACATGGGATCCCATTGTCCGGCGGCTTTGGCTGTGGCTGCATCAGGTAGTCCCCCATCTTTTACATGAAACTTAATGTTGCCGATAACTGGAAGTCTTGTCCTATTCACTTCATACTTGAAAGATATCATCTGCATAAACAAAGCCATTGGTCACAATAAGAATGATAACTGCTCTTTTACTAATTTTTAGTTATGCCCCTTTCAAGGCAATTTTAGGCGACATGTGTTCCAAAGATCACCAAATTCTTGTGTTCTCATTTAAATTCTATGAAATTGTGCAGATTTCATGCTGTTATTCAAACTAACTGCTAGCCCAATGGCAGCTGTGCCAGAATTTGAAAATTCAGTGTTGTTTGGCATCTTTTTTTTGTTTGAATAAAACAGGAAGAGAATTGCTGAAAGCATTGTAATAGGGTTATCAGCTTTCTGCCTGTCTGGAGGAACAGCTTTGTTCAGTTGACAATTGTTTAGCTTATGATTGACTTTGTCTGGTGTGAGGCATTTTCTTGCACAGATTACCGGGAGATTGTTGTCCAAACATATGAGAGCTGATTCTCAGTTTATAAAGTCCATACCCATTAGGGTATGCTCAAACAGTGTAGATGCAGATAAGCCTGCACATCTATGATGTCTTACTACAATTCTGATTTCAATTAGATTTTGAACCATCGACCGACTACTGTAAACATTTGTTGCACTGCAACACATCAAAAGACGCGGAAATTGTTTATGCCATGTGACTCCTGTTAGAACTTCTGCTCCAATAAAAAGACGCTGCATTCAACTTTCAAGCAAGGTTTTACTGTCAATCAATTTTTTGTTGCTGTGGGTTCGTTCTCCTTAACTGAAAATTTCGTTTTCTAAAGATTTGAATGATATGTAGCATTGAAGCAATAACAAAAGGTGTGGCTAAAAGATCAAGTGTATCAAAATCTATGTTTTTTTTACTTTATTATTAACAATTCTGAAATTCTCAATTGAAATTTATTAGTGATAAATAGGCTTCGACCAGGATTTGAACCTCGAATTTCCGGTTTACTGTTCTGACCCTCTACAAATCATCAATTTCATGTTGTCCATGTATAACAAATGTATGTTATACTAGACAAATTCTTGTTCATGCTTGTAATATTGGAATTGTCAGTTAATTAGAGTGGCTAAATTTCCAGAAAAAGCATTCTGTATTAACCATTGTTAAAGTATACATCTGGAAAGATTGTGCAAAATGGTGTGAAAGACAGCAAACAAACAATCAACAAAGTTTCCCTGCGGGTTTTCTACTCCTGTGCTGAAAGAAGCTGAATTTCTCCCTCTACGTACACAGTGTTCTCCCTCAAGCTATAATCTCAAAGTGGCAATTGAGAAAACGTCCCTCACTTTCTATCTTGTTAGCATGTAAAAATGAGATTTGTATTGGTTTAATAGGACGGACAGCTGTTGGCGATGAGAACTAGGACATTGTATTGTCACAGCCTGTCAATAAGTGTTGTATTAGGATAAATCTGTGCAAATTAGTCTGTCTAATGGATTTCAGATTCATTGAATAAAAGCAAAAGATAAGGTAAAAAAACGGTCATGTTTCAAGATGAATTTTGTTTAAACAATGTGTATTGGTGTGTAAGGTGCATCCGGATGTCAAGTTGGTATTAGACTATTTTGGTATTTTGCATTGTATTTTTTCATACTCTTTTTAAAGTTTAATGTTTGATGTAAATGTTTACTTATAGGTAAATAAATACTGTGCTGTAAAATACAATAGAAAATAATTATAATTACGACTTAACCCTTTACTGTATAGGATACAGTATGGCTGATATACCATGGGCAAACAGTGTAGATCCAGATCAGCTAGCACATTCATGCTGTCTGCACGGATCTGGATCTACACAGGTCACACAATTAAATATGTATATTTGGAGTAAATGGTTAATGCAGGATTTTAATATTCTGATTCAGTTCATTCATAAATTCAGAAGCACAAAATTATGTAGTTTTCATGAATTATGTTATTATGTTTAATACTATCATAGTTACAATTTGTGTAAATGACTAATTAGCATACATAATATTTGGAATTGTGTCAGCACAGGTCAGAATGTACAGTCATATAAAATATCTGATGATCCTGCTAAACAAACATAGAGAGGATCAAACTCAGTGGTAAGCGTGTCTGCCTCTAAGTCCAGGGATCACTGGTTTGATCCCCGGCTACTCCATCTAAAATGACTAACAATCTTTCCGACCAGACTTAAAACCGAAGTCCAGTGTAGTGGTGTTATTCACCGTGCACTTAAAAGAACCGGGGACAGTTCTGAAATTGGAGAGTCCTCTGTTCTCCAACAGCCTAAAATGACTAACACTGTTCTGGAGGCATCACTCATATGTCTTTTGGTAGCAATGATAAATCAATCTAAATAAATACACACTTTACAATTAGATGTGAGATGGGCATTTGTCTTTCAGGTGTTGATATCTCTTGTCTTCTAATGTGATATAATCAAGTAAGTACTTCATGGGGTAATGAGCATATTATTATTTATCTTCCAGTAAAGTATAAGTGTTCTGGTATTTCAAGTTGAGACAGTTAGACACTTTTATGTCCATTATGGTAATTTATCTGTCATGATGAGGGGCCTGGGACCAAAATGAAAATGCAGCTGTTACATTTTTGGACATTTCTGCTAGTCCGCTATTCAAGTATAGCCACATTGCATTACATAATAGAGTTGTTGCTTTAACAAACTACAGTAACTGTAAAGCAGTCTTCGCGAAAGGCATCGGACCGCCGGTCATGTCCGGCAAAATTTGCTATGGTCCGGCAGTTTTGTGAAGTCGTCGGTCCGGCTGACCGGCAATTTTTTCAGCATTTTGGGTACGAAAAATCTTAGTGCAAACAAAATTTCCGTTATATCGCGATAACGCAATATCGTGCTCGGTCCGCGGATCCCAATTTTTTGTTCATTTACAATGTGTATGTTTGTTCATTCTTCGTGGGAGGTAAAAAAGACCGAATAATCAAATCAACTTTGGTGGCAAATTCACGAAACGCACGCTTTTTTCGTGTCGTATTACGTCATTACCGGCGAAGGTTGTTTATTACATTTTTTATGCAGGGATTCAAGAGGCGATGTACAAGTTCATCAACAGATACAACATCAAACGTATGAAGATAAATGGAAGTTATTTTTATACAAACAAGCTTTTGATTTGACATGAAACCCCCTTTGTCACGAACAATAGGTGCGAAAAACACAAAGCTGATACGGTACTGACAGAATTTCATTCACGAGGCAAACCGCAAATTAGCGACAATTAATGAAAGCTGCTTACCAAAACAGTTTGTTGTTTTGACATTACCTGCTCGATAATCAAACTAACATCGCCGATTTTGACAGACCAAAAGATCGTCGGATCAGTTCAAAGTACCGACACCTTTGGAAATTGATGACGGCGATCTTTGTTTGTTTGTACATTATTTTATTTCTTTTTATTTAAAATAAATCTCAATAAATTACATAAAAAGTTGTTTTAAAACATTTGTCCAGCATGGAAAGTACTCCCTGATGTACCCCTAGATTTCACGGTATGTTAATTACGCAACACCGCGAAATACATGCATCTGACAACAAAAACAAAAGGAATTTTTATTGTTTTAGCGCAATAATTACTTATATCTATATTTATTTACTTAATGGCAGTCTGAATTTCCATTTGTGTATTATTGTTCCATAACAGAATCAATGTAGTATACTGTAATTTGTGTCTGAAAAGTAAGACCTCCAATATGTTTAGAACTGTTTTTTTTTTGTTTGTTTTAGACCACAGCACAAGAAGGCTGTTGGAGATGCCAAGTTCCAGCAACAGATGCAGACTGCTAGATAAGTTTCAATGGACATAAGTGGGAGTGCCAAGGCAAATTTATATCATCTTGCACAGAAAGACCTTGACATATTTATTTTTGTCATTTTTGGGTGGCGTTTTTACGCCACCCAGTGATTTTACATGTGAATTTTGGTCACATGATCAAAATGGTACCTCGGTCTCTATCTACTTATATAGTCGAACGCGGTTACCAAAAGTGAAATTCGATCATTTTACCTCCAGAGAATTACGCCCTTGAATAACTTATACAGTATATGTAGGTCACAGAGGTTATGAGATGGTAGACGGCGCTGCTCGATTGTTAATCTGTCCAGACTAAACATGTCAAATTATGAAACTTCCTCGCCAATTTCAAGTGTTTCTCTGATATTTTTAAGCGTCTACTGTACAAGATCACTCCTTACAATATTTAATGAGCATCTGTTGTGTCTCAGATGTCGAATAGTTGGATAAGTGTTTGTTGAGTATAGAGAAGATGGTCGTAAATCAGCCAATTAAGAACAGATTATCTCAGCAGTTATGATGGCCTAACTGAGATTATAATTGGTATATTGTTCTTTGATGACCTGCTAACTGTAAAGAGTTGTGAGCATGAAAGTGTTAGGATTATTGATAATCTTGTCACTTTTATAAACAGGTGATTAGGCAATAGAAAATTAATTCCTAGATTCCCCACCCGCCCCTCGAAAATCACTCGGCCCCAACGTTTTTTATTCTGAAAAAATGTGTGCATCAAAATTTACATTTATGAGTACAATTTAGTAGAGTACGAAAACGCAGTATGTAACATTAAAGTGCGAATTGGCAAGTCATGTCATAGTCGGCTTGATGATTATTTATCTTTTCACCACACAAGTGTCATTAGAAACAGCAAAATAAAACCTGCCCACCCGCCCCATTTTTTCCCAAAATTCGGATGAGAATCTAGGAATTAATTTTCTATTGCCTTACAGAAGGTTACTTATAACGGAATATAAACAAAAATGAAGACAATTTTAAAGTAATTTAATGTAATAAAAGTGCTAACTGTACATCTTTAAATGCTTATAATAAATGGCCATATATAGTTATATTACTTTTATTTGTGCATATCTTTTATTTCTTTCTGGTGAATAAATATTGTTTCAAATTATAGTGCAAATAGCAACTATTTCATAAAGTATTTTTGATTTCCCCATGTGTTTCATTTTTTTCTTATTAATTAAAAGTTTCAAATCAAATGTAGACGTATTATTTATTTTTTTCTGGCACAATATGACTTCAGTCTCGGATATAAGCATCCTCTCGAATGTCCGTGGTAGATAAAAACTTGGTCAAGCAGAAGCCAGGCACGCAAACGTTTGCTCTGCCATCTGAAAGTTCCTTCACACACCTCCGATAGGAAACTCACAAAATCTATAGATGATGTCACATTGATGTGACATTATGTCAATCACTCTAAAACGCCACCCATCAGTACTCTCAGTGCTTTGATTTTCAAGAATAAAATAGATTTAATAATCTGAATTGTTGTTTTGTAACATGTGTGAGGGTAAAATAGAGCTATTTGATTGGTTCCAATGTATGTGTAGCATAAATATAGTGAAATAAGCTAGTTTTACGAAGAATATAATTGTTTTTGTTTCGGTCTGGCAAATTCTTTTTCGGTCTGGCAGAATTTTTTTTCACCAGACCGGATGACTGGTAGTTTTTCATCCCTTTCGCGAACTGTTAAAGTGTAACATATGTTTTTGTGTCCATTTACAATATAAGAAAGGAATCGGGAGAAATTTCTCTCTTGGCTCAATATTGGGAGAATTTTGGAAATATAAGAGACTAATTGGGGGCGGGTTATACTATCTGTGTAGACTGAACAAACTGCAGGCTTCAAAAGATTAGTCAATAGCTGCACAACACAGCATGTGAATGCTATACAGACTATCTAAGACCATTCACAGTAAGTTAGAAGGATTCATTTTATTTCATAGCAGCCAGTGTGTGCCATCTGATCTGAATCTGCACAGGTCTCTTTTTGTAAAAAATAACCTAATAAATAAAAAAATAAACAGTGCAGATCCTGATCTGATGGCATGGATGTGACAACTGATCTGGATCTACACTGTTCAGCCATGCAATGAAGGTTTGTCTATGGTGTAAAAGGTTAAGAAATAAATAATGACGGAACTACTATGAAAACTTGGAAAAACTTCTCCCTGTTCTCACAGCCTAAGCCAATCCCTGATTATACACAAAATCAAAAAAATGGTTTAGCTGGGACTCAAACATTTGAATGCTTACTTCTATATTCTTGTACTAAAACACTTTATGGACTGCACTTAGCCGTTTTTACTTTAGAAAGTTTAACACTGGTTAGATTCCTATTGATTTATAAGTAGATCATAAAGTGTATGGAATTTACAGGAATTTACTGGCTAAAGGGTCAACTGCAATGTGACGTGTCAGTATTGGAGGACAATATTAAACAAAGATCAGTTGGCTATATTTACATTGGCATTGCATGTAAACAATACCATTTTATCATCACATATTATTAAGTAGCCAGGTAATAACTCAAGTCCCATGAAACAAGAGGTTTAAAGCTTTGTCACATAAATATAACTTTGCATTCAAAATGCATCTACAATAATAGGTTTGGTCCATGTATTTTTAGATTCCTTTTTATACGCCCGTTTGAAAAACGGGACGTATTATGGGAACACCTGCGGCCGGCGGGTGGGTTGGCGGGCGGGCGGCGTCCACATGGTTTCCGCTCTCTAAGTCAAAGAGTTTTCATCCGGTCTTTATCAAACTTGTTGAATATGTTGGTGGGCATAATATCTCGACCAAGTTCTATAACCAGCCAAATCCCCCAAGGCGTTCCTGAATTATGGCCCTTGAATTGTCCAAAATTACTGTTTCCGAAATCTAAGTCAAAGAGTTTTCATCCGGTCTTTATCAAACTTGATGAATATGTTGGTGGGCATAATATCTTTCTATAACCAGCCAAATAAACCCCAGCCACTCCTGAATTATGGCCCTTGAATTGTCCAAAATTACTGTTTCTGCTCTCTAAGTCAAAGAGTTTTCATCCGGTCTTTATCAAAGTTGGTGAATATGTTGGTGGGCATAATATCTCGACCAAGTTCTATAATCTGCCGAATCCCCCCTGGCACTCCTGAATTATGGCCCTTGAATTGTCCAAAAACTGAATTAGCGGTATCTGCTCTCCAAGTCGAATAATTTTCATCAGATCGTTATGCAACTTTGATGATCAGCATTTTGACGGGCGTATTTTGTGTCAGTTTGGCACTCTTGTTGCATAATAAATTTATTTTAAAACTCTTTTGGCATATTTTTTGTTAAAAATAATAATAATATAATTCTTGTTATCCTTGGAGGTGAGAAAAGTTCCAATTATGTTAAGTGATGTTTCTTTATTGTTCATGTGGTTATTGGATGATGCACAAATTTGAAATCGAAATATTTATAATGATAAAATAAATGAACTGAAATATAATTAATATGTGATGAATCTTAAAAAATTAATAAATGGGATATGTAACCATGTCCTAGAAAAGTTAGAATCAGTCACCCTCACTGTCTAAGTCCACTGAACTACAAAGCCAATAATAACTACTTTTGATAGTAATTCAAGAAAATAAGTGTTATATTTACACCTTTTCTTGGGGTACTACTAGAGTGCGAAAAGAAGTTCTTTTCACGAAAAGAAGAAATAACTGCGAAAAGAAGGAATATCTTTTTTATTTATTGGCCGATTTTACAAATTTCTTTTTTTAATGAAAGATCAGGAAAAAAATACATAGGGAAACATAAATTCATCATATTTCAATAAGATTTTTGCCGGGAGATGGTAATTCATTAAACGCGGTCGCTAACTTGACCTCCCGAAAAGAAGAAATAACTGCGAAAAGAAGGAATATCTTTTTTATTTGTAGACCGATTTTAAAAATTTCTTTTTTAAATGAAAGATCAAGAAAAAATACATAGGTAAATATAAATTTATCATATTTCAATAAGATTTTTGCCGGGCGATGGTAGTTTATTAAACGCGGTCGCTAATTTGACCTCACGAAAAGAAGAAATAACTGCGAAAAGAAGAAATATCTTTTTAGCTCACCTGAGCACTTGTGCTCATGGTGAGCTTTTAGGATCACTCTGTGTCCGTTGTGCGTCGTGCGTCGTCAATTTTTGCTTTAAACAACATCTCCTCTTAAACCCCTGGGCCAAACTTGATGAAACTTGCCACAAATGTTCCTTGCATGAAGCTCTTCCAAAGTTGTTCAAAGAAATCAATTCCATGCAGAACTCTGGTTGCCATGGCAACCGAAAGGAAAAACTTTAAAAATCTTCTTCTCTGAAACCACAAGGCCTAGAGCTTAGATATTTGGCATTTAGCACCCTCTAGTGGAACTCTACAAAGATTGTTCAAATTATTTTCCTGGGGTCAAAATTGGCCCCGCCCTGGGGTTTTTCGTTTTTCTTCTTTTAAATTCTGTTTTTAACCTTTGATTTTCTACAGTTATCAACCAGATTTTGACACAAACTTTATACCATCTTAAAATTCAATTTTTCCTGAACAATTCATACACTGGTTGTTCAGTGATAAAATTAAAAACAAAAATTTTAGTAGCAGAGTGAAAACTTCAAGTGACAAAATTCCAATATTTCTACCAGTCTTAAACTATATTTAGGTTCAATGTAAGGTGTTATTATATTGCAGTACCACAGTATAGCTCTAGATGCTTGACAATGACCTAGTGAACTTTGCTATTTAGATCTGTGTTATGCAATATTTAGAACTTTGCTCTGGAAGATTTTATACTGTAAATGTTGTCATTTTCTATGGATATTGACCAAATAAACTTTCATACTTTATAGCTCTTTGCAAATCAGGCTTTTCTGAATATTTTATTCACTGTTTGTAAAACATATTTGTAGCACATTCTCAAAATGTTCAGACTATATTAGACACATTTTTTGCATGGGCGAACAGTGTGATCCAGATCGTCCAAGAACTAGGTCACTGTTACTAAAAATAGAATTTTCTTGTGAACACCCTAGCGGTCACAATTTTGCTTCGATTGTCATGAAACTTAGTCAGGACACATTTTGTTGCATGGGCGAACAGTGTAGATCCAGATCGTCCAAAAACTAGGTCACTGTTACTAAAAATAGAATTTTCTTGTGAACACCCTAGCGGACACAATTTTGCTTCGATTGTCATGAAACTTAGTCAGGACACATTTTGTTGCATGGGCGAACAGTGTAGATCCAGATCGTCCAAAAACTAGGTCACTGTTACTAAAAATAGAATTTTCTTGTGAACACCCTAGCAGACACAATTTTGCTTCGATTGTCATGAAACATAGTGAGGATGTTTGTCCCAATGATTTCTCGGATGAGTTCGAATATGGGTCATCTGGGTCCAAAAACTAGGTCACTGTAACTAAAAATACGATTTTCTTGTGAACACTCTAGCTGTCACATTTTTTCTCCGATTGTCATAAAACTTGGTAAGGATGTTTTTCTGAATGATATCTCGGAGGAGTTTGAATATGGGTCATCTGGGTCCAAAAACAAGGTCACTGTTACTAAAAATATAATTTTCTTGTTAACACTCCAAGGGTCTCATTTTTGCTCTGATTGTCATGAGAGTTCATCAGGATGTTTGCTCCAATGATTTCTCAGACGAGTTTGAATATGGGTCATCTAGGTCCAAAAACAAGGTCACTGTTACTAAAAATAGAATTTTCTTGTAAACACTCTAGGGATCACATTTTTCCTTCTATTGTCATGAAACTTTTGTCAGGATAGTTGTCCCAATGATTTTTCGGACAACTTTGAATATGGGTAATCTGGGTCCAAAAACTAGGTCACTGTTACTAAAAAAAGAATTTTCTTGTGAACACTCTAGGGGTCACATTTTTGCTGCGATTGTCATGAAATTTGGTCAAAATGTATTTCCCAATGATTTCTCTGACAAGTTCAAATATGAGTCATCTGGGTCCAAAAACTAGGTCATTGTTACTAAAAATAGAATTTTTCTTGTTAACACTAGGGGTCACATTTTTGCTCAGATTGTCATGAAACTTAGTCAGGATGTTTGTCGCAATGATATCTCAGTTGAGTTTGAATATGAGTCATCTGGGTCCAAAAACTAGGTCACTGTTGCAAGAGACTATTGACTAAACTCAGGTGAGCGCTTTTAGGGCCATCATGGCCCTCTTGTTTATTTGTTGACCGATTTTAAAAATTTCTTTTTTTAATGAAAGATCAGGAAAAAAATACATAAGTAAACATCAATTTATCATATTTCAATAACATTTTTGCCGGGCGATGGTAATTCATTACACGCGGTCTCTAATTTGACCTCCCGAAAAGAAGAAATAACTGCGAAAAGAAGGAATATCTTTTTTATTTGTTGACCGATTTTAAAAAATTCTTTTTTAAATGAAATATCAGGAAAAAATACATAGGTAACTATAAATTCATTATATTTCAATAAGATTTTTGCCGGGCGATGGTAAATGTGTAGAAACATGTTGGCGAGCTTTAGTCATCATTGCACTGTCATCGGTAAAAACATAATAAGATACCAAAATTTCTGTAATGGCGAAATTGCAGTTCAATAAAACTTTGCACAAATCGTTTATAACTTATTTTCGTTTTTCGTATGTTAAGAAAAGTTAGAAACGTATAGAAAGATAGCTATACCTAAAATTTCCCTAAAATTCTATTTACATGAATTCACAGAAATATTAAACAGCACAAAACATTTTAAAATGCCCACAAGAGTATAATGATCCTGACAACAATTTGTTGTGTTCTTTGTGCGTTTTAGGGAAGTTTTAGATTTTATTACTTGTCTTACTGTTTTAACGTGTATTTACCTATGCAAAATAAAGAAACATTAATTACATTGTTTTGGGCGAAGTTTCATTGGACGACATATTGCCATTAGAGAGATTTTCATACAAAAATATCCTTGAACTAGGAATGATGACTGTAGACGGCCGTTAATGCTGATATTTTTATTAAATTTTTTCAATATGGAAAAGCATGCACCTAAACATTAAATCAAACAATCACTTACCTCTTAAAGAATGCAACACTTTCTCCAATTCTTCCAGCATACGGAACAAACGGACTTCTTTGTCATTTTGATTATTAGCACGCTAACGATATATATACTAAAGTAGTAATCAGAAATATTGTTGTAATCAGTTAAAATAACAATCAGTATGGTATGCTTTACTATATTTGTAATTGCTCTTGATCAGAACTGAACGAAACCTCTAGTGTTAATTTTATTTATTTCAGTTTTTGAAATTATCTGATTAGGCATATGGATACTACCCAACCCATGAAAATATAAGTAATCTGATTATATAATTAGCGGATGCCCGGCACGTGCCATAAGCTTAACACTTGGATGCAAGTAGCGCTTGCACCGCAGGAGTAAATACTGTTAATATGATAAGTGTGGCATATGACGAATTGCTGTATGATGTGCTTAATGAATTGCAGAAGGAACGGTTTGAAAAAAAATAACAGCATGTTAATTTAACTTTCAAGAGTAGCAGAAATTAATCGATTTATTTTTCTTTATTTGTAAAATAAATTTTTAGAGTCACAAACAGAACACAAAATTTCAGATTATCCTATGATACAACATAATTATTATAATATCAACAATGATTTACTCATCAGGTGGCTACTTTCTATATATTGAATATATTGAATATTAATATTGATGAAATAAAATAAATAAAGAAATCAAATACAATTGTGTGTGCTTATTATGCCATACACATATCTGGTAATAATTTATATTGAATAAGTTAGTCTACAAGTGTCAGATAATGGCGGCATTGCCCTATTTGAAATAAGTTTAGATTGTTTTTATTATTATTATCAAAGTTCTGAGATGCATATCTAAGTGTAATGTTCTATTTGTTGTTGTTGTTGTTTTTGCAAAATGAGGAGAGATTATTTCCAATCCGCTGACTTTATGTGATAATCTTTCGTTCTTTGGTATCAGAAGTCAGGATCACCTTCAGTCAAATCCACAGGATTTATTAATACAGCGAGTGGTAATTTCATTTCATGTCAGAAGAAAGACGTAGAACATAGAACAAAACTTCTTTCTATGTCTTTCTAACATATAATTAGGAGATAATATTTGATTATACATAACTACTAACTTAACATAACATGGGTAATATATACATTACTTCCATATAACTGTTTAATTATATCCAGTGCAAATTTAATATTTATTTTGTTTGTTACTTTGTTGCTACATTGGAAAGCCCTGACTCAGTGTTTAAGAACAACCAAACGAGTGACCGTAGCAGTCCAGTATTTAAAAAAAAATCTTCTATCGCAGTTATTTCTTCTTTCGGGCCGTCAAATTAGCAACCGCGTTTAATAAATTAACATTGCATACATCTTAATAAAGTAAGATGAATTAATGTTTTCTAATGTATTTCTCCAGAACTTTCAATAAACAATATTTTGATTTCTAATCGGTCAATAAAAGGAAAATATATGCTGTCTTTTTGCACTTGTTTCTTCTTTTCGGGCGCTGAAATTAACGATCGTGTTTAATTTTCTCATTTCTAGACAGAGATCCTAATCCAATACAAAAAAGACATGTCCTCTGGCCTAAATTTTTATGATCTTTTATTAAAAAAAAAAAGAATTTTTAAAAATCTGTCAATAAATAAAAAGATATGCCGTCTTTTTGCAATTATTTATTCTTTTCGGGAACTTAGATTAGCGAGCGCGTCCAATGAATTCCTCATTTCTCAACAAAAATCTTAACTAGAAAAAAAACAACAACAAAAAAAAGACATGTTATGAGCGTAATTATTCCTGATCTTTAATTGAAAAAAAATCAAAATCAGTCAACAAAGAAAAAAGATATTTCTTCTTTTCGCATGTATTTCTTCTTTTTTGGCGATCAAATTAGAGACCGCGTTTAATGAATTACCACAAACCTTATTGAATTATAATGAACTATTATATACTTATGTATTTTTTCCTAACCTTTTATTTAAAAAGGAAATTTTTTAAATCGGTCAACAAATAAGAGATCAAAGGACTGGAGGTACTGATGAGTCGGCCATCAAAACACAATTGAAAAGCAATGGATTTTTGGGTTTGATTAAGTTGGACCAGAAATAAACTTTCGCCTCAAGAACGGGGAACAATTTACTTTATGTCCTCCGAGACATAGATCTTCGACCCCAAAAACAATTAATGTCCAATTAACAAGTCAAGACAAATACTGTTATCAAGTTTGCAGACGTGGTGACATGGAAAGCGAACCTGGTGGTAGGACAATACGTCTAAAGGCATAATTTGAATATGATTGGACTTGTAGACAATAAAATGAAATTGACCAATTACAATTAAGTGAAGGATATCATACTTCACAGGTCATATGGTCAACAGTGAAACAACGCTGGTCAGTTCTCAAACACAACGCTTTATTTAAAGGTATTACTCCTTTCGTCCTTGCATTTTGCATTTAGAGAGACTTTTTAATTTTTCATTTTATCAATGAGAGTGCAATGACGAATGGAATATTACCTTAATGGCGTGAATACTTTTTTAAGTGTGGAAGAATCCTGTGAGCAGTTGTTTGCAAGCGCAGTATCATTAGACAGCACCTAAAATTCTGAGTTGAGATACGGTGACACCAATGACAGAAAAAAAGTAGCTAAGCTAGTCATAATCTTTGAATATTCAAACTTGAAATCGACAAACAGAATTGGGTCACATGATTTAAAATAATACTACAAGTGACACTATGGTTTTTTTCAATGGTTCTATTATTCAGCAAATAATGTTCAAACACACAATTACACTGATGCTTTTTTGTCAACTGATGCTTTTTCAATTAGGTGCACATTAAAACGTTTTGGTTATATTTTATATAACTTGTCTCCATTTCACATCCACTATTTTTATCGACATTTGTGATTTTTTTATTCTCGTCCATTACAAAAGCAGCATGCTCCATTGCAGGAATTAGTGGCAATCTAAAGGCTGTATGCTCCCTCAGACAGTCATAGACAGAATTGTCAAACTGGTCTCCTCACAGCATTCCATGTAGAGCTGTTATCCTAAAATATTAATTTCAACAAATAACCTATTTATATTGAAGTTGTAATGATTTTAGCTGAAGTGTCTTTGTTTTCTTTAAATTAAGGGTAATTTTGGTTATTAATTGCCAGAATCCACCAAAAAGTTACATTAGATGGGTGTTCACTTGTGTCGCCCTGGGAACTAGATCAAGTTAAAAATGCAAGAACAAAAAAGGGAATAACCCCATCTTGACATAAAGAACTTGGAGTCATGATGAGTGTGTTGTCATGAGCAATATAATTTGAAAGTTTGATGTAGAAATATTAAGAAAAGTCAAAGTTAAAGTCAATATTAAGTTTTTCTGTTAAAAAAAAGTACAAAAAAGGATTAACTCCATCAAATGTGTTTTTGGGATAGATGGACGGACAGACAAAGCGATCCCTATGTATTGCCTTTTCTTTGAAAGGGCGACACAAAAAAATGACCCTTTAGATTAAGCAGCTAGTGGACACCTGGAAAACAATACATCAGTACATGTATCAGCAAGAACAACTTTGATGTCTGATCTGGATCTGATTGGAATCTACACTGTTTGCATATTTGTAAGAAATAGCCTCATGAATCTTATTATGAACCATGTAGATCCTGTTAAGACTGCACAGATATGCCTGCTGATCTGGATATACACTGGTCACTCATGTCATGTATTCATGGAAGAAAGGGGCAAAAACAACACAGTAATTTTTATATAGGATGATTAATTTTCTTGTGAACTGAGGTCTCACAAGTCAACACATACATATAAACACAATTTTATGTTTTCTTGTTACAAGATACAAAAATACAAATACCAACATATACAGATAGATTTAGTGTGTCTCAATCATACATTCATGCAGCTTTAATAAATGAAAATAAAAAATGCAAACCTTGTCTTCATTTTCTACAGTAACATTCATATTCTGCTCCCTTATGTTCTACCAATTCTGCAGACATTATAAGTCCACAGCATTCACAAGACTGATGATACACATGGCTGAAAATAAATGTTGTATTTTAATCATAACAAATAACCAAAACCAATTTCACTGTACTTTTTGTTGCTTATGAAGTTGTACATAATTTGATGTTGCAGGTTACAATGTTGTCATAATTCATCTATTTTTATAAATATCACAAAAAAGAGGTATTTCTGGTGTAAGCTTCAAGCCATCTTCAGTTCCTATAGGCTCATACACAATTTATCCCATTTAACCTTTACCACCATATGCCTTTATGGCATGGGAAATCAGTGTAGATCTAGATCAGCCGACACATCCATACTGCCTGATTATGATCTAAACCGTTACGGCGTTAGCTTTTTTATTCAAATTTCAATAGGTTATTTCTGACCACAATGTGACCTGTGCAGATCCAGATCAGATCATGAAAAGGCATGAAAATGTGTATAATATTATAGTAAAGGGTTAATTACTACAAAAAAACACCTGCATTTTGATACTTCATTTTATTCAATGGATACACCTTTTAACACATGAGCAACTATTGTAAAACTAGGTGCTGACACATCTCCTTCCTGTTAATTAGAGCTTTAAATGTATCTAAAGATTCTAATGAACAGAGTAGATACAGAATGATGAGACCTCAAAATGTCTGATGTGCAAGCTGGTCTGGAGCTACATTTGTGCTATCTCTATCTGATGTGGATTTACACTGGTTACCCATGTGGTAAAATGGCGTGTAAATGGAGTAAAGGATCAAGTTATTAACCATGAAAGTTGAAACAGCATTGGATTTTTGAGACACATTTATATGAGATTACCCAACTTAAAAAACAAATAAGCAACCCATCGTGTTAGTTCAAGGTGGCCAACAGATGAATATTGTTATATATAATGTTAATAATCAAGTGAATTCAAGTTGACCTTGTTACTGGGTCAAAGGTAGTCATATATGCCTGAGACAGAAGGCTGAGGGTAAATATGACAGCCCGAGGCCCAATTACATGTTCAAATTCATATGAAGACTAAACTGGGCCAATACAGGTGTTCTGGACCAATATGAGAATTGCTGGGTCATTATAAAATACTTAAGTATTGATGTGGTGTACCATGTAGTGTCTGCCAGGAAAATGGCATGTTCAAGTCAGGTGATGACATGCCTCGAGATTTTGCCACACTGCAGTCATGTAAAAGAAAAGGGCAAAGTATGCAATGCCTTTACTGTATATTAATACAGGGCTCTCACTAGAGAGAGACTTGAAGGAATTAGTCTCATCAAAAGTGACCAGACCTCTCTTTGTTGAGCTTTGTTAGAAGTCATTTTGTATTTACGATATAGGGAAAGAAAGCTGTTGACTGCAAACTTCTCCATAATGCAGTAAATTATGACAAAACTCTCCCTGATTTGCAAGTCTGGTGGGAGCCCTATTAAAAGTCAATTAATAAAATTTAATATACCATTATCCTTCTTCCACTCCTTTTCCAATTTCATGCTTTTTGAACCAGAGATGGCACATTTCTTTCATTTGATTTTATCACTGAAATTAACAAACACAAAATTGCAAGGGTGCAAGTTAGGATTTCTAAAAAACCTGAAATCCTGAAAATTTATTTAGGGTAAATGAAGAAAATCAATCATTTTTAGACACACAAAAACCTGATTTTCAGGCAAACGCACCCATGAAATAATAACAATTATTTTGATCTTTGCTCAAATTACAAATATTCTTTATAATAACATATTTAATTTTTTTAGTGAGTGATCATAACAATTAGTTTACTCTCATTTTGTACTTTGCTAGAATGGTCTTTCTTCAGATTGTTTCTATTCTGCATTGAAATCCATTCAGTCTGAGGTGTGAGGTGTATCTACAAAAAGTCACCCAAAATCTTTTGGACTGAAAAATGTTTTTCCTTTAGTTGCTGTGAAAAAGAGTGCTGTCATTTGTTTTGTAGTTAAAATGCCTGTTCCAACAGCCGTTCAAGAAAATTTCATAAAGTTATATTGATTAACTGTTGATTAACTGAATTAAGTATCCATATTGTTTCATCACTGCCAGAGTTATTACGTGTTTCCTTCTTTTGAAAAAATAAAATATGGATCCAGGCATGTCACTTTAAAATTAACCAGAAAGTATCAGACTGCAAAAAGTCAAAAATGTGTTGACTGCTCTTATAAACTGGTCAAATTGGGTTATCACTAAAATTCACAAAGTGGGTTCCTTTTCAAATAACTACCGGTAATTTATTTTACATTGCT
The DNA here is from genome assembly GCA_038501625.1 of Corbicula japonica. Classification (NCBI taxonomy): domain Eukaryota; kingdom Metazoa; phylum Mollusca; class Bivalvia; order Venerida; family Cyrenidae; genus Corbicula; species Corbicula japonica. The sequence continues at coordinate 3,377,552 of JAZAYU010000040.1, forward strand.
GATCAGAATTCAAGTTTGGGTAAAAATCATAGAATGAAATAGACATAAAATTAATGCCTTAAGTAGTTTTGGTTTATTTTACCTAAAAACAATTTGTAATGGAAGGCTAATAAATGAATACTTGTTACATCAAAATTATTGAACTGAAACACTGTGTAAACCTAGGTTCACTTCAATACTTAATACTGATGTAACATCAAAAGGGAGACAATATATTCATTTTTATAATTTGGCACATGTTTGTAGTGAACAAAATGTATATCTTTGGTTTTCATTTCATAATTTATTGTCACTTTGTTAGGCAATTCTACTATTAACAAGACTTAATTTAACACTATGAAACTAATTTGAGTTATTTATCAAATTACAGGAACCTGAATTTCCATCAGAAAATATTCAGATAGGAAAAAACATTACATTTTCCCAATGCAACGGATTTGTACCCCACCCATTAACATGTTAAAATAATTTACCAGTTGCAATGTTGACAGCGTTATCACAGCTCAAGCATTACAAAGAAACTAAAATATACTGTTTAAAATAATTACATCTCCTAAACAGTCATTCTGGATTTATCTCAAACATTATTTTCTACCTTCACTTTTGTTGTCCACTTCATTGCATGACGTCAAACAGTTCTATACCGCTTCAAATGGTTCAAATGGTTCAAATGGTTGATACATGTCTGACCAGAACCAAAAATCATCTAAACCTGTTTATGAATAATTAAATTAATTAATAAATACTTCATTCTTTCTTCCAGGATGCAAAATTTACTTGAAATGCATTTAAGAGATACTATTAAATAAATATTGTGAAGTTCCCATTTCTGTATAAACTTGGTGAATCCCTGAGGTGCTACTCTTTTTCTTCTTATGGTTTTCCCTGGGTTATTAATTTTGAGAATATCTGTTCTGATTAAATGACCTGTGAGACATATGGAATGGAGTGTAAGACAAAACTGAAAGTAGGAAAAACTTCTGATAGCGGATTTCATAAGGTGTACATATAACACGCAATTATTGAAAACATTAGATTTTCATTTCTTTGAAATTTTATACTTCAGAAAATCTTGTGTCAACTATGTAGCTGGTTACGGTTTGGAAATGGGTTAGATCTGGATATTTTCTGATGGAAATTCAGGCTCAAGATTATGATCAAATGCATAAAATGCATTTATTAATATATCTGTTAAATCAATTCATGTATTTTCATGAATTTTAAATTACTTTAAACATAATTTTCAATAGATCAATAGATCAAAATGTTATAAAAAATCATTGTGAATCAGATGCTTTATGTTTTACTTTAAAGCGTTCAAATGGGAATATAATTCTTACACGAGTGACGATATTTTACCAAGTAATTCGTTAATCATTCAAAATCCAACTTTTTTCAATGCAATACATTGAAATAATTTGATTACTTACATCTCTACAAGGTTCCACAATTAATATCCACAATGATTAGGGCCCTAAATTAAAAAAGTTTCGCTTAGCCCTACGGTCGATTTTGAGACGCCTACTTTCATTTTGGAGAGTGCATTAATTAATTAAATGACGTAACCGTTCAATAGAACCCAAAGAGCCAAAATCACGTTTACTGCGGTGTAGTCTTTCGAATCTAAAATTTCAAGTTTTACAATGATTTTGTAACGTAGGCTACCATTCGAAAACCACCAAATCCACCTCCATTTCCATATGAATAATTCTATTTACAAAGAGAACTTCTATTGTCAATATACATTCAAATATAACCTGGGTGTTATAAAACATTGCATCACGAAAATAACTTGATAAATACTCACTGTTGATTTGATTACGATGGATTTTTCGTCTTCACCGAACGTTGTCGAATCCAATATGGCGTTCCGCCATCAGGTATTCATGCGCGTTCATGACTCAAAATCTTGTCGAACGTTCCACGAGTTAAATTTCTTCAAATATTGATTGATTCCATATTTTTTAATATAAATTTTATCGTTTTGCACAGAATTACAAAATTGACCGCTTTGTAGCATTGACTTACTTTTTTAAACTAAGAACTATATTCTAGGGTAGCAAGCATACATTCTATGGTAGCATGCAAGTACTGTCGTTACTACATTGAAATAAAGAATGAGTTAGAACAGTATTGCATGCAACCCTCAAATTGTTAGGTTCATAGTAAAGCAAAAACGATTGTCGAAAATTGGTTTTCACTGAGTCTGCCGACTCAATAAGTCTTCTTTTCGCATGAATTTCTTCTTTTCGGGAGGTCAAAACTAAGCGACCGCATTTAATGAATTAACATCGCCCGGCATAAATCTTACTGAAATATGATGTATTGATGTGTACTTATGTATTTTTCCTTATCTTTCATTTAGAAAGGGCAATTTTTAAAATCGGTCAACAAATAAAAAGCTATTCCTTCTTTTCGCAGTTATTTCTTCTTTTCGGGAGGTCAAATTAGAGACCGCCTTTAATGAATTATCATCGCCCGGCAAAAATCTTATTGAAATTTGATAAATTAATGTTTAGTTATGAATTTTTCCTGATCTTTCATTTAAAAAAGAAATTTTTAAAATCGGCCAATAAATAAAAAGCTATTCCTTCTTTTCGCAGTTATTTCTTCTTTTCGTGAGGTCAAATTAGCGACCGCGTTTAATGAATTACCATCGCCCGTCACATATCTTATTGAAATATAATAAACTTATGTTTACTTATGTATTTTTTCCTGATCTTTCATTTAAAAAAGAAATTTTTAAAATCGGTCAACAAATAAAAAGGTATTCCTTCTTTTCGCATGTATTTCTTCTTTTCGGGATGTCAAATTAGCGACCGCGTTTAATGAATTACGATCGACCGGCAAAAATCTTATTGAAAATAGTGAATTTATGTTTTCCTATGTATTTTTTCCTGATCTTTCATTTAAAAAAGAAATTTTTAAAATCGGTCAAAAAATAAAAAAGATACTCCTTCTTTTCGCAGTTATTTCTTCCTTTGGCGAAAAGAACTTCTTTTCGCACTCTAGTAGTAGCGCCTTTTCTTGTGTTTACATTCTATTTATAGACAAAAACATTGACAATTTATCTTTGTTCACCAATAGGTTGTTGTTGTGTCCAGATTAGTTTGCTCAGGAACACTCTAACAGCTTAGTATAAACACAGTGGATGGAAGCCCCCAAAGAAACTGCTCACTTAGAGGTGTATGACCTTAGTTTCTTTACAAATCAGACAAATCTTATTTCCCAGTACATGTTCTTATCACAGCATGAAAACAGGGCAAGTTGTGGGATTAATTCTAGTAAATGACATTGTAATTCTAGCACAACTAGAGTAGATAGATAGGCTTGGCTTATCATGTAATAGATCAAATACTTAGCTGATAGTAAAGTTCTTGTTTTATCAGGTGTTGGACTGCTGTTTAGTTTTAATACTAAGGCCCCAGTTACACAGACATTCGGTGCCCAATCAGTTATTTTATTTTAAGTTTTTCGCTGAATTGATCGGTTGTCATGCGTTATTTTATATTTCTGTTTTCCTGTGTAACCAGCCATCGGTGATTGACGAGTGTTAAATGGGTTAAACAAATATTTCATGGGTTGCTGGTACACTATAATTCTCGTCTTTTTTTCTATTGGTGGTGAGTATAAGTTGACCGGTTGGTTATCGGTGGTCAATCGGTGATAACGGTTATAGACACTATGTCGAATGGTGGTCATTGGTTGAAGAGAAGTTGCCAATCAGTTATTTGTAAAATATTTTCAACGATCGAGAATTTTAAACATGTCTAAAAATCCTGATTGGTTATTTTTCACCGACGAAACTCATCTTTCCCCAAAAGCAATTGATAGGTGGCAAACAGTTGACCAATAGTTGATATCGGTGGTAAATCCCTTGTCATCGGTTCACTCCATAATTTGGCTAAAAAACTACCAATGGATCACCAATGGCTCTGTATAACTGGGGTTTAATGTTTTTCAAATAATTGTGTAAATCTTTGATCTGTGCATCCCAAGCTGAAGAATTTTTAAGCTCAGGTGTCATGAGTTTCTTCTTAAAAACTAAGTCATTATCTTACTGGTAATGAAACTTTGTCAGTAGTGAGTAGTGCTTACTTCTGTAACCTTTCCATAACGTGTCACAGAGCATTTTTGTCACAGTTTTTTTTGAGGACATACATATTATTTTGTGCTTGACAATTGAGCAAGAAAAGTACAATGTGGTTCACTTATTGACACATCCCGATGATGGACCCCAAATACCCCAAGGTTTATAGTCTCAGTTTGTAGTGTATTTTCAAATCAGTAAGTTAAATTACAACTAATTGAAAGTTCTTTAAGTATGGCATAATGGTATGTTAATTCAGAGTAAAATATTCCAAAAATTAAATTTAATGTAGATCTATAATTTCTATAATGTGCGGCAGATGATATCTGTATTTTCTTTGAGAGTCGTGTGGGAAAGTATTAAATTGACAGAAAGATGTTCATTGTTAATCCCGCATTCAGGTTGCATTACTTTAAGCCACACCTTTTATTATTGTTTAAACATCCAATAAGGTAATGAATTCACAGTGTGAAAAATTTGATTGACAGCAATTTGGTTGAAATAGCTTAACTTAATAAGAATTTCTATTTTAAAATTTATAATAATCAAATTTCAGAATTATGCAATAAGAGTTTATTGAAGAAATAATTGGTTACAGATACACATACTAAGTATATAATTGCTTAATTTTTTTTTCACAAGTAAGGAACATTTTATAAAACACATGCACGGATTCTAAACTTCGTTTCTAGCTAATAAAGCCTCTGAATATAACCCTGCGTTTTTTTATTTTCAATTAGTAAAAGGAAATACAATTTCTTGCGCTACAAGACTATTCTGTCTCTAGCTAGCTTTTATGGAATTAAAGAAAACTCCGAGAATCTGCCACTGTTGTTTCTGCTTCTAATTTCAATTTGCGGAGAGATTGTTGAATCAATATTCATTACAAGATAAGTGTCTCAGGAAATCTTTTAGCATTAAATATTGATGGCAAATTTTGTCTCCCCGATTTTTTTATTACCAGCTTGTGAATTTGATGATGGTATACAATTTCAGTATGTCTTCATTAATTTATATATTCTGTATGATTACTTTGAAAAGAAACAGAAGTAATTTTTAAACAAATAATCATTCAGAAAGGTGATACTTGTGTGAATTCTGGAATCTTTTTTATTTAACCCTTTCCTCCATAGACAAACCTTTATTGCATGGGCGAACAGTGTAGATCCTGATCAGCCGGCACATCCCTGCCGTCTGTTCAGGATCTGCACTGTTAGCTTTTTTATTCATTAGGTTATTTCTGACCAAAATGCGACCAGTGCAGATCCTGATCAAACGGCACGGATGTGCTGGCTGATCTGGATCTACACTGGTCGCACATGCTGAAAAATGCGTATGATTGGAGGAAAGGGATAAACCACTGATAAGGAACAAGTAACTTACTGGGTACAATGTTACTGAATAAACAGTAAGTTAGCTCTTTATTCCATTGATGCATATTTATTGCATCTATAGGTGAACATAGTCAATGAAGATCAGCAAAATTGGTGCTGACTGATCAGAATCTACTCTGTTTGCTTTTAGATTCTTTAGGATATTGCTGATAAGAAACAAACCTTTATGCCATATGTTACTGTGGCCAAATTGTTTAACAAAGTAATGCACCAGTCTTTTGCCAATGAAATGGCGTCTTTTATGTCAGACGCAAGAAGAAAGATTCAATTTTTTCACCTCTTATCTGAGAATTATACTGATTTTGGAAGCACTAAATTTACAGCTGTCAGCGTTCATTTATGGCATTTTTGTGCTCATTTTTTGTTGTTGATAGATTTGTTTGAGATATAGAGTATTACTTATATATTGGAAATTATATTTTGTTGGAAACTACACATATGTCGGTTTATGATTAACTGTACCAATATGATAAAAATGTCATTATTTTCCTGTCATGTTATGCATATTGTTTATGTGCTTTAAAAAGATATTGATACACCTTCGTTCTAATTTTGAATATGTTAAAAAGATCTATCAAATAACTTTGAAAATCAACATTTATAAAGTTTTGCATGATATTGAGAGATAAAATAATTTTGAAAATCAATGTTTGTGAAGTTTTGAAATGCCCTTCTCTTGGTCTGATGTCTTCATTCTATTGCGAAATTATATCAACAGTTTGCATGAGCTTCTAATTAAATTGATCTTCCACAGAAAAAATAAATAAACAATCGCTGAAGTCACTAAGAAAATAGGATTCAAATTTCCTATGGTAATATTATGGCAGATGGTTTCATTCATTGAATCTGGGTCTAACAATCTAATAGTAAGACCCAGATTGAATATAAGTTTCAGCAAATACAATAATAAATAATTTTGTTGGGGTATGAATATGTGACTATAATGCGAAATTTGTCCAAATAATCAGAAACCTGTAGGTTAAGATGAATTCTATATAAAGCCAGTCTCAGACAAAATGACTCGTATCATGTTCTTAATATTGTTGGATTCTTAGTCCGCACTATCCTAACTTTTATCAAATGCTTGTTAGTTTAAATTTGAATAATACCTCTTGATCTTAAAAAAATGTTTATCTTCATGAGAAGTTCTCAACATATAAATAATTAACCATTTCTTATTAACAGTAAGTAAAACAATGCATTTTATTTTGGCACAAGGGTCATTTTTATTCTGCTGTGTTTGATCATAAGTCACTGTTGCTGCAGCAAACTTAATTGTTGGAGTGATGTTGGAGTCACTGTTAATGCAGCAAACTTTGTTGGAGTGATGTTGGAGTCACTGTTAATGCAGCAAACTTTGTTGGAGTGATGTTGGAGTCACTGTTGCTGCAACAAATTTTATCAGAGTGGTGATGGATGTGTTTGTTGCTGTCATGTGGATATTGTAGTTCAGGCCGTTTACAAAAAGTGTAGAATGATTAAATTTTCAACAATTTTAGTGTCTACAGTTATTAATCAATCTGAACAAAAAGATCTTTTCGCTTATTTATGCAATCTGTTCTCGATCTACAATGTTGCCTCCTTGTCAATAATTACCATATGAATCATAGTGAATAGTTTAGATCCTGATCAGATGACATGTATATGCCGGCTAATTTGGATATACACTGTTCACCAATGCAGTAAACCCTTATCTATGGAGTAAAGGGTTAATGTGATAGTAGTTGTTTACTTTGCTGTTCTGAAAAATAAGGTACGATGAGGTTTCAAGTGCGGTTTGAATGCCTTGTTAGAGACATAATGGAGACTGTCGATCTTTTTCCGTTACTTTAGAATAGAACCAGAGCATGATATTGTAATTGTGATGGTATGTTTGTTTGACTTGGTCAATTGCAGTTTGAAGTGAACTCAAGCATCCTTCAGTTGTCATTTATATATAAGCTGGGTCTTTCTTTATCAGTTTCTGGCGGAAACCATTGCCATGATACCTTGGAACCTTTTGCCACAAATTTATACAACCAATGACAACACAGCATTTCACCATTTTCAAATTGTCTTCCCTTTTGTTTTTGATAACAAATGGCAGATATTGATCATTTGCTCACTAGTATATGTAAATAAAGATTTAGCAGGACTGGTGCATGTGACATCATGATTGTGGGTTTTTCCTATGAAACCTTGGGAAAATAGAAATCCAACCGAACTTCTTAGCACTGTCAGAAGCTATCTATGCAGCCAACGTCTCTCTGCTGTGTTATTGAATGTCTGCATTATCACAAATATCACATTTTACATTTGAATCAGTGCTGGTTACTGTTTGACCCTCCATTTATCACATGGTTGACCAGTTTTACTAAGTTCCAGATCAGCTTGCACATCTGTGCCATCTGACGAGGATCTACACTGTTTCTGGTAAAAAATAACCTATTGAATCTAAACCAAACAATCTAAATCCTGATAACAACATAAGCCCACTGGGTAAAGGATTAATGTCAATATTTTACATTTTGTTTAAAGTGAAAATCCAAATTATTCCTAGAGAAAGCATTTCCATGTAATTTTGAAAATTTATGCACACTGGGAAATTAATGTTGCCTTCGGAAAAAATATAAATCCCAATCAAATTATATGATATTAAAAGTGCTGAGTGAAGTTAGATGTTTATTTGTTGGACTTGCTCAATACAGCTGAATTGCATTAAACATTTTCATCTAGAATAAACTTGAAAGAAGTCATTCAGCTTTGTGTAAACAACAAGGAATGTGTGCACCAACAACCAGGACTTTTTTCATCAAGTACCACAATCCATCAGTGAGTTATGTCTTATTCTGACAGAAATGTCTTATCCAGTATTCTACTAGAGTAAAGTAGTAAACTGTCTTCCTCATGTGGCACATTAATTCCTCAATCTGTTCTCTCTTGTTCTCCAGCTGTTGAACTGTGAAAACATTTATTGTGTTTTATGACACTGCCTTGGTTTTTCTGGAAAGCAGAATCTTCCTGTTGCTTGTTATGAACTTGGGATTACATAGTGAGATGTGTTAATCTGTTCATGGGATGTTGTAAGGCCAATATTGTGACAGGTATGTTAAGTCTGACTTAATTTCTAGCATGAAAGATTATAGTTTTTGTTTAAAGATATTACTACAAAAAGCTAAATTCCTAAATGTTAGGAATGTTTTGCACAATATCAGTATCTAATCTTATAACCTGGCAATAAAGATTTTAAGGCACTTGTAGAATAATATAGAGCTGTATAAAGATGGTATATGCAGGCCATACAACAATGTTTTATGTAGGATAAGAAATAAATCTGAGCCTTAAATTAACGAAGTTTGAGGGGGTATATAGGAGTGAGCTTGTTGGTCGGTCGGATTCTTCATTTCCAGATGATAACTCATGAAGGGCTTGACAGATTTGAATAATTTTTGGTACACATGTGTTACATCAAAAGATACAGGTCAAGTTCAATTTTGGGGCTGGTGGGATCATTGTCGAGGTCACTGTTACTAAAAATAGAAAAATCGTTTCCGGATGATAACAACTCATGAAGGGCTTGACAGATTTAAATAATTTTTTAGTAGACATGTGTAAAATCAAAAGATACAGGTCAAGTTCGATTTTGGGGCTGGTGGGATCAGTGGTGGGATCAGTGTCAAGGTCACTGTTACTAAAATTAGAAAAATCGTTTCCAGATGATAACTCATGAAGGGCTTGACAGATTTAAATAATTTTTGATACACATGAGTAACATCATTATAGATACAGGTCAAGTTCGATTTTGGGGCTGGTGGGATCAGTGTCAAGGTCACTGTTACTTAAAATAGAAAAATTGTTGCCGGATGATAACTCATGAAGGGTTGACAGATTTAAATAATTATTGGTACACATGTGTAACATCATAAGATACAGGTCAAGTTCGAATTTGGGGCTTGTGGGATCAGTGTCAAAGTCACTGTTACTAAAAATAGAAAAATCATTTCTGGAAGGTAACTCATGAAGGGCTTGACAGATTTAAATAATTATTGGTACACATGTGTAACATCACTATATGATATATAGTTTGATTTTGGGGCTGGTGCGGTCAATGTCAAGGTCAGTGTAACTAAAAATAGAAAAATGCTTTCTGGATGATAACTTGTGAAATACTTCACCGATTAAATTCATTTTGGGGACATCGATGTAACATCACAAGATACAGGTTAAATTTGACTTTGGGGCCTTTGCGGTCAATGTCAAGGTCACTGTTACCTAAAATAGAAAAATTGTTTCTGAACCATATCTCATTAAATACTGCATAGATTTAATTGTTTTTTGGGACACATAATTATGTAACTTAACAAGATACAGGTTAGATTTGACTTTGGGGCCTGGGGGGTCAAGGTCAAGGTCACTCATTTAAACTCTAAAACTTCATTTCCACTCAGTAACTATATCTTGGAATGAGACTCTTGAATAAAATTTGGTTTCTGTGACTTTTGGGATTGAAAGTAAAACCTGTGGGGTCAAGGTCACTGTTACTAAAAATAGAAAAATCTCTATAATATGCTCAATAACTTTAGTCCGGAATGAGATACTATGGTATAAATTGTTATATAGGTAGTGTCTGTAGTGAAAATGGGCTTGGTGGGGTACAGGTCATTCTTTACCGTTACTAAAATTAGAAATAAGCATTCCCAGTTCAAATATCAAGCACACGTGGGGGTATTTAATCACTTTCAGTGATAATTCTAGTTATTATTACTCAACCACAATACAACTGTTTTAGCGAACGCATTAACTTAGAACCTTCCCCGCACGGATATAACGACGGAACAGTTTTAGCTAATTTTCGCATGATCAGCATGCATAAATGCTAAATGACACTGTAAGTTAAATATAATTTGATCGTACCTCTGCATTTTATTGCATGACCAGTTTAGAATGTTTGCACCATTATTCGCCGAGGTGGCTACATAGGATATAGGGTTTCTGTAGTTGTGATTTACAGATATTGAATAGTCATAATCGGACTACTTGTGTTCAGAAAAAGTGGAACCGGAGCACGATAAGAATCTACACATGTGACATTATACTGGACATGCACAACTCATGCAAATAAAACGCGAATCAGTATTATGTCCCCCGTTTATACTATTAGCCTATAAGTCTTACGCGATTGTAAGAAAACGCAATTAAAAAGTTCTGAACGCCCATCGACAAAGGCAGCAGCATCGCAGTTGATATAAATGGTTGCAAATATTATGTGGAAATGCAAAAAAAATCATATACTAGCAAAGTTACAGACACATGATAACGTTATTGTCACATATACAATGATATACTATAAGCGACAGATATCCACCATAGCGAACTGCGATCCAATGACGTCATTGGTAAACACAAGTTGTTCCCCTTAGATTTTGCTTACCGTGAAATAAGCACCCGAATTCTACTGAATTAATTAAACAAATTCTCATGTAAATTGTATCATTTGGTCATAACACAATTTTCTTTATATTCAGAATAACATACTTAGTAAAGTTAGTACAACATTTACAAAAGTTAGTATTCATTTGTCAGTTTATCTTTAAGATCTAGCTGTTTTTCTTTTTTCTTTTCTTAACATGTTTTAAATAAAGATACATAAAGATATTTATTTGGGCAAAGTTTTATTGAACTGTATTTTGCCATTGAAAAGATGACAGTGCAATGCCGAAAGGTTCAATAGATTAATGAAATTTACCATCATCGTTTTCAGGTGAACAGGAGATCTGGCTGCTTTGATACAATGTACATGTAATAACTTTATGATTCAACTTTTTTAAAACTTTGCGTCATAACATTAACCATCTGTCTCACATTATTTTTCATGAAACACAGTTTGATTCATATAATGAAACCTCAACATGTTGTGCATCCATTAATCTATGTTATACAAGGTTTAATTCCAACATCAAACATCCTTATCATCTGTAAATGCTTAACTTGTTCATTTTAAAGTGTTTTTTTTATTAAATTTAAATAGAATAAACTCATATCCACATGTTTTATAGAATTAACTTTGCCATAGTTTGGGCATATAATGAAGTGGAAATATTGCACGAGGACAAGCAACTCTTTAATCAAAATGCATATGCAAAGGATGCAACATTAATTCCTACATCAAACATAAAATTCATTCCTTAAAATACACATTAATAATTGCCCCTCATTCTCTAGTTGTTGTTCATTTCTGAGATTGAAATAAACTGGTCTATTATAAATGAGACTGTCCATATCCTGGGTCTCAACAGAGGGCTATTCCCCTGTCATTTTAGTATTGTGTAATTGGTATTTGGCAAGTTTATTGCAGGATTAAGCAGTGAAACATTGTACATGTTTGTAAACTAATGACAAGTTATGAGCCACTTATGAGATCGCTCAATTTCCATGGCACATCTACATCAAGTTCAAAACTCGGTTTAAGTTCTTAGGTTTTCAAGAATTTTATTTTTATGCGTTTTTTTTTTAACATAGATTTTTAAACCAAATGAAATGACTTACATGTTTTATTGTTAAAACATCTGTAACCAAATAATAAAAAAGTAACATGTATATGTGGATTGACTTCTTTATCTTGAATTTTTGGCTTGACTATTGGAAGGATAGGGGAGCTATCCTACTCACCCTGGTGTCAGTGTTGGTGTCCATAAAACAATATATGCACTTCTTCCGTAAGTTTTGAACTACTTGAGATATCAGCTTGAAACTTGGAAAACGTATATTCTCCATCAAAATTTACATCATTACCAGCCAAGACCCATAACTCAAAAGACTATTCTTTAAAGCTTTCATTTAGTAAGACAAAAACAACCAGAACATCAACTGCCAGCAAAGTCAATGCCCAATGATAGTGGCTTTAAGCATCCTTCAGCCCGCCCGGCTAGCTCAGTGGATAGAGCATCGGACTGTCAATCCAGGGGTCGTGAGTTCGATCCCCAGCCGAGGCGGGAAAAATTTCTCCGTGACAATTGAACTCGGACATTGCGTCTGAGAGTCATTTGTCCCTCACCTCTGATTCAAGTGAGGAAGCAGTCAGTCGCTTGCGGAGAAATTGGTTAGTACTGGTTAGAGACCCAGGAACACCGGTTAGGTGGACTGACCGCCGGGATATAACCAGAAAGGTGTTGAAACCAGGCGTTAAACCCCAAACAAACAAACAAACAAACAAATTAAGCATCCTTCTTTTACTCCAACTCCAATTTCTAAGTTCTGTTTCGAAGGCAATCTTTGGCCCACCCATCAAAAGTGGCTGGGTAAAGCTCGGCAAGGAATTAAAGAAGGCTGAAAAATCTGCCAGCAAAGGTGGTCCAAAAGTGGATTATGAGGAATTCCGCAGACAGTTATCAGTGCTTCAAGACACTGGCAAAAAGCCAAAGGAAAAGCTTCATAAGACAAGCTTTAACCCACATGTGAGCTTTATTAGGTCATCATCTAATGAAGAAACGGGACCAAAATCTGTCTCTACAGAAAATGATGTCTCAATTGACTCAGATCACACAGTGCCCAAACAAATACAGCTAGTAAAGGTTCATGATGACAGTGTAACAAAATGTGCCATATCTATCACTGAAGATACTAGGTCAATCTGTGATAGCGAATCTAGCTCACCAAATGAATGTCCACATGAAATATCTAACAACTTGATGCTAGATATTGTAAAATGTGACATGGCAATACAGTGTGATAATGTGGAAGACAAAAATACCAGATGTACTGGATGTGCCCAAATGAACAAGTCAATAAAATCAGAAAATGAAAAACTGAAAGCATTGAATATAGAATTATCGCATAAACTTTCACTGAAAACTAAATCTGTCAGCAGTGATTGTAATGCACAACTGCTCATTCTTGAAGAAGAAATGCAGAAATTGAGACAAACAAATCAGTCCTTGAAACAAGAAAATAAATCTCTCAGAGACAAACTGTCATCCAAACAAAGTCAAATAGAGGATACTGATGCCATCAAGAATGATGTGTCAGAAATAAAAGAACAAATGTCAGATTTCCTAGTGACACTTGAACTGTTAAAAAAACAAACAGAAAATTTACCTTCAAAAACTGATATGTACTTTCTCCAGAGTGAAGTAAAGAATTTCAGGAAAGAGCTGGCTGCTGAAACTATACAACAAGCCGATAAACTGATACAGACTATAGAAACAACCCAAGCTATAGCAACAACTAAAGAATCATCTGAAAACTCAAAAATTCAGTCTCTTGCAATCAGCACAGAAAACAAGTCAACCAACTCACATAAGCATTCAAATACACACCAGGATACGAAACAAGTATTGATCCTAGGTGACTCGGTTACAAGGGGACTTCGTAAAGATAAAATGACCACAAATTCAACAACAGTCTAAATCAAATCTCATCGAGGTGCAACTGTCAAGAAGATACATACAGCCATCACTGACTCGGAAACACAGCCCAAAACAATTAAGGAAGCAGACATAATTATCATCCACGTCGGTATAAATAACATTTCAAATGCAGATAAGCCAAAGGATATATGTGAGGACTATCAGAAGCTCACTGATACACTTCAAGGAATTAACTCAAAGGCAAAAATAATGATCTCATCAATACTGCCAAAAAAGAGAGATCTTCTGTCTACTGAAAACATCTCAACTACAAACAATCTACTGAGAAGCAAATGCAGTGAAAAAGGGTTCACATTTATTGACAATGATAGTGTTATATTGAAGGATGGAAAGGTGGATCACACTCTCTTTTACGATGAGGTTCATCTTAACAACGAAGGATCAGCAGTGTTAGGAAAGCAACTAAAATCAGCCATTCGTACCTCTCTTGGAATTCAACACAACACTATGAGACAAGCTGTAAATTTTCGGAAGGCTCAGCATCACCAGAAATTGGAACCAGATCGGAGGTACCGTCAACAGAACAGAGGCTTTCCAGCACCACACAGATATTGGCCACTGAATCCCTGGATGTCACCGAAATGGTAGCTGTTGCCATAAATGCACCGGAAGAAAATAACAAAGACCTTAGCCATGAAAGTATATTGAAAATTACTCAGTGTAGTGTGAACAGTGTTGATAAAGATTCTTCACAGAAGGATTTAATGCTTGAACACATAAAATTTGACAGTTATGGAATTAACTTTATGCACCTTAACATACACTACCTTAACCCAAAATTTAATGAAATTCAGTATTTAGTTGACAAATTTCCACATATTGACATTCTAGGACTACAAGAAACTTACCTTAATGAACATTTTTCAGATAACGAAATTTATTTAAAAAATTATCAACTTTACAGGCGTGACAGACTGTCAAACGGAGGAGGATTGGTTCTATATGTTAAGTTAGACATACCATGTGAAATAAGAACTGATCTTGACTCCAGTAATATTGAAGCTCTATGGTTAGAAGTGAAGCTTGACAAACAGAAACCTTTTATTTTAGGCTACATATATAGGCCCCCATCATCACCTGCTTCATGGAATGAAGAAATTGAAAAAGTACTGGAAACAACATATATAGAGAACAAAGAAATAATTCTTTTTGGAGACTTTAACTACAATTTTATTAATTCAAGTTCAGTAAATTCTCAATGGAATAAAATAACTAGCACATTCAACTTAAATCAACTGATAACACACCCTACTAGAGTCACACAAACATCCTCTTCCATAATAGATCACATTTACACCAATCATCCTCAAAATATATGTCACACAGCAGTCCCAGTTATGTCTGTTAGTGATCACTACCCTATTCTTTTCACAAGAAAAACTAATTCAAAAATTAAAAAAGGCCCTCTACATGTAACTATCAACTACAGATACTTAAAGAAATTCAATGCAGAAACCTTTTTAGATGACTTATCCAATCAACCATGGTCACTAATTGATGTGTTCACAGAGCCAGATGATGCTCTTGACACCTTTTATGATTTATTTCTAAAAGTTTTAGATTCACATGCACCATACAAACAAAAACGTGTAAAACGCAAAAACCAAAATGAATGGTTCACTGATGAAATGGTGAAGGCAATACATAAAAGAGATCATGCAAAAAAGAAAAACAATACTGAAGAGTTTAAATATTGGAGATCACAAGTGAAGGTACTGTCACACACATCCAAAACAGACTTCTTTAATCAAGAAATAAACTCGAACCATAAAAATCCTAAAAAGTTATGGAAAAACCTAAAAGATTTAGCTGGAAAAGCTGAAAATCACCAAACCAACTATATAAATGATGACAATGGCAATCCAGTATCTGACCCAAAACAGACGGCAGAAATATTCAATACCTTCTTTTCAAATATATTTCAAAATTCCGAAAATATTTCAGCACTTTATAACACAAATGAGCATGTACTCAAAGAAATGTTAAAAAGTAAAATTGACCAAGACACTCCAAAGTTTGAGATCCCTCTAATAGAACCAAATCTTGTTAAACAGGCACTAGACTCCCTTGATGTCTCCAAAGCTACTGGACTTGATGGTATTAGTGCTAAATTTCTAAAAACTGCATCCCCCATAATATACAGACCACTATCTACAATAATCAATATGAGTATAAAATCAGGAAAGTTTCCTGTCAAACTAAAACAATCAAAGGTCACACCCATCTACAAAAAAGGACAAAAATCTGATAAAAATAACTTCAGACCAATATCCGTGCTGCCACTCATTTCTAAAATACTTGAAAAACATGTATCTGATCATTTTAAACAGTTTCTAGAATCTCATAATTTTATATATAACACACAGTCAGGATTTAGAACCAAACATTCCTGTGAAACAGCCTTAACCAATATAGTTGACAAGTGGATAAATGCCATAAATGACGGAAAATTGGTAGGCACAATTTTTCTAGACCTGTCAAAGGCATTTGACCTAGTTAATCATAAACTTCTCATCCAAAAACTTCAGTATTATCATCTCTCCACTAATGCAATAACATGGTTCACATCATATCTTGCAAACAGAACACAGAAAGTCAGTGTATCAGGCCACTTGTCTGAGTCAGCAACAGTCATATCTGGTGTACCTCAAGGATCTGTCCTTGGGCTTCTGCTTTTCATTATATATATCAATGACTTACCCCTCCATCTGAAAACCTCGGAAGCAGATATTTTTGCTGATGATACAACTCTTACAGCATCAGGACTCTGTGCACAAGAGTTAAATTATAAACTCCAAACCGACCTTGAAAATGTCAGCCTATGGTGTAAACAAAATGCACTGTTACTAAATGCTCAGAAAACAAAAGCAATGTACCTGACATCTAACAATACACAACCACCACTTAAACCAATACACCTACAAGAACAGGAAATTGCATTTTCTGAAAGTGAAAAGTTACTAGGCGTTTTTGTTGACAATAAACTGAAGTGGCAAACTCAAATAGAAAAGACAATTAAAAAATGTAACTCCCAATTATATCTTCTCCTTAGAATAAAGCAATACCTTGATTTACATTCTAGAAAATTATTTTTTAATGCTTATGTGTTACCTCATTTAGATTACTGTTGCACAATCTGGGGCAATAGCAGCAATGAATTAATTGCAGAAATGATTAAATTTCAAAAAAGAGCTGCAAGAATTATTCTTGACAAAAGTTATGATGCTCCATCTGCTGAATTATTTAAACAACTAAACTGGATGAGATTTGAAGAAAGAATAATATACAAAAAAGCTATCATTATGTATAAATCAATAAATGATACATCATCTCCACAGTACATGAAAAACAAATTCCAATTTGTACACCAAAGACATGATCGTAACCTTAGGTCAGCAAGTAATTCAGATCTTGTAGTACCACGACCTAAAAAAGAAGTCTTTAGAAAATCCCTTGATTACTCAGGTGCTAAACTGTGGAATAATATCCCACTAAACATTCGTCAAGCAAAATCACTTAGTGAATTTCAAGCTTTGTATATAAACTGGCATTTTACATCCTTGTCTAAACCTTGTCAATAGCTTCAATATATTTAATAGTAAAAGTAATGTATATATATTGTGAATGTGTGTGTGAGCGTGCATGTGTATGCTGTGTTTTATGTATGTTTTGAAATTTCATGATTCTCATTATGTTATTTGATGCTGTAAAATTGTAACTAATGTTGTTTTTAGAGGCCCACATGGAAGATTGGGAAACCAAATGTGTAGCCTCGTTAAATAAAGACTTTACTTACTTACTTACTTACTTACTTACTTACTTACTAGTTGCCCTATATCTTTAAACATTACTTAAATGTCTAAAATCAGACCTACTTCATTTCCAACAAGTTCTATAACTATTCCAAATATATTTTTTCAGTAGCTGTTATTCTCTCTGACTTGTAAATTTATAATACAATATAATGGTAAATTAAGTAATTGACTACAAATTATTCTGGGGGATTTACAGTGCAGCTTTTGTAATAGTTCATTTTCATCAATTACTATGTTGTTGTTGTTTTTACTTCCCAGTTTTCTGTCCCTCCCGCCTCTTAACGAGGACATTATGGTGTGGACATACCAGCTTTCTTAGGTGGAGGAAGACCCTAGGTGCCCCTCCGGGCAATTTTCAGGCTTGAGCGGGAACCTGGGTAGAACCACCGACGTTCCGCAAGCTAGCTGGTTAGCTTCCTCACATGAAAGATCTTGACCCTGGTAGGTCTCGAACTCACAGCGGTGAAGGGCAAGTGATTCTCAGTCGGAAACCTAAACCACTTGGCCACGGACGCCCCCATTACTATGTTTTCTAACTCTTCCAAAATATTTAATAGTTTTTCCCATTTTCAGTGAAATAAGTATGGTACATTATTGTATTAACACTTTTATTTGAATTCAATTTTTTCTTTCATCTTTGACATAAATAATAATTTCCTGTTTGCCGGGCCTTAAGTTATTGTACATGAAATTTTCTAATGAAATAACTACTGTCTTAAAATAAATAACATCAACCAATATTTTGTATAAAATGAAATTAATAGAATAGTGGAGCGTGCTGCTCCTCAGACAGCTCTTGTTAACATTCCACTCTTGTCACAATGATGGAAAATTATGTTTTTATAACAAATTAAGATATTTTCTGCTTTACCAGTTGTTGAACTTTTAATCAAATATGAAATTGTACCAGAAAGCAGACAATAAATTTTCATTATTTGTGAAGATAAATTTTTGTGTGTGCTTAACAATAACAGATTTAATCCAGTGTTGAAAAAAAAGCTGATGACATTGCATAAATTAAAAACAATTCAGCAACGTTTTCATTGCTACTCCACAAAATGTGTGCCTATATAAAATTATATAAAAACTCAGTAGCATCTTTGTTTACTGGGGTCATTCTAATAATATTTGAAGAAAAGACAGGGTACAGGCTAATAGAATTAGGAGTCAACCTTTCCTATATCTGAAATATTGTTATTCACAAGTTCATTTACCCTTGACTTGATATATACACATTTTATAGCATCTGCCACCAGTGTGGATCCAGATCAGCCAGCACATCTTTGTTATCTGAAAAGGATCTGCACTGTTCGTCTTTTGGTCAGAAATAATCAAATAAATAATAAAGTGTAGAGTGCAGAGCCTGAAGCCGATGCCCTCTGATCACGATCTACACTGTTTACTACTTAGATTTATCAATTTTCTGACCAAGAAACTTAGTGTAGATTCAGATCAGCTGGCACATCTGTGGCAGCAGATGTGCCAGCTGATCTGGATCTAAACTGGTGGCCCATGTGATAAAATGCGTAACCCTGTATTGAAGTGTTATTACTTTGTAACAAAATGCTTCTTCCGTCATGACAGGAATGATAGAAATCTAGAGAGAGGGATAGTACAAATTTATCAGGTTCTGAGATTATAAAACTCAGAATGGAAACCAGTCTCAAATCTCAAGGATCTGATTGGCTGGTCGCCATTTCAGCCAATTAGATGCTTGAGATTTGAGACTGGTTTCTAATTGCAGTTTTATGATCTTCAGCCCAGGTTAAACTGCTGAGTACAATACACCTGGGCAAAGGGTTATATCTGCAAACAAAAGGCCAGGGGTAAAGTTACTTTAAAGTGAAGTCACAAAATCAATAGATCACTTCCTGCACCTAGAGCTGTTGTAAAATAGGGATTTTCAGTCTTGAGTGGGATTTATCATATTGAGATGTTAGTGAACAATCTACCTTCAAAAGGTGAAACTTAATTTGGCAGGTGTTTTTGCAGTATTTGTGTAACTAGTGATGCAGAATAAAGAATAGGATTGCACTAATGCGCGTTTTAAGTTGTGATTCAAATGATTATAAGTGTAACTTTCGATGTTTGAAATCACAGAAGAAACAGTAAGGTTTATATTTTCTATGTTGCAAATATATTATTTCCCATTATTATTGAAATGTGTGCATGTTTAAATCAAATCCAAGAAAGTGCTAATTCTACATTTTGTGTAATTTTGTTTTACAGTCATTATTATCTGTAAATTTGTGTCATTAATTAACAGGTTGATTTTTATTTTTTTTTTTAAATTCCATTGTATAAAACTCTTTTCAATTTCAATACTTGCATTATGGATTAGCTTTGTAAAAAATAATTTTCAGATTTTTTTGCTTCCAAATTATCAGTGAAAAACCAGTATCACCAAAAGTCACAAATGTATGAAGCATATAAAATGCATGTATATGCCAATTTCTGATTTTTTTCAACTGAGTGAAAAATTGTTAGTTTGATGGATTATTTACAAATTCAATATGTATTTTTACAGTCTATTTGTTAATTTACACAAAGCCATGTATAAAATTAGCACTTTCTTGGACCTGTTAACGTGCATATAAACTGAGAACTGGTTTAGAGGAAGACATAGGTGCCGCATTCTGAGGATTTGTTTTACAAAAGCAATGTATCCAAAAGCAGGGGCAGATTCAGTGGGGTTTCAGTGGGGTTGCTTTGGACCCCCATTTTTGGCAGCAATATTTAATTTTCATGGGAAGCTGGAATTTATCACGTAACTACTATAATTTTGTCCCTAAGACTTTCCCAAAAGAACCCCGTTTGTGAAAATCTTGCATCTGACCATGCCATAAGCTGTTTTTTCTGTATATTCAGTGGAGAGGTTTGACAGACATCTCCAAAGACTTCCACTTCTTTTATATTATTCCAAGTGTTCTTTTCCATTCACTTACAATTAATATACTACAGGAAACTATGAAGTAAAGACAAGTATTAAGTCATACTGTCAAGGCTAAAAACTAGGAAAATTACTACAAAATACTTATCATGGTACTTTTATTCAAGTTACTAGCTCACCTGAGCAATAAAACTTAAGATGGTTTTATGTTTCAACTCTTTAATTTTAAATCCATAAATAAACATGATAAAACAGACATAGTATCCAGAAATTTTACCAGTTACACCTGAAATACAGTAAAAATTCCAGCAATTGTTAAGATACAAGTTTCTGGAATAAAATATCACGTTTCAACCAGCTGATAATGCTGTACTGTAGATTCGGTTTTATTCGCGTGAGATTAATTTTCGCTAATATTCGCGAGTAAGTCAGCTCGCGAATTCATAAATTTCGTGAAAATTACCTTTTCCGATAACAAAATCATATCATATTTACTTCGATGAAGAATTGTTTCTTGCCTTTGTTTACAAAATTAGGTCAAAGACGCATGTTCAGCTAAAAACAACCTGAGAGGGTAAATGCTGTACTGCGAGTGCTATAGTCTATAATAGACTATGACTTATTAGGTCGTTCAGCACATAAATTATTTTATGACAGATTTATTTATAAAATGTATTTACGCAAAGTAAATCTCGTCCCAAAACATATGGTTAATATCACGGTAACCTATATCGGTATCAATGTAACTACTTGTATTCAGCGTAAATAAACAGAAGAAAATCGCTTATTTATTTTATAAACTGGTTGCTATTCACAATAATACAAGAATGCATAGATAGATGAAAACACTTTGAAAAAAATAAACTACAAGTGAATACAGTGTCATTCAGCTTGAAGCTAAGCATATTTACTCCTTAATTATGCCTGCCTGAACCCATCCGCGTTTGATAAGTTCTTTTTCAGTAGAAATTTTCTGGATAGTTTTAACTAACCACTTTGCATGAATGGGTTTTACCACTGAAAGTCTCATGTCAACGTTGACATCGGTGTTGTTTTGAAGTTGGTTTGAAACTTCGTCAGCGTACCAGTCTTCAAACATTGATTTCATTGATTGTTTAAATGATCCGTTAACACTGACGTCGAGCGGCTGAAGTTTGTCTGTGCAACTGGCTGGTACATACACAATATGTATGTTATGTTTTTGCAACAACACACGAAGTTCTTCTGCTTGGTGGGCCTTGTAGATATCAAAGATGCACAGTGCACGTTGTCGCAGTGGCAATTCCATGTCATCTCGCACAGCCTCAATGTATGGCACGATGATCCTATTCACGTATCTGAAAGTGTGAGAACCAATCAATTGTTATAAGTTTTTCACACATGATCAATTACCTGCCAACAACTTGCCCGGGGTTATAAGGCATTATTGATGTTAGATCAATTTTAACAGTTTATGCGTGTTAAAGAGTTGATGCAAGCAAGCCGTTTACATTGAGTACTTACCTTGTTATAAACTCGGGTAGCTATAAGGTGGTAAAATATTACCTGTTTTAATTTAAAAACGCTAATTCTTCCTTACTGTGATGACATATAAAGAAAAAAAACAACACATCTTTTGGATTAAAGATGGATTTGGCTCGGGTGGGATTCAAACCCATCATGCCAATTCCAAATTTATTTGACTAAGTGAGCTGTTTACACCACTTGACTAGGGAGTCTTGCTGTTTTTACAATTTAAATTTATATAACACTTTGTAATTGCAATGCAATTATAGCAGAAGTTTTTTACCTTTTACACTCTGTGTAATTTTAGCATTTAGGTGAGCTATTTAGGAAAATGATGAGCCTTTCATGCAATTTCTTTCCTGCAATGACACTCCTTGTAATTTTAGCAGTCAGGTGAGCGATCAAGGACCATCATAAACTTTCCTTAATAAAATGTTTACAGTGTTTATAATTATTCCTTTAGTTATGACATTTTGCAAAAGACATTTAGGTTAACGACTATTGTCTATTTTCAGACTTGTTGAAAGCTGTTGACCTGGTTACACTCACACAAAGTGACATGTGGATGTTTTAACATATTTCATCATCAGTGAGAAAACCTTGCTTGTTTACCATTAGCTCCATCCAACTAACAACAGAAGGAAAATATCCAATTACCAGGCTAACAAGGTCAATACAGTTTCAAAGTATCATCTTCCCACTTGGTTGAAAGAAATCAGGGAGAAAACTTCAAATTGAGGAGGAGGGCATTCTAAATATAAGGAAGGAATTTAAAGAGTGGAAAATTTAAAGTTTGCAGAAGAGAATAGTGGAATAATACAAAATGGCTGATCAGGCCATGCTTAGTGATGGGATAGATGGTGTGAAACCAAAGGATATAGCCTTGTCTAAACTATTTTCGGTAAGACTTTCTCTCTTACATTCATGTATTATAAGATCCAATGCTCAGATGAAGCTCAATTATTAAATTTCCAGCATTTTGTGTCGGTGTACTCTGGGATATGTGTTCTGAGTTAAGACATTGCAAACATCCTTTAGATCTTGAATTGAACTTCCACTGTATAAGTTGCTATTGCCTCAAAAATCATTTTTAAGTTTTCGAAGTGATTTAACCCTTTACTCCATACATATGGGTTTTATTTGATGTGCAGAAAGTTTAAATCTTGATCATCCAATGTCCTAAAGTTCATATTTTATTAGCTGGTGTTCATCTCAGAGAGCAGTCACACTCAATTTGCATCATTTACTTAATTGTTATCATCACATCAATGCAAAAACAGTACAAGTGCTATTGAAGTACAAAGGAGTTGTGCCGTCTTTGCACTAAAGTCACATTATATTCTTCCTTCTGAAAAGTGAACTTTGGAATACCACATGTTCTGTGATATTTATCATAAGAAGTATTCACTCATTGATGTTACACTTGTGTGCACTATACTGTTTGTTTTCTCACATTCAGGAACATGATATATATTACCTCAGAATTTGGAATTTCAGAATGTTTGGCATTTCTGATCAAATTTGGAAACATTCTATTATGCAAATTAATTAAAAAAAAAACAACTTCAGTTTTATTTCCCACTCTAAAAATCATCAGGAATTGCATTTGCAGAAATATATGACTTTAGCTGAGCTGTAGTACAGCAGTGTACTCTCATATTAGTGCTACTGGTCTGGGATCAAAATGGAAATATTTAGTAATCATATGACAAATCATTATCATATGATTCTGATCAATCCTGGATCCTGCACAGTGTTGCATCCTGTAAAATAATCAACCTTTTGTTCCCTTTTACCCTATAAAAATTATTGATAAATTTGGATTCATTTGGGATTTTATGGCTAAATTCAGGCGAAAAAAGATGTTTTTGTTTTGAAAATATTGGCCCTAAAATGTTAAAAAAAGACTCTGGAAATTTATTGAAGAAAAAAAGGGTCTTCAGCCCTTTCCTCCGCATGTGTGACCAGTGTAGATCCAGATCAGCCAGCACGGCATTTGTCACTTGAGTGATCTGTGTTCAATCCAATCAGTATTGCACATTTGCAGCCAGATCATGGTCTGTACTGTTGGCAGCTCAGTCAACCTTTTACCCATCACCATTTCAGCCAATCGGATGCTTGAGATTTGAGACTGGTCTCCTGATTTAGTTTAGTGATCTTGGGCCCTGCAGTGCCACCTGCGTGAAGTGTTGATTTCCATTGGGCAGCTATTACAGACTGGGTGATTGTACACACTAGGTTTTGCAATTTAAGATAATTTCTGAGAATATCTTGGCTTGATTGGATTACAGAGAAATGTCTCAGAGCTGCAGTGGTTTCCATGAAATCTTATCTCAGTTACATCTCATGGTGACAGAAAGGAAATCAGTTTTAGGAATAAGTGTCAGCCACAGGACGCCTATTTGAGCAGACACTATAGAGATATAACAAGTTATTCAGTAAGAATTAAGCATGGTCACTGACCTGTGTGTAACATGTTAGCCTAATTACCGTATTCATTCCTTCTAGTACCCATGCTTCTATAAATGCCCACCATGTGTTTTCAACTTGCAAATGAGTAAGTGCCCATTACAACAAACAATTTTCACTCACCTTGCTATGCTGCTTTATTAATGTTTTTAGTTAATTTACGAGGTCGGCTGGGAAAGAAATTAATTGACTACTGGTACTGACAAATTATGACAATAGTAATGGATTAACGTTGTGGAATAACTAAGGAATAATTGACATGTTTACACTGTCATTTGTTGTTTCAATTGTATTATGGCATACATTCAGATTATAATATTTGCAAAAATTTAATTCCAGTTTCAGTTTAGCTTTCTGTCTAAACGATACAATGTTTTTGCTTCTTGATTATTATGTAAGCTTCGTAGGGTTTCATAATCGGACAAAAATCATAATTGATCATCGGAAATAATCAAACAACCCTTTTCCATCAATCATCGATTATATAATCGAAGCATTTACAATAACAATGCACATGCTTTAATAAAGAAGAATTTTATTTATAGGAATTCTTTATTAATATTCTACTTTTTCTAGCAACAAAAATTCTCATAATTTGTTATTATAATGCATATTTATGCCCCCACAAAGTGGGAGGCATATAGAGTTGCACTCGTCCGTACGTCTGTACGTCCGTACGTCCCCAAATCTTGTGGCATCAACTCCTCCTAAACTATAAGGCGGATTTCTTTCAAACTTGCACAGATGATCAAGCAGGATGTGTAGATGATAGTAAAGAAAGGATTTTTTCCTGCGACCATTTTTACCAGAGTTATGGCCCTTTGTTAATTTCAGTTATTAAATCTTGTGGCGTCAACTCCTCCTAAACTATAAGGCGGATTTCTTTCAAACTTGCACAGATGATCAAGCAGGATGTGTAGATGATCGTAAAGAAAGGATTTTTTCCTGCGACCATTTTTACCAGAGTTATGGCCCTTTGTAAATTTCAGTTATTAAATCTTGTGGCGTCAACTCCTCCTAAACTATAAGGCAGATTTCTTTCAAACTTGCACAGATGATCAAGCAGGATGTGTAGATGATCATAAAGAAAGGATTTTTTCCTGCGACCATTTTTACCAGAGTTATGGCCCTTTGTTAATTTCAGTTATTAAATCTTGTGGCGTCAACTCCTCCTAAACTATAAGGCGGATTTCTTTCAAACTTGCACAGATGATCAAGCAGGTTGTGTAGATGATCGTAAAGAAAGGATTTTTTCCTGCTACCATTTTTACCAGAGTTATGGCCCTTTGTTAATTTCAGTTATTAATTCTTGTGGCGTCAACTCCTCCTAAACTATAAGGCGGATTTCTTTCAAACTTGCACAGATGATCAAGCAGGATGTGTAGATGATCGTAAATAAAGGAATTTTTCCTGCGACCATTTTTACTAGAGTTATGGCCCTTTGTAAATTTCAGTAATTAAATCTTGTAGCATCAACTCCTCATTAACTATCTAAGGGATTTCTTTAAAATTTGCACAGATGATCAAGCAGGTTGTGTAGATGATTGTAAAGAAAGGGTTTTTCTTACGGCCATTTTACCAGAGTTATGGCCCTTTGTTAATTTCAGTGATTTAAACTTGTGGCATCAACTCCTCGATTACTATTGGATGGATTTCTTTCAAACTTGCTCACATGATCAAGGTGGATGTGCAGATGATCATAAAGAAAGGATTTTTTCCTGCGGCCATATTTACCAGAGTTATGGCCCTTTGTTAATTTCACTTACAAAATTTTGTGGCATCAACTCCACATTATTTTATTTGGCTGATTTCTTCCAAACTTACACAGATGATTAGACATGATGTCTTAATTGCTGTAAAGGACATTGCCTTGCAACCATTTTCACCAAAGTTATGGCCCTTTGTTTATGTTAGTCATTAAATTTTGTGGCTCTTACTCCTCATTCACCACATATTGTTAATACCTAGTACACAATTTTGTTACAAATGTACTTGCAGCAGTGGGGGCATCAGTGTCCTGAGGACACAGTCTAGTTTTTTTTCTATTTTGCAAAAAAGCAAATTTCAAAATGATGTATTTTTGAGAATCCTCTGCTCAAGTCTTGCAAAATGAACAAGAAATTCTTTAGAGGGGAATTTGTTTTAAAAAAAAGGAAAAAAAAATAATTGGGGATGGTAATGGGGTCAAAATTTGGTCCCATTGTGAAATGAGCGCTCTGTATAGAACTACTGTATAATTTATCACAAATGGATATTCTTGAATATTCTGGTATGAATTAGCATTTACATGAACCACACTTCTAGCCCACAGGCTGCATGTATTGTAATTTGCAACCGTATCTGATATGAGCATAGGGTTTAGGCTGGAGGTACAGGAGTCTTTTTCTTGAAATACTTGGGAGAACATATTCCAAAGCTTATTTAAAACCAAAATAACACTGATCTATGTCATATATCAAACACTGATTTTGTTCTGATACAGTGACCTCCCTTGTGAGCTGCTTAAAGAACAGCAAACCGATGATTGATTATTAAACTTTTTAATCGATCATTGAAAATCTATTCTAAAAACGATCAATTTGGGATTATAAACGATAATCGATTAATCCCTAAAGCTTCGTGTTCATTCCCTTTTAAGCGCCCCCTCTTTATGCCCCCGCCATGAAATGGCGACAGGCATTAAGAGTTGCTCCTGTCCGACCGTCCGTCCAGTATTGTTGTGAACGCAACTCCTCCTACACTACTGGTGGCAATTAAGTGAAACTTTACCACAATGCTTGGCCTGATATGTTGTTGTGCATAAAGGTGGGGTTTCGCTCTTACATGTTCCGTTCACAAGTTATGGCCCTTTGATACTTCCATTTACATTAGTTTCAATAGGAATATATCTCGTGAACGCAACTCCTCCTACACTTCTGGTGGGAATTTGATGAAACTTTACCACAATGCTTGGGCTGATATGTTGTTGTGCGTAAGGTGGGGTTTTGCTCTTACATGTTCCGTTCAGAAGTTATGGCCCTTTGATACTTCCATTTACATTAGTTTTAATAGGAAGATATCTTGTTTCTTATATTTTGTGTTAAGCAAAATATGCATTTTGCCCATAACTTTAAAACTACTTGAGATACTGCCTTGAAACTTGAAATATATTTTAACCATCAAAATCTACATCATAACCAATAAGACCCATTACCCTGTTTCCAATATTTTTTTTAATTATGCCCCTTTTTCACTTACATTTTGTGTTAAGAAAAATATACACTTTGCCCTTAACTTCCTTTGGAATGGAGGGATTTCAAAATAACTTGGCACAAATGTTCACCATAACAAGGCGGTGTGTCGTGACAATACCCATGCCTGTAGGTCCAAGGTCAAGGTCACTGTTACTAAAAATAGAATTTTCTTGCAAAATCTTGTCCGCTCTGTAACTTTGTTATTTCTTATTGGAGTTTTAAATAACTTGGTATAATTGTTCACCATATCAAGACAGTATGTCACGTACATGCCCAAGGCTTTAGGTCGAAAGGTCAAGGTCACTGTTACTAAAAATAGAATTTTCTTGTCCGGGCTGTAACTTTGTTATGAATGGAGGGATTTCAAAATAAATTGGCACAAATGTTCACCATGACAGGGCGATGTGTTGAGTACCATGCCCATGCCTGTAGGTCAAAGGTCAAGGTCACTGTTACTAAAAATAGAATTCTCTTGTCCGGGCTGTTACTTTTTTAAGAATGGAGGGATTTCAAAATAACTTTTCACAAATGTTCACTATGACAAGGCAGTGTGTCCGCAAATACCCAAGCCTGAAGGTCCAAGGTCAAGGTCACTGTTACTAAAAATAGAATTTTCTTGTCCGGGCTGTAACTTCATTATAAATGGAGGGATTTCAAAATAACTTGACACAAATGTTCCCCATGACAGGGTGGTGTATCGCGTACCATGCCCATGCCTGTAGGTCAAGGTCACTGTTACTAAAAATAGAATTCTCTTGTCCGGGCTGTAACTTTGTTAGGAATAGATTGATTTCAAAATTACTTGACACAAATGTTCATCATGACAAGATGGTGTGTCCCGTACCATGCCCATGCCTGTAGGTCCAAGGTCAAGGTCACTGTTACTAAAATAGAATTTTCTTGTCAGGGTTGTAACTAAGTTAGGAATAGAGTAATTTCAAAATAACTTGGCAGAAATGTTCACCATGACAAGGTGGTGAGTCGTGTACCATGTCCATGCCTGTAGGTCCAAGGTCAAGGTCACTGTTACTAAAAATAGAATTTTCTTGTCCGGGCTATAACTTTGTTTTGAATGGAGGGTTTTCAAAATAACTTGGCACAAATGTTCACCATGACAAGGCGGTTTGTTGCATACATTACCCATGCCTGTAAGTCCAAGGTCAAGGTCACAGTTACTAAAACTTGAATTTACTTGTTCAGGCTATAACTTCTTTATGAATGAAGGGATTTCAAAATAACTTGGCACAAATGTTCACTATGACATTGCATTGCATTACCACCAATTTCTTCACAGACATTACCGATATGAGAAGACAACAGTGCCACAAATACAAATTATTTACTTGATCATCAAGTTTATGCATATTCTTATAATTACTCGAACATCACTGTCTTTGAAATGCTATTATTCCCATCATTGCACTTTAGTATCTGAAAACGATGCATAGCCGGGGCATCGGTGTCCTATGGACACATTTCTAGTCTTGATTTTTTAATCACCCTCGGTGGTAGATGGGGAGAATACGGTTCATGGAAATAATTTGATAACCCTTTACTCCATGGGTGAGGATATCCCTTGTGAATGGATCTTCACATTTGTGGAGATATTTCGGACCAAGAAATGAACTGAGAAGATCCAGATCAGACTGAAGCTTTGTGCAAGCTGATCTGGATCTACACTGGTTGCACATGGGATATAAGCCATATTCATGGAGTGAAAGATTTATTACTGGATTAATATTCTTAAATAAAAGGGATGTATTTGCTGTTAACCCTTTGCTCCATATACACAGTTTTTTATCATGTTTGAACAGTGTAGATCCAACCTGGCTAGCATGGCCATGCCATCTGATCAGGATCGACACTGTTGCTTCTTGCTCAGAAAAAAACCTAATGAATAAAAAAACAAACAGTGTAGATCCTTAGCAGACTGCACAGATGATGGCTGATCTGGATCTACACTTTTTGCCCAAAGATAACAGTTATATCCCATTGAGTAATGGCTTTAAAAGAACCTATAAATCACACAAAAAACCTGAATCTTATATTACAAAATAAATGTTTTGAGAAACCCATGTTTGACATACAGATAACAACATTATGATCCGCCAGCTAATTTTTCCACAGAATGTATGTTTTCACACAGCTGCCAATGTTTTGGTTGGAGAAAACGCAAAATCAATTTCCAAAGAAAAAAGCAGGCTCAATTAAGATATCATTTGCTCGGCGGTGGTATTTATATTACCATCATATTCTATAATGAAAGTAATTATAATTGCAGGGTGCTTTGATAGCGTTCCTTCTTTAAGTACTCTAGAATGGGGTCCATATATGTCTCATTGGGAACATTAGTGTTGTGTCAATGGAAATAGGAAAGTTACATGTTTTTTCGAAGTAAGATGAAATCATGGCTTTTTCTCAGTCGATTTTATAGCCAATATTCGGTCATGTTCCCAATGGCAAAACATATACTTATTCCCAATTTGAGAAGAAAATTCTCAATTGAATCAATAAAAAAAAACAACCGTGTTACCTGTGATATTTCATAAACAAAATATTACAACTTGTTAGTTAATCTGGCATGATTCGTTTCTTTATTCCAGAAATCATTGATAATAATTAATACATGTAAAACTTTTTATTCCCCAATGATTATAAAAAAAATATCCCAATTTCTGGCAAAGTGACATGAAATTTCCCAATTCCAGGGGTATAGGTCATATTCCCAAAATGATGAAAAAAAGCCATGGAAAAAAAGAAACTGTTTGAAAGAAGTGACATAATGCATGAATGATTATTTATTTCATAATTTATGCAACAAACAGGGCTGTTTTTTACACTGCGACAGGAAGAGATCCATGCCAATAATTCGGGGAAAACAGCATTGGCTCTAATGGGGAATGAAAAAATTTTTTATAAAGTAACTAGAGTCGAACCTCGATGGCTCGAACACCGTTTGCTCGAACACCACCTTTCTCTTGAACAGTTTGTCCCGTCCTGAACCAGAACTCTATATTTTCTATATTGTTCTACCTCCCATGGCTGGAACTACCAATAACTAGAACAGCGGAACACCAATCAAGGTCCTAACAGTTTGTTTTCAAAATGTTTGATACCCCTTGGCTTGAACAGAATGTTATCAGTAATCATCAAAGGTGCAAAAATGTCTCGCCGATTGTGTAAATAACACATTACAGCGTATGTAAATATTTTGATTGTTGTGTTAGTTTATACCATACTAATCATAATAATAAACAAACTGTTATTTGTTTTGTTTTTTAGAAAATTGTAATTGTTTTGTCGTATCAATAAAGTTAATTAGAAAATTATAGATTTTTTTGTGAGTAATTCATGTCAAACATTATTTTTAGCTCACCTGTCACATAGTGACAGGGTGAGCTTTTGTGAGGGGCCTTCGTCCGTCGTCCGTCCGTCCGTTCACAATTGTTGTCCGCACTCTAGCGGTTGTAATTTTGGTCCAATCTTCTTCAGACTTGGTCAGAATGTTTATCTCAATGAAATCTAGATCAAGTTCGTAACTGGGTCATGTGACCCTAAAAACTAGGTCACTAGGTCAAATTAAAGAAAAAGCTTGTCCGCACCCTAGCGGTCATAATTTTGGTGCGATCTTCTTTAAACGTGGTCAGAATGTTTATCTTGATGATGTCTAGGTCAAGTTCGAAACTGGGTCATGTTACCTTGAAATCTAGGTCACTAGGTCAAATTATAGAAAAAGCTTGTCCACACTCTAGCAGTCATAATTTTGGTGTGATCTTCTTTAAACTGGATCAGAATGTTTATCTCAATGATATCTAGGTCAAGTTCGAAACTGGGTCATGTGACCTTGAAATCTAGGTCTCTAGGTGAAATTATAGAAAAAGCTTGTCTGCACTCTAACAGTCTTAATTTTGGTGCGATCTTCTTTAAACTGGATCAGAATGTTTATCTCAATGATATCTAGGTCAAGTTGGAAACTGGGTCATGTTACCTTGAAATCTAGGTCACTAGGTCAAATTATAGAAAAAGCTTGTCTGCACCCTACCAGTCGTAATTTTGGTGTGATCTTCTTTAAACTTGGTCAGAATGTTTATCTCAATGATATCGAGGTCAAGTTTGAAACTGGGTCATGTGACCTTGAAAACTAGGTCACTAGGTCAAATCAAATAAAAAACGTGTCTGCACCCTAGGGGTCTTAATTTTAATGGGATCTTCTTCAAACTTGGTCTGAATGTTTATCTCAAGGATATCTAGGTCAGGTTTGAAACTGGGTCATGTTACCTTGAAATCTAGGTCACTAGGTCAAATGATAGAAAAAGCTTGTCCGCACTCTAGTGGTTGTAATTTTGGCCTGTTCTTCTTCAAACTTGGTCAAAATGTTTATCTCAATGATATCTTCATCAAGTTCGAAACTGGGTCATGTGGCCTTGAAATCTAGGTCACTAGGTCAAATTATAGAAAAAGCTAATCTGCACTCTAGCAGCCTTAATTTTGGTGCGATCTTCTTCAAACTTGGTCAGAATGTTTATCTCGGTGATATCTAGGTCAGGTTTGAAAATGGGTCATGTGACCTTGAAATCTAGGTCATTAGGTCAAATGATAGAAAAAGCTTGTCCGCACTCTAGCGGTCTTAATTTTGGTGCAACCTTCTTCAAACTTGGTCAGAATATTTATCTCAATGATATCTAGATCTAGTTCGAAACTGGGTCATGTGACCTTTAAAACTAGGTCAGAAGGTCAAATTAAAAAAGCTCGTCTGCACACTAGGGGTCTTAATTTTGGTGTGATCTTCTTCAAACTTGGTCAGAATGTTTATCCATAGATTCCATAATGGGCTCCAGAGTTATGGCCCTTGAAAGAGCCAAAGTAAGCTATTTTGACCTTTTCACAATAGCAGCTTTATTTTTTGACTTGATTTTACCACACTTGCACAAAACTCTTGCAAGCATTGAGCAGTTGTTGACAGGTGAGCGACCCAGGGTCCTATGGACCCTCTTGTTTTATATAAGCTAACAAATTCTACAATGTGGCCTAAAATTCAAAACGAAATTCACAGATGATCTACTAGCTGAGCAGCTTAGTGAAGGACCGGTAACAGGATCACTCGAACTACCGATGGCTCGAAAAAATCTGCCAGTGTCATGGAGTTCGAGCCATCGAAGTTCAACTGTGTTTGTGGAGTTCTACATGTTTTTAAAGAATTTTTGAGAGGGAATGGTGTCTGACTCCTGCAAAGAAATGAAAAAAAATGTGATGCCTATCATAACAATATACTCTTAAAAAAAATCTTGTACTATAATCTGTTAACAAAACTTCACCCTTGACTTCCTGTTGAGTATTTTGTAATTTTCAAGTCTGCTTTACATCAAAGAAATGTAGACTTCACTGAAACATTTTTATTTATTCGTGGGAATAATATTTATGTTGTAGAAAAATTATTGGAATAAGTAAGTTTACAATGTCTGTAAATTTACAGTAAGCAGGGTCCAAGATCATAAAACTAAGATTGGAACCAGTCTCAAATCTCGAGCATCAGATGCTTGAGATTTGAGACCGGTCTCTAGTTTTTGTTTTATGGTCTTGGAAGCTGTTATGAGAGAGAAAACTTCCTTGATTATTCTTCAGGGTGTATTTGTCTTGTCAGTCTGGATTAATACACAATGCTTAAAACAATTACGAGTTCTGGTAAATGACAGAACAATCTTAGGTTTTGAATATTCATTAATTGTTGTCAAAGATATTGTGGTTTATTTTGGCATTTTCTTGTGTTTTTTGAAGCTGTACACCATTAAGTTACTTCACATAATGATTTACCATGGTACAAAAACTTGTGCTTGCAAAGAAGGGCTTAAAAAGGGTCACCCGATTTACCGAAATTGGCCCAATTACTGAAAGCTACCAAAATCGACTAGGAATTACCCAAATCGGCTTAATAAATTCATTTTTCCCAGTTATTAATGATTATTTTTATAATAATTGTGACTAAAATAATGAATTTTCATTAAAATAAAGATGATTCAATTCAGAAATTTGATTTGAAACTGTAAAAATGACCGTAGATGTGCGTACTAACATATCACGTTGTATGCCACAAACTGAAATAGGCATGTAAACTTCATTTTTATATCTTAAATATGGCATAAATCTTCTTTTTTTAAGATAATATGTATATTGTTTCTTTAATTTTAATATTATGTTCTTGAAATATAATTATTTTTCAAGTATATTTTACTTTTTCATAATCGGTTACTATTACAGTATTTTGTTGCAAATGTGTGCATATCAAATACTGACGTTAATAATATTAGAAACACAACACTTAATGTCCTTGGAGATTTTGTGGAATTAATAGAAACAAACTATTACATTAACTTTTTTTAAAAAGTATTATGCAAACAGAAAAAAAAGCCAAAAAAGAAATTTAAACCTATAACCGCTATATGTATTCTGACTGCAAAGTGACATGTTTTAATTAGGTTGAGACTTGGTCATCTGGCTTCAAAAACTGGGTCATAAGGTAGATTTAAAGAAAAATCTTGTAACTTCTGAAAAAGGTGCAATTATTCTACCAGTGTAGAAACATATCAAATGGCACAGATGAACTGGCACATCTGTTCAGTCTGATCAGGATCTTCACTTTTGATGTTTTGTCAAAATTACCTTATGAATCAAAAAGCAAACAGTGTAGATCCTGGACATGCTGGATACATTGATTGCACATGCGATGAATGCTTATATACAAAGGGATAATATTTATGATAATTTTTATGCCCCCGAAGGGAGGCATATAGTAATCGGACCGTCCGTCCGTCCGTCCGTCCGAAATAATCTTGTCCTCGCTTCTCCTCTGAAACCGCTTGAGGGATTTCTTTGAAACTTCACAGGAATGTTTGTCACCAAGCCTAGTTGTGCATATCGTCAGGAATTTCTGCTCCGATTATTTTTGGCTGAGTTATGGCCCTTTGAAGCAAAATCTTGTCCTCGCTTCTTCTCCCAAACCGCTTGAGGGATTTCATTGAAACTTCACAGGAGTGTTTGTCACCAAGCATAGATGTGCATATCCGAAGGAATTTCTGATCGGATTATTTTTGGCCGAGTTATGGACCTTTTTACCTAACCCTAACCCTAAACCCTAACCCTAACGTAAACTGAAATCGCTTGAGGGATTTCATTGAAACTTCACAGGAGTGTTTGTCACCAAGACTTGTTATGCATATCCAAAGGAATTTCTGATCGGATTATTTTTGGCTGAGTTATGGGCCTTTTTACCTAACCCTAACCCTAACCCTAAACCCTAACCCTAACCCTAAGGTAAATTTTGTTAACGCAATAGAGGTAACATTGTTTGTCCGATTGTCATGAAATTTGGTCAGGATGTTTGTCCCAATGATTTCTTGGACGAGTTTTAATATGGGTCATCAGGGTCCAAAAACTAGGTCACTGTTACTAAAAATAGAATTTTCTTGTTAACACTCTAGCGGTCACATTTTTGCTCCGATTGTCATGAAACTTGGTCTGGATGTTTGTCCCAATGAATTCTCGGACGAGTTCGAATAAGGTTCATCCTGGTCCAAAAACTAGGTCACTGTTACTATAAATAGAATTTTCTTGTTAAAACTCTAGCGGTCACATTTTTGCTCGAATTATCATGAAACTTGGTCAGGATATTTGTCCCATTTATTTCTAGGCCGAGTATGAATATGGGTCACCTGATCCCAAAAACTAGGTCACTGTTACTATAAATAGAATTTTTTTGTTAACACTCTAGCAGTCACATTTTTGCTCCAATTATCATGAAACTTGGTCAGGATATTTGTCCCATTTATTTCTAGGCCGAGTTTGAATATGGGTCACCTGGGTCCAAAAACTAGGTAACTGTTACTATAAATAGAATTTTCTTGTTAACACTCTAGCGGTCACATTTTTGTTCTGATTGTCATGACACTTGGTCAGGATGTTTGTCCCAATGATTTCTCGGACGAGTTTGAATATGGGTCATCTGGGTCCCAAAACTAGGTCACTGTTACTTAAAATAGAATTTTCTTGTTAACACTCTAGAGGTCACATTTTTGCTCCGATTGTCATGAAACTTCGTCAGGATGTTTGTCCTAATGATTTGTCAGACAAGTTCGAATATGGGTCATCTGGGTCCAAAAACTAGATCACTGTTACTAAAAATAGAATTTTCTTGTTTACACTATAGTGGTCACAATTTTACTCTCAGATTGTAAAGAAACTTGGTCAGGACATATGTCCCAGTTATTAATTGGTTGAGTTTGAATATGGGTCACCTGGGTTCAAAAACTAGGTCACTGTTACTATAAATAGAAAAATCTTGTCCATGCTGTAAATTTGTTATTTCTCATTGGATTTTAAAATAACTTGGCTCAAATGTTTACCATGACAAGGTGTACTTTCGCGTACAATACCCATGCCTGTTGGTCCAAGGTCAAGGTCACTGTTACTAAAAATAACATTTTCTTGTCTTGGCTGTTAATTCCTAATGAATGAAGTGATTTCAAAATAACTTTACAAAAATATTCACCATGACAAAGGGATGTGTTGCTTACAATACCCATGCCTGTAGGTCAAAGGTCAAGGTCACTGTTACGAAAAATAGCATTTTCTTTTCCAAGCTGTAGATTTGTTGTTTCTTATTGGATTTTAAAATAACTTGATGTAAATGTTCACCATATCGAGACGTTGCACTCAGGTGAGTGATAAAGGGCCATCATGGACCTCTTGTTCATATTAATATTTAACTTTATTTAACTATATATTTACTACAGACTTGAAACATAATTATGATCCTTTCATCTTTCACATTATATGCATGCAGTATGCTTCGTCTTCCACAAGCATATTTTTCATTACATATGTTTATTTATTACATATGTATACCTATTTGATTTCAAGCTGCATTTCGGGGGCATATGTCAATTCCAGTGACAGCTCTTGTTATTTTGCTTTTTTAGTTCCGATCATGGTGCCGGGAAAACCTCCTTCTACTTTTGACGATAGCTGGTGTTGTGTTGGGAGTCATCCTTGGGTTCCTGTTGCGCATTGCACAGCCATCCGCAGATGCCATTATGATAATTGCATTTCCGGGAGAAATCCTAATGCGTGCGCTCAAAATGTTGATTCTACCACTCATTGTTTCCAGTCTTATCGTAGGTAAGGATAAAGATTAAATCAGTGATGATCCAGATCTATCTTAATTGTTCATCCAGATAAAGCTCAACATTTACTTTGCGGATATGGATTATATCCCAGATGTGACCAGTGTAAATGCAGACCATCTTGCACATCTGTGCAATCTGATCAGGATCTACACTGTTTGCTTTTACTTTCAATGAAATATATGTGATCCAGAAGCAAATAGTGTAGATCTGGATCATACTGCACAGATATGCCTGCTGATCTGGATTTAGTTTCTACAATCAACCTATTATAAGGGAAAGAGTTAACCCATAACCCAGAGAATTTATTAATTGACTTGTATTTCATTAAACTGAAGCCTATTTTACTGATATTACTGTCAGAATGGCATGTATTACTGTCTGAATGGCACACTGTATAGACCCAAACCAGTATCTGATTTGTAAGCTTATCTGGGTCTACACTGCTGAGAACTCAAGTAGCTAAAAGGGCTTCGTCAATACCTGATAAATATCATGTAAAGCCTCTTTAATTTAACTTCTATTTTTCGTGGGCAAGAAGTCTTATTTGCATATTGAAATTTGTAAAGAACTTCTAAAGGGTAGACATGAACATAACGTTACGTAAGTGCAAAAACAGTTAAAGTATTATTGCAAGAAGAAAGAATTAAACCTTTTTTGCACTAAGCTGATAAAATTAAATTGTACAAATGCTTCAGTGCAGACTAATGAAGTGCTGGAGACACTGTAATAATGTAGTAAGAGGTGAAGAAGTATAATGCAAATACTACAGTTTTGCCCTCGATCCACAGTTAATTATTTGCTGAAGCTGTTATATTTGTAATAAATTGAAAAGACTGCCTCACACAGACTCTAATTGACGATCATTTAACTAAATTTTCACTTTAAGTTACATTATTTGACCTGCCCCATTGTGGGAGATTCATTTGCAACATGTGACTTACAAATAGCCACATCATGCCAACATCATTTACCAAGACCAGCACATTT
This sequence comes from Corbicula japonica, assembly GCA_038501625.1. Lineage (NCBI taxonomy): Eukaryota > Metazoa > Mollusca > Bivalvia > Venerida > Cyrenidae > Corbicula > Corbicula japonica. The sequence goes on from JAZAYU010000040.1 coordinate 3,415,520, forward strand.
AAAAATATGTATATACTATACACTAACTTTACTTTTATTATGTATTCTGAATCACTTCAGTGGTCCTCCATTAACATCATTTCTACTTAATTTTCTTGTCATATCCAGTTTTTAATACTGGCGCGCATGCGCCAGTATTTTACTAACGATGCTGTGAACTCTGCGACGCGCAGTCCTGAACTTCGGGTGTATCATTGCGACCACGAGAGCGTATCAAGTAAGTGGTCTCCGCGAGAGCAGGCCGAAATGTTCTGCACAAGTGTGAAGCACAATGCAGCACACCATTCCACGAATTCTGAGCGATTGATAGTAAGTTTCCGTGTAATTTTGGAGCATCCATGCCAAAAATTCCATCGGACAATGTAGAGTGAAATCATGACCAGCTACGGCAGTGAACAAGCAACTGGATATGAATGAGTAGTTTAGTTACGCCTGAAAGATTTCGTAGTTGTGTGGCATAAAAAGTAGTGCATTTTAAGAAAATACAAATATTTCGAGAAGGAATGCGAACTTTGAAAGATAATTCTACAAATAAAAACAAGAAAACAAGCGTGGGTTGCCATTTTGGTTAGGTTGGAGCAGTTGTGGATCGAGATTTTGCTCGGCTAACAAGGACCGGGCTGGGTCCAAGTGTTCTCCCCAGACAACCGTTAACAAGCTTTGATCTATTTCCAACAAGTGTTAAATTCGCCGACATCCGTTTATTCAAAATCGACATGTCATAATTTTCTGTTTCTTGCATTGTAAACACAGGTCGCTTTTCAATACACACCTCATTCAAGGTTAAGCAATGGGCGATTTGACCAATCACAATCGATTTCTTTACTATCAGCTGGATAACTCCGCCTCTCCACGTGGTGAATTCGCAAGTCTGTCGGTGTCGTTTGATCGTATTTTGGCTCTGTTGACTCTTGATATTCTCAATTAATAGCGGAACCCGGTGTGTTTAACATATTGTTCAATGATTTAAATGAGATGCGATCATGAGTAATTATTTGGTTATTCTTAGTTCTGTGATTAGAAGACAAACACTTCGAAAATTGTACTGTATACATGTATGAACATAATTGTGCGATAATGGAATTGTTTTAAACAAATCTATTGGCAAGTTGCATTTAGAACTTAAATTTCAAAAGAAATACATTCTGTGGCATTTTACTGCGCTATCATCGTAACGATCAGTTCATTTTCGTCGGACACATTTTCAAGTATGCATGCGCGAAAGAACGACGACTCGTCAATTCTATCTTATTTCAAGAGAAACCGGCCTTGTGAGGCTGATGCCAACTCCATCGGGCATTCTGAACTTCAAAATTCTAGAAATGAGATCGAGATCATTTCCGGAAAGCCCTTCAAGAGCGACTCTTACGACGCCAAGTACCCCTTCACGTCGTGAAATTACTCCGACGCCGGACGCGGTACCCCAACATGCCGAGACACTGAATCAACGCCGGCTACCTCGAACAGCCAGTTCGATCCAGTCAGGTGTCGATCCTAAGTGGAAGAAAGTCTACTTCTGGTTGCAAGAAGTTGGCAATGTTTTTTATATATATTTACTTAGCCTTGTGACTTGCATTAAATAAATAAAATAACTCAATTTCATGCTACTATATATAAAAAGGGAAATATGCATATCAGGAATCGCCACACTCATAAAACACAGCCTCCCCTGCAGCAAAAAGAAGAGAGGAAAATAAATGATTTGTTTGTTGATTGTTTAATAAAAAAGGGGAACCGTATGGGTTAGCGCCTTGGAACAGTCAGTAGCAAAATAATTTGCTACTAGGGGTTTAAACCAGGTTCTTGGGGTGCACTACATAATTTATTATACCTGTTTGTGTTAACTGAATACCTATTATGATATTATTTTTATATATGTGAAGCTATCTATATGTTTACTGGTATCGTAAATTAATTTAATTTCAGATTGTGAGTGGGGTTTTTCCACTTTATCAAGAGTGAAGACTAAGCTTAGAAGCAGGCTTAACAATTCAACATTAAATTCATTGTTAATGATATCCATGGAAGGTCCTGATGTACTGAAGTTTGATTATAATAAGGCAGTCAGCGCTTGGGCCCAAGAAGAAAAGAGGCTTCTGAAAGTTTAATCCTAATTCTGTCAGTTGTAATGAAACACTGAGTTTGATATGTGTGAGATATCTTGGACAATGAAGGTGAAAAACTAACTATACAGAGTATATAGTTGGCATTGTAACTTGATGAGATCAGATCAGTTTATGTTATTAAAACACATGTTGACATACTGTTTACACATTGTTTCACATTATTTATGTTTTTTAACTTTGTACCTTTCTTGGCTCTAAAGAGATAAAAAAACCATCTATGTACTATATACAGTTTTTGCAGTAAACTTTGGTACAAATATAAAATTGTATAAAATGATAGTTAAAAAATAAAGTTTCGCGAGCTTATATCCACGAAATATCCAGCGACAACCCTTCCAAAAATCCTGGGGAGACCGTCAGTAAGTTGGCGAATATTTTTGTTAATACATTGTTGCGATCGACGTAAAAATTAAGATTGTAACTGTTTCAGTCTCTTAAGGTACGTGAGCCTTGTGCATTTCATTGTTGACAATACTCAGTTGTGGCGGAGCCTGATCATCGTTATTCTAGCAAAATTTAACCACTAATCATACGCTTCTGCATCAAAAAGACCCCCGCCTAAGATTCAGGTGAAAAAAAGTGGAAAACCTAATTTCCTTGCATCAGAATACAAGTACCTGCATCTATTGAAATCCCTGAATATACAGAATTATTTGCTAATGTTGATGATAGTAACTGTCACAAAGTTTAACGAAAAAATCACACATAGTTTCATATGTTTACAGTAATGATATCTGTGCAGGGCATGTTCGATTCAACCAGCGCGCCAGTATTTCAACGCTTTCAGCGCTTTGATTCTATAAATAATGATAAAGTTTCATAATTTGCTAATGTTGAATAAAGATTTCACAAGAGCTTGTAAAATTTGGTGTTTTTGTTCAGAATTTGGTGTTTGGTCGAACATGTGTCGCCTGCTTGCAAACAGTTTAAATGTGGGCCTATGTTTTATCATATATGAATTAAGTTTCAGGTTAAAGTTCATTGAAAGGGACATAACTAAAAAAGTTAATCAGGAGTTACCATTCTCAGTGTCACAGATGGCTTAAAAATTACTGAAACAGGAGTTATTATTCTTGTTGTCACAGATGGCTTTGTTCATGCAGATAATATATTCCAAGTATTAAGTAAATAGGACAAGTACTTTCAAAGTTATAGGCAACATTAAGTTTTATATTAATATTGGGGGACTACCGGATGATAGATTATGCCGCCGCCTACGCCGCCGCTGGACAATAGGATCCCTATGTGTCTACCTGCTATTGTTGGCAACACAAAAAGGACTATATTTATAGTAATTATATAGTGCCTAAAACAGGCTATTTGCATGCTCTGTGCACACTCATCTTGATACTACTTAAAATACTTAGGTAAAAAATTTAACCAAATGGGAGATGTCATTTTTTTTTATTGATTTTACTTTTGAAAATTGAAACCATAAACTAAGAACCGGAAGAGACGTTTAGCTGAACAACTCTGCATTTTGTGCATGCATAATGTACAAAACCAGCAATCAAGTTTTTAAGTTTTAACCAGTTTTGGCCAAATCGATAGGGTATACTGCACCGAGCAATAGCTGAAAAACCTGATAATCTGCAAAAAAATTTGGCCTTCTAAAATTATATTTGGGGAAAACTAAATTTGGGAGATTCAACCATAACTTGTGTGTGCTAGCTCAGATATTTAATTTGAATTTGGGAGACACCCACTAAATTCAGGAAATTTGGCAGATCTGCATATAGCTTAACAGAAGCAACCAAATTTTTAGGACCAAAACACAGTACTTTGGCACGTTCACGTTTATGCAGTCTTAGCAAGACTCATTAAACATTGTCATATTCAGTCTCAAATTTCTAACAAATGTTTTGAATAATTGATGAGATAGTTGTTTTCATCAGAAGCCATGATTAACTGCTTTGTGACTGATACTTAATCGTCATTTAGCTTGCATCTTAATTACAAGTTATGTGATATTGTAGGTGGCAATCATTGAGTTTATTACCAGCCTTTTATGAGCTTTTAAAGAAGATTTAAGGCTTAAGATTGGGTGAAAAATTAACTTGTATTTTGTATGATCCTTGCAAAAGATGCAAATACATTTAAGAACTGTATTAACAGTGTTTTGTTGGCAATTTGTAGATTTTGATGATGAAAATAAAATGGATTTTAAAGGAGCCGATGCATAAAGGTCCCAGTTTCACGAATGATTTTGTTTTTGTGTCCCTTTAGGAGAATAGGTGATATACATAGAGACCACTTTGTCCATTTGTCGGTACAGTGGTCCATTGACCTGTCAGGAAAACTTAAATTGGCTTTAAAGTATTGCAATTTCTTAATATTTCTTCATCAAACTTTTAGATTACATTGCTTATGATAATAGAGTCAGGATGATACCAAAATCTGTAGGTCAAGGTCACATTTGAAGGAGTTAGGTGATCTGTTTGGAGTATGGTGGTACATGTACTATCAAGTTGTCAAGTCTAAAATAAAATGACATATTTAAGGCCTCAGTTTCTTGTTAAAACTTGTATCACACCATGAATTAATTGCATTGATTAATGAAGAGTCTGAATTGCAGAATGTTGTAATAAAAAACTTTTTAAATGTTAAAAGAGTTTGTGAGAATATTGAAACTTAAACCATGTTCTGCATTTTTTGGAAGTAATCAATTTATATAAAGACTCGAAGCTTTTTGCCTGGTTTATAATTCTGATTTTTTTTCTTCAGATTTTAGCCCTTTACTTCAAGGGATATAGCTAGTATTCATGGGTTAGCAGTGTAGATCCAGATAAGCTGGCTCATGTGTGCCATCTGTTCAGGATCTACATTGTTTATTTTTAGATGTTTTAGGTTATTTCTGATCAAGATGGGACCAGTGTAGATTCAGAACAGACAGCACAGATATGTCGTGAAGGGTTAGGTTTGTTTAGCAACTAAAAGATAATTTGGTGGAATTAACTTGTACTTGAGAACTGATATTTTTCATTTGGTCAGATTGACAATGTATTACTCTCTCTCAAGTAAGTTTATTTCACAATCAATGTAAAATTTAATTAAGTTCCATCACCGATGGCTCACAAGAAAGAAATAAAGAAAGAAATAAAGAGTCAATGAAACACTATTGGTTTGACCAGGTCTCAAACTGTAAGCCTTATTGTGATTTTCCCAGTCATTTCTTTTCTCAATTCATGTATTAAATTAACTGTATGGTATGTCAGTCATTTATTTGACATAAATTGTGAAACCACTGTCAGGTATAAACCTTTTCCTCCATATACATACTTTTATGGCATGGGGGAACAGTGTAGATCCAGATCAGCCGACACCTCTCTGCCGTCTGATCAGGATCTGCATTGTTCCCTATTTGATTTATTAGTTTATTTTTTATCAAAAAGCGACCAGTGCAGATCCTGATCAGACGGCAAGGATGTGCCGGCTGATCTGGATCTACACTGGTCACACATGCGTAAAAATGCGTTTATATGGAGGAAAGGGTTAAATGGTTACTAGATTTTAAAACCAGGTATTTATGGTTCGTCACATAGATTGTGAAACCAGATTTTTTTTGGTATTTGGTCATAAATGTGAAACAAGGTCTTTAATCAAAAGTTAACCCTTTACTGCAAAGTATATGGCTGTTATTCATGGGTGAACAGTGTAGATCCAGATCAGCTGGCACATCCATGCATTTCAATTATGATCTACACTGTAAGCTTTTTGATTTATTAGGTCATTTCTGACCAATACACAAACAGTGTAGATCCTGATAAGATGGCACAGATGTGCACACTGGTCTGGAACTACACTGTTAACATAAAGGATAAAACCAAACTATATGGAGTGAAGAGTTAGCACTTGTTTGACATGGATTATGGAGAGAGCTACTTCCATAGATTTCCAGATGTTGTTATGATCAGCATCAAGTGCAGATATGTTTGGCAGCATGTTTTATGTGCCTAATTTCATTGTCAGTGAGAGACTTGAAACTTATTAAAGAAATGCTTCATCCATTATTTGCAGATCTTTTACACTTATAATTATATCATTTGCAGGGTTGATGGCATGTTGAGTGAACCTTATTCACATTTGTTTCTGTTTTTTATACTATACCAAACATAATATTTACTATATGAGCAAAATGTCTCGTTGATGACAATACAGCTCATCCGTATTGGCCCTTTGGTTTTTTAAAACTCAGTTTCTTAATTTGCTATGTCCACTTGGTAACTTCCATATTTGAATGAATTTTAATGAAACAGGGAAAGCCGGTTGCCTTCGGGCTTTTCCTGCCTAAAGACAATGCGTACATGTTTTAAATAACAAAATCAAACAAAATCTGTCAAAAATTCAATAGATTTCTGATGTCTTACTCTATAGTCCATCAAGATTTTTTCGATGTAAATTCCAGGCGCCATATGTGGGTCGCCATTGTTTCTCATTCTCTCAAATTCACCGTCTAATTTGAAACAGAAAACCAATAACCCGTCACAATTTAAGGGGAGATCACCGAAGCATTGATTACAGTCTAAAAAGCAGTATCCGCACTATCGCGGTAGTCTGTTGGAAGATAGAACCAAGTGCTGTGTTGGCAATACAAAAATAATTTGTACTTAAGGTGGTTCGCTTGGAAAAAAACTAACCGACAGATTTTGTTTAAACTCGCCATAGTTCATCCTTATTCAATTCGTATTACAAAAATGCAAAGAAAAAGATAGGTCCCGGACCTTGTTTTTTCGCAACATTGATTTGTAAATGTAGTATGTTTTCATAGTTTATAAGGTTTGTAAAACATCATAAAATTGACAGTCATGAGGGTTTCTCGATTATTTCTACTTTCCAAACAATTATATTTTAAATTGCTAGATTGAAATATAGCTGGATGGGATGTATCTTTGAGGTAAGGGTAACGAAGACCGACTAATCCTCGTAACTGAGAAATGCAAAGGATTTAATAATACCCCACCCACTTTAAAAATACCATGAAATTTTGACAATTTAAAATTGTTTGCCAAATAAAATCTAACCGATAGATTTTTTTTCAAAATTGCTAAATTTTATCTTCAGTCAATGCTCATTCAAAAAATGTAAAGAAAACGATAGGTCCCGGACCTTGATTTCGCGCTAAAGGCATTCGTACATGTATCATGTTGTCGTCTTTTTTTAAGATTTCAATTTAACAGAAATTGGCATGTATTGTTTAATCCCGTCTTTCTGTCTCTCAAGAAATAATAGATTTGAGGTTGATTATACACAATGTAATTTAAAAATAATGATTTGATTTAGAAAAGATAAAATTTATCCTCCCAATTAGGAAATAATCAACATGTAAATTTACCCCACCCACTTCATAAAACAAAAATTTTATCCTAGTTTTAAATGTTTAATTTAAAAAAGCAACCAATGATTTTTTTTTAAAAACTTGCAGTACATAATCTGAAGGTCTTACACATACTGAAAATGGAAAAAAATATTTCACCGAACGTGTTTTTATGTGATGGGCGCTAGTAAATTAAACCGATCATATTTATGTTTTAAGCAGCTTAATCATTACGTACCTGCGTGCTTGATATATTGGCGTTTTCTTTGTTCTAAAGGCTATCAGTTTAAATATCTCCTTAACATGTTTATTGTTAGATTATCAATGTGTGTGAAGTTAACATCGACTGATTGATTCTCATTTAAGACAAAAATGTGCATGTTTATTTACCCCACCCACTCCAAAAGAAATAAGAAGGGATATTGACGGACTTTGAATGTTCATTATCAAATGCTATAAACATGATAAAAACACAGAACTTTAAAATAACATTTTATTTTCATTGTAGGTAAGGATACATGTATGCCAACAAATGAAATTATTTGTTTTGAAAATGGAGCTTTTTTACCAGATTTGAATTTTATATGTAGCATCATCATGTTTGAAGCTACATTTAAATAAATTAACATTAATGACATGTTTCCATTTTCATTGTTCCAAATAAACAACATTATGGATTGCTTAACATCTTTATAAATGGTATGAGTAGTTATCTGGAAGGGAGATTGTTATGACCAAGTAAGGCATCAGTATTGAAGAACAAGGAGTACTTAAATTATCCCACCCACTTTTTCAAACTTAAAAATATGTCAAATTAGAGGTCTGGGGTTATTTGTATGAAACCAGTGATTTTCAACTCAACATTCTTCAGTTTGGCACCTTTTATCTATTGAAACCTAATAGTTCCTTTACAGCATGATTTTTGTTTGTAATGTTTAATCACCTTTCCATTATGGAAAGTTAACAAGTGTTTTATGTGACTCCAAATGAACTTTACCTAGAGGGCAAATAAATACAGCATCTGAAATTTGGATATTTAAGAAATCTTACTCCAATGACAAAATCCAATGAGTCATTGCTCCAAGAAAGTTCATGTACAGCAACTGCAAATTATACACACATGTCAAGCTATTTGTTCTTTGACATTAATTTTATTTTAGACATATCTGTCTTTTCTCAAGTCATAGATACACTTTTAAACATATAAAAAATCTGTCAAGTGGGTAGTAAGGAGAGATTAATAAAATATATCTCTGTTAACAATGCAGGTACAGATAAACATGAATAAAATGTTTCATTAACAAATTTCTTATAGAGCACTAAGTCTTGTAATAATTTTAAATAAATTGGTAAAAAAAAAGAATGTAATTTGTTATAATTGATTATTTATATTTCTAACACAGTTACATGTACATGTACATATAGATATCTGGTGGTTTTATAGCCAGTAACTGGCTTTATACCTAATTGAACAATATTTTTTGTACATAACTTGATAAAAATACTGCTTTTATATAAAACTAAATTGATAAAACATGATAAGATAATTCTCTGTATTAATTATTCTGAGACTGAATGAAACATCTGAAATAAAAAAAATCACATTTCAATGATTTGTAGTTGTTTTAAAATTGTGTTCCTTCTTTTGGTAAAATACATGTACAAAATATACTAATACATTCCAAATTCCTATACTGTAACTAATATTCAAATTATTATTTACATTTAATTATAACTAACCAAGATTTACAGTAAATAACAAGAACTTAAAATCCATGTCTTGATTGTACTGGCAAAAATGTTATTTTTTATATCCTGATTATAACATGTTATTATAATGATTGGTAAGAAGTAAATAAAGAATGCATGAAGTTTATTGTGATTTCCTTAATGATAGAATGAGTCCACTCTTAGACAATTATGCCTTGGGCCTTATATTAACTTGACTGCACTCTGCCAAAAGGTATGAACAAAACTTAAATTAGATCTTTCTTTGGTAACTGAAAACAAACAGTGTTTGCATGTATACAGTATCTCTTCATATATTGAACAGACTCTCAGACTTGTGCGACACTTGCCATTAGCATCATTTTTCTGTGCCGCAATCTATGGTCTGCCCTCCTAACAATTTGTAGTCATATTAAAACAAGCAGGTGGCTCACCAATGGTCCATTTTAAAACAAGTTTATAGTCAGTCTCAAACCTCTGACATGTGGGGTGTATGCTGTAACTGCATTATTACAGAAAAGGAGATAGTTAAAGTTGGTCAGGACCTGACAGAGGCTGCATATTTTTTCTAGTTATATATCATATTTTTACAGTTAAAATGTCTTACCTGTTCTTTTACAGGAATAGTGGACCTTTTACCATTGATTTATGCTTGCAAATTGAGTTCAAGGTCAATGATGAATTTCACCAGTGATAATTGACAAATACTCAGAGATGTTGTTGACGAATCAACAACCTAACTTCGCATTAAATTCATTACCAACTAGCCTATCTGCAGATCTCTGATTGGTCTGATTTATCTGAACTCTTCTGCTGGTCTGTTCCATAGTTCCAATCTTCTGCTGGCTTGATCCATATTTCCAATCTCAATAGCAACTAACTGAGTACCTATCCACTTAATTAATTCTTGAGTCAAGAGAATTCGGTACAAAATCCATGATGTTTGTAAAATTTCCATGAGAAATAAAAAATGTTGTCATCGTCCTTGGCAACAGCTTGACCTTGGTGACTGTTTCTTTAACTTGTTGTGAAAAATCGATTTTTGCGGAAAGTTCAAGTAATGAAGGAAAGAATTTATCTTTCCACAAAGCTAGACCGGATTACGCAAGATACGGTCATCTTAACTCAAGAACTGTTTAAAAAAAGCATTCGGCAAATCAAAATCTGCACAAACGGAAGTAAAAAAATGTTCTCCAACTTTTGATAACGGTGATTGTCGCGAACAAAATATGTAAAAGCCTCGGCGAAACAAATAAGAATTTGACATCAGTTAAACTTTATTGCTGATTTTATTGCTCCATATGTACTTATCAGAACAAAAATGTTCAAATTAATGACTTTTTTACTTTTGCGACAACTTGTCAATTTACGTCAATTGGCACATGCGCACTCAAGCCAGCAATCTGCCTTAATACAGAATTCTCAAAATTGTTACTCACAGTCATTTTCATGTGTTATTAGATATTTTTTAATAAAATGAAATGTAAATATCCTGTTTTCCAACAAAATATAAATCAAATGATTACTGATTTACAATTGATGTTATTAGGGACATTTTAAGCCTCAAAATGCAACAAATGTTTTTTTTTCATTTTTCAATTTTCAATATTAAAAAGATAACAAGAAATAGCCTGTTTTCAAAAGTATGCATTTAAAGCTTTGTGTAAATCATTAAGGATACTTTTTACAGTAAAAAGATTATTAAAGCACTTCATATGTTTAAACATTTAAAATATCATGACGATTATCATGTGCTTTGCTAAATGAATACAGTGACAGTCTGAACCCATTCAAATAATAAACAGAGAAAAACACAGATAACATTTGTTCATTTGACCACATAACTGACCATTTACATTCAAAGATTGCTAATAAAAAACATAGGTTATTGTGCAGGAAGCAGTAAATGTGGAACTGTTTCTACAACAAGTCAACAAAAAATGTTTACATATTTACACAAGAACTATTCCAATATATGCAAACCACACACACACACAAATTATAATGAAAAAATGTGATCAACTGAATTAAATACAAACACTCTAGAATGTGTTAATACATTCCAATCTGCAACAGAATATACCTAAACTATTAAGGGCCTTCCACACTCCTCCCAATTCTATTCATCGATAAAAGGAAAATTATCAAAATCTCAATAACGGCAAAATGCTGTTAAATGAAACTTTGCACAAGTGTATGTTATTAATGTATCTTTATTTTACAGATGGCAAGACATATTAGAAAAGAAAAATAGCAGGATCTAAAAATTCCCTCAACTTCTATTTACATAAATTCACAAAAACTAAAGAACACAAAACATCATTTTAAATGCCCACATGAGTAATATGATACTGACAACAATTTATTGTGTCCTCATGATTTACTTATGTAAACTTTACGAGATATTAGTAAAAGTGTGTTTGACCTTCAATTTCCTGGTCGCGTAAACAGATGACAATCACTGATTTCTCTTTTAATAGTTGAACGTTTTTTACAAAGTACACAACATTTTCTTGTCAGTATCATTGCGCTCACCAGGAAATTTAAAGTTATGTTCTGCATCGCCTAGTTTTTGTGAATTTATGTAAATAGAATTCAAGGAATTTTTAGGTCTAGCTTTGTTTCTTTACTTTTCTAAGTTGTCTTTCTGTATGCAAAATAAAGATACATTAGTAACCTTCATTTGTGCAAAGTTTCATTGAATGGCATTTTGTCATTACTGAGATTTGATGATTTTTATTTTATCGATGAATAGAATTGGGAGGAGTGTGGCGATGCCTTAACCTAGAGACACACGTCTACAAACACAACACAATCATGTAAACAAATCTTAATTTAAAAAAGAAAAAAGAAATGAAACAAATTGTAGCTAATCAGGTAATGTTTTTACTACTTGGATAAATTTACAGCAGTTTCAGCAATGTTGATATAGCTGGCACTCATTACAAATCTTTGCATGTCACTGGAGATGGCAGTTGTTTTTTCAACAGCATTAGTTTTGCATTTAACATGTTTTATTTTCCAAAATCTACAAGGTTAAAACCTAGGTACAGTGGTTTATGGACAATATGTCTCATTTTCTATATGCCCCAGACAACAGCCTAGATTGGCAGACTTTAGACCTGGATGGGCGAAAGTTTCCGCCCAGAATGGCGGACAATACTGCCCAGTGTTAAGACAATGCAAAACACATCATAAAAAAAATGTTCAAGCAGAGGCATTTATGTTAAAAGGAATTTTTTGCCATTCTGTATTAATTTTGTACACTTTACCATCTGCAATAAATAATGCACTACTATGAATTATGTATAAGAAATTTTATAACCCAATAGATGTACTTGTGTTAATTTTACTTGAATTATGTCTCTTCCCCTCTGGGGGAGACATATTGTTTTTGCCCTGTCCGTCTGTCTGTCTGTCACACTTCGTTTCCGCTCAATAACTTGAGTACCCTTTGACCCAGAGCCTTCAAACTTAATAGGGTGATAGCCCTTATTGAGTAGAAGAACCATATTGATTTTGGGTCAGTAGGTCAAAGGTCAAGGTCACAGTGACCCAAAGAGTGAAAACCGTTTCCGCTCAATAACTCGAGTGCCTTTGACCCAGAGCCTTCAAACTTCATAGGGTGATAGCCCTTATTGAGTAGAAGAACCCTATTGATTTTGGGGTCAGTAGGTCAAAGGTCAAGGTCACAGTGACCCGAAGAGTGAAAACCTTTTCCGCTCAATAAATCGAGTACCCTTTGACCCAGAGCCTTCAAACTTCATAGGATGATAGCCCTTATTGAGTAGAAGAACCCTATTGATTTTGGGGTCAGTAGGTCAAAGGTCAAGGTCACAGTGACCCGAAGAGTGATAACGTTTCCGCTCAATAACTCGAGTACCCTTTGACCCAGGGACTTCAATCTTCATAGGTTGATAGCCATTATAGAGTAGAAGAACCCTATTGATTAGTCAGTAGGTCAAAGGTCAAGGTCACAGGGGCCTGAAGAGTGAAAACCGTTTCCGCTCAATAACTGGAGTACCGTTTGACCCACAGCCTTCAAAATTCATAGGGTGATAGCCCTTTTTTGATTAGAAGAACCCTATTGATTTTGGGGTCAGTAGGTCAAAGGTCAAGGTCACAGGGGCCTGAAGAGTGAAAACAGTTTCCACTCAATAATAGGAGTTCTATTTTACCCAGACCATTCAAACTTCTTACGATGGATGTCCTTATTGAGTAGAGGACTCCTATTGATTTTGGGGTCAGTAGGTCAAAGGTCAAGTTAACAGGGGCCCTGAAGAGTAAAAACCGTATCCGGTCAATTACTGGAGTACCGCTTGACCCAGAGCATTCAAACTAAATAGGGTAATAGCCCTTATTGAGTAGAAGAACCCTATTGATTATGGACCAGTAGGTCGAAGGTCAAGGTCACAGGGGTCTGGGCGCAGGGGGGTAGCGGCGCAGGGGGGAGACATGCGTTTTTCACAAAAAACATCTAGTTTATTCTGTAATTTATTGGGTATGCTGAAAACAAAACATTGGATGAGTGCATGTGTGGTCAATATTGTGTTAATTTCTATTTCAGGTGTATCTTCCCTGGATGCCAAGGCCAGTGGTCACATGGGTGTTCGAACCTTGGTCTACTACTTCACAACAACTTTCCTCGCCATCATCATCGGCATAATTCTTGTCATCTCAATACATCCTGGTGATCCAGTTCTGAAAGACGAGACAGTCGTTGGCATCGGAGACAGCAGGATTACCTCCCTTGATGCTTTCCTCGACCTTTTCAGGTTTAGTTTTTGATACATTTTTATCCTGTTTAAGAACAAGGAGAGTTTCCTTACCACAGTCAGCCATGTTCTTTCCCAATTCATGAAAGGTTTATACACTCAAACTTCCTAAGATTTAACTTGGAATAAATATTCAAAATAATAATCTGATTTCTTTAAAAAAATCTCTATAACTCTCCTACAAATATTTCTTAAGTTATGCTCCTTATTCACAAAAAATATGTCTGTTATCCATGGGCTTACAGTGTAAATCCAGATCAGCGGACACATCTGGATCTACTCTGATTGCACATGCGAAAAATCCTATACATTTGAGGAGTAAAAGGTGAATCAGTTTTATTTAGACATTATAAACATACCTTTTCACAGTTCTTTTAAGGTATTATCATGACACCCAAGATTTTAACAGCTTTTATTATAGCTCTCGCTTACAATTTTAGCTATTAAAGCAAGACTTGTTTTTCAGGAACTTTTTCCCAGATAACCTGGCTCAGTCCTGCTTCCAGCACGTGAAAACAGATTACAAAGATGTGAAATTCAAGAGAAAGCGTATAGAGTATTTCAATGTTACAACAAATAGCAGTTTGCTTGATACTTTGAACGGAACACAGCTGTATACATCAACTGGAACTCCTTTGAATGTAACAATCGTACCCGATGGCAATGTGACCTTGGTGAAACAGATCGTAGAGTATGAAGAGATGAAAACCGTAAGGGGGATGAAATACAGTGATGGAATCAATGTATTAGGTATGATAATAGTGTTAATCGTTATTTTATATAATTTGTATTAAGCACCCTAAAAAACCTGTTTGTCCTCTCCGTACTTATAAAAGCAATCCCTCTTTTGATTCAAAGAATCTTAGAGCTATTCTACTCACCATGCCATCAGCATAAATTAAACAAAATATGCACTTGATCCATTACTTTGCTTGAAACTACTTGATAATTTTATATCAACTTGAAACTTGGAAAATATATTTTTCCATCAAAATCTACATCCTTACCAACAACCAAAGGGTCATATCGGGTTTTTGATCTAATGAAAAGTTTTAAGGCAGTACATGTAATAGTCGTACCAACATATGTTTTAATTGCTTAATTAAAATTAAATACTAACAAATGAAATTTATTTGAAGTTAGCTTGAGCAAAATTTACACTGTGCTATTTGCAGTTGTGTTTTTAGTAAAACCAAAGCAGTTGGTCATTATTTATTGTGCAAAAACCTGATATACATTTATTTGCACCATTTAAATGAATTATAATATTAATGTGATAAGTTTGCCCATCTTTTCAACGTGATCCCAAATTATTCAGAAGTTCTTCTTCAAATCTGAATACCGGTAGTACTTGTAACTTGAACCAAATGCTGTTACAGCACGTGAAAAGCACAAAAAGCCATTGGTTTAGCAACTGTAACTCAGATACACAAATATTCAAGTGAAAAATTGTTTCACATGAACTAATTTATTTCAAATGTTTTAAAATAAATAAGAGATCTGTATGTACAAAAATACTTGTTTGTTTGAGATGAAATATATATCACCTTACTTCCTAATTATTCACAAGGTTAATAGGTCAGTTCTGTCCAATTTATTCAACATAAATTTGACAATAGTTAGACTTTTAACCCTTTCCTCCATAGACACACTTTTATTGCATGGGTGAACAGTTTAGATCCAGATTAGCTGTGCATCCGTGCTGTTTGATCAGGATCTAAACTGTTTCGCTTTTTGATTAATTTGGTTTTTTCTGACCAAAATGTGACGAGTGCAGATCCTGATCAGACGGCACGCATGTGCCGGCTGATCTGGATCTACACTGGCAGCACATTAGTAAAATTGCGTATATAAAGAGGAAAGGGTTAAACAGAAGTTATACTTGTTTAAAGTATGATGTGCATAAGAAAAATGCTGTGACATATTTGCACTATTAGGAATGAGTAACAATTGCATCATACATTACACTATTATAAAAAATGACTGTAAAAACAAAAACAGATTATAAATCAACCATGCATGTATTATATGAAAGTTAAAGTCCCTTTATATTAAGTTTGGCACTCTGGCAACAGTTTTTGGAAAGCGCATCATAAACCCTGCTTTTGAAAGGAATGTGTCTGTCTTTACTTCGCACATGGTGAAAGATGCATAAGTAATTAATATCCCTCCTGTTTAATAAAAGAAGCAGTTGAATAATGAGTTCAGAAACTCTTCCACAGCTATTGTCTGCTGTGACAGATAAAACCGACATTTGTAGAAAGCTGCAGTAGATTTAGGTGGAGCCTTGATACCATCAGCAACAGTAACTGTTGTTCTTTGGAGTTGACTCAAACTAAGAGACACTTTTCCATAGCTATAGTCTGTAATAGAAGCAACACTTCTACCATGGAGAAACATAAAGATTTGTGTTGTTTTTTTTTTAATTTCATAGAAATCAACATGTATCTTAGAGAAAACAGGGATGAAGATAATAAAACCTGAGATTGGAGACCAGTCTCATAAGCATCTGATTGGGGGCTCCATTTCAACCAGTTGGATGCTTGAGACTAGAGACTGGTCCACAGTTTGAGTTTTATGACTTTCAATTTTTGTTTTACCATATTTTTCCCCCATTATTTCTATTTAACTGAATGTGTGAGATTTAATCAGTGTGTTGGAGCCTAAATGCACAAGTCTCATTCTTTATGCATGAGGCTTGACAGGCCTGTTTTCTTTATGGTATTTAATTACTCCCAGAATAGAGCCACTTATCAAATAAAACAACATGGGAATCCCATGGGATCTAACAGATTGACACAAATATTTACTTGGCAAAGCTGCAATGTATTACTTTCAAATTAAATCAATCAAACAGGTCCCAGACAAGTTGCTTCAGGGGATTGGCTTTTACAACACCAAAATTATATTAATAGTTATATAATTATGTAAACTTATATTCTGAAGTTTATTATTAATTTTTTTATGTTAGTTTTTGTTTTGGAAGCAAAGCTATTCAAATAATACCATTATCCCATGAGCAAACAGTGTAGATCCAGATCAGCTGTGACATCCATGCCTGATCAGGGTCAACACTGTTCGCTTTTGGATTCATTAAGTTACTTCTGATGAAGACTCAACATGTGTAGATCCTGATCAGACAGCACAGATCAGAAGGCACATTTGTACTGTCTGATCCATATCTGCACAGTCAGCATGTGCTATAAAAGTTGTTACACTGTCTATAGAGTAAAGTGGGCAATGAAAGTGCAGGGAAGCCGGAAATCAGTTTCTGATGTCATCAAGGGGAGATAAATCTGAGGGAATGATTTACTGTAATAAACTGTAATAATGTTGTGTTTCAGGTTTGATCTGTTTCTGCGTGGGGTTTTCCATTTTCCTCAGTAAGATGGGAAAGAAAGGCCAAGTGATGATTGACTTCTTCGACGTTCTCAATGAAATCGTCATGAAACTCATTATACTAGTCATGTGGTATGTCTTTACACTTTCCTCCATATATACGCCTTTATTGGGTTGGTGAACAGTGTAGATCCAGATCAGCTGGCACATCCATTCCGTCTGATCAGGATCTGCACTGTTGGCTTTTTTATTTTTAAGGTTATTTCTGACTTAAAAAAAGGAACATTGCTGGTCCTGATCAGACCGCACGAAAGTGCCGGCTGATTTGGATGTACACTCTTCGCCCATACAGTAAATGTGTAACTATAAAGTTAACGGTTAAGGTTTTTAGTTTATCCCATCTTGTAATTTTGTAGAAAATCATTTTCTAACTGGTTTCTTTATTACATTATTGTTTTTAAGTAAATTGTATGTTTTGTAAGCAAAACAATTCATAAAAAATATCTGCTTTTTATCCCCCGCCGATGAAATCGGGAGGGGGATATTGTTTTGGCGTTGTCCGTCCGTCACGGTGTCACGTCGTCACGGTGTCACGGTGTCCGTCCCAATTTCGTTTCCGGGCTATTTCTCTGCAACCACTGGATGGATTTCAACGAAACTCTGTGGGAAGTATCAGTACCAAGAGGAGATGCGCATATCGTCGTCTTGTTCCGGTCAGACGATTTAACACAGAGTTATGGCCCTTTGATAACTTATGCATTATGTATATAGGGCAGTATTCGTTTCTGGGCTATTTCTCTGCAACCACTGGATGGATTTCAACGAAACTCTGTGGGAAGTATCAGTACTGAGAGGAGATGCGCATATCATCGTCTTGTTCTGGTCAGACCATTTAACACAGAGTTATGGCCCTTTGATAACTTATGCATTATGTATATAGGGCAGTATTAGTTTCTGCACTATTTCTCTGCAACTACTGAATGGATTTCAACAAAACTCTGTAGGAAGTATCAGTACCAAGAGGAGATGCGCATATCGTCGTCTTGTTCCGGTCAGACCATTTAACACAGAGTTATGGCCCTTTGATAACCTATGCATTATGTATATAGGGCAGTATTCGTTTCCACGTTATTTCTCTGCAACTACTGAATGGATTTCAATGAAACTTGCTGCAAACTATCTATACCAAGAGGAGATGCGCATATCGTTGTCTTGTTTCGGTCAGACCATTTAACACAGAGTTATGGCCCTTTGATAACTTATGCATTATGTATATAGGGCAGTATTCGTTTCCGAGCTATTTCTCTGCAACCACTGAATGGATTTCAACGAATCTTTCTGAGAATCATCAATACCAAGAGGAGATGCGCATATCGTTGTCTTGTTCCAGTCAGACCATTTAACACAGAGTTTTTGCCGTTTGATAACTTATGCATTATGCATATAGAGCAGTGTTCGTTTCCGCGCTATTTCTCTGCAACTACTGAATGGATTTCAATGAAACTTGCTGAAAACCATTTTACAAAGAGGAGTTGCGCATATCTTTGTCTTGTTTCGGTCAGACCATTTAACACAGAGTTATTGCCCTTCATTAACTTATGCATTATGCATATAGAGCAGTATTTGTTCCGCGCTATTTCTCTGTAACTAGCGGATGGGTTTCAATGAAACTTGCTGAAAACCATCTATACCAAGAGGAGATGCGCATATCATTGTCTTGTTTCGGTCAGATCATTTAACACAGAGTTATTGCCCTTTGATTACTTATGCATTATGCATATAGAGCAGTATTCGTTTCCGCGCTATTTCTCTGTAACTAGCGGATGGGTTTCAATGAATCTTTCTGAGAACCATTAATACCAAGAGGAGATGCGCATATCATCGTCTTGTTCTGGTCAGACTGTTGAACACAGAGTTATGGCCCTTTGATAACTTATGCATTATGTATATATAGCAGTATTCATTTTCATGCTATTGCTCTGCAACTACTGAATGGATTTCAATGAAACTTTCTGGAAAACATCAATACCAAGAAGAGATGTGCATGTAATGGTCTTGTTCCAGTCAGACTGTTTAACACAGAGTTATTGACCTTTGATAACTTATGCATTATGCATATATAGCAGTATTTATTTCCGCGCTATTTCTCTGCAACTTTTGGATGGATTTCAATGAAACTTTCTTGAAACCATCTATACCAAGAGGAAATGTGCATATCATCCTGTTGTTCCTGTCAGACTATTTAACACAGTTATGGCCCTTTGATAACTTATGCATTATGCATATTATAGAACAGTATTCTTTTCCTCTATTTCTCTGCAACTACTGGATGGATTTCAATTAATCTTTCTGAGAACCATCAATACCAAGAAGAGATGTGTATATTGTTGTCTTGTTCCAGTCAGACTGTTTAACACAGAGTTATTGCCCTTTGATGACTTATGCATAATAGAGCAGTATTTGTTTCCGCTCTATTTCTTTTCAACTTCTCGATGGATTGAAATGAAACTTTCTGGGAAACATCAATACTGAGACGAGATGCCCATTTTGTCCTCTTGTTCCAGTCAGACTGTTTAACACAGAGTTATTGCCCTTTGATAACTTATACCTTATGCAAATAGAGCAGAATTTGTTTCCACGCTATTTCTCTGCAGCTACTGGATGGATTTTAATGAAACTTTCTGGGAACCATCAATACCAAGAGGAGACGGCACATATTGTCATCTTGATTCAGTCCGATCCTTTAACACAGAGTTATAGCCCTTTGATAAGTTATGCATTTTGCTTGTAGAGCAGTATTTGTTTCCTTGCTATTTCTCAGCAGGAATCTATGGAAACCATCAATACCAAGACAAGATGCCCATATTGTTGTCCTGTTCTGGTCTGACCGTTTAACACAGAGTTATGGCCCTTTGATAAGTTATGCACTATGCATATAGAGTAGTATTCGTTTATATGCTACTTCTATGCAACTTCTGCATAGATTTCTTTTAAATACAGCACTATATTTTTACTACTGCATTCTTCATTTCAACAACTTGAAGACTTTTTGTCTCATTTTTATATTCTGGTGAGCTGCCCAACCCTTTTCACCATCTGAAGTTTTTTTTTCACCTTTTTTGCCATCCATAATAAATATCTAAATAAAGCCCTATGACTTCAGCTGTTGTGTTAGTAATAACCAGTACTCGGCGGGGGATATAAATTCAACGAATTTGCTTGTTTCTTTCAAACTTTTATATCCACATTAAGCAAGGATTCTGTATAAATTTGTGAAATGCAACTCAACACTCACTGTTTCTTCCTGATCTATTTTTAACATTTGATCGTGGGCACCTACACTTAACCAATGTTCTAACTACACTGATCAAATTTTTTAATTTCTCCGCATAGAATTGGAGTACGGTCTTCAAATTTGAAACATAACAAGATTGAATGTAGCTTTTGTTTAGAGGATACACTGAAACCGACAAAAAATGCTGAAAAAACTTCAGTGTAACAGCTTAATAATCGCATTATTCCAAAATTGCATAGAATTGTTCAAAATTACTTAACAATCCATATTTAAACAATGAGACATGAATTGTCTTTTATGGAGAATATACCCACAACCGAAATTTTTGTGACTTTTGGTTTTACCCCTACCTTGATTAAATGTCAGTGGTTTCTAAACAGTGAAGAGAATTTAATCATTTGTTCACACAAAGAAGTGAAAATGATATATCTTATTATATTTCAAGTTTGCAGTGTATATCCCAAATCTTTGCTGAGAAATTTAAAAAATATGATAGGTGTAGATGATTGTTTGTTTGTTTGTTTGTTTGTTTGGGGTTTAACGCCTGGTTTCAACACTTTCTGGTTAAATCCCGGCGGTCAGTCCACCTAACCGGTGTTCCTGGGTCTCTAACCAGTACTAACCAATTTCTCCGCAAGCGACTGACTGCTTCCTCACTTGAATCAGAGGTGAGGGACAAATGACTCTCAGACGCAATGTCCGAGTTCAATTGTCACGGAGAAATTTTTCCCGCCTCGGCTGGGGATCGAACTCACGACCCCAGGATTGACAGTCCGATGCTCTATCCACTGAGCTAGCCGGGCGGGCTCAGGTGTAGATAGAACGTTGGTATACAAGTGTATATGAAACTTTTGTTTTAAATGAAAGCTTGATAATTAAGAAGGCCATTTTTAGGCTAAAACTGAAATATCTATCTTGTTTGCACAATCAAGTTTTAAAACTCCCGGGAATGATAAGTCTCGATAAGTTTTATTTCCCAGTGAGGTACATGATACAAATGTAACACACTTCATTGATGGAAGACTATCATATAATAAAAGACTGGTTATCAACCTCCAAACATTTCCTTGTTATTGTGTATTTCTTGCTAAAGTGTAAATTCATTTCACATATGCAAACCACCAGACCTTGACATTTACAATGTGTCTTAACTCTTTTCTCCGTAGACACACCTCAATTGCGAGGGCGGACAGTTAAGATCCAGATCTGCCGACACATCTGTGTTGTCTGATCAGGATCTAAACTGTTCACCTTTTGATTTGTTAGGTTATCTCTGACCAAAATGCTACCAGTGCAGATCCTGATCAGACAGCACGGATGTGCTGGCTGATCTGGATCTACACTGGTTGCACATTTTTAATACAGCATATTTATGAAGGAAAGGGTTTATTTTGCTTTTAAACCTGAATCTTTAAAATGTGTGTGTAGTTAGGCAAGCCTACCAACTCATCAAAATTGGTTGTGTTTCCTGCCAGACATGTTGAATTTAATTTTTTTTTAAATTCTAGCTTCAAATTAAGTCTCACCCGAAACCAGTGTTGATCAAGATCAGCCTGTTCATGTTCACAGTCTGATCTGTGCCCAAGGTTATAAAACTGAGCATGGAAATCAGTCTCAAATCACAGGCATCTGATTGGCTGAAATGGCAACCAGTCACCTTTTCAGCCAATCAGATGCTTGAGACTTGAGACTGGTTTCTAAACTCAGTTTTATAACCTTCAACCCTGGATTTACAGCGGTTGGTATTTAGCAAAAAATCTCTGAACATTTTAATATACAGACTCCTGTTAAAGAAGTTGAGTCATTATAGAAATGAAGCAAATAAAGTGTTCCATTTCAACCCTATTCTTATTTCAGTATTAACCTTATTTGTACTGTTTTAGGTACTCACCATTTGGTATCATGTTTTTGATTGCCGGCAAGATCTTGGAGCTGGAGGATATCCAGACGGTTGCAGCTCGGCTTGGACTTTACATTGTTACAGTTGTACTGGGACTCGTCATCCATGCCGCTGGGTGTCTACCTCTCACATATTTTATCCTCACTCGTAAAAACCCACTGACAGTATTCAGAACAGTATTTCAGGCATGGATTACTGCCCTTGCTACAGCTTCAAGGTTTGAAAATTCGCTAAAAATCTACAAAAATGCTCTTTGTGATGTTTGCTGGCCCCAAAAAAGTCATTTATGTCATTTGTATAAATTTCTTCAATTTCTGCAGTGTTGATTAAATAAAGTGTTATTAGTGTTATATGCACAACAATATGGGCACAATTTGCAGAGTTCATGAAATAGATGTGGCAAAGCAATGTTAGTACACTAGTCTGGGTCAGAAGCAAGAATTTACAGAAAGGGTGTTCATTCGGGGCAGTCTTATGGTTGTTACATAATAATTTCCATAATAACTTTCTGGCTAAAAAACCCATGAAAAATAAATAATTATCTTGCCCAAAAGGGAGTTTGGGCACCCCCTCTGGATCAATCCCTGCTGGTGATGGTTTGGATCCCAGTCTGAGTCTGTATCATTTACAAAGCAAAACAATTTACATTCCTTAACCTTGTTCAAAGGACATTTTCAAATGTTGTATATTTTCATTGAATATAGTTAATTGACAATAATCTTTCACAAATTTTTAATCTGATAATATTAACCCTTTTGTCCAGATATACAAGTTTTCAATGTTCAATCAGTGCAGATCAAGCTGGCACATCCATGACATCTGATCTGGTCACCTTTTGGTCAGAAATAAGCTAGAAAATCTAAAAGTGTACAGTGTAGATCCTGATGAGATGGGATGTATGTTCTGGCTTATCTGGATCTACACTGTTTGCTCATGGATAACAGCCATATTCAAGTTTACTGCACATGAATAAAAGCCATATCCCATGGAGTAAAGGGTAAACTTTAACCCTTTCCTCCATATATATGCCTTTTTACGCATGTGCAACCAGTGTAGATCCAGATCAGCCCACACATCTGTGCCGTCTGATCAGGATCTGCACTGGTCGCATTTTGGTCAGAAATAACCTAATGAATCAAAAAGCAAACAGTTTAGATCCTGATCAGACGGCAAGGATGTGCCAGCTGATCTGGATCTAAACTGTCTGCCCATGCAATAAAGGTGTATCTATGGTGGAAAGGGTTAATTGTGGTATCACTGATGCTCTCCGACTGTTGTAGTTAGATACATTCTATTATGACAAGATTTTTTCATTTCAGTTCAGCAACTCTTCCAGTCACATTCCAGTGTTTAGAAGAAGGAATGTTGAAAATTGATAAGCGTGTGACACGATTTGTGCTTCCGGTTGGAGCAACAATCAATATGGATGGCACAGCCCTGTACGAAGCTGTGGCCCCAATCTTCATCGCTCAGATGAATGGAATTGAGCTCTCTTTTGGACAGCTGGTAACTGTCAGGTAAGAAGAAACCAAAAGAATGTCACACAGATATGTGAGTTGCATGACTGCATAGCGTCTCTGGTTTAAGCTGCAGGTGAATTGCTTAATCACCTTAGTGTAAAAGTGGTATTAAGTACCGTTGAAATCAGCAGTTTTATGGTTTTTGTTATAAGATTGCGGTCTGTCCTCTATAGTGGTGTGACTGGAGATATGTAATGTTAATACATTCTCTACTGACCTCGAGTTCAAGTTTTGCAGCTTTTATGATATTTGTTGATGCTTGAAACTACCGCATAGTGGTTTTGCATCATGTTGTTCTACACAGCATATTGAAATATTGATTTCAATTTTAAATTTTGTGGGTTTTATGAAAGTGTAAATGAGGCAACAATTACACTTATTATTACTTAATAAAGTATTTTTTAAAATAACTTTGTGCTTTTGCAGAAGAGTTTATTTATGTATTATAGACCCTAGAGGATAACATGAAAATCTTATTCTAATTATTGCTAGTATAAGAATGTATGATATTTTAAAAATGTTTTAAAACAGTGATCAAAATTGCACCAAATGTTCAATTTTGGAATAAATTTCAGTTTGACTGCAACCTGTGCGGCTGTTGGTGCTGCTGCTATCCCGAGTGCTGGATTGGTTACCATGTTGATGGTGCTGACCTCTGTTGGACTTCCTGTTGAGGATGTCAGCCTCATCCTGGCTGTCGACTGGTTCCTGTATGTATCTGTAGATTGGTTCCCATTGACAGATTATATCTTCCACATTATTAAACAAAGAAGATGTGAACCCTGTCATATGAACATGTGGCTTGTAATAGCTTTAGAAACAAAAAAATAACTGCATTGCAATTTAACACTATTCAATAGATATGACTTTTAATGCACAGGCAAAGAGTGTAGGTCCAAAACTGCCATATCATTGATGATATTTGATCAAGATCTATACAGTTAGCTTTTAGACTCATTAGGTTATTTCTGACCAAGAAGTGAACAGTATATATCCAGATCTAATGGCATCAATGTGCCAGCTGATGTGGATCAACACTGGTTGCACTTGTGATAAAAAGTGTATCCATGGAATAAATGGTTAATGATATGATTTACTGGTGATACTCCAAGCTAGTTGCAAATTCTTGTTCGATCAGACAATTGCTGAATGTTGAATCAAAATAAATTAAAAAATTATTTTCATCCCTCTGCATTCCACTGAAATAAAACTGCTGCATGGACAAAAGAAATGAAGTTCACTATTAACACTTAAACTTGAAACAATGATATTTTATAGAATTATTTAAAAAATGATTTCTACTTGAGATTAATTTTCAAAAATAACCTCTTGAAGAGGCATCAATCTTTCTGTAAACTTCATTCCTTTTTTCAAATGATAATAAATGTTTAAATCAGATAGTACCATGAGGACTTGATTGTCTGCTGGCTGAGTGGCTTGATCAGAGACACTCCTAGATTTGTAAAGAAGTTGTGATTGATGTCTGTTGTGTAAAGACACATGTTCTGGTTACAGGTCATTGAAAGCTTCTGTCTGTCAATCACTTAACCCTTTACTCCATAAGTACTGGGTTGATCATTAGCAACTAGTGTAGATCCAGATCAGCTGATCAGCTGGGACATCATTCTGTAAATATGCCATTTAACTGGATCTAGACTGGTAGCCTCTTGGTCAGAAATAACATTATGAATATAGAAGTAAAGATTGTAGATGGTAATTGGCCAGTGTTGATGTGCCAGCTGGTCTTGATCTACACTGACTGTTCGCCATTGGATAACAGCCATATCTCATGGAGTAAAGGATTAACAATAAAGGCTTTGGCTTAACCCTTTCCTCCATATATATGATTTTTAATGCATGTGCGACCAGTGTATATCCAGATCAGCCGGCACATCCATCATAATTACTTCTTTTTCTTACTTTTATATTTTCACTCACATTAACCTATAACCCCATGGGATTGGACTCGTATCACATGGGTGAACAGTTCAGATGTAGATCACCCCGCATATCAATGCAGTCTGATCAGGATCTATACTATTAGCTTTAAGATTTAAAGAAGCAAACAGTGCAGATCTAGATTTACATATATCCTGTTGTACAGAGGCTTTAAGCTCTAAGAAATAACACCCTCGTTAAAGCATACTAATTTAAAAGCTTAGATAATATTTGGTATAGGTTTTAACTGTCATATGTTTGACATTATAGAAAGGATAAAGTTATTATGTTTGAGCAACAGTGTGATAGAAAATGGACCTTCAGGAATATTGTCGACATTTTAAGAGCAGTTATATAAATACCTCCTGTACTTCATCTCTTCTGGAATTAAATTCACTGTTTTGCTTTTCATTATAACATATTTTAACTATAAATGCACACTTGACATAAGGCACATCAATTGACAGAGGGTCAGTTTTCCTGCAGAATGGTTTATTTTGAAGTATGATCATAGTTAGGGTAGACACACATTTCGCGAACATATTTGAGTAATAATTGGCATGTATTTTGCGGTAAAAAATGATTAAAGAAGAGAAACTTCAAAGCAGTCGATCAGCATTTGTGTGTTACTATTGCCTGTAGATGAGTGGTTGTCTTGCTGAGATAATTTATCAGCTCAGGGCTAATCGGCTGGTGATAGAACCCTACAGCCAGGCAAATCAGTCAAAAGGCTACATTGAAAAGTACTGTATTCATGTTGAATACCATGTCTTTATCACCATCGTTAATGTCTCACCCACCACTTGCGGCTTTACAACATTTGAATTTTAATAATGTATATATCTAATTCTTGAAAAGACTACCTTTTTTTAAAAAAAAATGTATATGGTGCCTTTAGGCTTAAGGAGCTGTAATTTTTGTAAAAATAAGGAGAAACAAAACTTGTTTTTGTGATGCGTTGCCTAAACTGTGCATGCTTTCTCCCACAGATTTGTTTTATCCTTGTTTGTCTGATGTGCTTTCTCTATTTTGAAGGATGTCATGACAAAGAATCTGACTCATTGTCATGTAAATGTAACACACAAATTTGTCAAGGAAATTTCTTTTTAGGCTTGCCTGAGGCTTCTTTAACAAGAGGCTCATTGAATCACATTTTTCCTGAACTTGTTTAATATATTTTGTATTCATGACAACTTATATCAGATTCTATATACACAATATCATACATTTTGTTAGTTTACTTTTGGTTTGAATACTTAATTCTATCACAGCTATAAAATTCTTCTGTTAATGATCTGGAATGTGTCTTTTCTTGCTAAATTTTGTAAGTATGCAAAATCAAACAATTTACGACAAATTTCTGATATGCCTTTGGTGGGACAATACATTTTAGACTTTCTTGATTTTAAAACTTAGCATTACTTGTGCCTTACTCACTAAATAATGCTTGCTGTTAAGCTAGCTAGATAACTCAAACTGCCCCATTATTGCTAAGCTTCTAACTAACCAAGTCTAAGCTCTCACACTAACACAATTCATTGATTAATTGGCTGCTTTGGTGCTTGTTTGTTGGCTTGGTAGTATACACAGACACAATCAATCAATCAATCAGTAAGTCGATCAACCAGTCAATCACAGTACTGAATAAAATGGCCATCAGTTGAGAAAATGGCTTGCTTGCTAAGTAAGCCAGTGCTTGGAAATTTTAGACCAAGGCAGAACTTGCCAAAATTAATTTTTTTACATTTCTGGAAACAGCATTTTTGCATCAAAATACTACAGATTTCAATTTCAATTAGAATTTGACCCAGATAGCAACCGCTGTAAACACCAGTTGCACTGCAGCAATAAAATAAGACGCCGACCACATTTTTTGTCATGCGACGACTGTTAGAACTGCTGTTCCAATCAAAAGAAGCTGTAATTTTTTGTCGCTGTTGGTTCATTCCCCGTGCGGATGTTGAAACAAAAACAAATGGTGTTGTTTAAAGTAAAGCAACCTGAAGTTGTATTAACAATGACCAAAATCTAACTGAAATTGAAATTTGGAGTATAATATATAATTAAGTTAATCCTTTACCCCATATATATGAGTTTTATCGCATGATCAAATTCGATTCATTATCGAATCAAAATGCCAACAGTGTAGATCCTGCTCAGATGGAACAGATGTGAATCTACACTATTCACAAATGGTTAAAAGCAAAATACATGTACCTTAGAGTAAAGGGTTGAGAAAGCCACCAGGACTTTTTTCACTGCCAGGGGAAGCGGCCCAAGCCCTATAATTTTGTGGAAAATAGCATGATTTTTTCTCTGAAAGGGAATGAAAAACCTAATGTAAAGTCACATTTTGGGGAAAACTGCGTGATTTTAGAGAAATTTTCTGAGGTGAAGGTGCCCATAAACGTCCCCTACTAAAGAAGGAAAAAAAGCACTGGCCACATACTTCTGAATTGCAAACAGACAGTACATGCTTGAAGCAATTGAAGAATGAATCTGACAAAATTGAGGTTATATATTTTAGAGTCTGTTATCACAAAATGTTATCTATTTAAATCCAGAAATACACTTAGTGGCACTGCGGTGTAACATTGTAAAAATTTGATTGACACCATTCCCTGGTAAATTCAAATGATGCCCAAAGGTCTAAAATCCCATACACTGGACTAATAAGTAAATAAATAAGTCTTAATACAGAGGAATATGGAATTATTCCCTGAACAAGTTAGTCACTTACTGCATACACAAATGTTACAGCAATTATCCAGTCAAGAAATCAGTAAATCATATTGTTTTGCAAGCACTCACTGCAGGAACTGCTGGCCCACCTTAATACATAATTCATCCCCTTAGTGCAACTACAGAATATCTCTTTATATTTCAATGTACTTAAACCATTCTTGCACTAAGGTGACAGCACTCACTGCAGGAACTGTTTGTGTTTGCGTGCTTCAATATGTAGAACAATAAACCTGCATTATCATATTGGTCAACCAGTTTTTCAAAAGGAGCAGGTTCACGAAGCCCAGTATTGGCCACAAAATCATTAAATTTTGTTACATATTACAAATTTGAATGAATTTGAATACGTTAAAAATTTGTAATTTAGATATCTTTAACCACTGTTAAAGCAGCTGGGTAATTGGCCAACAAAATTGCCTAAAATGAGGAAAATATGGAACAAAGCTGAATTGTGAGCAACAAGGAGATTTTAAAGGATTTCAATTTGGGCACACTTCTGAAACAAAATCAAATTTTGAGCAAGAATTAACTGTGCTTTAATACAAATAAAATTGTTTAAATAACTTTGGTCGAGGCATTTGTCCCATATGAAAATATGTTGGAAATTTGATATAAAAATGCATTTTTTCCATTAATTCAAAACACATTTGACATACTTCTTAATTTTTCATTTTGGTCATTCAATATGTCCTCACTTCTTATCTCTCAAAGAGAAACAACTGCTATAAATTACAGATAGCACACTTTCTGTCATGAAATTACAGATAGCACACGTTCTGTGATGAAATTGCAATTTGAAAATTTTAGAAATTTTTTGGCCACTTTAAATCTTTCCTTCACAGATACACCTTTATTGCATTGGCAAACAGTGTAGATCATCAGCTGGCACGTTTGTTTCTACACTGTTTGCTATTTGATTTCTTTATGGTTATTTCTCACCAAAATATGACCAGCAGATCCTGTTCAGACAGCATGGATGTGCCGTCTGATCTGGATCTATACTGGTCGCACATGTGTAAAAATGGGTATATATGTAGGAAAGGATTACTTTGTGAATCTACTGCTTTAATGCACCTGCATGCTCACACACTCGATATACACTGCAAGAGTCATTTGTAGTTATTTCTATTCTCATTTAATTATAAACTTTATATCTTTTAGAGATCGGCTAAGGACCTCTGTTAATGTACTAGGTGACTGCTACGGCGCCGGAGTCGTTGAGCACCTGTCACGTTTTGAGCTCGCTGAACAGGACAGAATTCATGAAATCGAGCTTGAAGCTATATCGGGAGGGAATTATAAAAGAAATGGTGGAGAATCTTTAAAAACAGGGGGAGACACTGGTAGATGGTGTTTGTCTTTGTTTGAAGACGTAGGATTGAAAAAATAAACATGTCGTAAATCATTGCTAATGGGAATGAAGCTTTTTTAAGAGACTGTTTGATACCCTTTAGCAGATTACAGAGTGAAATTTGGAGTCTTATCTGCTTTGCCCAAACTAATGAAACAGAACAGTTACCTGTCTTCAGTCTCAGCAAAATGATTGGTCAAAAATTGAGCTCCATTTTCAAGGTGACCAATCACTGAAGCTAGATTTTCCAGAATTTATACAATATTATGGGTTTTACTGTATGTAACCAGTGTAGATCCAGATCAGATGGCACATCTATGCTGTGTAATCTCGATCTACACTTGTTCCCTCTTGGTAAAAAATAATCCAGTGAATCTAAAAGTGAACAGTGTAGATCCAGATTAAATGGCTCTGGTCCTAACTTATATGGATCTTCACTGTTTGCACAAGGGAAAAACCATATCCCATGGTCAAGATCTTAGTTTGCATCCAGAATTTGATCTTGTGTTAGAAACATAGCATGGTGGAGATATTTTCACCATGGTTCATTGAACATTCACGACAAGAAATCAGATCAGAATAGAAATATTGATTTAAAAACTCTTTGTTTGTTTTTTCTTAAAATTGATTACTTAGACTCTTATCAGTTAAACAGTTTCTTGTAAATATTCAAAAATTTTCGGGGGATAAAGAATTAGTAATAGATCTTACGTCTTTCAAAACGGAGAACTGCCATAAGATGGTGTTGTCATTTTTATTTTGTTTTCGATTATATTTTTCAAAGAGCTATTGAGACAGAAACATTTCAGATATATATACAGTAAATGAAGCTTTGTTAAGAGAGGGACTGAGATTTTAGATGGTGTCAACCATTCTCCTGTTTGAGATCGGAGACTCTATGGGCCTATCCAGAATAGAGAGTCGCAGTTTCTCAGTCTCGGTTGCAGTTTGCAGCAATTTACAGTCTTCACTAACTGAAATTGCTGTCAGATTGTGACTGTGACCATGAAAGAACTATATAGTTAAAAGTATGAGACCACACATAAACTGCACAGACCTTGGTCTACATTTGTGGAAAATGTATTGATGTTACACATAATAGATAATAAGAATATTATGTCTATAAACTATTCATAGATGAAAATGCATACATAATTATCTGGCCAGAAGATTATAAAACTGATTTTGGAGAACAGTCTCAAATCTCAAGCATTTGATTGGATGAAAAGAGACTTGTCTCAAGTTCAGCCAATCAGATCCTTGGGATTTGAGACTGGTCTCCATTCTAAGGTTTATATTGAATGGCCATGGTGTGATACAGTATCAAAATTGTTTTGATTAATTATTTTCTTTTCAGAGGACTGTATGCTGAGCTTCTGTGAGCATGCAATGATTGCTTGTACAACATTTACCTGGACCCATAATCATAAAACTGAGATCAAGGAGTGGTCTTGAAACTCTAGCTTGTGGTTGGTTGGTTTAGATTTTGGTAACCAATCAGCTGTTAGAGATTTGAGACTGGTTTCTGTTCTCAAATTTGTGATGGTGGCTGTAAGCTACACTATTCCTTTTCCAATGTAAACTCATGTGACCATTGATATGGGTATACAGTGTACATTTATTCAAAGGTTTCAGATCATGACAAAGTCAGATGGGCATATGTAAACTATTGCTTTCATTTGCAGGTTGTAACAGTTCATAATAAGTGGGTGTGACGTGAATCCTGCAAGTAATATACAAAATAAGCAATCATACAATGAAGGTCTAATTGCCTTATCTTTGATTTTACAGAGATCGACTCCGGACCTCTGTTAATGTGTTAGGGGACAGCTACGGGGCATGTGTGGTTGCACATCTATCACGAGGAGAACTTGCTGAAATTGACAAAAGTCACGGACAGGAGCCGCAGGAAATTGAACTTGATGTAACTGTGGACGGAGAGAAGAGAAATGGCGGGGATAGTTTTCCACAAGAAGGCAACGCCGATGAGCTGTATCCTGATTTGAAGACATAGAACTACTTTTTGTGTGTATGAATCAGTATTAGACTTGGGTGCTAAAAATCACATGTTGACTACAAGGACTAAACCTACTGTTAGTTATCACACATCCTGAAAATTGTCTGTGTTGAATGCTTATTTAACTTTAAATTATTGCAAGCCTGAACAGATTATATAAAACTACTCGTCTAGAGAAGCATTATTACTTTCTAAATTACAAGGACTTCAAATTGTCTGTCTGGTATTGTCATTGAAATCCAGACATTGTGTTAAGTGAACCCTTTACTCCTTAGATAAGCCTAAATTGTGCAGGCAAACTGTAGATCCAGATCAGATAGCACAGCAGCTCTCTGCCATCTGATCAGCATCTACAGTGTTTGCTTTTTGATTCATTAGATTATTCTGACCAAGAAGCAAACAGTTTAAGTCCTGACCAGAGGGCATGAATGTTCTACACTGTTCATACATGTGATAAAACTTGTGTAAATGGAGTGACAGGTTCAAACAGTTTTCATAGCACAACAAAAACACATCCATAAACAAGTTAGATCATAACTAAATTTTCTTTTTAATCAATTTATTCATGAGCATAGATGTACTTTTTTAAAGTTATGCACCAAGTTGTAATTTTATTAATTTGTTTAATGTCACGATAAGATTTATGAAAACTCATAAAGTACATTATTTAAATATTCATAGAATGTCACACCATAGTATCCTGTTTTAGATAATTAGCACTGTTTGTGACACATCAGTCAGACATGTTTCTACAGTTCTAACAAGTTATTTAGTGTAACCATTAAAAACATAATTGAATTTTGCTGCTTGATTATAATTAGATTCAATTCTATCACACTGTATATCTCTCTCAACATTTATTTTCCTGACAAAACCTGTTTCATGCCAAGATGACATAAAATGTAAGATAATCTTAAAATGGATGTGTTAGACAATTTTCAGTTGTAGTGTAAATCTTTCACAATGCATCAAGACTTCTATGAATAATATAAGAGCCAATGTATGATATATGTACAGCTTTCTCTTGATGTGCTTTGAATAAGTATATATAAATGCATGCTCTAATAAAAGCCTCACATGATTTGTCTTGCAAAACAGGGTTTTATGCACAAAGATCATGAAGTTCAATAACCTTATTTGTATCAACTTAAGGAACAAGTAATTCTGGAAAACAACTTTTAATATCATACAATTTATGATTTTCACACAAAGCAAGGTGTGTAAAAGAGAAAAAAATGGGAGAACAGTTAATGGTCTGTGCTGAAACTAAACACCCATTTTGTGAATTTGCAATATCTTTGGGGGAATTTATTAGATTATATGGTAGAGAATTTAATTTTGTTTAAGACATGTTAGATCTAAAAAAATAACCATAGTCTACTTAGTCCTTGTAGTTAACATTAAATAACCAAGGTTGTACAAAACATCAAGTCATGTTTATGTTGATATTCATCGGGACTTTTTGCTGAACTTTTTATGTACATTACATTATGACACTGCATTAAGTGTGACACGTACTGGACACCAGATAACTAGACTGTTTAGTGAATTTTAATCACTTAACCCTTTCCTCAGTATATATAATAGCATGTACCAACAATGTTGATCTAGATCAGCCAGCACATCTGTGCCATCTGATCTGGACCTACACTGGTCAAATCTTGGTCAGAAATAACCCTAACGAATCGAAGTGTGAACTGTATAGATCCAGATCAGTTAGCACAGATATGCTGGCTGATCTGGACCTACACAGTCCACAGAATCATGGTGTATTATATGGAGGAAATGGTTAAACCTCACTCTCAGAAGGTAGAGTCCTTCACAGGTTGAGCAAACAATTACATAATTTACATTAGGAAATATATAGGAAGCTGGAAAATTGGGGTATGGCAATAAATATTTTGAACTTGAAATCTGTTCGCCCACGCCATGAAGGCTTATATGTAAATATGGAGGAAAGGGTTTAAAATCTCCCTAAGAGGGTGAAGTCCTTCACAAGTTGATGAAACAATAACATGATTCACATAAGGAAATTTATAGGAAGTTGGAAAATTGAGGCATGGCTATAAAATATTCTGAACTTGAAATCCCATAGTTACAGCTCGTTATACTAAAAAATGCCTGAACATTTAACAGTTTCTGTGCTAAGCTTTGCTTATGTCAGATTTGTCACAACTGTAGACCTAGAGTGGACTTCACAGACCAATCAGGGTCTACACTCTTCACTATTCAGTCAATTTTCTGCAACATTTTTTAACTAAACACTAAGATCATCAACTGACTGGCTCAAATTCCAAGAAAGGCCATTCAGTCATATTGAAGGTGTATTTAGTTGTATAGATTATCTTGTCGGATAAAAGTACATTGAATTTCCCATGGGCTTAATTTTGGAGTATTTCACATGGATGATTATCCTTTGTGAATTAATTCCGGTAAAAATATCCTTTAAATTGGACCAATTTCGGTGATAAGCTGATCAGTTGTGAAAAGAAGTCCAAACATAATGTTGAACCATCTGTTGTGTGAGTTAGATCATCTTAAATCATTGACCCCAAACTACTGGGTCCAACATCACACTGAGACTTAAGACTAGTTGCAAATCTCTAACAGCTGGACATAAGATTATAAAACTGAGATTTGGGGGCTTTTAGCCATTTCAGCCAATCAGATGCTTGAGATTTGAGACTGGTTTCTATTGTCAGTTTTATTATCTTGGGGCCTGATTGGTTAAATTTGAACTCAGTCTCAAAACTGACCAATCACAAGACAGAGTTTTGAAACTAGTCTACCATTTCAGATCAAGATAGTGCACACATTTGTAATTATAGGTTTGACTATTTTTAGCACTAGCATACAGAATAATGTGTATTGATTCAATAAAATGTGGAACTCACATGATGTACATATATATATCCCTTGGTTTTGTGTATATATTATCTGCTTCATACATGAATGTTATGTAAATATTGTATTTTACACTACATTTAGTTTTCATGACATCAAAATGTTTTAAATTTCACTTTTCTTGACCTAAAGCACATCTTATTTCACAAATGCAACTACAGTTGACCTGTGTCGGAATAAATTCTATATTTTTTCTATGTACAGAAATTTTATTTTTGAATTGGAATCAAAATAAACATTCAGTTGATAAAAAAAAAGTCGAAGTCGAACAGTTCCTTTAACATGGGTTAAAGGTTTACACTCTTTGCCAATGTGTAATATGCTGTGCTAAACACATGGAGGGTTTTATATAATAACAAACAGTGGTATTTAATGTTGTGTGATCATCAAAAATGTCTTTGTAAATATTTTGTTTTTGATCTGTTAGAGGTATAGATATATACCTGAAGTAATAGTGCAAATAACTGTAAATATGTTTATAGGGCTTTGCATATTAATGTTTTTTAATACTTTTTAAAGATAGGGCACTTGTTTTAGTTACAATTCACTTACTTTATCTATACATTGAAAGTAACATTATATGATGAGCAATTATAATTACAATGATGTATGTGAAGAATCTCCATGTTGTCATTATTATATATGTTTAATCCTTTACTCCATACATGTATATTCATATTCTATGGTATGTGAGACCAGTGTAAATCCAGATCAGCTGACACGTCTGTGCCAGGTTACCAGGATCTGCACTGTTCAATTTTGCAGATTCCTGTTGGTCAGAATTTACCTAATACATAAATCAAAAGGTGAAAGGTGGAGATCCTGATCAGATGGCATGGATGTGCTGGCTGATGTTGATCTACACTGTTCGCCTATGCCAAAAAGATGCATATATGGTGGAAAGGGTTAATTAATTAGTTAATTAGTAAACTCCTTATAATTTTGCATTTAAGGTTGATGGCTTAATGTAATAAAATTATCTGTCAGTTGAAAAAGCAATATCATTAACAAGATATGTAAACAAAGCTAAAAGACATTTGTCATCAAAATGCTATAGAATAATGAGAATTTGTAAGCAACATTTCTTTAGATCTTTTGTGCAATGATTATAGTGAATGTTTGAAGGACCTGTACATGCTTTTGGCATATTCCTAGTTAGTTTAAATGTAACAAAAATTTTATATTCATTGTAATAAAAATTAATTTTTATTAAGCAGTTATTCATTTTATGGTCCATTTTACCCGTATTAGAGTGTTCAGTATTGTAGATTTAGACAGTGTTCTTAAAAAATTTCATTCCTGTTTTTGAAAGGCAAGCTTACGTTTTTGCATAAAAGAATGAGTTCTGTGCTGCTTGTATTACTGTGTTTGAAACTCTGGTAGATTGAAATACAATCACAAATCAGCAGAATCAAAATTATCTGCCTAATACATTGCATGAAAATGAGATGGATTTGAAGTTCTAACCCTTCAATCCATGGATACACCTTCTGTAATATCTGCTACCAGGGTAGATTCAGATCAGCCAGCACATCTGTGCACTTTAATCCTGAACTGTTTGCTTGTTGGTCAGAAATAACTTAATGAACCTAAAGCAAATCAATGTACATCCTGATCAAACAGCACATGTATGCCACTTAATCTGGTCACCCATTCCATAAGAGGCATATCTATGGAGTAAAGGAGATTTAATTTTCAGATGGAATAAAGAAAAAATCAGTTTTTGTAATTTTGTAAAATAATTGTGTCTCTCTATAAAGATTGGACATGTTTTTTGTTATCATTTTCATAGATTAACATTTTGCTAAATTTTATAATTTGTAAGTATTTTTATATTTCTTAAAAGAAAACAAACATTTTTTTACTGAGGCATTTACAAGTCTGTTTTAATTTTTTTTTAAATAGTTGTTTTTGCTTGTTTGATTACATGCATATTTATGGAGAAAAGTGATAATTAATGAAGAACTCTTCAGAGAGCATTAAAATTTTATTGTTGGCTGAAATAAGGTTCAGAAAGTGTTTAGAGTACAGTAAATACATGCATTCACAGCATTTGTCACAAAATCTACAGGGTATTCTTTGCAAGAGGTGGAAATGTACAGGACTTGATTCATTTTGTATATAAATGTATATTTTTCATTGTTATGTGTAATTGCATTTTATTTCTTTGCTTAATTTTACTGTGTTTTACTTGATGAAGTTGTTCACATTCTAAGGTATCCTGTTAAATCTGGAATAACTTGACTCAGTCTGGTTCTATATACTGTCTGATTGACAACAATCCAGGTTTAACAGGATGTAAACCAGTATTCAGTTTTACTTAAAGGTTTCTTGACTCGTGAACAAAACTACCGTCTACCCTCATTATATGATATGGGATATGATATAATTCATGGGCAAACATTGTAAATCCAGATCATCTGGCACATTCTTGGTGTTTGATCTGGATCTATTCTGTTCATTAGGATAGAAATAACTTAATGAATCAGAAATGAACAGTGTAGATCCTGATCAGATTGCACAGTTGAGCTGGCCTATCTGGATCTACACTGTTCACCCATAGGATAGCAGCCATATCCCATGGAGTAAAGGGGTAACCTATAAAAATGAGATGGGATTCATGCGTTTATACTGAGCAAAAGTGAAAATCTTACCTTTTTTTAACATCAAAAATTTTGTTTAGTGATGTTTTTATTTTATCCTTAACTTATTTCGTGGTATTTGCACATATCTGGACATTTGATAAAGCGGGAAGATGTTGTTATTTTTCATAAAGCTCAAGGTTATCTTCTCTTTTCTGAATAATGATGAGATCAATATTTTTTACATTTAAGTCTCAAACAGATTATTTGACAGTCAAATTGAGAAGTTCTGGCTGTACAGAAAGAAGAACACAATAGTGTAAGTCTACTGCTGTAAGGAACTGAGATACAGTTACTTAAATATCCTTTTTTGTAAATTACCTCCCTTTGAATTAAGAACAAAATACTATGCTATTTTTGCCGCAACCAAATAACTTTTGTTAATTTTTTTTTTAAACCGATAGATTCTTAACTGACAACTTCCAAGATAAAGATATTAGTTACCACACATCTCCAGATATAGACATTCACTGGCATCATTAATGTAATATGTGTTTCCCATCTTATTTTGTCAAGTTTTCATTTTGGCTGAGTATATAAGTTCAAGAAAGGTGTTTTTTCTTTCTAAAACATGTGAGCTAAGATAAACATTACAGATTCTGCTTAGAAGGTTTAACTTCATAACCAGGTAAACATTTTAAAAATGTAGTTTTGTGTAGAATTGGTGGTATAGCATTTTGTATTTTGTGTTTACACACACCACAACTCCATCAAATTGTTAGATTCACTTGCAACAGCTTTCTTTCAATTAAATAAAGTTGGTACATGTGTTTAAACTTTTGTTGTTTATCTTGTGAATACATTTCCAGAGGCATATCCAGAGGGGGTTCACTGGGGATGCTTGAACCCCATTTTGGGGGAGCAACATTCAATTTTCATGGGGAATTTTGTGGGAAAGTCGGAAATTATCATGTAAAGTTAAACCTAAGACTGCGAAAAACGAA
Organism: Corbicula japonica; assembly: GCA_038501625.1. Lineage (NCBI taxonomy): Eukaryota > Metazoa > Mollusca > Bivalvia > Venerida > Cyrenidae > Corbicula > Corbicula japonica. Next base: position 3,454,058 of record JAZAYU010000040.1, read on the forward strand.
CCCCATTCTTCAAAACCTTGCATACAACCCTGCATTTCTCTATATTCTGGTTCCCCTGTTCTCCATGGATTCAACTTAAATCCAATGTTTGACCAGAGTAGATCCGGAGTACCATGCACATCAGTGCCACCTGGCTAGCATGTAGACTAGTGGATTTTAGATTCAATACATTATTTCTGACAAGGAAGTGACTATTGTAGGTCCTGACCAGAGATATTCTGGCTGATCTGGATCTACTCAGGTGAAGGTTTATATACAAACTCAAGGCCCACCTCATGGCAAGCTCTCACAACGTGATCAACTTACTTTATACTCAAAATTCCCAAATTATTCCAGTCAAAATATTAGGATTTTGGAACTGTCAAAGTTCTATTGTATAGACATTCATGATAATTGCTTTGTAATATTTTGCCTGTTAGTTTAGTTTAAACTTATTATTATCCTCTGCCGATGAAATCAGGGGAGGATATTGTTTTGGCTTTGTCCGTCCATCCGTCCGTCTCAATTTCATTTCCGCGCTATTTCTCTGCAACTACTCGACTACTTGATGGATTTCAAAGAAACTTTCTAATAACCATCAATACCAAGAGGAGATGCACATATCGTTGTCTTGTTCCGGTCAGACCATTTAACACAGAGTTATGGCCCTTTGATAACTTTTGCATTATGCATATAGAGCAGTATTTGTTTCCCCGCTATATCTCTGCAACACCGTGATGGATTTCAACGAAACTTTCTGGGAACCATCAATACCAAGTGGAGATGTGCATGTCGTCGTATTGTTCCAGTCAGACCCTTTAACAGAGTTATGGCCCTTTGATAACTTATGCATTATGCATATAGAGCAGTATTCGTTTCCTCGCTATTTCTCTGCAACAGCTGGTTGGATTTTAACGAAACTTTCTGGGAACCATCAATACCAAGAGGAGATGCGCATATTATTGTCTTGTTCCGGTCAGACCTTTTAACATAGAGTTATGGCCCTTTGATAACTTATGCATTATGCATATAGAGCAGTATTCATTTCTGCGCTATTTCTCTGCAACAGCTGGTTGGATTTCAACGAAACTTTCTTGGAACCATCAATACCAAGAGGAGATGCGCATGTCGTTGTCTTGTTCCGGTCAGACACTTTAAGTTAACACAGATTTATGGCACTGTGATAACTTATGCATCATGCAAATAGATCAGTATTTGTTTCCGCGCTATTTCTCTGCAACACCTGGATGGATTTCAACAAAAATTTCTGGGAACCATCAATATCAAAAGGAGATGCGCATGTCGTCGTCTTGTTCTGGTCAGACACTTTAACAGAGTTATGGCCCTTTGATAATTTATGCATTATGAATATAAAGCAGTATTCATTTCCGCTTTATTTCTCTGAAACTACTGGATGGATTTCAACGAAACTTTCTGGGAACCATCAATACCAAGATACCAAGAAGAGATGAGCATATCATCGTCTTCTTCTGGTCAGACCTTTTAACACAGAGTTATGGCCCTTTGATTATTTATGCACCTATATATAAGTAAAGCCTTACTTCTCCAGTTGTTGTGTTAGAAATAACCAGTACTCTGTGGGGGATATAAATTCAACGAATCTGCTTGTTTATTTTACATTGATTATGAAACAAGTTATTCCTGCTTATATTAATCACGTTTCTGGGTTGCAGACCAGTACTGGCACCGAAGGTGTATTGGGGAAACCATAGAGCAGTCACCGAATCTGTCTGTTGCCACAGATACCAACCCAGGGACACAAATTTGTCAACTTTTGTTCATACAATTCTGAGATAAGAATAAATTAATGTAATCTTGGTGATTAAGACAAAATATAATTGTTCACGGATTAAACATGTTTTATTTGCTCAAATTTCTACAGGTATGCATGCATATATGAAATAAAATAGAAAGGCGTATCTAACAACATGTGTGTTGATTCAATTAAGGGTGGGTTTAACATGAATGGTATGGTTACAAGTTACCAAGAGACGGAAGTCATAATCTTCTCGACTAACCATAGTTACGCCAACGGGGGTAGTCCAATGTAACAAACGGTAAAGCTGATTTTTATGCCCCCACAAAGTGGGAGGCATATAGAGTTGCACTCGTCCGTACGTACGTACATCCGTCCCCAAATCTTGTGGCATCAACTCCTCCTAAACTATAAGGTGGATTTCTTTCAAACTTGCACAGATAATCAAGCAGGATGTGTAGATGATCACAAAGAAATGATTTTTTTCCTGCGACCGTTTTCACCAGAGTTATGGCCCTTTGTTAATTTCACTAATTAAATCTTGTGGCATCAACTCCTCATTAACTTTCTCAGGGATTTCTTTCACATTTGCACAGATGATCAAGCAGGATGTGTACATGATCGTAAAGAAAAGATTTTTTCTACGGTCATTTTTACCAAAGTTATGGCCCTTTGTTTATTAGAACTGTTGTAGCAGTGGGGGCATCAGTGTCCGAGGACACATTCTAGTTGGAATCTTAAAGGCGGCGGGAGATTAATATTTTTCTAGCGTGGTCAGAATTCTGGAAGATTATCACTGACTGACATGGGAAACAAACAGTATCGGGCTCCAGACGGCATCTGTGCGGAAAAAATGTTTTGAACGCGATACCTAGTGCTTGCAAGTCATTCTGCCGGGACCTGACGAATTGAGGACACCCCGGTGCCTGTGCAGACACTGATACTCTGACGCTAACTGTACATCGGGCTGTGCCTTTCCAGGCTCCTGCCAATGACAAAAGGGGTTGTCCTTATTTTTTTTCAAAGTAGAAAAATCGTACGTCCACCGTCCGATCCAAGCAAACGCCGTTCGGCAATCAGACTTTGCTCGATGGACGTATTTTAGAAATCCCTAACCCCTAAAAATCGTCCGGTCGCCGTTTTAAGTATTTCCAAACCGTCGACGGGCGTCGTTCGATGAGCTTTAAGCCATGGGACGCCTGTATTGAGGGGAAACTAATCTGTATTTCTTGTAAATTTTGCAGTAGTGATTCCGCCCCTTTTTAATCACGCTGGTATTGGACCAATGCAAATTTTTTTGCCTAACCATTCTTTAGCTATCAGTTTATTGCTTGTATTTATTTAAAATCTCATTGAATCCGGGTATAGAATTTCTTTTCCAGCAGAAACATAGCGAAACACCTACCGACCATTTCCTTCAAGATTTCAAAGGTGCTGTTAGTTAATTTTGAAGCAGAATTATTTCCAATAATGGTTCACTTAAGACTTTAAGTTAACACGGCTTTAATTCCTGCTATATATGTGAGCACAAAAATAGGACTTATGGTCATTGGGACCAGTGTAGACCCAGATAAGTCTGCTTGTCGCGTAGTCTGATTAGCGTCTACACTGTTCGCTATTCAGTCACAGAAAGATTCTAAACGTATCTATAAAAGAGTAATTTTTTCCAGACCGTGTAAGTCCGCAATTTGATCGTGGTCTACACTTGAAGCATCAACCTTTTGGCCATCTCGCACTATATATTGTACAGATTGGCTTTAACTCCAGATCGATCTTCTCTGATGCTCGAAAACATACTTATTATTTTACAGTTATATAAACATGAAAAGCTTTTGTTAATAAAAATGCATTTGCACAAATACATTGTATGCAGACCGGGCTCTTTATTCAACGTCTTTCCAAATAATTAGGAATGCTTTGTTTTCCCCATTTCCTTTTGACTCACTACTGGCAAGATCATTAAAAACAATCAAATCTGATTAAAACCATTTTCTGAAAACCGCTACGATATCAGGACTAACATTTGTTACATCTGACTTCAGTGAGATTGGAAAACAATGGACCCGTGAGTGAATTATTTATCACAAATACCGACTTGACGTGAAAAAATGAGCGTTGAGCCGGCAGAAAATTTATTTACATTTTAGGTTAAATGGTTAATTACCCTTTCCTCTAAGTAATTGCAAGGCGAGATTATTCGACCTCACAGATATATCACAATACGGAAGATTGAACCCCGATATTGATTTCCATCAGACTAATGCCAGCACACATTTTCTGGTCAATTAAACATAATTCATTTGCAAAGAAACTAAGTAAAAGGTCAACCAAGTTTAAACATATCTTCTTAACTTCATTTCCACTTTTCTGACAGAGTAGCGGTCTGAGTCTTTCAGTGTGTACCAGACCACACCATCAGCGAAGCTGGAAGTGCTTGGAGAGTACCACCCGACATGATAAGCCCCGTTCAGATTACTGAAGTAACAGCCGCTGAACCACCAACCACCTTTGTTGTCCGCCGCGCAATTCCTGTCTGACAAATCATTGTCAAGGTCTTTAGTGCTAAACTGCATGCCATCGTGGGCGCTAAGAGAATCGCCAGCGTTGCCATGGTAACCGCTAACGTGAAGCGCATAACGACTTTTTTCGTTACTTATGGTAAAAACATTGTATTCAGCAAATGTTCGGTTACCCTCCCAGTCCCAGATATCGATTCGAAGCCCGTATCCGTTGTCTTTTGTCAGGGTGTGCAAGAAATCGTTCCCCGCCCAGAAATCGCCGTATAGATTTCCGAAGCCAATTTTGTATTCCAGCCATCCTCGGCTAAAGTCCTGAAGGCCGTCGCCACGTCGCTGGAACACGGTGTAACCTATGCCGTCCAGGATCTCGCAGTAGGCGTAGTCGACGAGCAAGTTCGGACCCGGCTGGACACGATACAGACCACTCATTGTGTGTCCTTGATTAGCGATGTCTGCACAATCTGTTGCAATTGAAATAACAAATGAAAAAAATATTATTAGCAAAATATCTTTATACACAATTTTGTTGCTTTTTTAAATATATTTTTCGAAAGGAAGTTTTGTTTCTGTACAGGGGATAAATTTTGTTTACTTCCAAGGTCATTTCTGTTTTAATGTATCTATGAAACGGCTCATATAATATTTCATAGTTGCATTCTTTTGTTGATATTGCTGTATCATTTTGCTAGGACTATGATTCGTTCAATATGGCACAAAATAAATTAAATAATGCATACTTAAATTTTAGCAATTACAATTTTAAAGAATGCAAAAGGTACAAAATAGTAACACTCGATACAAGACACCGCAAGCAAAGAAGCGTATGACAGTTTCAATTAAGGGGCTGTAGGCTCGATCTATCTATCGGCAGCATTTGTGGACCTAAGAAACCCAAAGTGGGCTATCCATTAAAATATGTATAATTTGGCTTTTAAATTAGAACTCTTTTTCGTCCACAACCATAAATGCGACTTGTAGAAGGTGGGGCGGGACGTTAAACATCGAAATCATCATCTGGTGTTTCCTGGTTAATTAACCAGGCAAATCACATTGTCTCTACTAAACAAGCGATTGTCTCAATTCTCTTCATACCTTTGGGAACGCTGTTTTGCAGAGGCACTGCATGAACGCGTTCGTCGCTGCCACCAATATGCACAGCTTGTTTGACAGTTGCTGTTTCCCGAATAGGAAGTGTGTCCGAAGTCAACCTCACTGTCTCTGCCTGAACCTGAAAGTTATTTAAATATTTATCTTAAAGACAAAAGTGCACAGTTTCATTTGGTGCGTAGTAAACCCCCACCCCCGATTCAGAAGTCGTTAAATCGTTAGTATTATTAAAAGACACGACAAGGGTCATCGTTTTTAGTGTTTGGCACTTTTCACAATTCACCTTTAAGTTTGACAACTAATGAAGATAACAAAAGAAGTATTAGAATAATCATTAGATTTCAATAAAATTATTTCCCATGAAATATGAATTTTATACTATTTTCAATTATTTCAAACATAGTATTGATTTTAAATTTACAAAAATTATATTTAATTTCCAAAATATTTACAAAAATACAGTAAATTTTAAGGCATAACAAAAGTAGAAAATTAATTAAGTTTAAACACTAATATGCCGGAATTATCAATATTAATATGTTGTATTTTTGCTGAGCTTGCATAAACATTGTGATATATACTCTGAGGAACGTTTGATCCCCGGTACATCTGTTCTCCGTTTCTAGCTGACATACCCACACAACCCTGATTTATTATTAAAAATCGTGTATTTAGGTGGGAGCAGTTCGTTCGATACCAGCATACAGATGTACACTTAACCAATGTTCTAACTACACCGATAATATTTGTTTTAAATTTCTCAGCAATGATTTGATTTGGGGTATACCCTTTAAATTTAATGAAATTCATGTAAAATGATTTAAATATGGATTTTAAAGTAATTTTGAACAACTCTATGCAATTCTTCAATAGGACAGCACATTTTCAGCTACTGTCAATTTGTGACTTTTGGTTTTACCCTCACCTCGATTAAGTGACTTTTGGTTTTACCCTCACTTCGATTAAGAGGTCGCAAACATTGCAAATGGCTAAAACTGACTGAAATTTCAAAAATGAATTTTGGGGGAAATTCTTATTGCCACCTAGATTTTAGTAAAGAAATGTATTTAGCTATGGATGTAGTTAATGTTTGCAAGCTCAATTTAGTCTAATTCATGTTCTAATTACCAAGCGCATACTAAAACAAAAGAAAACCGTTTGCATGAAAACTCTGAAATTCATGGACAATATACCAAAACAACTCATATCTGAAATAAGTATATGCTGGTCTACCATGTTTAGTGCAATTTTGTCTAAATAATGTTAGGGTTTTCAAGAAATTCAAGGAAAACTTACTTCCTGGTTCAAACCGAAAGTAGATTTCTATAGATTTCTACTTTCGTTTTGAAGCAGGAAGTAGGTTTTACTTGAATTTGTACGAAACGAAGAGAAGATATCAGATAACCAAAGCTAAATGTATTTATCGGAAACACATAAGAAAAAATTGCGAGAAATATAAGAAAAAACAAAACAAACCTGGACATTCATTAGTGTTCGGCGAATTTCAGCAGTCGCCGCCTCCAGTGCAGAAAGTCCATTTTCTGTTGCTAATAGGTCAACTTTTAACACTTCTTGCCCTGACTTTATGACAGAAAGATCCATACTTAGGTGCTCCAAGTTTGAGTTTATGTTTGCAATATCATTTAATAACCCGGAATCCGTCTTTTTTAGCAGTCTATTTATTTCACGCAGTTGCTCGACGTCATTCCGTATTGTCACCGAGGAATTCAGCAACTCATTTTGAATCCTGTTCAGATTTTCGTTGTCATTCCTTATATCAATAAACTCACGCTTCAAAAGAATCCATTCTGATTTCAGGTCAGTCACCATATTTTTTAGACTGTCTATCATGTGATACCTGGGCGTGTCTGATTGTGACGCATGCGCGGGAAGCATCCTGTCTTTACGCACGTGTTTCTTTATCTCAGAACTTTGACTTCTATAAATAGATCTGTCTAGATTTCCTTTCATTTCTTCCATTTTTAGTTCATATATTCCAACTTTCACTCTCAGTTCCTGCAATTCCACATATTTCTGTAACTGCTCGGTTTTCAAATCTGCTAAAGTTTTCTCGTACATTATCGTCCAGTTTCGAAATGTCGCGAGATCGACTGACCTCTGTAGTTGAAGCTGCAACAGCTCCTTGTCCACGTAATTGGAAAAGTTGGCGTATTGTATCTCCAGATTGCGCATGCGTTGCAACTCGTCAGCGTCGGGTTGCCACACATTGAATTCAACCCGGCAGTTTTGGCGTTGGTGTTCATTGCAATGTATAATATAAAATAATAATTCGATGACAAAAATTATATTTAAAGGCACCATTGTCAATGTCTACACATTCCGCTCTGAACCATATTCCACTGTCCCTGCTTTTTTTCAAGACATCAAGCTAATCTGGAGACTTCCCATTTGTTATCGTTGTAATTCCACAAATAATGTCTTTCGTGCAGCCTAAATTCCGATTCATTTCCGAAATAATCATTCGCGATGCTGGTTTACTCCCCTGTCACACAATAAATATTTCAATTTCTTGCGAAATTGTACGCCATTCGATTATTTAATAACGTTCTTGTCATAAACGAGATCTTTGGGAAACTATTAATTTCACGGAGTTAAACATTTCTCTGAAATATTTCTCGCCGAAATCGATGTCTGCGTGATTTTGTACCGGGATTTGGTAGAATTCCTTGGTCCTGACTGCAGTTGTTAGAAAACGTTTTAATAAATAATTGAGTCTGACATTTTACACTTCTGTCGGTGAGAAGTGTCTATTTAATCAAAATTAATACCTTTAGAGCTAAAAAAAGGAAATCAATTTAAATTGTTAAAGAATATTTGGAAATCATTTCACGTTTGTTGAATTTACAGTCTTTCGTTTCTTTCATTATAACTTTCTGTGTAAATTTGCCCAAAACTGTAAAAAAAAAACAAAAAAACAAAAACAAAAGAAAAAAAGCATAACGAATGATAATTAGCGCTTTACTTATAAATTTTCTAAGTCACGTTAATCACAATGAAAAAGCATTAAGCAACAACAATAAATATCATACAAATATTAATGAAAATAAAAAATAAATTGAGCATTTCAAAATATTAATATTACATGGCCTAACTCAGAACAAAGTTCAGGCGTGGCTAAATCACGATTTTATGACGGAAAGCACGTCGTATACAATGGATTTTCAACTATGAAATGAGACTTCACTTCAAATGCTTCTTAAGGCAGTTTGTCTTTCTGCACATTATGAAAGAAATATCATCCGAAAGGCACTTCTCTGAATTTCCTGGACAAAAAGAATGAAATAAATGATAAATTAAGAATTTTTTTAAAATCTTTTATAATCACACGCCACATTTATGTAACAAGTCCAAAATACTTAATTCTTACTTTTACCTTACTTTGTCACTTGCATGTAATTGAGCAAATTTAAATATTACAAATTGCCAGTTTCTCGATTTCAATATTAAAATATCAAATTTAATTTTTGAATTTTATCTATCAAAGCTAAGAACATTTTTTAATTTTTCTGTACAATATCGAATACTTACAGACCCTGCCACACAACACCGCGTTTCCACTGCGTTGAAACGGCGTTGTTAAAGTTAAAGAGCGCCGTGAGCACTGTCGTGTAACAGCTGCCCTGTACCAAATAGTGGGTACCCTGTGGCAGTCCGCAAGATGGCGACCAGTTAAGAAACGAAAAGGTATGTGCTATTTTGTTTTCGATTGGTATACATATTGTAAGGTATAGACTGGTAAACTTGAATCATATAATAAAAAGTAGTGTTGCTTAATAAAATGATTGCTTGCTTTATTGCCGGTGTATCCGTTTGACCCTGTAATTGATAAAAATAAATGCCCTTATTGGCTATTTCAAATTTGAAGCGAAAGCGACGGCTGATTTTGGCTTTTTATTCTATGACAACTTTGTTGTTCTCGTAATATGTGATATCCCTTTGAAGCGCCTCTAATTGCCTATCTTGTGGTATAACTATTAAACTGAACAATTATTTTGTTTTTAAGAAAATGCGATTCAAACAAATTGTTGTTGGTACCCTGTACCGCCCGTCGGATTATAAGAAGGATAAGAAGGTACCTTGTATAGCCGTTGGATTTGTGTCGAAAAAGGTACCCTGTATGGTCTACTTTTCCATGAAAACAGCTACCCTGTAGAACTAATTTCTTCTTCTTTGTATGACCAATTTTTACGTGGCATATTGTATATCTATAAATGTTATCTTTACCACTGGCCGTTCCTATATGCAGCCGGCAACGCTGAAGTTGTGTTTTTGTTCATACTAACATTTTATCTTGATTCGGCGGGCGGGCGGGTGTCCAATCAATAACTTGAGTTTGCTTTGGCCTACGCCAAACTTTGTCTGTGGGTAGTTTTTTTGAAGACTACTCAGGACTGCTAAAGGAGAATGACTACTGGTGGGCGGTATTACCGTTATATTGCGATTTGAGTCCTTGGCGATACGCTGTATCGGTATGGTCTCCTAATACGTGTATGCTCAGGAACATTCGTTAAAGTCCATAAATTGTAGCCAAATTATTAAAATTGTTGAACATTACTTTATATACGTAAATTGCTTTTTCTTGCTTTACATAAGTTTAAATGTCAATAATTATAACAGCAAATGTACCAGATTTCGGAATAGTACGGCAATACCGGTAATAACTTTTTTTTCCAAATTTACCATTGCATCATAACTGGGAGACACGTCGGGCGAATCCTAAAGATCCAAAAGGAAAAGCTCCAGTTTGGAATTATTTTGGTCTATAAAAGTCCAAATCCTCTCAGACTTTTTTAGAATATAGGAAAATGTAGCTGGTTGTTTTACTTGTAAAATTACAGTCAAGTGGTCGGGCGGAACTACACATTTAACAACTCATTTGCGAAGACCAATCCAATGTTGTCGTCTGCAAATAAAAAGGTTGAATGTTGACCCTCTGTGGAAAACACTGTTTCTCTTGAACGTAAGCGGAAAAGTTCAGCAATCTTTGAGTCGTGCTATGTTTGGGCTATTGAAATCTAGCCATTAAAACCCCAATTTGTTTCGAAGATAACTGTGACAACTGTTCTACAATACTCACACTAGTTAATTACGTTTCATTAACCGATGGTTAACTTCGAACGCATGTGTAAGACTGCAAAAATATACTGCGGTATGTATCGTGATATGGCAGGCCCGTACCGCGATATTTGCGGTACGCTTTAAGCTGTGATACCCATCCCTATGAATGACACTCTTGCTAAAAATAGAAATTCGGACCCAACGAAATAACTTGAATTAGCTGTGTACTTTTGGCACCAAACTCGATGTGTGGGTAGCTTGTGTCAAGATGCAACTTTTGATTCTATACTCGGTCGTTGAAAACCTGGGTCCAAGATCATAAAACTGATTTTGGAGCCCAGTCTCAAATCTCAAGCATCAGTCATTCAGATGCTTTAGATTTAAGACTGATCTTTAGTTTTATTTTATAATCTCCGGCCCTGGTTTCGTCGCATGGCAGAGCTCTTCTTCAAAATATGCAAACAGAACTTTTTTGAATAAAATCCATTTATTGTAAGAATTTTAATGATAACGTGAAATCTCCGAAGATTTGGTGTACACTTACAACATTGACGTTTGTCTATATCCTATATCAGGCCCCAAGATTATAAAACTGAGAATGGAGACCGCTCTCAAATCTCAAGGATCTGATTGGCTGAAATGGCGACTGGTTTCAAATCTGTTATATAATCTTCAGCGCAGATTATCAAAAACAGGATATTTATTAAACCATGATGCATCTGATATAAAAACCTGAATAATAGTATTAGAAAGATACGAACTGGGATACCAAACCTACTTTTAGAAAATAGGCTGCTATAACATTATGACACCGCAGAAAGGAGCTTTACTGTACAGTTGTTACTTGGTGTATAAATCATTTCAATCATCTTATGAACATATCTTGGAAATACACGCTGTTTATAATTTAATTCTATATCCATGAAAGGCCTTTTTGCCCCATCAGTTGTAACTCGAAATCAGCACCAGAGCCATTTAAATTCTCCGTAACGGCGTCAGAACCAAATGGTCTAAGACACTGACATCATTTATGATTTCATCCTTGCCGATAGCGATAGAGTATTATGCTGTAAATTATAAGATTCATTAATTTCAACTATACTGGTTACGTTCGCCTCATAACAATCAACATTATTGTTAAACACAACACTTCAGGACCTCGTATTTCGCCCAGTTTTTTTTATAAAAAGTTAAATTTCTTGTGGAATTTTATTGTTGCATCTGTATTACTAAGACGTATACGGGTGCGTTTCATTTAACTGATTAATCGAACAAAATAACAACGGGGCACATTGTGTGGATAGGGTAAGTATATTAAAACATTGACACTACAGATTTTATAGGAATTCAATTATAATTCATATTATATTTATTTTGTTCTGACTACAATAATACTTTAAAAACAGTAATACATAGTTCTACAGGGTAGCTGTTTTCATAGAAAAAGTATACCATACATGGTACCTTTTTCGACACAAATCCAACGGCTATACAAGGTACCCTCTTATTATCCGAGGGGCGGTACAGGGTACCAACAACAATTTGTTTGAATCGCATTTTCTTAAAAACAAAATAATTGTTCAGTTTAATAGTTATACCACAAGATAGGCAATTAGAGGCTCTTCAAAGGGATATCACATATTACGAGAACAACAAAGTTGTCATAGAATAAAAAGCCGAAATCAGTCTTCGCTCTCGCTTCAAATTTGAAATAGCCAATAAGAATATTTATTTTTATCAATTACAGGGTCAAACGGATACACCGGCAATAAAGCAAGCAATCATTTTATCAAGCAACAATCCTTTTCATTATATGATCCAAGTTTACCAGTCTATACCTTACAATATGTATACCAATCGGAAAAAAATAGCACATACCTTTTCGTTTCTTAACTGGTCGCCATCTTGCGGACTGCCACAGGGTATCCACTATTTGGTACAGGGCAGCTGTAACACGAAAGTGGTGAGATCGCAAGGCAAATCTGGTATTGGAGATGTCAAGGCGTCCTCACAGCAACCAAGCCGTTGAAACGGAGCTCTCAGGTGGTTCTATCACATTTCTACCGAGTTCTTGTTGGCGGTTGACTGGGCTCTCACGACGCTTCCACTGCGTGCATTGCGGTTTCATGGCGCCCGTAATGCGCTGGTGGTTTGCACTTCCCATAAAACGAAGCGAATCTTCATCGATTATTTGCTTCTTCTCGAACAGTTGAAGCTTTGGCGTTGGGCCCTCTGTCGTCGTCGTAGTTTAATATGCACAATATGCTAGGCAAGCTTTATCACGGCTTTCTGGCGTACATCAGCCATGGTGAAATGAATGTTTATTAGAATATCTTATAAAACTATGACATTTTGTTCGTCTTTGTCATAAAAACGAAGATGGAAATGGTAGAAGCGCAACGGGAACGCAATGACCGCCGTGACAGCTTCGTACAGACGTTGTAAGCGCGCAATGAAATTAATAACACTTTGCATAAGCGTCGTTGACGCGCGGTAGAGACGCAGTGACAACTCGGAGATCGCCGAGCAATCTCCGTGTAAGCGCCACTGAAAACCACATCGTTTGCACTGCGTGGCTCTGTGGTCGCCCACGGAGCTCCCATAGCGTTGAAGTAGAGCGTTGGTTCGGCACCACACTTCGCTCTTTTCAGAAGCCGAGCAAAGGCGTTTGTTGTGTGCTTGGTCAAAGTGCGCGCCGCCGGTCGGCGTTCAAGGCTATTTCAACGCGTCTACTTACGATGCCTGTCTTGCTGCGGCGATGCTTGCGACCGTACTTTGCGCACCTCGGCGTTTTTATGTGACAGAAGTTAAACTGTGCTTCGAAAAAGGTTATGTTTTTTTTTTGTTATTGTAATAAAATAAAAAATAAATAAATAAAAATAACCCTTAAAAATAGGCAACTACGATATCGTGGAGTCGTAAGTCTCGAGTGAAAGCAGGAGAAACTTTTTATGGAAGTCTGTTTGATATCTTAATAATCTGCTGGAATGTTTTTAGATATATACATATGAATACACCACTAAGCATGTTAATCGGCCAGAGAGGATCATAATGGCCCGAGGGCTTTAGTAGTGTTAGAGGGAGTCTTCAGCTTAGCGATACACAGGTATGATAAACATAACTATAAGGTTATGCATTATTCTTAAAATGACTGTTAGAAGCTAGAGCTCGTGTTGATGAAACACATTGGTTCATATAAACATGGATGAAATTAAATATTTCGAAATAGATGAAAAGGGATTATATTTATTATTTAACTATTAATAGATGATGTTTAATTTGTACATCTAGTTTGACCCAAGAGAGATAAGAGGGTTACTAAAAAAGTTCAGAAAAGATGTTGTTTTGGTAAATACGTGATTTTTGTTACTTATGCATTCAAAATTATTGTTTTAGAAATAAAATGTATTGTTATGAACGTTTTATGGTTAGAAACCTTAGTTTTTTAAGTGAAATTGTTAAGTGATTTTGACGGGGTAGAAGAACTTTTTGAACATCCCTTTCAATAACGAAAGTTATATTTGATAAGGGAAAATTTCAAAGTAATTTGTTTGCATTTGGTAAATTGTGTTGATTTTTTTTAAATTTTTGTTAAATATGTTTTAGGTGTTCTTTGATCCAACTTTATTTTTATTTGCGGGGAAATTTTATTCGGATGTGCGAAATTATGTATATCTCTTGATGATTCGGCGTAATACGTCATTGTGCGTGATATCTTTGAGCTGACCCCTCTGGATTTTCAAGACGGCGTGCGACTTGTGAATGATTTAGAAATAAATTCATTCGTTATTTTTACTGTGAATGCATAGTGGATTGTATAAGGTAAGTGCCAGAAATATTTATTTATTGTTTTATATTGATATTCAGTACATAACTAGGTCAAAATATGTTATCTCAAAGGTCGGGAGCATTCTATAAATAGCGGCCACGTGCTAACATATACCTAGTCAGTTGGGTCAAGCGTGATGCAGCTTACGTACCCAACAATGTTCCTTTTTATCAGGAATGTAGTTCTAGATACCTGATTTAATATACCCTTCTCGCTCATAATAAATTTGAATACACTGGAAAAAAAGTCGACATCATGGTTTACTAAAAACAAAAGCAACATTAGTTTCATGCTATGGCGTAAGAATATCGTAATGGTTATACAAATAACAGCGATAGGATTTTCCAAAACTATTTCGGAGTTCGGTATGTGCCGTAGAGTTACGGAAAATCACAATCAGAATACACATTCTCATAATACACGTAATACACACGATGTAGCGATATTTTGATCATGCTGGTCTAGTGACAGACCAGGACATATTGGAATAACTTCTACGTTTGCTCAGTAGAGGGAATGTTGAGACAATTTGGGAGACTATTTCTGCCAAGTCTCCCTCTAAGCAATTCCCTGGCAGTTATTAAGCTCGGTTGATTTTCATGTATTTATTTATTTTTTGTTGTGTGCTCTTGGTGTTTTATGTTTTTGACCAATTACATATGTGCTGCATGGCTGATCCCAAACCTATTGACAAGCAGATGAGCATAACATCATGTGTATTTGTAATGGGAAATAACTGTTACTTTTTTGTAGGTGTGATTTGGAATAGCCAAGATTACCCAGTTTGTGGAAGTGTGGCAGATTTAGGAATCATTATTGGACATGTGGACTGGTAGACTGATGGATCGTGGTGGCTTGATCATAGGTCAAACAAATATACACTTCATATCTACAATCAAATGGATCCAACCACAACTTGGCTCAGGGACATTACATCATTAGCATAAATGTCGTCCACATATAACACGTGTGTGTTATACTTTTCTTGTTAAAACATTAGTTGCAGAACCTATTGCTAACTGAGCGAGATGAATCTTTTATCTGTGACTCAGGGAAAGTGCTGAAATTAAATGATAAAATTTTATCAGTACCGGTATTTACTTCGAACCACAGACAAAAGGCAACAAATGTTCAAGGCTTCTAAGATTTGAATCAATGGGTTTTTTCTTGACGTAATACCAAAAACAAAAGGAGTCTTAAACCACATATAGTTGGTATCTATAAGGGAGATAATACTGATTCGCCTTTACTGATTATTGTAGGGGAGATTATGACTCAGCGACTTTTGTAATGAAACTCTTTGAGTTACTTCGCTTTTACGCTTGCACGACGATAGCAGGGGTTTAAGCGTTAATGAAGGTTTATAGGGAAATCTTGTAAAAAAACCCACTAGAAACTGTTTCTTTTATACCTGTCACTGTGTTCTTTCTGATTTGGCACCAAGGGCTTTGGTCTCCTTAAGGTCATTGAGTACCTGCCCTTTTTGTTCACAATTCATGATATATTCTTTTCCATGCAACATTGTCAAGTTGATGGGAGGGTTGGAGTTATATCACCAAGATAACTTGAATGTGAGAACCTGTTGGGGTAAGTATGAGGTTAGTGCACCCTCGGACCTGGTACCTAATGATCTAAACGAGTTCAAAACCAATGATATATATTGTTGTATTTGAGGCAACAGAAACGAAATCAACTTGTTTATCTGAGATATATTTAACTGGAACAATGGAGTTGTCCTCTGTATATAGTGTAATATAATGTATTGTGGAATTTAAGTTTTACATATTTGAACTTATTTATATTATTTTCTACTTTCGGTTTCAATTTAAGAAGTTATTTGTATACAACGTTTGGTGTCGTTATAATATTTTATGGCAAACCTTGATCTCCTTTATCAAGAACTTGTCGTTATCGTGAAGATGTTGTAGTGCGTCTTCACCATATTTCATTTTGAATGAAGTTGACTCTAAGTTTTCAATCAGGTATCTTTTAATTGAATTGATAATTCTTAAAAATATTGCACACACTCAAAACAACATTTAGCAAATGTAACGTACAAATAAGATACCGCATGTATTACAATGCCTTGAAGAACCACGCTGTAGTGGAATAAATCTAACTGAAAACATGTAAATGATTAATACTTACCCGAATAATTATGTTCGCTTCCAGCTAGAGGCACTATAATTTGAAATTCACAGTACCGCTATTTGTGCAGTGTGGCTGCCGTAAAAAGTCTCCCCGTACATATAGTCTGTATACTGTTATCAGTAAAATAACCCGTTACCGATGTCATTCAGTGATTGTTACGTATATCATGGCTATCCGATAAACCTTTTTTGGGGTTGTCCCGGTTAGCTCAATCGGTTGCGTCGTAGGAATTGCAGGGCTAGGCGCTGTCGCCGTGACGGTGCGGGTTCGCTCCCAGCTAAAGGCACTATAATTTGAAATCCACAGTAGCGCTATTTGTGCAGTGTGGCGGCCGTAAAATGTCAAAAAAACAAGAATAATATATTAAATCAGTGAAAAAATGAGACTTAAAGATGAATTGCACATTAGGGCATTCTCGGCGCCTTTGCCATTCATCACTAATACTTTTGATAGGGTTTGCTTCCTACCCCAAAACGTTCTTAGACGCAATATTGATTACAACAGAGCGTTGTCGAACGTGACTCTACTCTCAACCGTCTTTTAGGCCTATACAAACCACATCTCGAATGTGGTTATGGTTCGCATAAATGAAATAGACATAAAATAAAAGAAATATTTTATCTAATTATTCGACAGCTAATTTGGTCCTAGAATCAAATATACTCGTGTTGTCAAACCTTGGAATAAAAAGAAATGTCTTGGCAGTCTCCTTAGCTGACGAAAATCTATATCCATAGTTATTAACCCAATCTCACTGCAAACTGATTTTCTTATACTGAAAAATATTTCCAATGTTTGCTGCGTCAAAAGGTCAATTTTGAATTGCAAACGAATTACTTCGATTTCGTCTCTCTTAATTTGTCTTTATTTTGCTACAGATGCAATTAAATTGACAATTTTATTATGACAATAAATTTGTCGTAATTTTGCAACAAGTAGTTTAAAGTGGCCCTTTAAACAAAGAATGTGCATTTCGGGCATGGCATGTTTACTTTAAATAGAGAATTATGAGTTGTTCACTTAATAGTCACAGCTACTTTTGTGTACAGAAAACTGGCCAAAAGTTTTAATTTTTATAGTTTTAAAAGGAAATGACTGATGCATCTTAGAATAATTATAAACATGTGAAAATCTATATATGTTCTGCAATATACCTGTATTTGCACTACTTTTCGAACAACACTCGTAAATGGACTAATTTACACTACAAGTTTAAAAAAATGTAAATAGGGGGATACGTTTGATAATTGCATTAACTTTAAGTCAGTGGTGCAAAGACAAGCAAATGAACGAACTGCATATTTCTATCCACAAAACCGAAGCTAGATTTGATTGTAAATATGATTTCACTTCTATGCTACTTTTTCTGCCGATGTCATAAAATCGAGTATCTCATATATTTGTCTGGTTAAAGATAACAACAACTGATTCATTAACTATGATTGGGAAATCAATTATGTTCATTCTCTCCAGGGCCTAATATCATAAAACTAAGTTTTGAGATCAGTCTCAAATCTCATGGATCTGATTGGCTGAAATGGCGACTGGTCAGATGCTTGAGATTTGAGACTGATCTCCAGATTTAGTATAATGATCTTTTACACAGTATGTTTAGGTAATATCTCTGTCATGTTTTCCGGACATGTAGTGCTGATCCCAGCGTCTCTTTCCGGGGAAAAATATTGTTGCCGTATTACAATTCCCTCATCGTATTCTACAGTCAGAAACCAAGCCGTTTCTGTTGACCAATTTTACCTTATCTCGACTAGTTTTATCAATTACGTTATCCTTAAGTCTCGTACCCAGAATCACACTAATTCATGCATCCGCAGAGCCATCAGATACAAGAATAGCCTTTCTCTCTATATCAAGTCTAGTCACCGCCTCCTTATATTTGCTGAGAGGCTGGTGACGATTACATTCTGAACGCTGCATACTCTATTCTTAACTGTAACATACTGTTCCTTTAATCTTTTACTGAACACGTTTAACACTCTTGAATACTGTTTCTTTTTCTTTTTAACACTCTGATCAGAAATTGATTGCTGAGGAGTATCAAGTAGATGTAGATGTAGATGAACTATACTCATACGCATCTCTTTTCAGAAATTATTCGACGAGATAGACGAGATAGTGGGTACTGTTTGGTGATTCGGTCCGTTATTTTGAAACAATGGTATAGTTCCTATGATTATATCCAGTGGTACACCCAAAGTGAACGATGGGCCTTCTGGTGAAACTTCTAACTGTAACACAGAGTGAGCACATGCTTTTTTATAAGAACAATAAATACATGCATTTTTATGAATATTGAGAGAAAGGAAGGCTAAATGTATTATTTACTTAATTAAGGTAAGACCTGTGTAATAGGCACTATTAAGAATCAAACATCTGATTATATTTTCATCAACTGCTTCATACCACTGACTTGTATGCAAAATTTTAATGATTTTCACCGTGTTGTTTTTGAGATTTTTAGCTTTTTTTATTTAAAAAAAGTGAGAAAAAACGTAAAAGTATCCTATTTCTTTAATCGGTGACAAAATTTTTTGTTATTGATAAATTCAACCCTAATTTTTTTACAGTTTATCCAAAATATGTTATATTTTACTAAACCAATTTAAAGGAATACGTTTGGCTGGATTTCACCAGTACTATGTTATTGAGCGTTACTTATGCATCATTTTGACGTATAAAACTTTATTTTATGTTAAATATTGACAAAGTTATCTCCATTCAAAGATCCGTTATTTGCAAAATCGGCGGGCATCCATGGCCGTCGCCATGTTTGTTTCCTTTTCGATGCGCGCACCTGCTGATGACGTCAATTACACACTTCCGGTTCGTATCGTTTCCATTTTATTTCCAATTCTTAGCATTCTCAACAATGGAATATTCATTCATTAAACAAATTTAAAATAGTGTATGATTTTGAGCCTGAAAATTCTGAAACTGAATTAGCCAAAACTGAAAGAAACTGCTTGTTTTGCCACCATTAATTACAAAAGAATGCCGAAAATTGCAGCACGTTTTAACCTATTTTCTTGTTTAAAAGTATGTAGTGAGGCCATTATATAGGTGTAAAGTTTGTGATATTTTTCCTGAACGACTTTGCAGATTTTTCGACCAAAATGCGTTTACTAACGTTTGAATTCAGCGATCTAGCATCATTGTTGTATGCGGCATCTGAAGCGATCAAATTAACCACTTTTTTTCATTTTGTATTAACAAGTACCAATGACTTTTTTAAAAATGTAATACATAGATCCCTGAAAATACATCTTTCATGAATTTATTATTCAACAGTCGAATACTTCTAACTTGTTTTCACTAAATTCTCATAGTTATGTTTTTCTCCTGGTGCAAAAATAATAATTATATCGTTTGCGTAATTGTTACTCGACTTCAGGTGGTCCGCGCTATCAAAAGACACCAACAAGCATACTAATCGGGAGGCGGAGTTTACCCAGAAAAAAGTAGAGAAATCGATCGTCATTGGCTAATTTGCTTTACCGTAACGTTTTTGACCTGTATATTTCATTTGCGACCTGAAGACACAATAACTTTATGACACGACGAATTTGAATAAACGGATGTCGGCGAATTTAGAGCTTGTCATATATTTGTCTGGGGTTGTAAACGGTTTGTGTTTCCCACAACAGTGCAAATGGCTTGGGGGACATTGAGCTGTTTATTGAATATGAAGCCATTCCGACCAAGATTAAAGACAGATCAATCGTCCCATATAAGTTTGTTAAGAAATTAAGGCATACCGGTGCCAGTATGTCATAATGGCCTGGATAAGGCCCTGAATTGAATTAATGTATTTTTGAAAATTTAGGTTGATGACAAGGGAACTTTGAAAGTCACCGAACCCTGTCAAATATGAAAATGTTTCAGGCCCGGTTTGATTAAGCTTGTTCATGGGTATTAATTGAAATGCATATTGATCCACACGCCGCTAAGCTTGGGGTTGAGTGCAACTCAATACTTCAAAACGAACATTTACTGTAAAATTGTATATTTCTTTCTTAAATCTAATTATAAAATTTAATGTTGCACACTGAGTGGTACAAGTTTTAACACCCCCGTGTTATTGTTAATTGCCTCTAACTGATACGTTAATCTCACTAGCCAGCTTGCTCCGAAGAAGATCGGGTGACTTATTAAAATGGTGTGAAAAACTTATTTGACATATTTAATTTGAGGAGAAGTGAGGGGACAATAGTAAACTCAATGTTAATTTATACTAAAAGGAAAATTTCAAATTAGCGATCGGAGCGTATCACATTCTCATTTAACATATTGTCTTTTGAATCCTAGTGAGCGATGCAATTACTTGAGCAAAATGTAAGATAAGAAGGTAAAAACACTCAATACACAAAAACTATATAGTGATTTTTTCCTATTTGTGCTCCTTTGCAATAACTTCCCGCATGTAGCAATGTTTTCATATAAATAAATTTGCCTGCATTCATCTCTGCGTATATTCGTTATGAAACGGAAGTGTGTAAATGACGTCACGCCTCGTTGTTTTATCTCTCGCGAGACAACGAGATGTCAATAATGGCCGCACTCATGCTACGCTCGAAAAAACGATTATCAGTGTAATTAAAAGTAAGTTTTATAATTATCGTATTCGTCGTCATCAATTGATTACGAAAATTGTATTATTCAAAATACATTTTATCATTTAAACAAAGGTTATAACCAGCCGAACGTATTCCTTTAAGATATAATATATAAATACAGAATTTATCTTAAAATGACATTTTTTGACCAAATAAATTAAAAAAATTCCTTTTTTATATTTCACGAGACTAAATTAATGAAAATTGTGCAAAGTCCTGATTGGTGCAATATACCAAACTTTACCATTTTTTTAACTATATACCTTAAACAAAATTTAAAAAAAATTTCAGAGAAGTTTACCGTCCAGTTTTAGAAATTTTCCAATTGATGACTTGAATAAACACTATTCTGATAACGAAAACCCCTTTAATCTTGATTATTTTGCTTATTTTAGTTTAAATCATGAGAATTTTATATTCAATGACAGAATTACACAGGAAAAAAAGAAGTATGCCAATTATTTAAGCTCTAGGCTTACAAAAAAAAATAGCTTCCTGTGGGATTTGAACCCTGGTCCTCTTGCATGAGAGAAATCTAACCTAATTTACTACTATAGTTACCTCCCTTGGATACTCTTCTGGATATAGGTATTCATTACACAGGTCTTACCTTAAAAGCTTTTTCCGTGCATCCCAAAGTCCATCCAATTTATTCTTATTTTTTTCCGTGTAATCTTTGCCAGTCAAAAATGGCCCCAATATGTCAGTATAGAAGAAACAGTTACGAGTCGTCTTCTTAGATATGTTATGTAAAGAAAACAGTAATGACTAAGGTTTGAATTTTACTGGTTTCAGTAAAACAAATAAAATACGAAAAATAAAAACAACAACAACAATATTTATATCTAGTGTTGCTATTAGATACCTGCAAGACATAGTGTAGATCAATAATACTGCAGCCAGGTAGAAATGATGGTTGCAGGATAGGGACCACCAATGGATCACCTGACCATATGTCGCTGTTGTATGCAGGTATTCCTCCACGTTCTACTGAAGCTACGCATACTTTTCCAGTGCACGATTTGGCAGTTGCGTGAAACTCAGCTACCTTAAGAGAAAAAGGGCAAGTATGACTTACGAATGAAGGTAGATAACATGCGACAAACCATAGTTTTTTAAACAAAAACGTTGGAATTCATTGTTCTTTCAGCACAACCGAATAACAACGTCGGACAAAAACCTCACAGCAAGCGCGATAAATGTGGCAGATGAAATCAGCTCCACACGATATATCGAAAAAGGAAAATATATTCCCATTACCTGATATAATCGAACTCTTGACTGAGTTATCAAATATGAAGAGTTGTTCATGATTTCGGCGTTAATGAGAATAGTTTCCCCGGGTACATATCCTGTACGGTCAGTACAGAACACAGCAGTTATTGGTCCTGACTCACAACATAAACAACATACGGTCTTAGAGCCTTGTGCCTGGCCCGCCATCTGTACAAATAGCAACATTTGTATATCAACAAGTTATATTTTAAATGAAAAACGTACATTCGTGTAAATGATAAGTGAAAGCTGCTGTAAATAGATTCTATGACCATCATTTGATACATTGGTGCATGCATTCATGAGTGGTACATGTATAACAATGTTGCACATCCATTACATTTAGGTCAGATGCTACATATTCATTTCTCAATGTGCCCTCTTGTGGTTTGCGAATTGTTTTCCCAATGACCGTCCCGAGGCGGTAACCCCTTCGTGTTTGTAGTATGTTATTCAACAACGAGCATTTTATAAACCGTGCTCTCTTTTCCCGTCTGCATTTCGGCTATACGGGAAGGCTGCGTTTTCTGGGTATGGCTTTTCCCGATATGCATATTTAATTTGTTTTTATTACAGTAATGTTTTGAAAGAAAATCGTATAAGGAACACTCCAAGATGCATTATGCGACAGCAGTCATAAATGTCTTCATAAACTCTTTAATTTTGCTAGCATTTATAGACCAACCCAAGAGGAAATGGAATTTACAAGAAATGACCAACCTTTGACCATATTCAATAATTCAGAAAAAGAGGCTTTAAAAAATAAAACTTTATTGTCAATTTCAAACGTATCTCTCTTTTGTGTGAGATGCATAGTTGTACATTGTGTGGAGAGTTATAGAACTTTATATTATCTATCAATGTATCTTTAGAATTTGCACATCGTATCGTCCCTTCACACTATATGCATGTAAATGGAAAGGTAAATTAACATGTGAACTCTTTTACACCAGATTGTAGAAATTGTAGAAGTTTATTTTATTGTTCACTTAATATTTTTGCTGAATTATGACAAATATTATACATCGTAAAATGACGTTTTTATAAAGATGGACGTTACGTTGTGCAGATATCATCTACGTAACCAAATGAGGGATCAACATGCTTTCATAAAAATTAAATTAATATCGATCATAAAACATAATGCATACGACAGTATGAGGTATCAACATGATTTGACTTACCGGAGCAGCTGGGATACCATTAAGATCCAATGCGCCAACCACAGAAAACATAATCTTCCTATCAATGTCAAATTTCCAAGGCCTGTCAAGTTTTGCTACAATCTCATAACGAATAAAGCCAGCACTTCCTTGGAAAGAAGGAGGCAGGTATGGCGGCAGTGTGTATACAAATGGAAATTCATAGTGACCAGGCGGTATCATTGTGGACTCTCTTCCTGAAACATAGTATTTTGTTTTTGAGATCGATGCAGCTAAAGAAGTATTAAGTACAACTGCTCAGTCCAACTTGATAGGAGTTTGTATGGTTCAGCTGCTAATGTGGTGGCTTTTCTCATTACCCGTTCAAATGTAGTCACTTAATTTGATTCACTTCTAACATTCAATAAGCGTCATGTGTCTGCTAGATGTATTGATTCCTGATGTGCTTATTTCACTTTTTTTTATCTTTCGCTTCCTTTGAAGTGGTCAGTACCATACTACAAGCTTAGAATTTATTGCGAAGATGGAAGCACCCGATAATATTTTTGTTCTAAGTGGATTTGACTCTGTTACTCAATTTATTCTGATTGTAGTTTGTTCTGTGAAGCCTTAGATTATTCCGAAACATTTGATATTTTAGTAGAAAAAAGTTTAAGCACATAATATTAACAATTAGGAGCACATGGCAAGATTTTATGTGTGTTCTTCTTATTGGTTGAAATTAACCTTTTGTTGAACGTATATTGGGTTTACTGTTTGCTTCATTTATATGTTTTGATTGAATACAAGCTATTTTATTGATAAAAACAAATGGGTTTCATTATTTAGCAATCTCTTTGCAATGACGTCGCAGATACAATAGATGAATAAGGAGCGTTCAAAGCCACGGAGCACGACAAATATCGAAACATTGCAGGCTCAGTTTGATGGTTCATGGCCAGTAATCGAAATGCATAATACTATCCACGCAGCCTAACCCCGGGTTGAAAGCAACTCAGTATTTACTCAAATACAAAAAGAGTGCTCAATGACCGTCAAAAAGCATTATTGATAACAGGAATGATTAGGGTTTTGTTTTTACCAGTGAAACAAAAGTTTCAAGATAAGTTTATATATTATCCTCACTGTCAACATAAACTTTCATTTAGTGAAAAGTTTGCATTCAGGATATTATTATTAATCTCTAAATATCTTCATATTAAAATACTTTTTCTATAACGGAGTATGCTGTTAACATTCTGTGTAAATTTATCTTTGCAGTGTTAAGTAAAAAGACATTTTTTTTCGAAATTGATTGTTACGGTTCTTACCTTCACCCAAAAGCAACATTTCAAAGTTGAAATAGCGTTCATTTGCTGAGTACGTTGTGGTCTTCCGGTCATCCCCCATTCCTTCATCCTCCGACCAACTTACGGTGGCTTCTCCTCGGAAAACAAGCCGCAAGGCTAGTGTGTTAAGGAAAATGAAATCAATTCATTTAGTGGTTGAAATTAGTTTTTTTCCGATGGCATTTCAATATTTTCCAAATTGTTGGAAAATAAATTCTACTAAAAATCAGTATTTACGCATCATTTAATGATTTGCTTTTTAAAAAATAAGCTTTTATTAAATCAGTAGCGAAGCGCGGTTGACCGATTTAATTTTGTAAATGCTTAACCTAAATTTAAGGTACTGTAATATAATTTCTTTTGTTACGTTAAAACTTTTCATATGACTTCTGTTGAATCAAAATAAACATTTTCACATTTTGTTTATGAAATGTAGAAATAAACTGTTATCACCTCTGTCGGTTTCTTTACATGTGATTTCTTCTTTTCAAGTAGGTTTTTACTTATAAGATATTTTGTGATTTATAGTACACTTTACTGGCTTTGTTAGTAAACAAACAAGCCCGCTCTCATTTTATGCTTGATATTTGGAAAAAACAACAAAGATATAAGAGAGATAATTAAAGGCTATATTTTTTACAAATGCTGTTCTACTCTTACCCGACGAATATAGTTATATACAATGTATTTATTTATCAAACCGTCATTATATTATTGTTGTCATTACCAAAGAAACAGTCTTCCATATAACGGGATGTACTGTCCACTGTGCTGCTTACTTCACAATGTCAAAACCATTATATATATTATCATCGGTCACCAATACTCTCCCTCAGTTTATTCCGTGTAACCTCACTCTACTCACGACACGTTCTGAACCTTCATGAACCTGTCATGTGAAGCACCATCCCCTTCCCGTCGAGTCCCACGAACCGTCACCTACCCCCTAGCATCTAGCTCATAAAGAAAATAAATCATTCCTACCTTTCATTTTCATCGCTTCGCGTAAATCAAGTATAACGCTTCCTTCTAAGTTTTGACCAGGATAGTAAACGCCACATTTCAGGATTATGTTGAAATTCTCAATTTTTCCCATATTTCACGTTGGTTCAAAAACTCGGAAGAAACAAGTATTTATACTGTTCTATGTGATTACAGTGTATTCCCGTTTTATTTACCGAATTATGAAATGTTGCAATGTGGTATTCTTTAATTTTGTAAACATTACATACACGATACATATTTCACGTGTCGACCTATTTGAGAAAAAATGAAACTTAATATATGGAGGAAGGATAGGCCGCTTTACCGATAAGCGCATAAAACTTTATAATTGATCAGGATATAGTATAGCGGAAATACTTTATCCTGTTGAAACTCTCGCACGTACACTATCAACGAAAACAATGAAAAAATATTTCAACTTAGCAGAAACATTTATTTTGACTGATGACTGAAGATCCAATCTGTGTCTAAGATCATCAGTAATGCACGTATGCTCAGTTCTGTTATGGTATATAATGTAATATTATATAAACCTTAATCTTTGAACGCAAAACGTTTGATTTCACAGATAACTTTAATGGACATCAGTTTAAGGTTATTTCTGATCACGCATGTTTCCTTCTAATTGTTTTAAATTCAGAATCATCTGTGAAAATATGATTACAATGCCCTAAAAGTTTAGCTCAAGATAATATTTTAACAATTTTATGTCCTCATTTTTCAAGGCCAACTAGTAAATAAAACGATACGTTACAATTTGTTTGTTTACTACCGCTGCGGTTAAATTTAACCCCAATCATACATCCTTGCAAAATTGTATTCACACATTCACAAAAATGTCAGGGAAGGATAAACTAAATAAATGAGAAATCTTAATAACTGTACTCTTATTTAAAAATATTTTTTGATATGCTTGTTAATTTCAACTAACTGGAATAGTACGGACTGAAAAAACTAGATAATTTTAAATGGGATTTATTTTATGATTGCAATCAGAGACTGACGCTTGCATATTATACTCAACAAAAATAGAAACTTGACACTTTATATTTGGTGTATTTTCCTAGAATCAGATTTAAAGCTAATTGAATTGTGGTATGTAATAAAAAGTGTGCATGTTTTGAACTTAATTATGCATTTTGATATTTTTGGAGCATGAAACAAGTGATTCAGTGGTTATTTTCTTTTGGATGGTGCAAATATATATAGATTTTGAATATGCACCTCATACTTATTCAAAGTTACAGTGTCAGGTTTCTTTTTTTGTTGAGTATATATATTGTAGGTGGATACAATATTATATAAACATGCAAGAGTAGTCTTTATATAAAGCTCTTAGGGCGATGTAAAGTCCACATTGTCTTTTCTTCTGATACTTCTTCTACAGAGTTCAAACAGTTGAACTCTAATTCAACTTTGTGATGGATGTTCTCTATCAAAGACTTAATAAATCACGTCTTTTCAAATCGGCTGGGATGATCTCACTGGAAATTAATAAAACGTTTGATAATTTTAGACGCGTAACGTAACGCTTTACATAAAGCATTTCATACCGCAATAATTTCAGTTAGAAGAGCATTAATCTTTGTCAACAATCAAACCGTTTTAGGAACCATTTCGCCGCCAAGTCGGTTTTAAGATGGATGGTTTCAGTAGTAGAATAGTAGGATTCCCAGCGCCATTTTTTTTGGTGGGTTGGGTGGGTTGGATGGGTTGGCGGCCATTTTGTTTTGCTAGGTGCTCAACCCACCCAATAACGAGTCCGCTTGAATTGTTCTGTAAATAGTCTTTGCTAGTTATCATACGGGTGACCTGAAAAGGGGCACAGCCCCTCTAGGGGGTTGCCCCTTGTACTATTTTCACTGTATTTCTATATTTTCTTTAGTTTTGTGATTTCTTGTGTTAAAGAAAACATAATAAAAAGTATTGTGTATTTTATTGTGTTCATTAGTGATATTGGTGTGAGATTACAATGTCAAACTATGAACCTAACTCACGGTCTCTAGCAATGGAGGATTATTATTCCTGTGACCATGAAAAAGGGAAACTGCATGAGAACTATTCCCCTCCGTCCCATGGGATTAGATCACCTGTGTATATCAATTTCGCCGATAAGGAAACTCTGATGGAAATTCAGGGTCTAGGAGCAGAATTGGCCGAAAATATACTGCGTTTCCGTGAAGAGTTCGGAAATATCACGGAAAATAATTTCAGATATATTCCTAAGATCACAAAAGGTGATAGTGTTAGGCGCAACTTTAGCTTCAAAAGGAACTGGAACCTGAAAATTTCTAAATATGATGCGGACCGCGATGAAGACGCCTACTGCCCCCTAGCCCGAGAACCCCCAAGTAGGTCAATGCCGGAATCGGATGAGAAGGAAATGGGTGATTATCAGAGGCAAGGTAAGACTCACCCTTCACCGGGTCAGGGATACGAACCTAAATCACGGTCTGTAGTAGTTGCGGATAGGGCCTACTCACCTAAAAGGTCTGATCGGGGTAAACACACAAGCAATTCCTATCCATACAGGGATCCGGCAACCCCCCATGGCCCGGGCCAAAGCCGCTTTGTCGATAGGGAATCCCCAGCCCATTATGGAACAGGGCGTTACCCTCAACCTAGAGATTCCCCCTTACCCAAAAGACCGCTGATCATTTCCAAATACAGAGAACCTGAAGGTGTGGGCAGTCGCCCCTATTCGCCTAACTCCCAATGGACCCAGGGGCGCCGATCCCCAAGCCCGAACCCGCAATCCCGAGTGAGGGCAACCCGGGAAGAGCATACCCCAAGCAGGCGGGGCACACTACCCCCACGGTCGCGGAGCAATAGTCCGGCCAGAGGGCCCCAGGCCCCAGAGAAAAACAAACCCAAGCTTGAACCTTCCACCCTGGAAGAACTTCTGAGAGAGGTGGTCCTTGAAATAAAAGACCTGAAAAACAAGGTCCGTGCCCGCTCTCCGTCCCCCCGACGTGCCCCCCAAGGTTGTTTCCGTTGCGGGGACCCGGGTCACTTGAAACGTGAGTGCCCAATGTTAAGTCTGCGCCAAAGTCCTGAGGTGGTCTCAGAAAAGAGGGTGACCTTTAAAGAAAGTGATGTGGGAGTGAGAGAAGCTGAGAATCTCGAGATTCAGAATAAAACGTTGTGTGTGAGTTCGACTCCCCCTGAAAACCCTCGAGTCAGTTTGTGTATTGAACATGAGGGTGCTACTGGCACGCTGAGAGTGTCTGATGTGCAAAAGACGAATGAGAAGGAAAGTTGTGAAGGAGTGAGATTAGCAGACGATTGTGAAATTCCAGACACACCCCTCTCTGGGGGTCTAACCCTCCCCGAAGGCCCACAAGTGAGCTTGTGTATTGACCATAAGTTGGCGCCGCGCGCCGCTGGCCCGCTGAGTGTGTATGATGAGCCAATTATGACTGAGAAAGAAAGTGGAGGGGGAGTGAGTGGTGCAAGGGACTGCATAATTCCGTTGAATGGGTGTGATGCGCCCACTGTGACTGGGAAAGAAAGTGGAGCGGGAGTGAGTGGTGCAAAGGACTGCATAATTCCGTTGAATGGGTGTGATTCGCCCACTGTGACTGGGAAAGAAAATGGAGGGGGAGTGAGTGGTGCAGAAGACTGCATGACCCCCATCCCCGAGCAGTGTGGGAGCCCAATTCCCTCAGATGACTCACAAGCGGGTTTATGTCTTAACCACAAGCGTGCTTCATCTGCCACAGACCTGCTTAGTGAGGATGATATGTCAATGATGACTTCGGAAGAGTGTGTCAAAGGAGGGAATGTTGCAGGAGACTGTGTGATTCTGAATACCGAGCAGTCTGGCAGTCAGACTGCCCTAAGTAGCTCACAGGTGGGAGTGGGTTCAGACCATGAGTGTGTTTCACTTATTGCTAGATCACAAAGCGAATGTTATATTGTAAATCAGGACCCAGTCATGACAGATGAGGAATGTGAAGAGTTCTTCAGACTCTTGGACCATCATATAGCCCGAATAAACTCTGAGGGTTATTATTGTAATAATAATGTCCCAATAGGTAAAGGATCTCAAGATCCACCTGGTTTCACGCCCACCCGAAAAGAGACCCACAGGATGAATGTCCTAATCCGTTCCCCATCTAAGGGAAAGACAACAGAAACAGACACGCCACTCTGTGACAAAACTCGAGAGGCAATTACCAGGCCTCAGTCCATATCTGTCTGTACAGTATCTGTTGAAGTTGGAAATACAATTATTGAAGCTGGCCTTGACACAGCTGCCGAAATCACAATGATTTCTCATAGTATTTCTAGGTCAATAGTGAAACAAGCCCCAGCATCAAATGCTGCTGAATCCCTAGGTGTGCCCACAGATTTGTCCAATATAGTGTGTAGTGTTGGCCCAGTTGAGATTAAGATTGGTGGAAGAGTGTACTCCCAGAATGTGTGTGTTGCCCTTATCGGGGATGACATGCGCCTTGGAATAGATTTCCTGCAATATATAGGAGCAGTCATAGACATTGGGGGAGGAGTGTTGAGAACAGATAGCTGGGAGGTGCCCTTAACAGTACGGAGAAATTCAATTGGAAATACTGTTGAGTCATACAAGTGGCCCAGTCCATGTACCGATCCTGGAGGTTCCGAACAGCAAGATCGCTGTAACAGTGAATTAGGGTGCTCAAACCCCAATATTGAGCAAATTCCAATAATGCTCGGTTCTAACTGTATTCCGTTTGGTTCTGGGAGTAGTACAGGTATACCAAGAGAAAGGTTACCTCCCGATAAGGGGAACTTTCCCTGTTTGGATACAGAGCAAACATCGTTCGATGTCTGTGTTGATTTGAGTCCTTTGAGTTCAGGATCATCGACCCCGGTCCCTTCAGGAAATCTGGTAGGGTCATCGACCCAGGTCCCTTCAAGAAGCCTGGCAGTGTCATCTGTCCAAGTCAAGTCGGAGAACATGTCGGAGTCACCGACATATGTCCCTTTAGAGAACCTGCCAGGGCCATGCGCCCCAGCCCCTTCAGAGAATCTGCCAGGGTCATTGATTCCGGCAAGGTCAGACCATTCGCATAATGCAAGTGCATGGGTAACTAGTCTGCCCCTGAAGACGACATTAACATCCCAAGCGGAGTTGCAGTCTCATGAAGGGGGTTCCGGTGTGTGGTACTTACACCTTTCCCACCTTTCGGAGACCCAGCTCCATCCGCTAACTCCCCAGAAAGGTTGGCACAGGCCGACCCACCTGCAGTGCAGGCAACATTTGGCCAACCGTTCTCTCACCATAGGGCGCCTAGGGTGACCCCCGGTGTGGCCAGCCTATCCCTTATATGCCAAGCCCTACTCAGTGTGAGACCCCAATACTCGGGGCTGCCCGACTCTCCCGCCATTCCTTTCCATGTTAACTTCCTCGCTATAGAACCCTTTCCACCGGCAGAGCCAACCATTAATGACACCACGTCCGTCGTCCCTTCCCCCCATGGGTTGGGTGAGAGCGCCTGGCCCCAGTTGACAATGGCCGTCAGTCCCGCCCCCAATGACAGCAGGATGAACCTGCAATATGTAGTGGCGGCATTCCGCCAGCCAAACACTGATCCCTCTCAGGGAGCAATCCCTAGGTTGTCGGAATATGATGCTTACTTGTTCAGTCCGAGTACCCAACAAGGAGGAAACTGGGATAGATAGTGGCCAACCCCCTGTGATCCTGTTTCCACAGGGTGCCAACAACCCAGGACCCAAATCCCGCAGGGTGCCCAACCACCTGTGATCCACTCTCCCCAGGGGGCACAACCTCTGACCCGCACCCCACAGGAGGCCTTATCATCCTGAACCCACATCCCACCCGGGGCCCGACTGCCTGTGATCCCTATGACCCAGGGGAGTGTTGTTATGGAGCTTTGGGATTTGCTCCCAGCCATGGGGATTATCATCGGTTTTCAGCATGGCCCTCCCAACCTTTGTGGGAGAACCCTGCAGACCTTGACCCAGATGTTAGGCCTAACCACGGAGGATGTAGGAGAGGTGATTAGTGCTATGGCACATCGCCTCTACTTTCCCGGTGATCAGACCTAAGCCCACGTTGGGCTGATTCGTGAGGGCGGCGGCCCTGCTTCATATATCTCCCTTTACATAATTATGTAGGGCTGTTGCCCAGCCTCTCGTGTCTCCATTGTTGTGGGGTTTTCCCCTGCTCCTTTTGCTTGTCCCATTTACTCCATTGATCAGGGTTAGTACCCAGCTAGTTCTTTAACGAGTGACTAGTAGGGCGAGCGCCCCGGTTTCTCGGGACCTGGGAGGTTGCTGACGTGGCTGGCGGGGGCGCCAAACGCCTGTGTTTCCCCGACCAGTGAAGGCTGTGCGGTTAGAGTTGGAAGGGCAAAGGCCCCATCTTCTCAAATCCTGCACCCCCTCTGTTCCCTCTTCCCCTTTCCCTGTACACCTTTGTGGCATAGTTTCTAACGTGCCAATTTATACTGAATGTTGTTTGTATATTCGATGAATATAAATTCATGTATATGTATGTATTTATAATATTTGTATTGTATTTGGGGTTTTCCCCGACCCCTTCTAATCGTCCCATTTACACCCTTGATTATGGTTAGGACCCAGCTTGTTCTTGAACGAGCAGACTAGTAGGGCGAGCGCCCCCACTTCTCAGGACCAACAAGACCAAGCCCCCTTCTTAGGCTATATTTGCATAGCATATCTCTATTAATCGATTTTCCAGTGTCAATTTGGTGTTATTTTGTTATATTGATGTTCTCTTAGTTGTGGGGTTATCGCCCCAGCAGCCTATCTAAATTTGTGTATAATTCTATATTCTTTGTGGGTTTACAACCCGACTCCCTGCTCAGCGTTAATATATCAATGGAAGGGCAAGCGCCCTATTTCCCACTGGTTCTCTGGGACAAGTCGATCCTGTCTCTAATATTGATGCAATGGTTTTACCGCACTAATTGTCTCTAGACTGCACCATTGGTGATTTGAATTGCTCTCTAATTCCCTAACCACCCCTCCCCGTGTATGTCCGCCCTGTTTCTATAAACTTCTTGACTGGGTTTCGGCCCAAGCCTAACATACCTACCTAGGGGCTGTAGCCCTAACCCTCCCTTCAAATGTGGCTGTATTCTCTTAATGGGGCCCTGTGCTTACTCTTTATGTGAGCCCAGTGCCCATACCCATGACACCAGCCCAAGGGCACAGGCCCCACCTGTCGGACCTGCCTATGATTTCCGGTAACTGGCGCACCCCAATATCCTGCCATTAGTCTGCCCGACCACATCCCGGACCGAGGTCCAAGACCTGGAACCACAAACCTAATCCACTCCCCTTGCTGTCTCTCCCACTTCCTTTAGGGTGTTGACCCACAAGAGTGCCCCAAGCCTATCTCCGCCCCTGTATTATCCAATCACTGAGGGGCACTCGGTAATGTCCCTTCCCGCTGGATACCCACACCTTAACAGTTTGGGAGGTTTCCCAGGGCTGTTATCCCTTATTTCGCCCCCAACCCCTTTGGAAGCTCCATTACACCCAGGATACGCCCAGGTTTTTAAGATTGGGGGGAGTGTGGCAGAGACCCCCGCTGGACGCCTCCAGAGGATGCCCTCACCAGCCAATGGGTGACTTGTTGTCCGGGACGCCCTGACGGACCAATTGGAGAAGCTCCCGAGGTCACGTGGTCGGACGAGGACGGCGGGTCAGCCCTTGCATTACAGTACTCCATCGTGGTAAGTTGTGTTGTTGGAATTGCTTGTATTTATTGCATATTTGTCGTTTATACCGTGGCTGGGAGCCACACATGTAAAAGTCCACCATCGTAGGCGTCAGTGGGACTGATTCCTGCGATAATTTGATTATGTGTTTATTGCAACAATATCATGAAAGTAAATCTGTAGATGACTTTGGTACACTTGCAAATGTGGTGTGCTTTATGGCTATAAGAAGTGGTAGACTTAGGTAAGAAAATTACCATACATATAAAACATATTTTTTCAGACATGGGCAAATCTTCAATATCTATGCGTTAAAAACATGCATGGTACATGGATACAATTCTTATTATTTAGAAAATCTAAAATTTATGAAAATAATATGTTAAAATATCTATATTATTTGATATAGTAAATAGATCTATAATTTTAATAAAACTGCAGTTAAATAAATATTATAAGTTGATGTCACAAAATATAGTCTTAGCAGGCTGATTTTAGATCTACAGTGTTTGCCCATATGATTTTTTGCATATCTTTTTCGTATCTGTGGAGAAAAAGGTTAATACAAATAAAGGTTAGTAAAGTTTCATTTAGAGTTATTCACATACAATTTTGATTTGAGAATCTTGTTCCATCTCACATTATTAAATGACCATTGTTAATGTTGTATGTTGCTATTCAAGCTTATCAGTTTTCTAGTTATGTAAAGACTAAAACAGGTTGACTGAAATAGTTTGGTGTAAATTTTGATATTCCCTCAATAGCCAGAATATACATGCTGTTATATACATGAATAACAATGGAAACAATTTTCAAGTTTAATTTTTATTTTCAAGTATTTGTGTTCATTACAAACAGTAGAAGAACATAAAACATGTACTTACCAGTTATTATTTTGTGCTATTGACATAAAAACAACATGTTAGGAATAACAAGCTTAACACTTTTATCCATTAATAATTAATAAAACAAAAAAAGCCTACCTACCGACCCTGTTTTTTTGGGCTACGCCACCAGAAACACAAGTATTTTTTTTTAGGCCTTATGACTAAAATCAGCATTTTCAACCTAACTGAAACATTAACATCTTTACAACATTTTGTAGTTAAGCTTAAAACTGTACGTAAAACAAGCAAGATTTCTATTCTTTTGCAACATGACACTGGGTAGGATTTGCTCGATTCTTCTAGTAATCTTACTTTTCCACATATTTTTTCAACAAGTTTTGTTGTTGTAATTTGTTGTTTTCGTTTTTGTTGTGGTTTTGTTGATTTATTTCTGTTTCATTCTTAAACGAATCGTATTTTTCTGGTTGACACTTTAAACTTTAACTCAGTACTTTTTTTACTCATTTTTCGCACGACGGTAATAGAGTTAAAAATGCTGTTGTTTTAGTTCTAAACATGACATAATATTCTTTCCAATATGATGTAGAGTTCTTAGATTTCAAGTTACATGTTTTCTATTTTTTCTTTAATGTGTTACTTGATCATAACAGAACTATCTTCATAAGGCATCTGACATAGTCTGTAATTTGTTCTACAAATCATTCAAGTTTATTCTGAAATTTTCCACTTAATTTTACAGTATTTCCTTCTTTAAAAATATTATACCATCTCTTTGAAATAAATAGTCTGCATCTTTGTGCCGTAGAAAAGCAGTTTTTAGCTCACCTGTCACGTAGTGACAGGGTGAGCTTTTGTGAGGGGGGTTCGTCCGTCGTCCGTCCACAATTGTTGTTCGCGCTCTAGGGGACGGAATTTTGGTCCAATCTTCTTCAAACTTGGTCAGAATGTTTATCTCAATGATATCTAGGTCAAGTTCGAAACTGGGTCATATGACCTTGAAATCTAGGTCACTGGGTCAAATTATAGAAAAAGCTTGTCCGCACTCTAGCAGTCTTAATTATAGTGCAATCTTCTTTAAACTTGAACAGAATGTTTATCTTAATGATATCTAGGTCAAGTTCATAACTGGGTCATGTGACCCTTCAAACAAGGTCACTAGGTCAAATTAAAGAAAAAGCTTGTCTGCACTCTAGTGGTTTTAATTTTGGTCCGTTCTTCTTTAAACTTGGTCAGAATGTTTATCCCAATGATATCTAGGTCAAGTTCGAAACTGGGTCATGTGACCTTGAAATCTAGGTCACCAGGTCAAATTATAGAAAAAGCTTGTCAGCACTCTAGTGGTCGTATTTTTGGTCAGATCTTCTTCAAACTTGGTCAGAATGTTTATCCTAATAATATCTAGGTCA
The DNA here is from genome assembly GCA_038501625.1 of Corbicula japonica. NCBI lineage: Eukaryota > Metazoa > Mollusca > Bivalvia > Venerida > Cyrenidae > Corbicula > Corbicula japonica. The sequence continues at coordinate 3,489,846 of JAZAYU010000040.1, forward strand.
TGTTCGAAACTGGGTCATGTAACCTTGAAATTTAGGTCACTAGGTCAAATTATAGAAAAAGCTTGTCCGCACTCTAGCGGTCTTAATTTTGATGCGATCTTCTTCAAACTTGGTCAGAATGTTTAACTCGATGATATCTAGGTCAAGTTCGAAACTGGGTCATATGACCTTGAAATCTAGGTCACTGGGTCAAATTATAGAAAAAGCTTGTCCGCACTCTAGCAGTCTTAATTATAGTGCAATCTTCTTTAAACTTGAACAGAATGTTTATCTTAATGATATCTAGGTCAAGTTCATAACTGGGTCATGTGACCCTTCAAACAAGGTCACTAGGTCAAATTAAAGAAAAAGCTTGTCTGCACTCTAGTGGTTTTAATTTTGGTCCGTTCTTCTTTAAACTTGGTCAGAATGTTTATCCCAATGATATCTAGGTCAAGTTCGAAACTGGGTCATGTGACCTTGAAATCTAGGTCACCAGGTCAAATTATAGAAAAAGCTTGTCAGCACTCTAGTGGTCGTATTTTTGGTCAGATCTTCTTCAAACTTGGTCAGAATGTTTATCCCAATAATATCTAGGTCATGTTCGAAACTGGGTCATGTAACCTTGAAATTTAGGTCACTAGGTCAAATTATAGAAAAAGCTTGTCCGCACTCTAGCGGTCTTAATTTTGATGCGATCTTCTTCAAACTTGGTCAGAATGTTTATCTCGATGATATCTAGGTCAAGTTCGAAACTGGGTCATGTGACCTTGAAATCTAGGTCACAAGGTCAAATTAAAGAAAAAGCTTTTCTGCACTCTAGTGGTCTTAATTTTTGTCCGAACCATTGAACAGATGTTCGCAGGTGAGCGACCCAGGGTCCCATGGACCCTCTTGTCTTTTTGTTTTATCATCTCATTTCCTTACCATTTAAATATGTTTGTGTCGCCTTCAGGACAGCGAGACCAGCAAAACGGCAAAACACAATGCGATATTGCGAACGTACGATGCGAGGGCACGATATTAATATCACATCTTCGCATCCTACTTTCGCGATCGCGCATCGTTGTCCGCGATCCCGCATCGTGTGTTATGTTTTTTTTTTTATCTCGCTCTCCTAAAGGTCAGCGAGCACTATCGTCGGGTTGGGGGGTTGGGGGGGGGGGGGGGGTCACACACAACCGTTACCGCTGGTGAAGCGAGAAAATTGTTCTGCAAACGTCCAGTGACGGTTCAGTCGATGTTTAGTTTGACCAAGAAAGGTAGGTAGTCAGCGTTGACTCGTTTTTATTAAAACATCAAACATCGTTTTGAAAAACGGGGAATGTGATTCGATGTGTGTTGAATTTATCTGCATGCTGGTATAATACGAGACCAATATACACAAACATCGTTGAGTTATGACGATCACTCCACTTCTGAAATGAGCGAAATTCAATGTGAGGAGAAGCTGTATCAAGTAATAAGTTGTTTTTTTCATCTTATATCACTGAGGGAAGAAAGTTTTCGTTCCGTTGTTTAGAAACGTTCGCAGAAGAATTTTCTCACTTCACACGCGGTAACGGTTGTACGCGCCTCCCCCAATCTCTCTCCCCCCCTCCCCCACCACACACACCCGTGACTATTGCTATTATTTATGAAGTATTGATTATTTTACTCTTAAGGCAATGCTAGGCATGGTCTTGTGGAGATTATAAATATAGACACGAAAGTAATGTCACCGTGACCGTTAGTTTCTGTCTAAATTTTCAATTTGAAGATTATCACCTTCGCCTGTTGAATAATTCACTTGTGTCTAACCTTTTTAAATGCATTCTTTCAAAGGCATTTGTCTTATATTTGAAGTTTTGGATTATGGTGTTGCAGAAATACACACTTCATGTTTTAAGATAGAGTTTTGTATTTCTTAGCTATATTGTCCAGTCAGCATATGTTTATATTCACATTCTAGTTCCATAACTATTTTAACCAACCGGAAAACTTATTTTATTTTGTGTGTGGTTATTAGATGGCGAGATCACGACAACAAAAACCTGATGCGATGTGATCGTGGTTTTGCGATCTCGCATCGTGTTGTGGTCTTGTGTTTTCATGGTCTCGTCCAAGAGGTCGAAACAACAAACCCTTAAATTAGCTGCATAGCGCTGTGTCCCCCTCGCTTTCACCATACGTTTAACACAAACACATCGCATTTTACGCCGTGTACTCCTTTTGCTGCATTATCAGCATTTTTTACTTGTTAATCATTGTTTAGTATAAAAAACATTTCACCTCATGATATGACAGGGAATCCCCAGAAGATAGCGCAGAATATCTACACAAAAACACTGGAAAACATTTTGCCTGGTTTAAATTTTGTGCATTTGCCAACATTTGAATTTTTACACTTTTTTAATTTCCAAAGTCAAAGTTTTTTTTAAGATGTTGTAAGCATTGAAATAGCCTGCACAATCTATAGTCAAACCTGTGTTAAACAGCCACCCTAGGGAGTCACAAAAAGTGGCTGCTTAACTCAGGTGGCTTTTCAGACAGTTAAAATTAGGAGAAAATGGCAGTAAAGACATATTAAAGTGGCTGCTTCAGACAGGTGGTGCTGTATGCAAGAAGGTTCAACTGTATTCACAAAATGCACAAATATTTGACCACTGTGAAAAATCATGATTTCAAAATAATACAACATAAACCCTGTTAAAGTGCTTTTTCTGTTTAATATGGAACATATTTACCCCCAAAATGGGAATTTCATAACTGAATAATAAGACAAATCAAATCGACCAATTAAAAAGTTTTCTTTTAATTAACATACTTAAAATGGTCTAATAATGTTTGAGCATCAGTTAGCAAATTTTAGTGACTTCTGTCTCGACAAAAAAAAAGACAATTTTAATAATTTCCAATTAAGAAAACTTCATTGAGATTTTTTTCAGCAAAACTAAATGAAAAAACAAAAGATGTGCTAGATGATCTGGATCTACACTGGTTGCTGTGATAAAAGGCATATAATTATATGGAGTAAGGGTTAAAGTAAGTTCACTGAAATTTGGGGCACACACAAGAAAAGGTACCTTCGGTCATATTTTGTGACATTTTAGTTGTTAGTATATTTAGAAAAAACTTACAACTATTTTTTAAATTTCTTATATACTAACAAGTGCTTTTCTTACACATTTTGATAATTAAATGATATTTTTAACATGAAATGCACTAGATGGGTGTTCAGTTGAACACTTGTGTCGCCCTCTGGTGCTGTCGGAATAAAAATGCATGTAAAAAAGGGGGCATAACTCCATCAAAGAATTTGGCATCATCATGAGCGTGTTGTCATAAGCAATATAATTTGAAAGTTTGATGTAAAAGTATTAAGAAATGACAAAGTTATATTCAATGCTCAGTTTTCGTGTAAAAATCCAAGTACAAAAAAGGGCATAACTCCATCAAATGTGACCTTGACCTTGAGAATTTGGCATCATCTGGAGCGTGTTGTCATAAGCAATATAATTTGAATGTTTGATAAAGAAATATTAAGAAATGGCAAAGTTATAGCCAACGTTAAGTTTTCGTGACGGACCGACGGACGGACGGACAAAGCGGTCCCTATGTATCGCCATTTCTTCGAAAGGGCGACACAATAATAATAAATGTCGTCTGCTCGACTTCATGACGTCATTTCAAGGATTGACGTCAACTGTCCGGAGGTACCTTTTTCTGTGATGTGCCCCATTTCAAAATGAATTATTGCTGTTATCTGTGTAATTCCCTATTTGGTATGTCAAAGAAAAATCTTTCTTTTTTGACATTTCTGACTTTCTGTTACTGTACTTGTTCATTATTTTTTGTAACTTCATGTAAAAGTAGCAGGTGATTTTATTATTGTTGCTACACAACTTGACTACACCATCATATTATACAGATTTTATTGCGAAATGTATACTGTCATTGTTTGAATATAAGCCACATTTTTTTCAGAATTTGGCAGTACAAAGTTGGGGATGCGGCTAATACACAGATTTGGCTAGTTATACATTGCGTTTAGCCATTTTCATCTGTTCCATCAGGTTTAGGGGGGGGGGGGGGGGGGGGGGGCAGTGTGGCTAAAACATGAGTGTGGCTTATATTCGGACAATGATGGTTGTAAGCAAAGTTAACTGTTCCGAGGACACCGTTTCCGCTGATGTATATAATAGAGCCTTTGCAGGGCACTTGTTTGGAAATTTTTGGGGCCTATTATGGGCTCTAAAATAAAATTTAAATGGACTTCTGAAAATGCAGGAATTGATAAATTAATTTGTAAGTCAAAAGTCACAAAATATACTTGCTATTATAATCAGTGGTGGAATACAGTGTCATAAGTGTGACATTTCCAAGTCAAAACATGCATATATGACTTAAAATTCACCTTTTTTGTCTTAACATGAAATAAAATTCCCCTTCTGAAGGGTATACTGGGTACCTGTCCCCAAAAGTTGTCTAGTACCCTGCTTTGTAAATGATCTTTCATTGATCATGATGAACAACAAAATATTTGATCCAGAACACAAACTGTTGCTGACAAAACTACACCAGTTTCTTCAAGTAGGCCATTCTAACATGCACTTTTACCCTTTGCCCAAGGTTATAAAGGTTGCAAAGGTCATAAAACTGAGCATGGAAACCAGTCTCAAATCTCAAGCATCTGATAAGCTGAAATGGCGACCAGTCGCCATTTCAGCCAATCAGATGCTTGAGATTTGGACTGGTTTCAACCTTCAGCCCTGATAGCTGTTAACTCTTTACTCCACGGAATATGGTTATTATCCTTAAATGAACCGTGTAGATCAAGATCAGTCGGCACATCCATTTACAGAGAGTGTGGATCCTAATTACATGGATAAGATGTGACAGCTAATCTGGACAAAGTTTCACACAGGGCATAAAACAAGTATATAGCTCTAAACCTATAAATACACGGAAGACGTCATAATGGGGCACAACTTCAGTTTAGCTACACAAATGGTGGTCTGGACACAACTTCACATTTTAGCTACACAGATGGTGGTCTGGACACAAGTTCACAGTTTAGCTACACAATTGGTGGTCTGGACACAAGTTCACGGTTTAGCTACACAGATGGTGGTCTGGACACAAGTTCACAGTTTAGCTACACAAATGGTGATCTGGACACAACTTCACAGTTTAGCAACACAAATGGTGGTCTGGACACAAGTTCATAGTTTAGCTACACAGACGGTGGTCTGGACACAAGTTCACAGTTTAGCTACACAAATGGTGGTCTGGACACAAGTTCACGGTTTAGCTACACAGATGGTGGTCTGGGCACAACTTCATGGTTTTGAAACACAGATAAATATTCCTGTTATCTCATCTTCAATACATGTAATGCAGTTTCCAATGTCTCAAGTCTTTTTACTGGCTTGTTTAAGAAGATCATCAAATATTTCCCTAAAACAGAAAATATAAATTGAATTGATTGCATGGGAATGAAATAACGTGCCGATGACATAAGTGACCCTTTCATGTGGAAATATATTTGTGCAGCAGTATTACTTTCATAAGTTAAGATATTCAATGGTTTTATTTCGCTGGTTCGATTTCTTGCACTTTTTCTAATGTGAAATATACAAAATTAAAACCTGCATGTCAAAATAAATATTAAATAATATCATAGTAATTTCTCTAACATCTTTTATAATTCGCCTTTGGCATCTCTAATTCTTTAAAACAATGTTAGGAGACAAAAGAAGAACATGTTGCTAATTCATATCTTTTTGTCAAATTCCCTATGTAGAGTTTCGAATAAAATGTTATGATGGAACTAGCTTTTCCATCACTTGATGAAACCAACTTACATAGTACCGTATAGCGGGTAATTTCTGCGGGTGTTAAATTTCTGCGTTTCTGTTGTCTTTGGATGAAATCGCAGAAATATATCCAGCAGAAATAAAAAACCAGCAGAAATTTAAATCGCAAAATATTATCTCATTTTCAAGCGAAAATCGTCGGAGTGGCCATGTCCGAGATAATCCGATTTTATAATACAGACAGGGTAAAATAATTACGATCAATTACCGCACATTGTTATCATATAGGCATACTATAAACGCGACATTTGCTCAAACATTCTATTCAATTGAATAGTTGTTTGAGAGTTGTTATTCATCGATGATTAATACCTTTGTTGTTGTTGTTTTTTTCTAAAATAAATTGAGTAGCAGGTATTACCCATGAATAAAAAATCTGTGAAAACAAATAGTATGCGTATATCATAGTCGTGTTATTCTTACGACACCTTACCCAATACGAACCGCAGAAATTTATCCTTCGTGGGAACGGAAAACACAGAAATAAAAAACACAGAAATTTTTGCATCCATTTTGAGGGCAAAACGCAGAAATTTATGACCGCAGAAATAACCCGCTATACGGTATTACATTTCAATGTCACTCTACTAGGCAACAGAAAGGAATAAGCACTAAGCCTAGGGGCGGATCCAGGATTTCAGCGAGGGGGGTTCAACTCAGCGAATAATATTTTTAACAGCATTAATTGGTAATTGGTACGGAGCTTGAACATCAGCCCCTTGGACACGTCCAGGATTCTAGATAAATAAAATTTGTACGAGGCTCAAATGAATTTGTAAGATGCCTAACTAATCAAAAGGTCCGGGGGCCTGCTCTCTCGGAAAAATTTGAAAATCTTTATGATAAATCCTGCATTCTGGGGTATTTTATAGCATGATTTGGACTTCTCTTTCATACTTGATTTTAACTATTTCCCTGTGAACAGTAGTGATGAAATTAAAAGCACTCAGATCCAAATCTCATTATTTGAATCTAGATTTGCGAAACGAAATGTTTCAACTTGCATAAAATAAATTTATGAACGTTAATATGCCGAGTCCAGAGTCAACTTTAGTGATGGCATTATTATACTCTATAGATATGTTAACAGTATGGAGAAAAAAAATCCGATTTCCTATTCCGTCCGAAATTATATACACTTTTTACGTCGGTTTTATTCATTGTTTTTGATGATGAACGTTGAATATCTTTATTGAAGTAAAGAAATTAGACAGTTAATTGAGTTTTTAATGTATTTAAACAGCTTAGCTACCATATTATATTAAGTATCATCCCCTCTAGGTATCAGAAAACTCGGCGAATAATCCGCTCAGCTTCCATCATAGGCAAGTCGAAATTTATCAGAATTAACAAAATATCTTGTTTTAATAAACGTAGAATATGCAAAAAAAGTTGAATTAAGAATAAAATGTCTCGAAATCAAATTATATCGTTTTTAGTTAGAAGTTATTTGGAAAAACGGAGTTGCACCTATAAATCTTCTGGGATATAAAGTCAGGGGTTGCATTTGACCCAGGAGATGACTATTTGACTCTTGAATTTTTCTAAATCCTTCATTTTGACCCCCATGATTTTAGCTGAATGGTCATTTTTCCTTAGAATTAGGGGGTATTTTGGATAAATGATCTGAATCCACTAAAAAGATACTAAAATGACCCTTGAGATTCAGCAGCTATTCAGTGGAACCCCTTAAAGTATGCTACGGCTAAGTATATTTCGACCTTTAAATGCTTTATTTTCATGAACGGCACGAAAATCAGTCTACACAGATTCACTTTTATGTAAGAGACTGATTTAAGCAGAAACGATTATGTAATGATTTTGGCGCTAAAATCCTGTAACGACAATGTTTAATACAGGCACGTGCTCCGTGGCGCGCCTGGCATATTTTGGGGGATAACTTTTTTTTATTCAAACTTTACTTATTTTTTTCTTATATTGCGAATATAAGCACTTGAAATAAATATTATGATACATTTTATAGCCCAGACTCTAACTTCGAATGTAACATTATGTTGTTAAGTTGCAAAAGGTCGCCTTTTCTGTGATTTATTCAAATTTAATGCCCGTGACCAGAGACTTTGCAAAAAACATACAATACCAAGTTTTCCATAGATTAACAATTTCCTACTGTCTTGTTTTGATTAAAAGCAGATTGGCCACCTACAGTGACAAGTGTGCAAGGGTGCGAAGTTGTTTATTGGAAATACACAGGTTTAAATTGTGAGTACGCACTATGCGTGACGTCTAAGTTTTGACACCCAAGACTACCACAGAGGTCGTATTTTTTGTCGCCAAATAAAACAATTTAGCACCAACTGGCCATCGATTTCTTTCTGGAAATCAGTCATATTGATTCATACCTACAAACTTCGAACCTCGAACCACCCTGGACCCAAAAAATTACGGAAATTAGGGGGTTCGTCCGCACCCCCCGTGGATTCGCCACTAAGCAATATTATGGAAATTGCTTTTTTTTGATGGTATGTAATAAATAGAATACTGACAAAGAATTCCTTACTTGCTCATATAAAAGAAAATGTATCCACTTTTTTCTCGTTTAGACCTGACGTCTGCCTCAGAGATTTTCGTGACGTGCGAGTCATCACAGCTAAACCACGCCTTCTTCTTCATGTCAAACACATCACTCAAGTAATGCCCTGTAAGGAAATCAGATAACTGTGGTATCATTTTGTGGGGACAGGCTAGATACCGTAAAATTCCTTTTAAACACACTTTCCTTTAAAATCTGTTGTAAGAATAAAAAAAAATATAAATTATAAGTGCACCCCTTTCTTAATATGCAATGCCCTGGGGGCGTTTAAAAGGTATTTTATGTTTGATAAGACAGACTTTTTTTGGCAAAGGAAACATACAATGGTTTACATATAATGCAAACAATATAAAATAGATACTACTAAAAATAGCAATAGTAAGTTTAGAAGAAACCATGGAATGCATCAAATACCAAGGATAAGGCAAAAAATGGGATGACTCATTTCCATTGCTTTTTTTCAGAATCCTCTAATTGCATTTTTGCATGGACATAAATTGGCTCAGTTAAACATTATTCTTATAAACATGCTTTAAATTACTTACTCCTGTTTATATTTTAATTTGCGCACTATCCAAAGCACAAATACCATAAAAATTGAAACCTCATGAACTAAAATGATACCACAGTGTAGATCAAGATCTGCATGCACATCTTTGCCATCTATATCAAAAAGCAAACAGTGTAGACAGACTGTCAAGTGATCTTTTTAAAAAAAAAGCAGGGGAAAAATAGGAATCATTTTGACAAAAAATTAATAAGACGGCCATGATGGCCCTGAATCGCTCACCTGAGTATGAAACTCAAGTTATTAACCTGAAACTGAATTTTTATTTTTAGCAACAGTGACCTTGACTTGATCACAGACAAGTGGTAAGCAATCCCAATTTGTCTCTTGTTATAAGCTACCCATATACCAAGTTTGGAGTCAATATGCCAAAGCAAACTCAAGTTATTAAGTGGAAACTGAATTTCTATTTTAGCAACTGTGGCCTTAACCTTGATCAGAGACACCTGGGTAGCAATCCCAAGCTGCCGTTTGATATAAGCTACTCATACACCAAGTGTGGAGTCAAAAAACCAAAGCAAACTCAAGTTATTAAGTGGAAACTGAATTTCTTTTTTAGCAACAGTGACCTTGACCTTGATCACAGACAGGTAGGTAGCTTTCCCAAGTTGCCTCTTAATTTAAGCTATCCATATACCAAGTTTGGAGTCAATAGGCCAAAGCAATCTCAAGTAATTAAGTAGAAACTGAATTCCTATTTTTAGTAACAGTGACCTTGACCTTAATCACAGACACCTTGGTAGCAACCCCAAGCTGCCTCTAGATATAAGCTATCCATATACCAAGTTTGGAGTTAATAGGCCAAAGCAATCTCAAGTAATTAAGTAGAAACTGCATTTCTATTTTTAGGAACAGTGACCTTGACCTTAATCACAGTCACCTGGGTAGCAACCCCAAACTGCCTTTTGATATAAGCTACCCATACATCAAGTTTGGAGTCAATATGCCAAAGCAAACTCAAGTTATTAAGCAGAAACTGAATTTCTTTTTTTAGCAACAGTGACCTTGACCTTGATCACAGACACCTGGGTAGCAACCCCAAGCTGCCTTTTGATATAAGCTACCCATACACCAAGTTTGGAGTCAATAGGCCTAAGCAAACTCAAGTAATTGAGCAAAGACTGAATTTCTATTTTTAGCAATAGTGACCTTGACCTTGATCACAGACACCTGGGTAGCAATCCCAAGCTGCCTTTTGATATAAGCTACCAATATACCAAGTTTGGAGTCAATAGGCCTTAGCAAACTCAAGTAATTGAGCAAAGACTGAATTCTATTTTTAGCAACAGTGACCTTGACCTTGATCACAGACACCTGGGTAGCAACCCCAAGCTGCCGTTTGATATAAGCTACCCATACACCAAGTTTGGAGTCAATAACCCTAAGCAAACTCAAGTAATTGAGCAAAGACTGAATTTCTATTTTTAGCAGCAGTGACCTTGACCTTGACCCTGTGGTCATGATTTGAACAACTTTTGTAGACATCAGTGCCAGGATGCTTCAGGACAAATTTGGTTAAAATCCATCAAGTGGTTTCAGAGGAGATGTTGTTTAAAGGAAATTGTTGACAGACGACTGACGACGGACGCCGGACAAAGACGGGTCACAATAGCTCACCATGAGCCTATGGCTCAGGTGAGCTAAAAAGTAGGAACTTTTTCCACAAAAGTCAGAATATATGAACGGTTTCGACTCTCCTCTATCTCTTACACACTACATTTCATGGTGCACTTCCTTCAGCCGAGGCCCCAAAACCCAAGTCTATGGTGACTGCATTATAAATTTTTAGGCCTGTTAGACCAAAGGTTATGCTGACAGCAGGAACTGATATAACGTGTGTACACTCATCAATATGAAGACAGGAATGATATTCAAATTGCTTTTAGAACACAACCAGACCTGACATATCCCCCGGAATTTATAACCATCCCCTGGTCCCGGCGGGATATGAAAAACCCCTGGAATTACCAAAAGTTAAGAAAAACGATGTCAAAATCTATTTTTGTCTCTTTCATCAGACATTTGTCAAAACGCCTAATACACAGTTATGTATCTCGGACAATTTTTAACGGTTGTGTCAAAACGTTCAGAATTTGTCTAATTTCTGTATAAGTGGATATTTTTTCGCTGGGGTGAAAGTTCACATTTTATGTTGTGCTGGCGATTCAGGTGCGGAAATGTTCGCTGAAAATTGATTTCTGAATTTCATGAAATTCATAAAATTTACATGTTGTTATATTCACTCTGACTTATTTGGTCGTCAAAAAATTGCATTGTAGAAATTGAAAGTAGTCTTCCGAAAAGTCTTCCAAAAAGTAATTCGATCTACCGTAACACTATTGTGACAGTCGTAATAATCAAATGCATATAAAAATTCCCTAACTCTAGTTAATCAACATATACCTACATTACATAACACACGCTATGAATGGTATGTACCAAGCAAAATGTCAATTTTTTGTCAAGAACTAGTATAATAGCTGATCAGTTCTAGTAAGTAAGTTTTAAACAATGTAATTACTTTGTGGAAATAAAGAGTATGTGTTGAGCTGTTTTACATATGTCTCATTTCAGTTTACGATATACTAGTAGTTTGTCATTCAAACATGTTATATAATAGTTTCTCCAGGAATTATTGTTTAGTTTATCAAGTTTAATTAGTACAATGTTTCAAAAATACATAATAAAAGTATTGTTTAAATAAATGAGGATACATATAATTATATAATATTGCATCTTAATTTAGTTTCTAGTAAATTCCGCTTAATTAGCCGCGTTTAAAAAATCCCCTGGAATGATATCAGAATTTTGAACCAAATCCCCTGGAATGCTTTCCAGAAATATGGCAGGTATGAACACAACCCCTCATAAACTAAAACACTATTTTTTTCAAATATAAGGTAATTTTTTTAACCAATTGACAAAAAAGTAGGAATAGTAGGAGTTTTTTGTAAAAATGTAGGAAAAAGTTGGAACAAGACCAAAAAGTAGAAAAATCTATGAAAAAGTATGACTGCTTGACAGCCTGTGTAGATATGATCAGACAGCATGTGTTAGACTTTAGTGAGATTGAGGAATAGTTTACCTGTAGCTGAAGAAATACCAATGTGGTTCACAATACTGACTAGTCTATACGAGTAAGGCAACTCTCCTTTCTGAAAATACAAAACATTATACCAATAAACTCTGATACTTTGACAGAATATAAAAAGTACAAAAGGGACATAATTCCATCAAATGTGACCTTGACCAAAAGAATTTAGCATCATCATGAGCGTGTTGTCATAAGCATCATAATTGAAAGTTTGATGAAACTAGATGGGTGTTCAGTTGAACACTTGTGTCGCCCTCTGGTACAATGTCGGAAAAAAATGCAAGTTCAAAAAGGGGCATAACTCTATCTTGACCAAAACAACATCTCATCATCACGAGTATGTTGTCTTGAGCAAAATAATTTGGAAGTTTCATGAAGAAATATTGAGAAATGGCAAAGTTATAGCCAACATTAAGATTTCGTGTAAAAATCCAAGTACAAAAAAGGGGCATAAGTCCAACAAATATGACATTGAACTAAAGAATTTGGCATCATAATGAGCATGTTGTCAAAACTAATATAATTTGAAAGTTTCATGAAGAAGTATAGAGAAATGGCAAAGTTATAGCCAATGTTAAGTTTTCATGTCAAAATCCAAGTACAAAAAGGGGCATAACTGCAACAAATATGACCTTGACCTAAAGATTTTGGCATCATCATGAGTGTGTTGTCATAGGCAATATAATTAGCCAAGATTAAGTTTTCATGACAAAATGTAAGTATAACTTTGTGGCATGTGAGCTTGACCTAAAGATTTTGGTATTATGAAGACCGTGTTGTTGTAAGCAATATATTTTGAAAAGTTTGATGAAGAAATGTTAAGAAATTGCAAAATTATAGCCAACGTTAAGTTTTCGTGACGAAAAAGGGGCATAACTCCATCAAATGTGACCTTGACCTTAAGAATATGGCATCATCATGACTGTGTTGTCATAAGCAGTATAATTTGAAAGTTTAATGAAGAAATATTAAGAAATGGCAAAGTTATAGCCAACGTTAAGTTTTCATGACAAAAAAGGGGAATAATTCCATCAAATGTGACCTTGACCTAAAGAATTTGGCATCATCATGACCGTGTTGTCATAAGCAGTATAATTTGAAAGTTTGATGAAGAAATATTAAGAAATGGCAAAGTTATAGCCAACGTTAAATTTTCGTAACGGAGGGACGGACGGACGGACCGACGGACGGACAAAGTGATCCCTATGTATCGCAATTTAATCGAAAGGCGACACACAAACATTAGGAAATGGCAGTTTTAGCTGACGTTTCATTTGTAATTATTCGTGAATGACGGACAGAATGATGGACATAGTTATCCCTTTGTATCGCCTTTTCTTCAAAAGGGCGACACATTAATAATCCTTTTGAAGATCGAGAGTGTCTTAACTTTGGAACAGCTCCTATAAGCAGCGAGGGGCACTAGTACTGAAAGAAAATAAAATGTGGCTACTATGAGTGAATTTGATCAAATTTGAAGCACGAATGCTGAAAAGTCAAACAATATTATGGTTTCTCATGTTTGTTTTTTCATATTTGGAGTGAAATTACTAAGAGACCTGTTCTTTTAATTCTGAATGCTTCAACCACAGATAGTAATTGTTTACACTATATAAATAGATGAAAAGGGAACAATTAAAGCCATCAAACATGACAAATATTAAATTATTGCAGGCTCGGTTTGATTGTGCCTGCCAATGGACAGTAATGGAAATTCATATTACTGCCCACGCCACCTAGCCCTGGGATGAGCACAACTCAATATATACACCAATCAACAGTACAATAAGGTTTAATCACGTGCAAACAGTGTAGATTGAGATTAGCAGGAACATTACCCGTGTAGATCCAGATCTGTGCTATTTGATCTGAATCTAAATTGTTCACCCATGGTATAACAGCCATATGTCAATGAGAAAAGGGCTGAAGGTTATAAAGCTGAGATTGGAAACCAGTCTCAAATCTCAAGCATCTGATTGGCTGAAATGGCGACTGGTCGCCATTTCAGCCAATCAGATGCTTGAGATTTGAGACTGGTTTCCATGCTCACTTTTATAACCTTGGGAAAAGGCTTATTCAAACTCAATTCTATTTTGATTGGATTTTAGCAGTGATTTCAGTATCTTTTGAAAACCATTTTTCATGGGGTCAAAATCCGATTATAAGAAGTCGTATTGAACTTGACAACTTATAAAATTGCTTCATTTAAATTTATTTTAAAGGGTCAAGAAAGTATTTACTTTATACTTAAAATGCAATAACCAGAATATTTATCTTAATTCTTGCAAAATTTGACCATGTTTAATAATTTTTTCTTTAATTCTTGTGCATCAAAATGACCCCGACCTCAGAATTAGGTGGGGTCAAGAGTGGAAAAACTCAAAATTGCTTGCATCAAAATGCAGGAATCGGCATCAATTGAAATCCCTGTTCTAGACAGTAAAGTGCATTGCAAGTCCTTACAAACCTTGTTATTGATCTGTGGTAAGTTGAGATTTGAGTCCACAAAGCTGTCAACCTCATCCAATCCTGTCGTATTATCAGCAAATTCTGAGGGGTCAAACAATGTCGGCTTTTCTTCCAAAGGAATTGTGTTTTCTTTGTCGTCCAACTCCGGCATCTGGGATAACAATGCATCTAAAATGCAAAAATAAAATGTAAGAAACCAAACTTAGTTCTAGAATAATTGAGTAACAACAATCAACAACAATAGAAACTATGGTCAAAGCATGCATGAAGATAGTCATAGTCCAACTGCAGTAAAGTTTCATTTTTATACTCTTTTTAGGAAAAAAAGCAATCTGGTTAAAAATAAACTTTTATGAAAAGAAATTTACCTAAACTAAAAAGCGGGGGGCAAGTCGAGCCTAAACCAAATTATCTTCCGTGATAAATTAAAATAACATTAAACAACTTAGATCACATTTGAATCAGATAACATGAGACTTATTCTTTAGTAATAAGAGACATTAAAAAAACCCTTAAAGGTTTTGTCAGAGAAGAAACAACGGTCACAGTCCTACAAACATGTAGTAAAACATGTTGCAAGCACAAAAACACAGGACATAGTTTTGAACAGTTACCTTAACCCTTTCATCCACATATATGGCTTTTATCACAAGAGCAAACAGTGTAGATCCGGATAAGCCGGCACATCTGTACCATCTCATCAGGATCTGCACCGTTTTTTTTTAGTTCGAAATAACAAAAGGTGAACTAACAAAAAGTGAACAGTGCAGATCCTGGCCACATGGCACAAATGTGCCAGCTGATCTGGATCTACAATGTGTGCCCATTCCATATTAACAGGTTATTAACCGGTGTTTAAGGGCTGGGAGGTGATATCGGCCCAGATGAGCAATATTGGCCCGAGAGCTTTAGCTCAAGGGCCTATGTTGCTCTGCCGGGCAAAGTACCCGTATCATGCAAAGAACCCGGGCATTTTGGTCATTATTTGTTACTTTTTATAGTAACACATGTAATAAAAGTGTATATACGGTGGAAATGGTTAAGAAATAATGCTAGTGGGCCAGTGGATATTTTAAGATCTGTCAATGGCCAAAAATATTGTGCAGTCTTAAAAGTTCACAAGCAGCTTTAAGAAGCCATACAAAGAGCAAATGTTTTTTTAACACTAATTGAAAAACAATCTCCTGAAAGATATACAGGATATTTGTTTTTACCAGTGTTAGATAAAAATATACATGTATTTCACGGAGTGTGATCCAGAATTCGTATTTTCATAAGGGGCGAAGCCTTGAGTGAAAATACAAAATTACGGAGTTCACGAGTGAAATATATTTTTAACTTTCACCGGTAATAAACAAATTTTCTTTCTTTCTGATGCTTTAAGTGCACAATTTTTGTGAATTTGACAGAAATTACATGAAATGCACCAAAACCGTTTGTTTATGATGTGACGTCATAATGTCATAAACCCAAACTTGAGCCCGTTTTGTAAACGTTCTCATTTGGAACGTTCTGTACGTCTGGGAACCAACGTGAAAAAACAGTGAAAAAAAGATATCCCACTGTTTGAAAACAGTGAAATACCACTTTTATTTCATCGGGAAAATTCTATAATTCACTGGAAAGCATAAAATAAATTCATTTTGGCAATGTTCAAGAAGAGTGTAAATATATATTTAAAACAGACTGCAAGACAAGCGTAGCAATATTGCATTAGGCAAATAGTTTAATTCCGGATCAGCCAGCACATCTATGTCATCTGATCAGGATCTGCACCGTTCACTTTTTGATTTATTTAGTTGTTTCTGACCAAAAGGTAAACATCGCAGATCATGATCAGATGACTAATCTGGATTGGCACTGATCGCACATGCAATAAAATGCATATATTTGTAGGAAAGGGTTAATAATATAATATAAAACGGACAATAACAGAAAAATTTAAGTTTTGTAACATAAAATTATTAATAATGACAAACCATCAGCATCATCACTTTGAACCTCCAAATCATCTTTGAACTTATTTTTATCAACACAGGTTGTTTTATTTCCTGTAGTAAACAGCTGACATGGTCGCATTTGTTTTGACTTGACTCTATCATCAACTATTTTAAATTCACTTTTTCCCATAATTTCTCTATAAATATCTTCCGTTTTATATTCAGTCTGTTAGACTCTTTTACTCAATTCATGCACATAAAGGAAAGCTCCATTTGATCTAAGGTGATTAGTTTCTTGTTCTACGAGAGCGTCAATGTCGCCAACCTCATAGATTTTACCTACACTTTTAGTATTTACACTTGTCTTTTCATTCTCCGATTCTACGTCTTCTGGCAGCATTTCTTCTTCATACTGAAGATCACTACTTACATCGTCACTATCACTATCAATAATCGTAACAATTTTCGATGATAAACCTTCTAAGCTTTGCCGCCAATTTTTTTTGTGACATTGTCGCCACCCACTTCAGTTCCCATGACTTCATCAGTTCTCGTGTACATGTGATCACTGTCTCTGATGACATCATCAGTTTCTGTGTTGTTGCTATGTTGATATGGTTCAGTTTCCATGAGACTCTGTTCTATTGCAAGTTGGATCTGTTCCTCTTCCGACATTTTGTGGACCTTTTCAGGGGGTTGTTCTGCAAAAGAATTGAATAAATAAAGGATATAATTATAACCCTTTACTCCATAGATACACCTTTATAGGGATGGCGAGCAGTATAGATCCAGATCAGCCAACACCAATTTGCCATCTAATCAGAATCCACACTGTTCACTTTAAAATTCACAACTTTATTTCTGACCAAGATACAACCAGTGCAGATCCAGATCAGATGGCTCAAATGGGCCAGATGATCTGGATCTACTATGGTTACACATGCATTAAATTGTTTATGTATGAAGTAAAGCACAAAAGGATTTGACACAAATTCTCATGTACTGTGGTATCAATATATTCCTTGTGGGTTTATGTTTTGCATATTTTTCACTAGTGTGAGTTAGAAACTTAAACCCCAGCAATTTATAATGAAGTAATACCGGTAGGCTAACAGGGCTTTTTCATCTAGTCTCATGGGTCGATAATGGGCCCCATTCCCAATGCCAAATAGTGACCTTTTTTCCCCAATTTCAAGAAAAAAATCCCATTTCAACAGAAATAACTTTTGTGACTATAAAATAGAAACAAAAAAGAAAATACATATAAGCAAGGGACTTTCAAAATTACATCATTAGTTTGTTTTCTTTTCATCAGTGATCTGTGAAACCTATATTCCTTGAATTTATGTATGCAACCTGTGTAAAACCAGTCTATACCGTGATTTTATTTCCCAATTTGAGCAGGGGCCTTTTTCCCAAAACCCCTGAAAAGCCCTGGCTAAGCTTTTAATTATATTCAATTATTAATACAGTCGAACCTCGATAATTCAAAGTCTACGGGAACAGGAAAAAAATTTCGAATTATCGAAGGTCTGTCGGCCGGCGGAAGTGGATAATTTTTGTTCATGTTTTTAATGTCTGTTTATCTACATTATCTTTTGTATGTTTCCATGGCATCTAGCTGTCATAGTATGACCTGTTTTCTGTAATGGACCTCAAAGTTATTTTGGCACTGTCAGTTTTGGATTTTTGTCCCTTCTCAACCTCTATAATGGCATTGTATTTTATCTTCAGGAACCTATGATCAGCTCTTCTTTTCGTCCCCTTCTTTCCAGTAGCTGACTTAGCTATCCCCCCGTTATCGGGTCCTTCACTAAGTTGCTCAGCTTGAGGAAGAAGGCTACTATCTTCTGTATCAGACATGCTGATAAGATATGAATAAAATTAATTTTGGTCTTCGTTTTATACACAATCATAAACAATTATATTCGCTCATTTTTTGTTTGCAAATTTAGTTTGCAAGTCTTAATTATTTAAAATTTTCTTTAATTATATTTCTTATCAGATTTTAAAGAGATCAAATAATTTAATATTATTTGTTTGTAACAGGTATCGCATTGCTTGAATTGTATCAGTTTCACAGCGTGAGCTATTCATACGGCGCCTCTATTGTTATCCGCTTGAAGTGTGAAATCTTTAACATGTCATAATTTTGAGCGATATAATTCAAAGGTGTTGGAACTATCAAGAGTGAAATTAATAGAAAATCAAAAGGACAGACTGGACTTAAAGTTCGAAGTTCGAAATATCGGGTGTTCGAATTATCAAGAGTTAATGCATATAAGGGATATGTAGGCGTTTTGCCGGGACCGAGATACGAGTTCGAAATATCTATGCTGTTCGAATTATCGTTCGAATTATTGAGGTCGGACTGTAATACTAATAATGCAAATGCTTGAATTAACATGCATAAGAAAATGTAATTTGTGGCTACTGTAGCAAAATTTGTCATGAAGAAAATTTAATGATACCAAAGTAATACAAAGAAATCTTAATTAATTAAATAACTTCATAAAACTAGAATTTGGTGTTTCGCAGCAAAAAGTTGAAATGTGGGCCTGTGTAAAATCATGATTCACCAATGTCTATTTGCATGCAGATGATATATAATTATATGCCAAGTATGAAGTAAAAAGGAAAATCACTTTCAAATTTATAGGCAACATTACTTTAATGTTAAAGTTGCATTTGAAAGGGACATAACTCATAAAATATTTAAACATGGCTTATAATTCTTGTTGCCACTGATGGCGTTGTTCATGAAGATGATATATTCCGAGTATCAAATGAGTAGAACAAGTACTTTTAAGTATATGCCACATTTTCATGTTAAAGTCTCCTTTGAAAGGGGCATAACTAAAACAATTGAAACAGGAGTACCGGTAATCATTCTTGTTCAATGATAGCATTGTTTATGAAGATCATATATTCCCAGTATTAAATGAGTGGGACAAGTTATTTCAAAGTTATATGCAAGATTAAGTTTCATATTGAAGTTGCATTTGAAAGGTGCATAACTCAAAACTAGTCAAACAGGAGTTATCATTCTTGTTGTAACTGCATGTTGTTTTTCATGATAATGATATAGTCAGGCTGTCAAGTGACCTTTCTTCAAAAAGTAGGAAAAAAATAGGAACCATTTTGACAAAAAAGTAGGAGAAATTTAGGAAAATTTAATGTAGGAACTTTTTCCTCAAAAGTAGGAATACATAACAGTCTTTCCAGAGTCCATCAGGACTTCACTCTTTCTGTTACACATTATATGTATCATGGTTATCAAGCTTAGGCCCCAATACATAAGTCAGACTGCCACTGGTGACTTTGAGAGATGTCTATGTGAAGTCAGTAATGGGTCAATGGGGCCTTATCTTGGTGAATATAAACAACACTACAGCAATACCATGGGTTTAGTCTTCCTGCTATTATGAGAGGTGTTCGAAAAGTAATGCAAATGCAGTTTTATTGCAGAAAAAAATCGATTTTTAGGTGTTTAAAGTTATACCTAGATAAAACCTCTATGCAGACCTGAAAAAAACTAGACTGTGTCCTGGGGACACTGATGCCCCAAATGCTACAACATTAGTAAAAAAGGGCCATAACTGTGGTTAAACTGGTCGTATGAAAAAACATTTTCTTAACAATCATCTTCACATCCTGCTCGATCAATCTTTGCAAGTATGAAAGAATTTCTGCACGAAGGTTAATGTGGAGTTGATGCCACAAGATTGGGGGACAAGTGCAAATTTCTACGACACCCACCGAGGGGGCATTATGAGTGAAACTCTATATACCTCACACTTTGTGGGGGCATAAGAAAATAGTTTAATAAAGGCTCCAGTCTATGGAAAATACAGGCATGATTTTATGAAACACAGAAAAAAGCTGAAATACGGCCGGGGGTCTGGGGGTCGCTTAAGGCCACCAGAAGCTCTGGGGTAAATGGTGCAAAATCCTGCATTCTGGGCCTCTCCTGGGAGCATTTTTACTCTTGAAAAAACATCACTTTTTTAAAGCAGATTTTTTTCTTACTAATGTCCATAACTAGATATTTATTGAACATTCCATTTCATTACAAATGTTCACCCCATGAGATATATGGGATACTTTGATGTCCATTAAACAGCTACACCCTGAATAGTCCAAATAATTGTACTCTAAAAGGTGGATATTGTGCTATTTTTTTGCTGGGTCAATATCCCCCTTCAGAGTACAAACCAAAATAGACCAAAACTGTGGTGGAAAAGTTGTCTTCTTTGCGTATGTAATGCCCAACGAAATCCGTTGGGCACGATTTATGGCTAAAAAATTGGGTTTTACCTGCATAATTTTTACATGTACAGAAAGCTTGTAATTTTCTGCATCAGATGAGACATCTATAAAGAAAATCCATACACGCAATCGTTCACATCGGCAGTTAAACTTTCAAACTGATTTAACACGGTAAAATCTACCTAGCTCTACCATATTGGATATCGACAGCTGATGTAAACACGACGCTACTATATGATAACCTGTACTGCGCGTAAGCGTTAAACGCCGTTTTACACATTTTAGTCAAGATTGATCAATTCTTGTCAATTACAAAATACTTTATTTTCTTTCCGGCAAAAAAACACTATGATTTCTTTTGTCACTCCTCATACCTCCTCATTCACTCCTCATGCCTCCTCTTTCACTCCTCATGCCTCCTCATTCCCTCCTCATGCCTCCTCTTTCCCTCCTCATGCCCATCTCATGCCTCCTCTTTCATTCCTCATGCCTCCTCTTTCACTCCTCATACCTCCTCTTTCCCTCCTCATTTACTCCTTATGCCTCCTCATTCACTCGTCATGCCTCCTCTTTCCCTCCTCATGCCTCCTCTTTCCCTCCTCATACCTCCTCTTTCCCTCCTCATGCCCTTCTCATGCCTCCTCTTTCACTCCTCATGCCTCCTCTTTCACTCCTCATACCTCCTCATTCACTCCTCATACCTCCTCACTCACTCCTCAAACCTCCTCTTTCACTTCTCATGCCTCCTCATAAATCCTCTTTCACTCCTCATGCCTCCTCATTCACTCCTCATACCTACTCTTTCACTCCTCATGCCTCCTTGTGCTTAATATAATTGACTATAGACCCATGGAGACCATTGCATGTGACTGTTTCTGGCAATGGTCTCCAATGGGTCTAGGATCCTCCGAAGTGACAGATGTATCGTCATCACTGTCACTGTGGCTTGACTCATTGTCGTTTATGGGCCCAAAAATATCCCGATCCATTGGTACGTCTTCATCCGAATCCATATCTGAATGCGCTAAATGTTTATGTCGCAACATATTATCCTTTCTCCCAAAAGTTTTCAAACAAATGTCGCACCGATACATCCTCTTCGACGTTTTAAACAAGAATGAGGAGAAGTGAATGAATCATTCAACTTAATACTCGTCCTATAATTACGATGTTGCGAAGTTCACCTGCGTTCTCTTTTCTATTTCCTCCGACAGAGGGCAGTTCCTGTCTTGATGTCTTACTCTTCCCGTCTTTATCACTTATTTTTGAATTCCTGACTTTTTCATTGGTGGGTTGCATTTCTTTCTGACCTATAATTGATACATCTTTAGGTTTAGCTTGACGTTCGAGCATACTTTTAGCTATAGCGGTTGTCTGCTCTGCCGGTAAAACCATTTTAACATAAAATTCAGACTGAGGTCTCTGTTCGTTTTTATTCCTGCGTCTTTTCATCTTCTTCTTACGTATCCTCGTAATGTCTTTGTAATCCGATAAGTCCATGTTTCTAACGCACGTCTTGACTCTTCGACACCCAAGCAGTCAATGATCGATATATAATACCACCTATCTCTTTTGGTTTAAGTCACTATTATATTTTAATTATTTCGCATATAGGTCGAAACTGATCAAATAGTGTAAGGTGTGAATCATGCCAATGCGAGCAAACGCCACATATCCTCTCTCCTATCTTCGGATTGATTTAAGCATGCCCAGTGCCTTTTGTAAGTAAAACCGCCGCCTCTTATCCAGTCCTTGACCGAGTCATACACCCTAACATTTTCGCAAACATACTGGTGCCAATCTCTAGCATTAATTGCATCTAGATTGATGTTGCAGTCACCTACTAAAACCGCTTTTTCAACCAGATCTTTGAAATTTTGGAATGATTGCGTTCGAGATAACCATTCTTTAATATTTTCTTCCCCTTTCAGTGTAACGTTACAATCCTCGGGCATAATGTAATTCAAAACTACGGTGTAAAGTTCATAGTCCAAAATGTTTTTTAACGATATCCAGGGTTTCTTAACTAAATCGCGGAACATTTGTTTACATAGTTCGGGCGGTAATACGGTTGTATTTTTTAGAGACATTAACAAAATTTATTTAAGTCACCCGATTAGATTACGTATTCTGCATTCGGTTCTATTCACTAAATGAAATGAAAGGCTGAATTTTAGGTGATTTTATTAATAATTCAACGCTTTGAAGCTTGTTGACACATTTTCGCTATTTTTTCTTTGATCAATCACGCTTCCTGCACACGAGGAAATGAACTTGGAGCTCTTTCACTGGACACACTTAAAATAAAATGAAATCCGATTTTAAGTGAATATAATCACGGTTAAAATTATTGTATTCACAAGATTGTAAAATATTTGAGGTGAACTAATTAACAAATCACATATATGTACAAAATTATAAACATGTTATACAAGTTCTATTTAAATGGTTTAAAATGGTGAATATAGTATCATCAAATCTTAAAGGTTGTTTTCGTTATCTATCTTTGATCTAACACGCTTCACGCACACGAGGTAACTGACACCGGAGTATCAATGACCTCGATGTTCTTTTCAATGGGTACACGTATGGTTATAATAACACGACATTCGATATGGTTATGATAATCGTATAGGTGCGTTATGACATTCATAAAATTATATAAATAATAGAGGTTGAATTATATAAATAATAGAGGTTGAATTGTTTCGAATCTGAATGAGTCACCTTCGGAATAAAGGTGATGGAATGTAACCTAAAACCATTGGCCGTGTCATAATAGATGACTCAATAATTAAACTAGGGTGCGACCGATGGGTTTCCGTAATCCGACGCCACCTCGTGCTCGGTCATATGATACCCTCCCCATTGTTCGTGCGCGGTCACGCGTCTAGCTCCAGGGCTGCAGGCAGATGACTCATAGGGAAACTAGGGTGGTGCTGATGACATCATAGCACGGTAATACGATGCCACCCCCATTGTTCGTGCTCGGTCATATGATACTCTCCCCATTGTTCGTGCGCAGTCACGTGTGTAGCAGCAGGGCAGCAGGCACTCTCCTCAACGGGCCGAGGAATACTACTTATATATATATATATATATATATATATATATATATATATATATATATATATATATATATATATATATATATATATATATATATATATATATATATAATGAAGTTTTTCGCAACTCTATTGAAAGACGAAAAGCTGACTAGAAATATTAGCGGAAGATACCACAAATCGTTTCCTAAAGTTTCGTCAGTGACAAAAATAAACTACACAAAATTTTCAAATAGAATTAAAAAGTTGTCAAAAAGGTTGGACAAGGCGAAACGGGTTGCGCTGTAAATGTTGTCATGTAAATACTTGCAGTTATAGAGTCAAATTGGTCAGAGTAAAGAAATAAAACTGTACGACGAATTACAGTCTTGAAAATTTTGATCACTGTTGTCTATACTTTATTAAAAATGCTCTGAGTTTGTTGTAGTTTTTATTGTTGATAAATGAAAATACAGGCTTGTTCATATCATAATAATGCACAAGAAAAACACCGATCACAGCCTATACCATCTCCACCCCTGACAGATTATTTCTTTCTTTATTAAAGCTATATTTTGTAACCAGAATGCCGGTTTAGAACTAAATCGTTAATATAACGTAAATGAAACTATAAATAAGTTGCAACTTCTTCTTTCTGCTTTATAAACACGCAAGAAATCATACATAAATTTCACGTTTCAAATATATTTACTGCGTACACCCTCCTTTACTGTACATAATTGTTTTGAAGAAAGATCTTAATTTCATTGGTTAGCGTGTTGGATCGAAGCTCCGCCCCGCATGGCGATGTAAACCTGAGACGGCGATTAAACGGTAATGGGTTTAACAGAAATTTTTCACAAAATATAATATTTTAGCATTTATTTTGATCGCGGATGTGTTTTAAAACAATAAGTGAACATGCTTGTGTACAGATTTTAAGGGAAAAAAACCCAGTAAAACTCGGGTTCTTAAAAATCTTAACCCTCGCCGATTTCCACCACAGTTTTGGTCTATTTTGGTTGAGACGTAAAGGACAGACATCTGTAAAAAGTCAGCATGATAATGGGTCTGTGCTTGTAGTCGAATTATTGAGACTACACCCTGAATGGATCCCCTACCCCTAAAATTGATATCTCATAACGTATTCCCTATTCCTGTATTTCCATCCCCCTTACCAAATTTTCATCAAATACTTAATAATAAGATAATATAAATGTCAAATTAGCATGGTGATCAAAAGAGCATTCTTTGTTCAATAAAACAGAACATTATATCTTAAAATCAACACTTAAATATGCATGTTTGGTTGTTTGGCAGACTCACACCACCGGTGAAATAAATAGCCGCCACATTCCTATAAACACCTCCTTTGCTGTAAGAACCTGTGTGAGGAATTTGTTTTTACTGTTTCAAACTTGTTGTTGTGTTCAAACCATGCAAACAATCAAGGATCAAAAATATTTTGATGCATTTTTATCAGTTTTGCCTTGATTATCTAAATAAAAGCTATTTTTAGCACATGGTGTGTTTTTTGAAAAGTGATTCTTAGATACAGTTAATTAATCAGTTCCGTCACACACTCGATATTCTTGCTGCAAATTTAAGATTGTTTATGCAAACAATGTATCATAGGGTATTAGATTGAAGATAAATTTGTCAGCAACAATTTGAGATCAACTTTAATAAAATCTACCGTGTGTAAGCATTGAATTTCTGCCGGCAAACATAGCCCCAATTCAACTAGTTTCGACACCGTCAAACAGTTCCGAAGCATAGTTATATTTAGATTTGTTATCTTAGGGGGCATCTCAAAATATATTTTAACTGTCACCAGGATGGTCACTACAGTATTCTATCTATATGTACACATCAGGTACGACATTAAGTTGGACCTAGGTGTTAAAAAATCTAAAGATGGACGGAATTAACTCTCATCATTTTAATACTTCAAAATTACAAACTGTTAACATAAATATGACTATACTGTAAATAATTGCATAACTTTTTAATAAAATCATATCAGCAAAATATCACTTCATTCAGACATTCACTAATACTGTTGTAACATGATGATTTATATATGTATCTAAAGGTGGATCTGGCAAATATTATAGGCTGCAGCTGCTGAAATGGATTAGACTGGTGTAGAGAAATCTTTTATCACATGGGTAAATAGTGTATATCAAAATACTGATCTGCCAGCACATCCGTGGATAACAGCAGGACTACAATATGAAGATGAAGTTTTCTGGAAACTATTTTTCTGGGTCCAGCCCATCAGTTTTTCAACAGCTGAACAGAATGTGTGGTTTTATCTGCAATGAAGAAGTGTCAAAATTGCCACAAAAACTGTTTGATTTTGTTTAAATCCATTTGAAACAAGAAATGTTTGAGGAAACAGAACACTTTATTATCCATTTTGTTTAAAATAAAAACAATTTAGAAAAGAATGACTTTTAAATATCATTTAAGAAAGAAGGATTAAAAGTAAAAACTCTATTGCCAAACATTATAATAGAAAATTGACTTCAATTAATATCTTAATGAACCAATTACATTTAATTGAAAAGGGGAATAACTTAATATAAACTATTTATGTTAGTTTAGAAAACATGTCAGTTTTTTAAATGATGAACTTCTTTAAACTCTATCAGTTGTCCCAAGATTTAATAAAAGAATCAATCCCTAAATTTACAATATATTAATTTCTAAGTTAATATATATAGGTGTATAACTGTCTAACATTGTTGGGAGAGCTATGGAACTTACTATAAATCAAGTAGGTGATGATGTTGGACACCTATTTTAAGTCCCATATCAATATTTTATTAATAATTTTTAAACTATTTGTAGTGGACTTATGGGTCTTAATGGTAAAGATTTTAATAGTGAACGCATATTCAAAGTTTCACATTGATATCTTGAGTAGTTTAAGAGATAATTGGACCAAATGCAAAATTACTTTAACACAAAATTAAGAACAAAAATGGCATAACTTGAACGTTGTTTGTAGCAGAGTTATAGGTCATGTCAGTAATGACGAAGATTGTGAATATATATTCCATGCTTCAAGTTGATATCTTAATTAGTTACGGAAAAATTGCATAGGTAAATGAATGCTGACGCTGGATTAATAACGTCCCTACTCTTCGAATTATAAGCTTTAAAGATCCAGACCAGGATTGACTCACTTACAGTTGTCAATGTCTTACTAAAATGTTTCTTCATACTGTATACATACAATACTGCAATGATCAGGGGTTCCTTTAGCTACTGAATCTCAAAGGTCATTTAGACCCATTTTAAGGATTCTGCCATTCTTTAGCCAAAATACCCATAATTTAAGGACAAAATTATCATTCAGTTAAAATCATAGGGGTCAAAATGAAGCTTTTTGAAAATTTCAAGAGTCAAAGGGTTATCTCCTGGGTCAAATGGACCCCTCCCCTTTAATGATACTGTGTTATACACAGTTAAATTTTATATTTGTGGGCAAATCCTTATTTTAGATGCTGGCTATGAATGACTATACTAGATAATCATTAAAATCACACCAGCAACTGTCTTACCCAACAAATTCTAGTTCAATTTGCTGTATTTTGACAACTCTAGAATACGTTTGATACGGCCCCCATCATACGCTACATGTGTACCGGAAGTGATTAGCGAAAGGCTTCTCAAGAATGAAGCTTATCTTCCTTATGCATGATCTTTCATGCTAATTGTTAAAAGGCAACAATAATTAGAACATTTGTACACATATTTACACCGACTTTCCTGTCATCACCTTATTATAAGCGTAGAAATCAAACATTTTATCGGGAGAGCACCTGCGTTCCGGCATTACACGGATCATTTCGGGGAAAAGGTCATCTGAATCTTCAAGCGCCTGTTGATCCGCTGTGCAGACAATGTTTATGAAAACTGTGAGTTTTGCAGATAAATGCACACTTTTCACAACTCTGAATTAAAAGTTTTGATTTTATTACAAACTTTTGATTTTTTTAAATGAAATTTATGAAAATGTGCCGGAACTGATTGAATGCCGGAACTGATTAATTGACTGTAAATGTGTTTTCTAATCATTTTAAGCTCAATTTTAATAAATTTAATTTTTTAACAATTGCAACTTGAAAATATCACAATTACTCTCTTGTACGGTGCAAAAGTCCATGCATCCTATTATTAATTGTTGTTTATTCAAGGGGGACGGGATTATAGGAAGGGACGGAAATATAGGAAAGTAGGATAACGCGCCAGTCCTCTTACGCTAAATTTTCGGATAAACGTCTGACTGGCTCGTCGTTCACTTTCCGTTCTAGCCATTCCCATTTCCAAATCTTTTCCAAAACTTTGGTGATGTCCTTTATATTTTCCAACAACTCTTTTAAGGTAATTCATACCCCAGACAGTACAGTTATCTTAATGATGAGCTGTGAAAATTAAATTATCATTTTTTAACAATTTCTGGACAAATCGTTATTATATTGTTACAAACAGATGAATATTGATAATAACAGGAGACAATTGTTGAAAACCATCACACAAGATTTACATTGTTATACATGTAGAGATTAAACTGTCCTACAGGTAAACACAAGTGGGCATGATTTGCATGCTTTTTGCATGGGTGAGTGACCTCATGGGACAAAGGATGATGTGTTTGGATTTTGATTTATAAGAGCAATATTTTCAAGTTATTTTGAAAAAGTAACACTGGTTGACCCTAGATGGAACATTAAACTGGATATTGCAATTAATTATTTTTGATATATTTGAGCGGCAAGTGCTTTATTTTGACACCCGGATCAGACAACATAGCAGGTACCACATTTTATTACTTTTCTAACAAAATTCATTTTTTTCAACAATTGTCTCCTGTTATTATCAATATTCATCTGTTTGTAACAATATAATAACAGTTTGTTTGGAAATTGTTGAAAAAATGATAATTTAATTTTCACAGCTCATCATTAGTGCAACTGTACTAACTGGGGGTATGAAATACCTTAACAACAACTTTCCCAGCCATGCAGGATTATTAGTACAACCGTAGTTTGATACGCGTTTTACAATTGGTCAATGCTCTAATTTAATCCAATCATATCGCTGATTACATCTCGGGAAAAAATGGTAAATGTAAAAACCGGGTCCCGTTAAAAACGTGTAGTGACGCTAGACTCTTGCACAGCAAATGCCGGTTAGCGAATTGAATCCGAAGCGGAAAATAAAATTAAAAATCGGAATCGGGCGCGGCAAAAAGCGGAATTCCGCTTAAAAGCGGAAGAAAATCATGCCTGAAAATAGGCCTTTTACTGTAAAATATTTAAAAAAAACCCCAAATAAATGAAGGATACATTTGTTAATAGGCAATTAGGCATGTTATATATCACAACTTTGCTCAAAATGTTTTTCTTCACCAGACCTTGCCCACTGTTGCCATAGTGTAAACATCGTATCTCCAGACCTGATTTTTTTTAAATTATTTAACAACTCAGCATTTGTTACAACCACTACAAACATTCAGACATGCATAAAGCAAGCAGTTCTCAATTTCAATAATTGATTGGGCAATTTGACAAATGCCGAGTTACATTATAAATGCTGAATACATGGAACACCCATGGTCTGGAAAACACTACTGCAAACATCTACGTGTATGCAGGCTGTCAACCAGGTCATCTCCAAAATATAGGAAAAATATAGGAATATTTTTTCAACAAATATAGGAGTTTTTGGTTGATTTTGAGGCAAAAGATAGGAGTTTGGAACTGATAATAGTTTTATTTACTTGCACTTATACAAATGATTTTCACATGTGCATTTACTGTTTCTACAATTATCAATATCCAAAATGTCCACTGTAAAAATGATGGAAACCATTAACTTTACCATCAGCACCATCAAGCACATCACCAGCATCTGAATGACCATTCAAACAAGGGGGAAATGCAGAAAATGCATTACCAAAGCTTGATGTTTTAGTTTTAGTTTGTCTTCTATGATATATAGTACTGTACACAGCATCGACCCATCCAGTCATAGTCATATTGCTTTGTGTGTAAAAATCTGGGTTACAATGCCCAAAAGGGTTCAGTCAAAAGTGACCCCAAGGCCTTACTTTGGTCAAACTCTATTGAGAACTTGTAGGCAATACATCATACAAAATTATATGCCCTTCACTAATCTAGAAGTTCTGGAATATGATTCCATTTATTTATTTAATCTGCATGGAACAGTACTGCAGTCAAATAAGTCTGAAAACCTAAATAAAAAGAATATTGCTACAAGTTTCAAGAGAAATGATAAAAACTTATCAAGTTATAACCATAACTGAACTTTAGTTCAAACTGCCATTAAATTTCTATACAAAAGAAATAAATTTCAAAAGCCAAATCCTTCTTGGGAATAGATGGACATTATTCATTTCAGATTCATTGAAGTTTAACGGTAATTTAACTTTTATCCATTGAGTGGTTCCATAAAAAACAGTAATTTTAGAAAACTATGCAAATATTTTGCAGATTATCCTAATAAAACAATTCTAAAGTTATCTCAATTTATTTAATAAACAGTTGTTGCAAATTGTCAAATAATATTGTTTTTATTACCTCCCTTTATTTGACTTTGCCTTTTGAAAATTATTGTTTTTGTAAAGACACCTTCTTTTGCGTACACTCTTTCTTTTGCATACACTCTTTTCCAACAGAGTTTGATAACACTCTTCAAACTGGAAAACTGACCACAAAAGTCAGCTGAAGAATTCTTGTTCACAGTCAAGCATGTTTTTCCCAGGTGTCCATCTCGACGTTTTAGACAACCACATACACCATACCAAATATAAGCTCTCTAGTCCTTGTAGTTGGTGAATAAACTTTAATGATCTTTAATATTTTTTGCATTTGGTTGCAACTGCAACAAGAATTCTGCATGGAAGTGAAAAATTGTTTTTGTTAGGTAAGCCTTAATACACAGAAACCTGCTACAAAGTTGTTAGAGAATCAGATTAAAACTTAAGTAAATGCCACCCGCCAAGTTTTCACCAATCTAAAAGTTGAGTTTTGTTCTTGAAAAAAAAAAGAAGAAAGCAAAAGCAGTATCGAAGCAATATTTACTCTCTTCATTAATCGGCAAAAACAAATACTAAAAAATATAGGAATACACATAAAAATATAGGAGAAATATAGGAATATAGGAGGCTTTTCAGAATATAGGATTCTGATCCAAAATATAGGAGAAATATAAGAATATAGGAATCGGTTGACAGCCTGAGTGTATGTGGCTTAGTGAACACAACAGCATTTTGAAAAACTTCAACAGAAGGGAGGGGGAGAAATACAGTAGTTCTACCATTACAGTGGCAAGGCAAGGAGTCTATAGATTTTGAGCGAAAACTCCAGACATTTTTGCCTTTATTTAGGTTTTTCAGAAGCAGTGTTTTTTCAATGCCAAGGGATGGGGCCCATGCCCTATATTTTCTTGGGAAAATAATATTATTTCTTCTGTAAGGGGGAAAAATACCTTATGCATAAAGTTACTTTGCGTGGAATGCAAGATTTTAAAGAAATTTTCTGAGGGAAAGGAGCCTGTAGACTGTCTCTACTAAAGAAGAAAAAAAGCCCTGAGAAGATTTAAAATGTTTTAAGTTGGCTCTGAAATTACAGGTCTTCAAAGGTTTTAAAGGTTACGCTAGCAGGCTTGCTAGATTGATCAAACATTCCTCTAAATACTCTTAAAATTTTGGCCATTTCCGATTACATGAGAATGATGGTCAGACCTTTTCTAGGGTGTATAAAAGTATGACCGTTTCTTAGGTATATAAAGGTTATTTCCTGTTTGAAAAAATACTTTATTACAACTTAACGGTTAAATTATCAATTTTAAAAACTTCCATTTAAGGTTTTTCAACACTCACATGGCATTAAGGAAATTTACTGTTATCTTTTTTTACCCACTGTTATCTATTTTTACCCAAAAGAGTTGTAATGAACCCCTTTATTTATATTTTTGACTGAGACAAATGACATTGTCAGGCCTGTTAGACCTAAATGTTGACAGAAGGCATTCATAGACATTTTTACACTTATCAATTTGAATACAGGAATGACATTTACTTTACTTTCAGAATACTAAAAAATATTTTAAACCAGACTGTGTTCTCAGGACATTGATGCCCCCACTGCTGCAACAACATTTGGTACAAAATTTTGTACCAGGTATTAACAAGATGTGGTGATCATGATTATTGAGGAGTAAGTGCCACAAAAATTAATAACTAACATAAACAAAGGGCCATAACTCTGGTGAAAATTGTTGCAAGACAATGTCCTTAACAACAATCTTCACATCATGTCTAATCATCTGTGCAAGTTTGAATGAAATCAGCTAAATAGAAAATGTGTAGTTGATGCCACAACATTTTGTAAGTGAAATAAACAAAGGGCCATAACTGTGGTAAAAATGATCGCAGGAAAAAATCCTTTCTTCACGATCATCTACACATCCTGCTTCATCATCTGTGCAAGTTTGGAAGAAATCTGCCTTGTAGTTTAGGAGGAGTTGACACCACAAGATTTAATTACTAAAATTAACAAAGAGCCATAACTCTGGTAAAAATAGTCACAGAAAAAAATCCTTTCTTCACGATCATCTACACATCCTGCTTAATCATCTGGTCAAGTTTGAAAGAAATCTGCCTTATAGTTTAGGAGGAGTTGATGCCACAAGATTTGGGGACGTACGCACGGACGGACGTACGGACGGACAGACGGACAAGTGCAACTCTATATGCCTCTCACTTTGTGGGGGCAAAAAAAACCAACACTTTTTAAAAGATATAGATTTTTTTTCTTTTGTCCAACTGACAAAAAAGTAGGAATAGTAGGAGGTTTTTTGTAAAATAGTAGAAAAAAGTAGGAACAAGACTAAAAAGTAAGAAAAACTAGGAAAAAGTAGAAAAAAAGTATGACCGCTTGACAGCCTGTATATTCCAAGTATGAAGTGAATAGGACAAGTAATAACACACTTAAAGGTAACATTTAGTTTCATGTATAAGGTGCATTTGAAAGAGCCATAACTCAAAAATAGTCAAACAGGAGTTATCATTCTTGTTTTGACCGATGTTGATGTTCATGATGATGATATATTCCAAGTATGAAGTGAATAGGACAAGTACTTTCAAAGTAATAGGCAACATTAAGTTTCATGTTAAAGTTTCATTTGAAAGGGGCATAACTTAAAAAAAGTCAAACAGGAGTTATCATTCTTGTTGTAACTGATGTTGCTGTTCATGATGATGATATATTCCATGTATGAAGTGAATAGGACAAGTGCTTTAAAAGTGATAGGCAATGTTAAGTTTCATCTTAAAGTTGCATTGGAAAGGGGCATAACTAAAAATTGTCAAACAGGAGTTATCATTCTTGTTATAACCAATGTTGTTGTTTATGATGATGATATGTTCCAAGTATGAAGTGAATAGGACAAGTACTTTCAAAGTAATAGGCAACATTAAGTTTCATGGAAAAGTTTCATTTGAAAGGGGCATAACTCAAAAATAGTCAAACAGGAGTTATCATTTTTGTTGTGACCGATGTTGTTGTTCATGATGATGATATATTCCGAGTATGAAGTGAATAGGACAAGTATTTTCAAAGTTATAGGCAACATTAAGTTTCATGTTCAAATTGCATTTGAAAGCGGCATAACTCAAAAAATTGTCAAATAGGAGTTATCATTCTTGTTGTTACCGATGTTGCTGTTCATGATGATGATATACTTAAAGAAATTAGAAATGCAACTTCTTTAAACACAAAATATGTTTGGTGATTAAAGAAGTTGCGATTTGATTTTCATTTACTATATAATATGTACTTGAAGAAATTAGAAACGCAACTTTTTTAAACGTGAAATGTATTTCTTGTTAAATGAAGTTGTGTTTCTTATTTCTGTAAGTATATATTCCAAGTTTGAGGTGAATAGGACAAGTACTTTTGAAGTTATAGGCAACATTAAGTTTCATGTTAAAGCTGGGGGACTACCGGACGATGCCAACGCCGACGAACAATAGAATCCCTATGTGTCTACCTGCTATTGCAGGCGACACAAAAACTAATTAATCGAGCGTCTGGCTTGATTACACTTGTTTTTTTTATTGTACAATCAAATTTTGTTTCCGTTTGTTAAAATGCTGATGTTCAGAAACCTTATTTGCTAAATGACATTTCTTTAATACATTGACACAAAACTTGATCACATGACCTCACTCATGTAAGCATGCAAATGGTATCATTCCCGTATCAATTATCAATTTGCTTCATATTTACACTTTAGTGGCATGGGCTAACAGTTAAGATCTATATCAGCCGGCACATCCATGATGTTTGATCAGGATCTGAACTGTAAAGGTTTAGATTTATTAGGTTAATTCTGACCGAGATGTGACTAGTGCATGTCCAGATCTGATGGTACAGATGCACCAGCTGATCTGGATCTACACTGGTCACACATGCGTTTAAATGTGTATAAATTAGGCATGGGAAAGAGTAGCAAAATCGATACTCGGATCTTGTTCTGATCGACTACTCGAGTACTTAAAACCTTTCTCTAATGTAAGAGGAAAAATTTGACTGAGTTGTAGAAAGTTCTAATGATCATGCCGGATATGATCATGCCAGACTGCCTGTCATTATCAATCAATCAAGAGATAAACAACACATTTACAGGAAACCAAAAAAAACCCTTAATGATATTTCGAGCATCAACTTTTGAAAACATTTAACTAAACAAACAATCATTAATTACATGTAGCTTGTGTCACAAACTAAAACATCACCGTAAAATGTTCACATCGTGTAAATAGTGTATGTTCTCCGATCAGATTTTATTTCAGTTTTGCAAACTATCAATCAGCAATCACATTTGAATATAATTACTCAATAAACACAAACCAAATAAAAGGCCGACAAGAGAACCGTCGTACTTAAAATATTCAGGTGCTAATTTACATGACAGCAAATTGTCTGTGTTACAGCAACAAACAATAATGTCAATTAGACGCCAATTATCGGATATTTGTGACGCTAACTGTCATCGTGTTCATTGGAAACCAGGTGCGAGGTGTTCACAATCAACTGTCAGTCGGCGATTTGAAAGATTCCATAAAGACAACTGTCATAATTTTTTTTTACATTTTGTGATCGAGTACTCGAATACTTTATGAACTACTCGGGTACTCGAACGTTAATCAAGTACCCAAGTACTTGAATACTTGTTCCCATCCCTAGTATAAATAGAGTAAAGGGTTATGTAAGAAAAAAATCTATCAATACCTGGTCTGTGTTCGTGTCTGCTAAGCTCCAACACTCTCTCAAAGTTGGCCTCTGAATCCTCACCATAATCTCGGCGAATCCGCTGAAAACAACAATGAAACCCCTCATTAAGACCACCTTGCTAATAAGACAACTATTACGATGTCCCATTTTACAGTTGTGCAATATTTTCGACCCCTATATAAACTTTATTTAGTGTTAAGCAGATCAGCAGACCATAATTGGCAAAATTGCTGATTTCATAATTTTCAGAAACTCTAACAGTGCAATTTAAAAACCTACCTGATCTTTTTCCTCTATATCTTTCAGTGACATTGCTATAGCTCGAGAGATATCTGGATCTGTCTCATCTTCAAGGGTCATACAGTCAACTTCATCTTTCTAGAAAACAAGACAGACACTCAAAATAAGTGTTAACCCTCTTTTTCCTGTATACCGGTGTTATCATCATATGGGTAGCGTTTACTGATTATACAGTGTCAAGCTTAATGAGAGATTTTGTTACAAATAATCATCTTGTCATATCTAACATCTTCTGAAATTCATAACAAACATTTAAACTAGAGCTATCACTGAAAGTGATTTATACCCCCGCAATACTGCTTTGACACAGTATACAGAAATGATGTTTGCATCTTTCATGGGTGAAAGTTGAAAAATAATTGAAATCCTGAAAATTTGCTGCAAAAGTTGTGTTTAAAAATAGCGACTTGGGTTTTCACCAGATGTAAACAAAACTGTAAAAGTAGTTGACGTCACAAGGTTTTGTTGAATTGTGCTCCCCTTCTAAAAAATAATGGACTGATCCAAATGAAAAAAATATGTCATGCAAATGTAATCATGAACATATGTTAAAAGTTTGAAAACTGGAGAAGTAGTTTGTGTCATAAGATTTTGTTAAATAATGCTCCCCTCCAACCAAAAATGGACTGATCCATAAAAAATATGTCACTAAAATTCGCACTTCATGCAGAACATATGATTTCAGTTTCAAGTCTATATCTTGAAAACTGTAGAAGTTTGCATAACACGATTTTGTTAAATCATGTCCCCTGAAAAAAAGAATGGAATGATCCACACAAAAATTATGTCATGCACATCTACACTTCATGCTGAACATATGTTTAAAGTTTCAAGTTAATATCTTAAAAACTGTAGAAGTAGTTTGTGTCACAAGATTTTGTTGAATCATGCTCCCCTGCTAGAAAATAATGGACTGATCCACATGAAACAAAGTATGTCATGGAAATCTACTCACAAACTTATGTTTAAAGTTTGAAAACTGGAGAAGTAGTTTGCATCATAAGATTTTAAATAAAAGATTTTGTTAAATAATGCTCAACTGCAAAAAATAATGGACTGATCCACACAAAAATATGTTGCTGACATACACACTTCATGCAGAACATACAATTTTGGTTTCAAGTCGATATCTTGAAAACTGTAGAAGTTTGCATAACACGATGTTAAATCATGTCCCCTGCAAAAAATAATGGACTGATCCACACGAAAAATATGTCACGCACATCTACACTTCATGCAGAACATATATATCAAGTTTCAAGTCAATATCTTAAAAACTGTAGAAGTAGTTCGTGCACAAGATTTTGTTAAATCATGCTCCCCTCCGAAAAATAATGGACTGATCCATATGAGACAAAAAAAAATTTGCGCAAATGTACTCACGAACATATGTTTAAAGTTCCAAGTTAATATCTTGAAAACTGTTGACGTAGTAAGTGTAGAAGTTTGCATAACACGATTTTGTTAAATCATGTCCCCTGCAAAAAATAATGGACTGATCCACACGAAAAATATGCCACGCACATCTATATTTCATGCCGAACATGTGTATCAAGCTTCAAGTCAATATCTTAAAAACTGTAGAAGTAGTTCGCGTCACAAGATTTTGTTAAATCGTGCTCCCCTCCAAAAAATAATGGACTGATCCACATGAGAAAAAAAATAGTTCGCGCAAATGTACTCACGAACATATGTTTAAAGTTTCAAGTCGATATCTTGAAAACTGTTGACGCTGTAAGTGCCACACACAGACCTGCCAACGAACCAACCAACGAACCAGCCGGATGATGACTCCTATATACCCCCTATACTTCGTATGCGGGGGTATAAAAATGTATAAGAACAGGTTACCACAATTGGATTAACCCCTAGTCTATGAGGATTCTACAAATTTTTTAACACTTCAACACTATGGGGAATGACATAATCAAAATAATCTAAAAAGTAAATCTATAAAAAGTTAACCCTTTCCTCCATAGACATACCTTTATTGCTTAGGCAAACAGTGTAGATCCTGATCAGCAGCCACATCCATGCCATCTTACCAGGATCTGCACTGTTCGCTTTTTGATTTGTTAAGTTATTACTGACCAAAAAGCGAACAGTGCAGATCGGGATCAGATGACATGGATGTGCCAGCTGATCTGGATCTACACTGATAGATATCAAAATAATTTGTTATACTCACTACCTCTCTCTCATCATTCAGAAATTCCAGGACTTTGAAATCTGGTAAAGTTCTAAACTTATCAACTGTTAATACTTCTAGTAAAAACTTCTAGTATGTGGGCATATGAAAGTACATGTAGACTGCGGGTTCGGATCCCAGCTAGGATGAGATCCTTCTTTAGTTTCCCTTGATCAACATTTCACGCAAGTACTAGTTTCAACTCGGGAAGCAGTTATCGCAGTGATTTATATAATATTGAATAACTTGTTTCACAAACGATGTAAAAAAGAGATCAATTTAAATTTAATTGAAATTTCGCAAAATTCCTATTTACCATTTCGCTTAGAGATATTTTGATCACATAGTTTAAAGTCCCTGCTTATTACCTTTTCTTTAGTTTCTATAAACTGACAAGTAGTGTCTGCAGGATTGCTTGGAGATTCTGAAGGACCTGAGGTGCGCTTAAAACTGTAAATATTTAAAAAAAAAGAATAAAGAAACTTAATATATTGCTTTTTTAACACACTGCAACTCTGTTATCTCCATTTTTTGCGATATCCAATGTATCATGCTTGGTCCATGGATCCCAATTTTGAATATATGTACAATGTATAAAAATTGTTTATTGTTTGTGGATGGTAAAAAAAAAATTATGATCAAAGCAAGTTCAGCAACAATTCATAAAACTCACGCTTTTTTGTGTGCCGTATTACGTAACCAACCGCAAAGGTTGATGACGTTGTTTATTGTACAGTCAATTACGAGGCAATTTACATGTTCACAATCAAAAGACAATTTCTGCATCAACCTTATCAAATAAATGAAAGACTTTTACAATCCTGTTGCTTGCTTTTGAGCTGACACGAAAATCTCTTTATGATGAACTCAAGGAGTGAAAAACAACAAGCTGACGCAGTACTGCCAGAATTTCATTCAAGAGTCAAAATGCCTAATTAATGAAAATTAAATTCAAGCTGCAAAAATTTATAAACATTGAGCAAATAATGTCAAAACAGTTTGTTGTTTCAAAATTTGACCGAGTTGTAGAAGTCATAAAGAGCTGATTGACTGCAGACGACGGCAAACAACCAAGGCCGACCTTGCCCGACCAACAAATGGGAGTTGCAGTGTATGTCATAATGGTGAAAATCTTAACACAAAACTGTCAAACTGCCACAATTAGCCTGCAAGTTCCTAGGTTATGGCGAACTTTTTCAGTTAAATGGCAACAACTTCCGAGTATCTTGAGGTAAAGCTGGTTTTTAACTTTGTCAAGATATTACTATAAATATTCTGTCGGTTAGATCCGCGCTCCATTATAACGCGGTCGTACTGTGGATCCCCTATTTTCTTTTCTAAGTCAATTTTTTACCATGAAACGGCAAAAAATCGAAAACCGGAAGTCAATTTGATCGTAAAACGGCATATAAATCGAAACCGGAAGTCACAATTGTAACATGTACATAAATGACGCACACATTTATCCCTAAAACCAACATGTTTTAACACCTTTCCCAGTGACAGATATCAGCCAGAGGCAAACTTGTGAATGCATACTTACTGTTAATCATTGATCCATTACTAAATTCAATTGTCTCTAAAATTATCACATAATCCGCACAATTCAGAAAGAAACAAAAAATTATTCCCAATCATGTTTTAAAACCTGTTGGTAATTCATTGATGTAAATTTTGCTTTGATCTGCCTTCCTGTTAATTTCATGGAGGTTGCATTTTTTGACTATAGAGGTAAACAGCAATAATATCTGTCAATGAAATGCGACTTCAAAGAAAAATGTCGGCTCACATTGAGACTGTGATGATGTTTTGTCGGCTCTGCTATGAAATCATTTGATCTACAAGAAGTGTGTAGGCCTACGTGACATCTGACATTTTTTAGCTGGTTTTAGTTGGTTGATGATGCAATAATACTGAAATATCATACTGGAGATAAAATTAGGATATAATTTATAAATTATGGAATATGTTCACGATGGTTAGTGTTTTAATATTTATTTTACATTTACGTTCGTAAATGTCCAGAGTTTGTGTCATAAAATAATTAAAATTTCTACAAGCATCTACAAACTAGATATACGGTCTTTAATTCCATTACAATAATTTAAGGTCGATCCGATTTTGATGTTGGTGTTATTAGTCAGTCAGTCTCTTGCCGTTTTGCATTATTTATTTTGAAATTTGGTAATTATATGTCTTGTAAGAAATATTATTTGTCGAGTACAGTGTGGGGAATCATGACGTTACGTGGAATTATGCATAATCTCGTTAGTTGTGTATTAGGTAGTATATTTGCGTGGAAAATTCGGGTCATGTATTTTTCGCGGGAAAATCTGGACATGTATTTTGCACGGACCCGCTATACCGCGTTATAAAGAGTCCGCAGTGTATCATTATTTGAAGCTCAAATATTGATTTACATCCGAAATATTTCAAACCAATATTTTATAAAAAAGATATATAAATGGTGTTTCCTATCATATGCGACGCGCATAGGTTAGCTATTTTCGTATTTCCCGCGTAAAGCCACGGTGGTTTTTGGAATTGTCACGTGATCACTTCAACCAAAATACGCATTCGATGTACCTTGCCGACTATCAACATTGCCATTTGTTTCAAAATGCCTGGGCCCCCATGAATAGTAAGCTCAGCGATGAGCTAAATATAGAGTGATCGTTAAATATAGAATGCACTTTTATATAGGGATTTCTTCAGCGGATTCTTTGCAGGTCTGGTAAAATGGTAAAATTAACCAAAAACTTCCTCCTGGAGTGTTTGAAATGAAGAGTTTAGTGAAAAGTATGCGTAAGTGTTACATAGATTGATCTGCTTTACTGAGTATACCTGCTCGACCCTGCACATCTCCCTTTAACTTGAATAATATGTGATAAAAGAGTTATCCATAGGGAAAATGTTTAACCCTTTCCTTCATATAAGCGCAGTGTAGATCCAGATCAGCCGGCACATCCGTGAAAAATAAATAGTCAGAAATAATCAGACGAATCAAAAAGCGACAGTGCAGATCCCGATCTGACGGCACGGATGTACACTGTTCGCCCATGCAATCAATGTGTGTCTATGGAGAAAATGATTACAACTAGAATAATCACTGAAAGTGATCAAATACCTCCAAATGTGTGCTTGATACTTGAACTGGGAATTCTTAGAATCAATGGCAGGGTTTCCGATGTTGATCGCCAATGTCGCCAAATGCGACAAAAAAGATCATTTGGCGACAATTTTTGCCAATGGCAGATTTACTGGCGACAATAAATATATGCATTGCAATAACGTAAGCTCCATTTTCTTATTGTAAATGATATCAGCGCGATAATGATGTAAGCGACCGGATGTTAAAAAACAGCTTGTTAATTTGACAGTTTATTACGAGTTTTATGACATTTTGAGAACATATATGAGGTGATAATTGGATTAAGATGATTTTCTATTATCAGGACCGACTGTCAGTAATTAAACGTGCAATGCACCTGTGATTGCTCACTCGATTAAAGAAAGACACCCTAAGATGATGTCGGCTAGTAAAATAATTACAGAAAGGCGAGAGTTGGTTGTTTTTCAAGAAAATATGACAAAATAATCTAACAAAAGTAGTTTTTATTATACGAACTTTGAAATTCCACTATAGCATCAAGATACTTTAAAGAATAATTGCAGTCTGAATTTCTATTTGTGAATTATGATGCCAAAACAGAATCAATGTGCTGTAATTTGTGTTTGAAAAGTCAGGCCTACAATATATTTACAACTGGTTTTTTTATTTATTATTTTTTAGAACTCAAGAAGGCTGTTGTTGATGCTAAGTTCCAGCAACAGATGCAGACTGCTTGGCAAGTTTCGGTGGACAGAAGTAGGAGTGCCAAGGCAAATTCATATTTTCTGGCACAGGAAGACATTGCCATATTTTTTCATGTCATGTTTTCAAGAATAAAATAGATTTAATAATATGTATTGTTGTTTTGCAATATGCACAGTATGGAGGTTTTAGTGAAAAATAGAACTGTTTGATTAGCTCTTATATTTGGCTCAAGTGGCTCCTAATTAGCTCCAACTTTCTCCAATTGGCGAAAGTGTTGGCAAGAACTCTAAAAATCCCAGCGGGAACCCTGAATGGCATAATGTAACTAACACTAGAAACATGGACACATGTAATAGTGACCTTGACCTTGATCCCACACACCTACTTTCAATCCCAAGCTGTCTTCAAAGAAGCAACCTAAACAGTAAGTTTCATCACAATATCTAATTTCTCACTAAAGTAATTTAGCATAAAAAGTTTTTCTATCCTAAAATTTAGTAACAGTGACCTTTACAACAGTGGCCCCACTTTCAATCCAAAGAGTCGTCTTCAAAGTAGCCACATAAACAGCAAGTTCATCCCAATATCTCATTCCTTTTAAATTTATTGAGCAGAAACGGTTTGAATATGTTAATAACAGTGACCTTTACTTAACTTTTATCTAACAACTGTGTGCCAAAAAAAAGTTAAATGTTAAAATATGTGAAGCCTTTCATAAGAAATCATCCAGAAACATTTTTTTTCTATTTTTAGTAAAAGTGAACAGTGACCTTGACACCACCAGGCCCATTTTCAATACAAAGTTTCATCTTCACAGACACTACCTATATAGCAATTTTCATCACAATATCTCATTCCAAACTAAAGTTATTGAGAATATACAGTTTTTCTATTTTTAGTAACAGTGACCTTGACCCCACGTGCCTTACTTTCAATTCCAAAAGTTGTCTTCACAGAAACCACCAATTAACCAAATTTAATTCAAGAATCTCATTCCAAGCTATAGTTACTGAGTGGAAATGAAGTTTCGTAGTTAAAATAACAGTGACCTTGACCCCACAGGCCCCAAAGTCAAACCTAACCTGTATCTTGTAATTTTACATCTGTGTACCAAAAGATAATTAAATCTATGAAGTATTTCATGAGAAACAATTTTTCTATTTTAAGTAACAGTGACCTTGACATTGACCCCACAGGCCCCAAAGTCAAACTCAACCTGTATCTTCTGATGTTACATCTATATCCCCAAAAAGGATTTAATCTGTGAAGTATTTAATGAGTTATGATCTGGAAACCGTTTTTCTTTTTTTAGTAACACTGACCTTGACATTGACCCAACCAGCCTCAAAGTTGAACATGACCTGTATCTTTTGATGTTATACCTGTGTACCAAACATTTTTAAAATATTTTATGCCTTTCTTGAGTTATCATCAGGAAAGCATTTTTCTATTTTAAGTAACAGTAACAGTGACTTTGACACAGACCCCACCAGCCCCAAAACCGAACTTGACCTGTTTATTATGACATTACACGAAAAATTATTTAAATATGTGAAGCCGTTCATGAGTTATCATCCGGAAACAAAAAATCCAACTGACCAACAGACCGACCGTCAAGCAAACTCCTATATTTACCCTGAAACAGAACCTACCCATAATCCAGTTTTCTCCTACTTGGTGTATCCTCTTTTGACTCTAAGAGCACATTTCCCAAGCTCTTCTGTTCGCTAAAAGCCATATAAATATAACAGTATTACACGTTGTCCATTCAAAATGAACAAGAGCCATGTTACACATGGTCAATCCCGCCGCCGGAAAAAGTTACCTGAAGGTTATACTTTCGTATAATTTACCTGGAGAGAAAATCCTTATTAGTTTTGGAGTTAAGCTACGGACAAAATTTATCAAGTAAATATGATAAAGGGGAATAACTCTAAAAAATAGGCAAGGTAGAGTTATCGGACTTACACACTGCACTATCCACTAATGTGCTCTGTCAGTATATGAAATTTGAATAAAATCTCTCAAGTAGTTTTGGTTATGCTCCGGACAAAATTTATCAAGTAATTCTGATAAAGTGGAATAACTCTAAAAATAGGCATGGTAGATTTATTGTTCTTGCACACTGCACTACCTACCAATGTGCTCTGTCAATGTATGAAGTTTGTATTAAAACCCTCAAGTAGTTTTGAAGTTATGCTCCGGACAAAATTTATCAAGTAAATCTGATAAAGAGGAATAACTCTAAAAAGGCAAGGAAGAGTTATTGGACTTGCA
The DNA here is from genome assembly GCA_038501625.1 of Corbicula japonica. Classification (NCBI taxonomy): domain Eukaryota; kingdom Metazoa; phylum Mollusca; class Bivalvia; order Venerida; family Cyrenidae; genus Corbicula; species Corbicula japonica. The sequence continues at coordinate 3,533,542 of JAZAYU010000040.1, forward strand.
CAATGCACTACCTACCAATGTGCTCTGTCAGTGTATGAAGTTTTAATAAAATCCTTCAAGTAGTTTTTGAGTTACGATCCCAACAAAATTTATCAAGTAAATATGATAAAGAGGAATGGCTCTAAAAATAGGCAAGGTAGAGTTATTGTTCTTGCACACTGCACTACCTACCAATGTGCTCGGTCAGTGTATGAAGTTTGAATAAAATCTCTCAAGTAGTTTTGGAGTTATGCTCCGCACAAAATTTATCTAGTAAATATGATAAAGAGGAATAACTCTAAAAAAGGCAAGGTAGAGTTATTGTTCTTGCACACTGCACTACCTACCAATGTGCTGTGTCAGTGTATGAAGTTTGAATAAAATCCCTCAAGCAGTTTTGGGGTTGTGCTCCGGACAAAATTTATCAAGTAAATATGATAAAGCAGGCTGTCAAGTGATCTTTCTTCAAAAAGTAGGAAAAAAGTAGGAACCCTTTTGACAAAAAAGTAGGAGAAAAGTAGGAACTTTTTCCTCAAAGGTAGGAATACATAAACAGTTTTTCAGAGTTGGGACTTCACTCTTTCTGTTACAAATTATATGTATCATGGTCATCCAGTTGAGGCCCCAACACATAAGCCAGACTGACACTGCTAACTTAAAGAGATGTCTATGTGGAGTCAGTATGGGTCAATGGGGTCTCATCTTGATGAATAAAAATAGCACTTACAGCAATACCATGGGTTTAGTCTTCCTGCTATTATGAGAGATGTTCAAAAAGTAATGAAAATGCAGTTTTATTGCAGAAAAAATATCGACTTTCAGTGTTTCAAGTTATACCTTGATCAGAGCTCTTAGCAGGCCTGAAAAAACTAGACTGTGTCCTGGGGACACGGATGCCCCAAAAGCTACAAGAACACTTGTAAAACAAAGGGCCATAACTGTGGTTAAACTAGCCGCATTTTCTTTACGATCATCTTCACATCCTGCTCGATCAATCTTTGCAAGTTTGAAAGAATTCTGCCTATTGGTTACTGAGAAGTTGATGAGAGAGGGACAAGTGCAACTCTCTATGACCCTCACCGAGGGGGCATTATGAGTGCAACTCTATATGCCTCACACTTCATGGGGGCATAAAAAAGGGGTTTTATAAAGGCTCAAGTCTAAAAAGGCCTTTTACTGTAAATATTTCAAAATAACTAATTAATAAAGGATACATTTGTTAGAATTCTCATTGAAAAAGCATAACATATACATTTGTATCAGTATACAAGTGTAGGGGAAGGGGCCCATACCCTTTTTAATTTTGGGGAAAAAAGTTAACTGACATGAACCTACTCTAAAACCACATATATCTGTAATAGGCATGTTTTATATCTAAACTTTGCTATAAATGCTTTTGCCCACAGTTGCAATAGTGTAAACATATCACCAGACCTGATTTAAAAAAAATAAATTTTACAACTCAGCATTTGTTAGAATTCTCAGAAATACAGTAGTACAACCATTACAGTGACAAGGCTGGGAGTCTATAGATTTTGAGTGAAAACTACAGGCTTTTTGGCCTTTTTATAGGTTTTTCAGAACCAAGTGTTTTTCAATGCCAAGAGATGGGACCCATGCCCAATATTTTGGGGAAAAAAAAACATTATTTCTTCTGTAAGGGAAATAAAATATCTTATGTAAAGTTACTTTTTGCAGAAAAAATTTTCTGAGGGGAAGACTGTCTCTACTAAAGAAGAAAAAAAAGCCCTGAGAAGATTTAAAAGCTTTTAAGTTTGCTCTGAAATTACAGGTCTTAAAGGTTTTAAAGGTTAAGCTAGGAGGTTTGCTAGATGGCTCAAACATTTCTCTAAATACTCTTAACATTGTGGCCACTTTCTATCACATGAGGATGACGGTCAGACCTTTTCTACGATTATAAAGTTATGACTATTTCTGAGGTGTTTAAGGGTGATTTCCTGTTAAAAAAATACTTTTTTGCAATTTAACGGTTAAATTATCAGTTTTAAAAACTTGCATTTAAGGAGTTTTCAACACTCACTTGGCATTAATGAAATTAACTGTTATCTATTTTACCCACATGAGTTTTATAACCCCTTTATTTCTATTTTTGACTTAGACAAATGACATTGTCAGGCCTGTTAGACCAATAGCGGTAGTTATGTAGACAGAAGAAATTCATAGAACTTCACACTTATCAATATGAATACAGGTATGACATTTACAAGTACATTACTTTCTGAACACAAAAAAAAATATTTTTAAAATCTCCTTTTAAAAGAAATAGATTTTTTCTTTTGTCCATCTGACAAAAAATTAGGAATAGTAGGAGGTTTTTGTTAAATAGTAGGAAAAAGTAGGAACAAGACTAAAAAGTAGGAAAAGCTAGGAAAAAGTAGGAACAAGAGGGCCATGATGGCCCTGAATCGCTCACCTTAGTATGAAACTCAAGTTATTAACCTGAAACTGAATTTTTATTTTTAGCAACAGTGACCTTGACCTTGATCACAGACACGTGGGTAGCAATCCCAAATTGTCTCTTGTTAGAAGCTACCCATATACCAAGTTTGGAGTCAATATGCCAAAGCAAACTCAAGTTATTAAGTGGAAACTGAATTTCTATTTTTAGCAACTGTGACCTTAACCTTGATCAGAGACACCTGGGTAGCAATCCCAAGCTGCCGTTTGATATAAGCTACTCATACACCAAGTGTGGAGTCAAAAAACCAAAGCAAATTCAAGTTATTAAGTGGAAACTGAATTTCTATTTTTAGCAACAGTGACCTTGACCTTGATCACAGACACTTAGGTAGCTTTCCCAAGTTGCCTCTTAATTTAAGCTATCCATATACCAAGTTTGGAGTCAATAGGCCAAAGCAATCTCAAGTAATTAAGTAGAAACTGCATTTCTTTTTTTAGTAACAGTGACCTTGACCTTAATCACAGACACCTGGGTAGCAACCCCATGCTGCCTTTTGATATAAGCTACCCATACATCAAGTTTGGAGTCAATATGGCAAAGCAAACTCAAGTTATTAAGCAGAAACTGAATTTCTATTATTAGCAACAGCGACCTTGACCTTGATCACAGACATCTGGGTAGCAACCCCAAGCTGCCTTTTGATATAAGCTACCCATACACCAAGTTTGGAGTCCATAGGCCTAAGCAAACTCAAGTAATTGAGCAAAGACTGAATTTCTATTTTTAGCAATAGTGACCTTGACCTTGATCACAGACACCTGGATAGCAACCCCAAGCTGCCTTTTGATATAAGCTACACATACACCAAGTTTGGAGTCCATAGGCCTAAGCAAACTCAAGTAATTGAGCAAAGACTGAATTTCTATTTTTAGCAATAGTGACCTTGACCTTGATCACAGACACCTGGGTAGCAACCCCAAGCTGCCTTTTGATATAAGCTACCCATACACCAAGTTTGGAGTCAATAACCCTAAGCAAACTCAAGTAATTGAGCAAAGACTGAATTTCTATTTTTAGCAGCAGTGACCTTGACCTTGACCCTGTGGTCATGATTTGAACAACTTTTGTAGACATCAGTGCCAGGATGCTTCAGGACAAATTTGGTTAAAATCCATCAAGTGGTTTCAGAGGAGATGTTGTTTAAAGGAAATTGTTGACGGACGACGGACAAAGACGGGTCACAATAGCTCACCATGAGCCTATGGCTCAGGTGAGCTAAAAAGTATGACCGCTTGACAGCCTGATAAAGGGGAATAACTGTAAAAATAGGCAAAGTAGAGTTATTGTTCTTGTACAATGCACTACCTACCAATGTGCTCTGTCAGTGTATGAAGTTTGAATAAAATCCCTCAAGTAGTTTTTGAGTTATGCTCCGCACAAAATTTATCAAGTAAATATGATATAGGGGAATAACTCCAAAAATAGGCAAGGTAGAGTTATTGTTCTTGCACATTGCACTACCTACCAAGGTGCTCTGTTAATGTATTAAGTTTGTTTTAAATCCCTCAAGTAGTTTTGAAGTTATGCTCCGGACAAAATTTATCAAGTAAATCTGATAAAGAGGAATAACTCTAAAAAAGGCAAGGTAGAGTTATTGGATTTGCACACTGCACTACCTACCAATGTGCTCTGTCAGTGTATGAAGTTTTAATAAAATCCCTAAAGTAGTTTTTGAGTTACGATCCCAACAAAATTTATCAAGTAAATATGATAAAGAGGAATGACTCTAAAAATAGGCAAGGTAGAGTTATTGTTCTTGCACACTGCACTACCTACCAATGTGCTCTGTCAGTGTATGAAGTTTTAATAAAATCCCTCAAGTAGTCTTGGGGTTGTGCTCCGGACAAAATTTATCAAGTAATTCTGAAAAAGGGGAATAACTGTAAAAATAGGCAAGGTAGAGTTATTGTTCTTGCACAGTGCACTACCTACCAATGTGCTGTGTCAGTGTATGAAGTTTGAATAAAATCCCTCAAGTAGTTTTGGAGTTATGCTCCGGACAAAATTTATCAAGTAAATCTGATAAAGAGGAATAACTCTAAAAATAAGCAAGGTAGAGTTATTGTTCTTGCACATTGCACTACCTACCAATGTGCTCTGTCAGTGTATGAAGTTTGAATAAAATCCCTCAAGTAGTTTTGGAGTTATGCTCCAGACAAAATTTATCAAGTAAATATGACAAAGAGGAATAACTCTAAAAATAGGCCAGGTAGAGTTATTGTTCTTGCACACTGCACTACCTACCAATGTGCTTTGTCAGTGTATGAAGTTTGAATAAAATCACTCTGGTAGTTTTGGACTTATGCTTCAGACAAAATTTATCAAGTAAATATGATAAAGAGAAATAACTCTAAAAATAGGCAAGGTAGAGTTATTGTTCTTGCACACTGCACTACCTACAAATCTGCTCTGTCAGCGTATGAAGTTTGAATAAAATCCCTCAAGTAGTTTTGGACTTGTGCTCCGGACAAAATTTATCAAGTAAATATGATAAAGGGGAATAACTCTAAAATAGTCAAGGTAGAGTTATTGTTCTTGCAAACTGCACTACCTATCAATGTGCTCTGTCAGTGTATGAAGTTTGAATAAAATCCCTCTGGTAGTTTTGGACTTATGCTCCGGACAAAATTTATCAAGTAAATATGATAAAGGGGAATAACTCTAAAAATAGGCAAGGTAGAGTTATTGTTCTTGCAAACTGCACTACCTATCAATATGCTCTGTCAGTGTATGAAGTTTGAATAAAATCCCTCTGGTAGTTTTGGACTTATGCTCTGGACAAAATTTATCAAGAAAATATGATAAAGGGGAATAACTCTAAAAACAGACAAGATAGAGTTATTGTTCTTGCACTCTGCACTACCTACCAATGTGCTCTGTCAGTGTATGAAGTTTGAATAAAATCCCTCCAGTAGTTTTGGACTTATGCTCTGGACAAAATTGTTTCGGACGGACGCAAGGACGCACAGACACACAGATGCACAGACGCACGGACGAAGGGCATTTCTTATATCCCCCTCGCCTTTGGAGGGGGGATAAAATAATGTTAGGCTCAATATACAAGCCATATCAAGTAAAGCACTAGATTTTTCAGAACTGATAACTTTTACCATAACATCTAGATTACCAGTTGCCATTAAGTTATGGTTTCCAGTCTCAAATCTCAAACATCTGATTGGCTAAAATAGAGACTGAAGGGTCTACACTTACTGCAAAGTCAACCAGGGGTTTAGAAGTGATTGAGCAGACACAAAATTCAGATGCACATAATATGCACAAAGACTTATAGATGAACGAATACTATTCCTATATGACCCTAATGCATTGTGGCGGAGATAATAATCCTCATAACGTAGGTTAAAGAAGAATATACTAACCCAAAGCTGTGATCTAACATGACAGCATCAGAAGGGGGTTGCGTCTCCTCCGTGCAATGATTCTGCGTGGTTATAAAGGTAGGTATTGAAACGTTCTGCCCCATCTTAACATGCTTCGAGAACATCTGGTTGTAGGTGTAACGCTTCAGATGAAATATAAACACCCTGAAAAATGGTGACAAAATTCATTTACTGCAAAATGAAGTGGGGCGGCTTATTAGCAGATGTTTATCCCTAAATCTGCTTAAAATCAATAAAGGAATTTTCCAGTATATGTAAATCCTAATATCAGATGGCATAGATAAGCTGGCAGATCCGGATCTACACATCCATATTCCAAGGAGAAAGGTTTTATAAAGATATTTAAAGTAAAGATGAATCTAGAGGTATAATAGCTTCACATTGCAGTTTGATCCAAATCTGATTAATTGGAATTCATAGAAAATCACATGACCATCATTGACTTTGTGTTCATGTATAACATACCATTACATTGATTCAAATAGATGAAAAGTAGCTGTGAAAGCCACCAAACATGACAAATGTCAAAATATTGCAGAGCAAATTCATGGGCAGTAATCAAATTGTATAGATGCTCGCTAAATAATTTTCTTGTTCAATATTGTTAGTCAGATCCAACAAGATCTACTACAGCTCATAGATTTAAACTAAAGATTAACTTTTAATCCCCAACAACTGTTTAAAATTGAGACCTGTCTCAGAACTGACCAATCATAGTTACAAGGTTTGAGACTAGTCTCCAATCTCTGTCAGAAATCATTAAATTTAAAGCTGACCATCTGCATTTGTTCTTAATCATTCCTCCATATATTAATATGCCTTTATAACCTGAGCAAACAGTGAAGCCCCAAATCAGGATCTGCACTGTGCATCTTTTTTTAAATTGGTAGGTTTCAAATCTCAAACCAAAAGGCAAATAGTGAAGATCCTGGTCAGACAGCATGTATGTGCCAACAGATTTGGATCTACACTGGTGGCACATGCAAAAAAATGCATATACGAGGGATGTTCAATATATAATGAGTCTGTGTTCATATCTTTTATTTGAAACATTTAACGGTTATAAATAGTAGATAATAACAAAGTTCATTCATTTCTGAATACAATCAGAAAATATTTTTAAAATCCACAAAACAGTTTTAAATTTACTGCATTTATAAGAAGGTCATGTTTGCATCATCGCCCCCAGGCAACAAATATGTCGCAACGTCAGCGATGTCATTCGCACAGTTACATCGCTATAATGTTTAATCACATTCATAGCTTTTCAAAGTATGCTTCCGAATGCAGAACACATCTTTGGTGGCGTGCAGTCCACTGATTAATGACTTATTAGCTGATTAAAATTAATGCAATAATGATACATGTCTTAAAACTAACTAAATAAATCTTTATTTTTCATTATGATTTTTATATAGATACGAGAACGCCCAAAGATCTATACTTAAATTACTAAACAAGAATTATTCCACACTTTTATTTATTAAAAAATTAATAATTGCTTTTCTCATGCTTTAATCTTGTGTCAGTATGTAGTGCACAGTTCCTACGCTCACATCAGCAATTTCGGCACGCTGCAGAACTGTTAAACGTCTGTCCGTATTGCGTGCTGACTGAATTGACGGGACGCATGAAGCTGTCACAGACTTCTTTGTGCCGGACCTATGCTCGTCATTAAGTGCTGTATGTCCCTCAGAAAAGTTTTTGTGCGATCTAAATATGTAACACACGACAAACACTGTCTTTCCCCTTAGCCTCCTGTAAAATTGTAAACGATTCCGTTGCCGATTTGCCTAAATTCCTACACAATTAATGTTTGCCCGCACTTCAAGACGTTCTTTTGTCATAATTTTAACGTGACCATGTGTTAGGGTAACCTTGAACAAATGATGATTATATCAATGATTTTTTACCCAATGACGTCATTTTTTTTTTCAAATGAGCACTGATATTATGTACAGATTATTGGCTGATTTTTATGTTATTGCAAAGATAAATTCTTATTTTTTTTATATTTTAAGGTATGTCTTTATGATGCAGCATGGACGGGGGCGATAACGCGTTACTATGGTTTTTGGAATGATCATAATTTCTATGTCGCATTATATTTTTCTACCAATGCTGGTATTCTAATCAATGATAAGTTATATTTAATAACGATACCAAATTTTGATATATTTCATGTCAGAATAAAACTAGAAATGTGTCCATAGGACACGGATGCCCCCGCTATGCATCGTTTTCAGATACTAAAGTGCAATGATGGGAATAATAGCATTTCATAGACAGTGATGTTCGAGTAATTATTAGAATATGCATAAACTTGATGATCAAGTAAATTATTTGTATTTGTGGCACTGTTGTCTTCTCATTACGGAAATGTCTGTGAAGAAGTTGGTGGTAATGCAATGCAATGTCATAGTGAACATTTGTGCCAAGTTATTTTGAAATCCCTTCCTTCATAAAGAAGTTATAGCCCGAACAAGTAAATTCAAGTTTTAGTAACTGTGACCTTGACCTCAGGCATGGGTAATGTACGCAACACACCACCTTGTCATGGTGAACATTTGTGCCAAGTTATTTTGAAAACCCTCCATTCAAAAGAGTTATATCCCGGACAAGGAAATTCTATTTTTAGTAACAGTGACCTTGACCTTGGACCTACAGGCATGGACATGGTACAAGACTCACCACCTTGTCATGGTGAACATTTCTGCCAAGTTATTTTGAAATACTCTATTCCTAACGTAGTTACAACCCTGACAAGAAAATTCTATTTTAGTAACAGTGACCTTGACCTTGGACCTACAGGCATGGGCATGGTATGGGACACACCATCTTGTCATGATGAACATTTGTGTCAAGTTATTTTGAAATCAATCTATTCCTAACAAAGTTACAGCCCGGACAAGAGAATTCTATTTTTAGTAACAGTGACCTTGACCTACAGGCATGGGCATGATACGCGATACACCGCCCTGTCATGGTTAACACTTGTGTCAAGTTATTTTAAAATCCCTCCATTTATAATGAAGTTACAGCCCAGACAAGAAAATTCTATTTTTAGTAACAGTGACCTTGACCTTGGACCTTCAGGCTTGGGTATTGTGCGGACACACTGCCTTGTCATAGTGAACATTTGAACAAAGTTATTTTGAAATCCCTCCATTCATAACAAAGTTACAGCCCGGACAAGAGAATTCTATTTTTAGTAACAGTGACCTTGACCTTTGACCGACAGGCATGGGCATGTTACGCGACACATCGCCCTGTCATGGTAAACATTTGTGCCAAGTTATTTTGAAATCCCTCCATTCATATCAAAGTAACAGCCCGGACAAGAAAATTCTATTTTTAGTAACAGTGACCTTGACCTTCCACCTAATGGCTTGGGCATGTACGTGACATACCGTCTTGATATGGTGAACAATTATACCATGTTATTTTAAAATCCCTCCATTTATAATGAAGTTACAGCCCAGACAAGAAAATTCTATTTTTAGTAACAGTGACCTTGACCTTGGACCTTCAGGCTTGGGTATTGTGCGGCCACACTGCCTTGTCATAGTGAACATTTGAACAAAGTTATTTTGAAATCCCTCCATTCATAACAAAGTTACAGCCCGGACAAGAGAATTCTATTTTTAGTAACAGTGACCTTGACCTTTGACCGACAGGCATGGGCATGGTACGCGACACATCGCCCTGTCATGGTAAACATTTGTGCCAAGTTATTTTGAAATCCCTCCATTCATAACAAAGTAACAGCCCGGACAAGAAAATTCTATTTTTAGTAACAGTGACCTTGACCTTCCACCTAATGGCTTGGGCATGTACGTGACATACCGTCTTGATATGGTGAACAATTATACCAAGTTATTCAAAAATCCAATAAGAAATAACAAAGTTACACAGCGGAAAAGATTTTGCAAGAAAATTCTATTTTTAGTAACAGTGACCTTGACCTTGGACCTACCGGCATGGGTATTGTCACGACACACCGCCTTGTTATGGTGAACATTTGTGCCAAGTTATTTTGAAATCCCTCCATTCCAAACAAAGTTAAGGGCAAAGTGTATATTTTTCTTAACACAAAATGTAAGTGAAAAAGGGGCATAATTTTAAAAATATTGGAAGCAGGGTTATGGGTCTTTTTGGTTATGATGTAGATTTTGATGGTGAAAATATATTTCAAGTTTCAAGGCAGTATCTCAAGTAGTTTTGAAGTTATGGGCAAAATGCATATTTTGCTTAACACAAAATATAAGAAACAAGATATATTCCTATTAAAACTAATGTAAATGGAAGTATCAAAGAGCCATAACATCTGAACGGAACATGTAAGAGCAAAACCCCACCCCTATGCACAACAACATATCAGGCCAAGCATTGCGGTAAAGTTTCATCGAATTCCCAGCAGAGGTGTAGGAGGAGTTGCGTTCATGAAATATACTCCTATTAAAACTAATGTAAATGGAAGTGTCAAAGGTCCATAACTTCTGAACGGAACATGTAAGAGCGAAACCCCACCTTCATGCACAACAACATATCAGGCCAAGCATTGTGGTCAAGTTTCATTGAATTCCCACCAGTAGTGTAGGAGGAGTTGCGTTCACGAGATATACTCGTTTTCAATTATAATTATAATTGTTTGTGGCGTCCTATTTGAATTGACATACATATATAAAACATGAGCATGAGCTCTCTCTCTCTCTCTCTTCTTTTTCGCTGCGTGGGGAGGCTGTGTTTTTTGAGTGTGGCGATTCCTGATATGCATATGTTGCTTTTTTTTTTTAACAAAGCGAACACTTCAGAAAAGCAAGCAAACTTCCTTGATTTAAATCTATCCATCAAAAATGGTTACGTCACTACTAAAATTTATGATAAAAGAGATGATTTTAATTTTAATATAGTAAATTTTCCGTTTCTAGACGGCGATGTTCCTCGTGCAACTTCTTACGGGGTTTATATCTCACAGCTTGTTCGCTTTTCAAGAGCTTGCAACGATGTGAATGATTTCAATGAACGTAATCTTTGCATTACAGAAAAACTTTTAAAACAAGGTTATCGGTATCACAAATTAAGGAAAACCTTTTGCAAGTTTTATCGCCGATATCCAGATCTAATTCATAAATACAGCTGCAGTTTAAAATCACTATTGCAACAAGGAATTTCACATCCAGTTTTTTATGGAGATTTAATTTATAAACTTAAGAAGATAAAAGGCGATGTTAATTTCTCCCGGTTATTCATAAAAACCATCTGTAAATTTAAAAAGAAAGGTTACCAACATGATATTTTACAGCGCTCTGCAGGCCTGGTGATTAACCCATCTACAGTTGATCATTATGCTTACCTCTTTGGTTGCACGACGGTGGCAGGGGTGTAAGAGTTTATGAAAGTTTATGGGGAAATCTTTTCTTAAAAGAACCTTAAAGCTCGATTTGTTTCTTTTATCCCTGTCATCGTGTTCTTGCTGATTTTACTCCAGGTGCTCTGGTCTCGGAAAGATCATTGAGTACCCGCCCTTTGGCTCTGCAATGTTATTAAATTTTTATGTTTATATGTTTGTATGCTTTTGCATGCAACATTGTTGAGCTGATGGGTGGGTTGGAGTTATTTCACCAAGACAATTTGTACTTGTTTTGTGATACGAGAACCTGTTGGGGCAAGTGTGAGGTTGGTGCACCCTAGAACCTGGTTTAAACCCCCAGTGGCAATTTGATTTGCCACTGACCGTTCCAAGGCGGTAACCCCTCGGGTTCTCATTTTTGTTTTTTGTTAGTGGCGTCCTTTTTGAAACTGATTATTTTATTAACCATGCTCTCTCCCCCTCTCTTCTTCTTGACTGTGTAGGGAGGCTGTTGTTTTCTGAATGTGGCAATTCCTGATATGCATATTTCACCTTCCTATTAAAACTAATGTAAATGGAAGTATCAAAGGGCCATAACTTCTGAACGGAACATGTAAGAGCGAAACCCCACCTTTATGCACAACAACATATCAGGCCAAGCATTGTGGTCAAGTTTCATTAAATTCCCAGAAGAGGTGTAGGAGGAGTTGCGTTCACGAGATATACTCCTATTAAAACTAATGTAAATGGAAGTATCAAAGGGCCATAACTTCTGAACGGAACATGTAAGAGCGAAACCCCACCTTCATGCACAACGACATATCAGGCCAAGCATTGTGGTCAAGTTTCATTAAATTCCCACCAGTAGTGTAGGAGGAGTTGCGTTCACGAGAATAACGGACGGACGGACGGACGAAAGGACGGACGGACGGAGGGACGGACAGGAGCAACTCTTAATGCCCGTCGCCATTTCATGGCGGGGGCATAAAAATATGAGAACAGTCTCATTATATATTGAACGTCCCTCGTATATGGAGTAAAGGGTCAAAGCAATTTTGGGGAAATTACTATTTGCATCTTCATTCAGGACAACTTACCTTGGCAATTTTGTGATCTTATGTGACACTTCGGATTTTCCATGTCCGCACTTTTCACAAGTGTAGTCAATGGTTTCATTCTTGAAGAACAGGCTCAAGGCATCTTGAAGTGATCTGGGAGTCTTCAGGTCTCTGCAATCAAAAAAAAATGTAAGTTTTTACCCCGTACTCAGGGGATTTGGTTTATACCATGGGTTATCTTGGCCAAAGGTTATAAAACTGAGCATGGAAACCAGTCTCAAATCTCAAGCATCTGATTGGCTGAAATGGCCACCAGTTTTTGAAAACCAGTCTCAAATCTCAAGCATCTGATTGGCTGAAATGGCGACCAGTTTTTGGAAACCAGTCTCAAGTCTCAAGCATCTGATTGGCTGAAATGGCGACTGGTCGCCATTTCAGCCAATCAGATACTTGAGATTTTAGACTGGTTTCCAATCTCAGCTTTATAACCTTCAGACCAGTGTAGATCCTGATCAGCCAGAACATCATTGCCATCTGATCAGGATTTACACAGTTTGAGAATTATTAAGTTATTTTTAAACAAAAAGTAACCAGATATATTCTGTTAATGAAATCTGTTTACAGTTGATCCAAATTTTTTAACAATTAATGGACTATAATCATTCACATTATTGAAGTACAGGGTTCTCTCCAGAAAATTTTTAAGGAATAGCTCATCACAAAGTCGATACTCGAGGTTATATTACCAACTACCTCACCTTCCTCCGGAAACAAATCCCCCCAAAAATATCTTCAGGTTAAGTTGTATGGTTTTGGAACTATAAAGAATGGAAAATCAGATTACATTATTGAAGTACAGGGTTCTCTCCAGAAAATTTTTAAGGAATAGCTCATCAAGCCCGCGGACAAAGTCGATATTCGAGGTTATATTACCAACTACCTCACTTTCCTCTGAAAAACAATCCCCCACAAAATATCTTCAGGTTAAGTTTTATGGTTTTGGAACTATAAAGAATGGAAAATCAGAACTTTCATCTGCAATAAAAGCAGCTGATTTGAATGTGTATTCAATAGATATGCATCTTTGATATATTCATTCAGCACTTTTGAAATTATCTGTGTCATTTTTCATGCAGAAGTGAATGGGTTGTTTGTAAAGCAAGGGGGGTCTGGTGGTCTTTAATATGCTGCAATATTGGGTCATTAGTTTTGAGTGTTAAACTAAATATTTATTAAAGTTAGTCCATTTCACTATAGTTGGTAATTGGACAAGAAAAATGTTTGTTTCAAAACTAATTATAGCCTGGATAAATATAAATTCAACTTGAATTTATAAAGTCGAGTATAACTTGTATCAATCATAGCAAGGTCATGAAAATATATGATTTTTGCATGTTTCATTCCAAAATAAATTAAAAGAAGGACTTAAAATAAACAAATCGACCAATCTTGACATAATTTACTGCGTTTTACATTTTAAACAATCTTTCAAATTCTTTAAAAAATGTTTTCTAAAGTTAACCTCGATCCTGGACAACACATCAACAGCAACAATTTGTCAAGAAAAGAAATAGAAAATTGAACAGAAAACTCGAAACATAGACCGTTTTATTATTGTTTTAGCCTTGATTATTTGCTTAATGTTTGATAGGCTTGGATTTTTATTTAAAACCAGAATGAAATACAAATTACCGTAAATTTTGCAAACGCCAAAGATTGGTCTTAAACCCCACCCACTAGAGTCTTGATTTGTCAATTGGACAGCAATTTTTGTAAACAGCGGGATAAGTAAAGAGTAGCGTAAGTACAGTAGTTGAGATTAAAGCATAGCGCTACAGCTGTGCTAAAATGGGCTGGGGAGAACCCTTTAGTAGAATAAGGGCTACAAAATTTTCTTTTTTATAAGATGATGAAATTGGAACCCAAGCGAGACATTATGGTAAATATGAATCATTACATGTACTCTACATGTACTTACTTTCTCTTGGGCACATCCAGAGAGATGTCAAGGAACTGTTCTGTTTTTGTCACCTCTTCTTGACACTTCAAACTAATCAAAACTAGACGTTTTTTTGTGAAAAAACGCATGTCTCCCCCTGGGCCCTATTGAAGGAAGGCCAAGGAAATGACATGATCATCTATGTATGTGTTTACTGAAAACTAAAATGTCATCAATATAATGCAGTAAGTAAATGAGTACTCAAATGTCATCAATATATCGCAGTAAGTTATTCACTCTACGGGCCCCTGTGATGTTGAATTCTGGCCTACATACCCAAACATCAACAGGGTTCATCAAGTCTATAACAGCAACCATCCTTAGAAGTTTGAAGGCTCTATGTAAACAAGAGGGCCATGATGGCCCTTTATCGCTCACCTGAGTACAACAAAGTTCTTATTAGTAACAGTGACCAAGACCCCGAGATGAGCCATATTCGAACTCATCCGAGAAATCATTGGGACAAACATCCTGACCAAGTTTCATGACAATCGGAGCAAAAATGTGACTGCTAGAGTGTTAACAAGAAAATTCTATTTTAAGTAACAGTGACCTAGTTTTTGGACCCAGATGACCCATATTCGAACTATTCCAAGAAATCATTGGGACAAACACCCTGACCAAGTTTCATGACAATCGGACCAAAAATGTGACCGCTAGAGTGTAAACAAGAAAATTCTATTTTTAGTAATAGTGACCTAGTTTTTGGACCCAGATGACCCATAACCGAACTTGTCCAAGATATCATTGGGACAAACATCCTGACCAAGTTTCATGACAATCAGAGCAAAAATGTGACTACTAGAGTGTTAACAAGAAAATTCTATTTTTAGTAACAGTGACCTAGTTTTTGGACCTAGATGACCCATAACCGAACTTGTCCAAGATATCATTGGGACAAACATCCTGACCAAGTTCCATGACAATCAGAGCAAAAATGTGACTGCTAGAGTGTTAACAAGAAAATTCTATTTTTAGTAACAGTGACCTAGTTTTTGGACCTAGATGACCCATATTCGAACTCGTCAGAGATATCATTGGGACAAACATCCTGACCAAGTTTCATGACAATCAGAGCAAAAATATGACTGCTAGAGTGTTAACAAGAAAATTCTATTTTCAGTAACAGTGACCTAGATTTTGGACCCAAATTACCCATATTCGAACTCGTCCGAGAAAGCATTGAGACAAACATCCTGACCAAGTTTAATGACAATCAGAGCAAAATTGTGACCTCTAGAGTGTTAACAAGAAAATTCTATTTTTAGCAACAGTGACCTTGTTTTTGGACCCAGATGACCCATATTCGAACTCGTCCGAGAAATCATTGGGACAAACATCCTGACCAAGTTTCATGACAATCAGAGCAAAATTGTGACCTCTAGAGTGTTAACAAGAAAATTCTATTTTTAGCAACAGTGACCTTGTTTTTGGACCAGATGACCCATATTCGAACTCGTCCAAGAAATCATTGGGACAAACATCCTGACCAAGTTTCATGACTATCGGAGCAAAAATGTGACCGCTAGAGTGTTAACAAGATAATTCTATTTTTAGTAACAGTGACCTAGTTTTTGGACCCAGATGACCCATATTCGAACTCGTCCGAGAAATCATTGGGACAAACATCCTGACCAAGTTTCATGACAATCGGACCAAAAATGTGACCGCTAGAGTGTTAACAAGAAAATTCTATTTTTAGTAACAGTAACCTAGTTTTTGGACCCAGATTACCCATATTCGAACTCGTCCGAGAAATCATTGGGACAAACATCCTGACCAAGTTTCATGACAATCGAGGCAAAAATGTGACCGCTAGAGTGTTAACAAGAAAATTCTATTTTTAGTAACAGTGACCTAGTTTTTGGACCCAGATGACCCATATTCGAACTCGTCCGAGAAATCATTGGGACAAACATCCTGACCAAGTTTCATGACAATCGGAGCAAAAATGTGACAGCTAGAGTGTTAACAAGAAAATTCTATTTTTAGTAACAGTGACCTAGTTTTTGAACCCAGTTGACCCATATTCGAACTCGTCTGAGAAATCATTAGGACAAACATTCTGACCAAGTTTCATGACAATCAGAGCAAAATTGTGACCGCTGGAGTTTTAACAAGAAAATTTTATTTTTAGCAACATTGACCTAGTTTTTGGACCCAGATGACCCATATTCGAACTCGTCCGAGAAATCATTGGGACAAACATCCTGACCAAGTTTCATGACTATCGGAGCAAAAATGTGACCGCTAGAGTGTTTACAATATAATTCTATTTTTAGTAACAGTGACCTAGTTTTTGGACCCAGATGACCCATATTCGAACTCGTCCAAGAAATCATTGGGACAAACATCCTGACCAAGTTTCATGACAATCGGAGCAAAAAAGTGATCGCTAGAGTGTTAACAAGAAAATTCTATTTTTAGTAACAGTGACCTAGTTTTTGGACCCAGATGACCCATATTCGAAGTCGTCCGAGATATCATTGGGACAAACATCCTGACCCAGTTTCATGACAATCGGAGCAAAAATGTGACCGCTAGAGTGTTAACAAGAAAATTCTATTTTTAGTAACAGTGACCTAGTTTTTGGACCCAGATGACCCATATTCGAACTCGTCCGATAAATCATTGGGACAAACATCCTGACCAAGTTTCATGACAATCGGAGCAAAAATGTGACTGCTAGAGTGTTAACAAGAAAATTCTATTTTTAGTAACACTGACCTAGTTTTTGGACCCAGATGACCCATAACCGAACTTGTCCAAGAAATCATTAGGACAAACATCCTGACCAAGTTTCATGACAATCGGAGTAAAAATGTGACCCCTAGAGTGTTAACAAGAAAATTCTATTTTTAGTAACAGTGACCTAGTTTTTGGACCCAGATGACCCATATTCGAACTCGTCCGAGAAATCATTGGGACAAACATCCTGACCAAGTTTCATGACAATCGGAGCAAAAATGTGACCGCTAGAGTGTTAACGAACTAAGTGTGGACGGACGACGGACGACGGACGGACGACGGACGACGGACGACGGACATTCATCGATCCTAATAGCTCACCCTGAGCCAGCTCAGGTGAGCTAAAAAGAACTCCAGTTAGTTAGAGGAAACCATTTTCACTCATCGGGGCCCTGTGACCTTGACTTTTGACCTACTGACCCCAAAATCAATAGGAGTCCTCTACTCAATAAGGACATCCATTGTATGAAGTTTGAAGGCTCTGGGTGAACTAGAACTCCTTTTATCGAGTGGAAATGGTTTTCACTCTTTGGGCCCCTGTGACCATGACCTTTGACCTACTGACCCTAAAATCAATAGGATTCTTCTACTCAATAAGGGCTATTACCCTATTTAGTTTGAATGCTCTAGGTCAAGCAGTACTCAAGTTATTGACCGGATACGGTTTTCACTCCATGAAGTTTGAAGGCTCTGGGTGAAATAGAACTCCTGTAATTGAGTGGATACGGTTTTCACTCTTCAGGCCCTTGTGACCTTGACCTTTGAGCCCAATTAAATAGGGTTCTTCTACTCAATAAGGGCTATCGCTCTATGAAGTTTGAATGCTCTGGGTCAAACGGTACTCCAGTTATTGAGCGGAAACGGTTTTCACTCTTTGGGCCCCAGTGACCTTGACCTTTGACCTACTGACCCCAAAATCATTTTGAGTCCTCTACTCAATAAGGACATCCATGGTATGAAGTTTGAAGGCTCTGGGTAAAAAAGAACTCCTGTTATTGAGCTGAAACAGTTTTCACTATTCAGGCCCCTGTGACCTTGACCTTTGACCTACTGACCCCAAAATCAATAGGGTTCTTCGACTCAATACGGGCTATCACTCTATTAAGTTTGAATGCTCTGGGTCAAAGGATATTCGAGTTGAGTGGAAACGGTTTTCACTCTTTGGGCCCCTGTAACCTTGACCTTTGACTTACTGACCCCAAAATCAATAGGGTTTTTCTACTCAATAAGGCCTATCATGCTCTGGGTCAAAGGGTACTCGAGTTATTGAGCGGAAACTGTTTTCACTCTTCAGGCCAATGTGACCTTGACCTACTTATCCCAAATTCAATAGGGTTCTTCTACACAATATGGGCTATCTACCTATGAACTTTGAATGCTCTGAGTCAAAGGGGACTCAAGTAAACTAAAGTTGCTTTTTGATTCATTCGTTATTTCTGACCAAAATGCGACCAGTGCAGATCCTGATCAGACAGCACATGCATAAAAATGCGTATTTATGGAGGAAATGGAACCTGAAACCATAAAACTGACAAGAGCCATGTTATACACATAGTCATTCCCCCTGCCGAAAATAAGTTACCTGAAGGTTGTACTTTCGTATAATTTACGTGGAGAGGAAATCCTTAAAATGCCATATAGTTATGGTCATTCTGAGTACAGTTTTAAGTAAGTGGTTGCAGTGTGAAGAAAACCCCTAAAAAATAGGCAAGGTAAAGTTATAGTTTTTACACACTGCATTACATACCAATGTTCTCTGTCAGTGTATGAAGTTGGAGGCAAGGTAGAGTTATTGTTCTTGCATACTGCACTACACTAGTTTTTAAGTTATGCTCCGATCAAAATTTATCAAGTAAATCTGATTAAGAGGAATAACTCTAAAAAAGGCAACTTGAACACTGTACTACCTACCAACAGTTTTCACTATTCAGGCCCCTGTGACCTTGACCTTTGACCTACTGACCCCAAAATCAAAAGGGTTCTTCTACTCAATACGGGCTATCACTCTATTAAGTTTGAATGCTCTGGGTCAAAGGATATTCGAGTTGAGTGGAAACGGTTTTCACTCTTTGGGCCCCTGTAACCTTGACCTTTGACTTACTGACCCCAAAATCAATAGGGTTTTTCTACTCAATAAGGCCTATCATGCTCTGGGTCAAAGGGTACTCGAGTTATTGAGCGGAAACTGTTTTCACTCTTCAGGCCAATGTGACCTTGACCTACTTATCCCAAATTCAATAGGGTTCTTCTACACAATATGGGCTATCTACCTATGAACTTTGAATGCTCTGTGTCAAAGGGGACTCAAGTAAACTAAAGTTGCTTTTTGATTCATTCGTTATTTCTGACCAAAATGCGACCAGTGCAGATCCTGATCAGACAGCACATGCATAAAAATGCGTATTTATGGAGGAAATGGAACCTGAAACCATAAAACTGACAAGAGCCATGTTATACACATAGTCATTCCCCCTGCCGAAAATAAGTTACCTGAAGGTTGTACTTTCGTATAATTTACGTGGAGAGGAAATCCTTAAAATGCCATATAGTTATGGTCATTCTGAGTACAGTTTTAAGTAAGTGGTTGCAGTGTGAAGAAAACCCCTAAAAAATAGGCAAGGTAAAGTTATTGTTTTTACACACTGCATTACATACCAATGTTCTCTGTCAGTGTATGAAGTTGGAGGCAAGGTAGAGTTATTGTTCTTGCATACTGCACTACACTAGTTTTTAAGTTATGCTCCGGACAAAATTTATCAAGTAAATCTGATTAAGAGGAATAACTCTAAAAAAGGCAACTTGAACACTGTACTACCTACCAATGTGCTCTGTCAGTGTATGTAATTTGAATAAAAACCCTGAAGAAGTTTTGGAGTTATGCTATGGACAAAATTTATCAAGTAATTCTGATAAAGGGGAATAACTCTAAAAATAGGCAAAATAGAGTTATTGTTCTTGCACATTGCACTACCTACCAATGTGCTCTGTCAGTGTATGAAGTTTGAATAAAATCCCTCAAGTAGTTTTGGAGTTATACTCCAGACAAAATTTATCAAGTAAATATGATAAAGGGAAATAACTCTAAAAATAGGGAAGGTAGAGTTTTTGTTCTTTCACACTGCACTACCTACCAATGTGCTCTGTCAGTGTATGAAGTTTGAATAAAATCCCTCAAGTAGTTTAATGTAATGCTCCGGACAAAATTTTTTCGGACAGACGGACGGACGAAGGGCATTTCTAATATCCCCCTTGCCTTCGGCTGGGTGATAAAAAGCCAAGCTCAAGAAGCTGATTGGTTGAAACTGACCAGTCACAAGCCAGTACCAGCTGATCTTAATCTATACAGTTCACATCATTGTTAGAAATAATGTAATGAATCATAGAGTGAAGTGGTGGTCCTGAGCAGATGGCTCAGATGTGCCAGCTGATCTGGATCTACAATGTTGTCCCATGGATAACTGTTACAGCCATATCCATGAAGTTAAAGGTTAAAATGTGACTGCTTGTTCAGTGCTACCATACTGATAACTATCAAGAGATCTTAAACACTTCACTCCCTATCTCATATCATATATTGTGTGGATGAACAATGTAGATTCAGATCAGCCAGCACTTGTGCCATCTGATCAGGATCCACACTATTTGCTTTAGGTTCATTAGTTTATCTCTGACCAAGTAGTTAAAATTGTAGATCAAGATCTGGCATGGATGAATCCGAACATACTCTGGCTGATAAAGCCATAAAATTGTGTATACAGGTTATATTCATTTGATCAGCATAGTTATGCATGTTTTCTTACTTCAAGCAGGTCAGAGTATGCAGGACTTCAAACTCAAAGTTGACAGTTATTGGGTTGTGGCCTGCATAGTGTGAGGCCGAATCTGTTTCACTCTCAGCTCCGCCTTCATTTTCCTTATTTGGTGTTGGGGTGGACTTTGAGACTTTAAGAACCTCCTCCTTGAGTTGACCAAGAACTTGGCCAAGAAATTCATGAGCGTCCTGAAAATAAGATTACAAAACCATGTCATGTGTTTTGGACATGCATTGTAGTGATTTTAGACCAAATAAAATGTTTCCATTTGCCAAGAGTCCATTTAAAATCCCTACCTCTTCCCAATCATTCTGCCTCATTTCTTTGTTTATTTCCCACCTCTGTAAATCATAATTTTTCCAGCAATTCTTTATTCCCCCCCCCGACATTATTTGCCTATGACATCAGCATGGTTTGTCCATTTGAACTAGATTGTGTCCCCAGCTGACTCAGTTTCAAATCATCTAATATTTCACCTAAGACTCTAAAGCAAGTTAAAAGATGTTTGGATGTTTCATATGAACCAAATATGTTAACAAGTGTTTTCTTTGCTTTGACCTTTTGACCTAGCTTTTAACCTCAGTTGACCCAGTATAAAAATCTTGCACGATCTCATTAAGACCACAATTATGAACAAATCTAATGATAACCAGCTGATAAATATGTTTTGTTTACCCTCTACTCTGTATATTCACCTTAATCATGTGGGTGAACCGTGTAGATCCAGATGTGCTCGTTGATCTGAATCCACTCTTTGCACATTGAAAAAAGCCATTATGAATGGAGTAAATGATTAAAGTAATCAAGGATGTAAAGTTACAAGTCTTACATGCTGTCCGTATCCTGAAAATCGTTTAGCAGAGGTAGATATTGCACATTTTACTCTTCTCAATGCTTCGGTTCGCATAACGTCCGATGAGTTGCCTTGACGTTTCACATGCAGCAGCCTGACCAGAGCACTGAAAACAGCAAGACATGGCCGAAACTGTCAAAAATATGTTCCAGAATATTATATTAAACCTTTACTCCATGAGATATGACCATTATCCATCGGCGAACACAATGCAAATCAAGATCAGGTGCCATCTGATCAGGTTCAATACTGTTTGCCTTCTTAAACATGAGGTAATTTCTGAACATAAAGCGAATAGTGCAGATCTAGATCAGACAGCATGGGAGTGCCAGCTGATCTGGATCTACACTATTTGCAGAAATTTTTGTATTGATTCAATTGGGATTTTTTTCTTCTTTAATTAGGACTAGAATGTTGTGTTCCGCGGAACACATGTGTCGCCTGCTTGGAAAACGTTGAAATTTGGGCCTATGTTTAATCATATATAATAAAAATATTTTATTGAAGTTGATTTCAATACTACACAACAGAACACATGTGTCATCTAAATTACATTTAAAAGGGGAATAACTAAAATAATGGTGAAACCGGAGTTATCATTTTCAAAAATTGTTTTGTAAATGCAGATGAGTTATTCAAAGTATTAAGTGAATTAATTGAAGAAGTAATTTCCATTTTACAGGCAACACTAAGTTTCATGTTAAAGTTGCATTTGAAAGGGATATTACTCATAAAATATTGAAACTGGAGTTATCATTCTTGTCATCACAGATGGCATTGTTCGTGCTGATGATATATTCCAAGTACGAAGTGAATAGGACAAGTACTTTCAAAGTTATAGGCAACATTAAGTTTCATGTTAAAGTTGCATTTGAAAGGGGCATAAGTAAATAAATATTGAAGCTGGAGTTATCATTCTTGTCGTCACAGATGGCATTGTTAGTGCTGATGATATATTCCAAGTACGAAGTGAATAGGACAAGTACTTTCAAAGTTATAGGCAACATTAAGTTTCATATTAAAGTTGCATTTGAACGGGGCATAAGTAAAAAAATATTGAAACTGGAATTATCATTCTTGTCGTCACAGATGGCACTGTTCATGCTGATGATATATTCCAAGTATGAAGTGAATAGGACAAGTACTTTCAAAGTTATAGGCAACATTAAGTTTCAGGTTAAAGTTGCATTTGAAAGGGGCATAACTCAAAAAATATTGAAACTGGAGTTATCATTCTTGTCGTCACAGATGGCATTGTTCGTGCTGATGATATATTTCAAGTATGAAGTGAATAGGACAAGTACTTTCGAAGTTATAGGCAACATTAAGTTTCAGGTTAAAGTTGCATTTGAAAGGGGCATAACTCAAAAATTATTGAAACTGGAGTTATCATTCTTGTCGTCACAGATGGCACTGTTCATGCTGATGATATATTCCAAGTATGAAGTGAATAGGACAAGTACTTTCAAAGTTATAGGCAACATTAAGTTTCAGGTTAAAGTTGCATTTGAAAGGGGCATAACTGAAAAAATATTGAAACTGGAGTTATCACTCTTGTCGTCACAGATGGCATTGTTCGTGCTGATGATATATTTCAAGTATGAAGTGAATAGGACAAGTACTTTCAAAGTTATAGGCAATATTAAGTTTCAGGTTAAAGTTGCATTTGAAAGGGGCATAACTCAAAAAATATTGAAACTGGAGTAATCATTCTTGTCGTCACAGATGGCATTGTTCGTGCTGATGATATATTCCAAGTATGAAGTGAATAGGACAAGTACTTTCAAAGTTATAGGCAACATTAAGTTTCAGGTTAAAGTTGGGGGACTACCGGACGACGCCGACGACGACGACGCCGACGCCGCCGGACAATAGGATCCCTATGTGTCTACCTGCTATCGCAGGCGACACAAAAAGGGTACCGTAAATTGGGATATCTTGGCGTCGTCATATTTTGGCCACATTGCCCCAAACTGCCTGTGTTTTATTTTGGCCAGTTTAATTTTGGCCATTTATCATTGTGTGGCGAAAAATAAACACAAATACGTTATTTTGTCATGTCATGAACGCTAATTTATCAGATTGTCGGCATTTATTTTAGGCATTAATAAACGATATATGTAGGAGAAAGCAACAAAAGACTGCAAAATTATTCATATTATTATTTTAAATACCAAAATAAACTTCACATGCAGAAATATAAATTTTAAACGCATAAAATTTTATAAGTGTAATGCAAATAATATGATATTTAAAACACTAATTTAAAAAGCCAATCTCACATTTTCACAACATTTATTGCAACACACAATAATCCAACACAACACTAATTGAAATAGAAACTCATGATATTTATCGAGTTGTTTTTAAAAGCAATAAATAGCGATCAACGTCGGCGAAGTGTGAAAAATAATTGTTCTATTTGCACTACCAGGACTTAATTTTCACCTGTGATATATTTTGGTGTGTTTAATTTTCTCCTTTTCATTAGGGTGGCCAATTAGGCCAATTATTAACCAAGGCGAAAATATCCCAATATACGGTATATGTTTTGACATTGGAAACATGACCGAATATAGGCTATAAAATTGACTGAAAAAAAGCCCTGATATGTAACCATCTGTTAAGATCAGCATAAAATTTAACTAAAATCTAAGGTTTGTTAAAATAAACCAGATTTTAATACAATTACTAACAAATACTTTAACCAGATTTTGTTGATAACCAAGTATATAACTGAGCGGTTAAACATAACCAGTGTTTATACAATTGGCTGATGGTGTCTAGTGATGTTCCGATTATCGCTGACATCAGATTGTTGGCAACTGAGCAGAATTTTCGCTGACACTGATTGCCTTGATCAGATAGTGGCTATCACTTACTAATAGAGAGAATTTTGTTGAAGTGTTTTCCACATTTGCCTACACGATGCCAGATCTGCAGAGAATGTCTCCATGCTGAACAAAGACTGTAAGATGGCATTCATGTAACATGTGTTCCCAAGGTTGGAAAACCTGAAATTATAAGAAGACCAACTTACTGTATAATCATTATGCAAACTTTACCGTTTTATGTCACAAATTTGCATTTTATCACCCCATAATCAGTGTAGATCCAGATCAGCCCACACACCCATTCCATAATAAAAGGATCTTCACCATTTGATTTTAGATTCATTAGTTTATTTTGGAAGAAAAGCGAACAGTGATCTAGACTGAATGGCTCAGATGTGTCAGCTGATCTGGATCGACACTTGTCACTCATGTTATAAAAGGCATATGTATGGACTGTTGTTGTATCTAAACCATAAACTTCTTACAGTCAAGATTAACTTATTTTTAACAGTTGTATTCATGTGGCAGATTATAAAAAATCTGAACAGAGTTAAAATTATCCACTTGAGGCAATGTTTACATAATATATGGTTTAATAAAGGGTAGAAAACGTTTATGTAACATCTAAAAAAAATTACAATTTTAAAAGAATTCATTGTTATCCACCACTAACTTTTTCAACATTTTGGGAATACAGGCTGTAGGAAAAAAATAGGAACCATTTTGACAAAAAAGTAGGAGAAAAGTAGGAAAAAGTATGAACTTTTGCCTCAAAAGTAGGAATACGTAACAGTCTTTCCAGAGACGGGACTTCACTCTTTCTGTTACAAATTATATGTATCATGGTCATCTAGCTGAGGCTCGAGTGCAACTCTATATGCCACACACAGGCTGTCAACCAGGTCATCTCCAAAATATAGGAAAAATATAGGAATATTTTTTGCAACAAATATAGGAGGTTTTGGTTGATTTTGAGGCAAAATAGAGGAGTTTGGAACTGATAATATTTTATTTACTTGCACTTATACAAATGATTTTAACATGTGCATTTACTGTTTCTACAATTATCAGTGTCCAAAATGTCCACTGTAAAAATGATGGAAACCATTAACTTTAACATCAGCACCATCAAGCACATCACCAGCATCTGAATGACCATTCAAACAAGGGGGAAATGCAGAAAATGCATTAACAAAGCCGGATTTTTCAGTTTTAGTTTGTCTTCTATGATATAGAGTACTGTATACAGCATTGACCCATCCATATTGGTTTGTGTGTAAAAATCTGGGTTACAATGTCGAAAATGGTCCAGTCAAAAGTGACCCCAAGGCCTTACTTTGGTCAAACTCTATTGAGAACCTGTAGGCAATACATCATACAAAATTATATGCCCTTCACTACTCTAGATGTTCCGGAATATGATTCATTTATTTATTTAATCTGCATGGAACAGTACTGCAGTCAAATAAGTTAGTAAACCTAAATACAAAGAATATTGCTACAAGTTTCAAGAGAAATGATAAAAAAATTATCAAGTTATAACCATAACTGAACTTTAATTCAAACTGCCATTAAATTTCTATACAAAAGCAGTAATTTTCAAAAGCCAAAGCCTTCTTGGGAATAGATGGACATTATTCCTCAGGGCTTTTCATCCTTATATAACAAACGCTTATAAAAGGCCTCTTCCCAATCGAAAAAAATATAGTATTTTTGTCCAACTGCGGCTGAAATTCTTCCCGAAATGCTAGGTAAAATGTCCAAAACTCCTCTGAGGGGTGCTGGAAAATTGAAGTATGAAAAAATAAAGTGATTAAAAATTAGATTTAAGTTAAAAATACCTATTACTATTCAATTTTATGAACTAGAACCCATCTTTCAATAAATTTTGTTTTCCCAAAATAAACAATTATCACGCATAAATTTCCCAACTGGAAAGGCCAGGCAGGGCCTCTTCCCAATTTACTGATGAAAAGCCCGGTTCCTTCCAGGTTAATAAAAGTTAAACAGTAATTAAACTTTTATCCATTGAGTGGTTCCATAAAACAAGAAGCTGTGTTCGGAAAACACATGTACATGTATGCCCCCGGTAGCGAAGTTTGTGTTGATACAAATTTTAAATGACAGCACAGTGTTAGAACTGCAACTAAAATCACAAGTTTGTTTTAAATAATAAAAAATAACTTTCTCAAGCCAGAATCTGTTCATAAAAAGAATTTAACATAAAAATCAGGTATAGTAACCTATAATCTAAGATTATAAAGTACAGATTATTCAAGACAAAATTGCGACATTGAAAGAATTTAATGTAATTAATGCCTAGGCATTTAGTAGAAACACTAGTGAAGAAAGTAATGGGGGTGGGCATTTACTAGAGGCACATGATTGAAATCAAGAAATATTTAACTTGCTGAAATAGATTTGCCCTTTTTATAAGTACACAATGGGAAGATAACCCAAGCAATATGGTAGCCAGAGTTATGTAATTTGTCAGGGTCATGACCTGTGGACTGTTTGTAAGTGTGTAAACTTTCATGCTAATGTTCTGTGCAGAAATTAAGAAGTATACTACTTGCCACAACAGGTTAACCATTTCTCTAAGTACAAAATGGGGAGATAACCATAGAAATATGGAAGCCAGAGTTATGTTACTTGTCAGGTCAAGACATGTGAACTGTTAATTAAGTGTGTAAACTTTCAAGCCAATGTTTTTTGTAGATATTAAGAAATATACAACTTGCCGAAACAGATTTATCTCTAAGGACAAAATGAGGAGATAATCTTAGCAGGGGTTTTTCTGCCTAGTTTGGGAAAAGGAGTCTGGACATTTTGGGAATTTTTTATCGACAAAAATGCCCATTTTGGGAATTTTCACATCGATAAAATAGTCCATTTTGGGATATTTCAATTTGCATTTATTTAGCTTAAATCAGTCAATTTTTACATTACCAATGTATTTTTACCTGCTATTTGGTCTTTATTCAAACAAACATTGCAAAACTGGTAACTTGTTAGCCAACTGTTATCAGAAATAATTTTCTCATTTAAATTATTCATTATATGAATGAACATCTTTATAAAATAGTGAAACTGTAGCAAATTTAATGTTTATTTTAGAGTATTAACTAAATAGACCAGATAGACGTAAGTTTTTATTGTAGAACTTATTGTTGCGCAAAGCCATCATAGTCGCGAAAATACATTACAAAAAGAATTAAGTGTCTAAAGAGTCATATTATGTTGCATCTTCTGCAGTTAAGGGTACCTTCTGTAAAGTTTTGCTAAACAGTTAGGCTAATGTTGAAAGAAGTTCCAGAAAATATTCATGCTTACAGTTAAATCAGGGTCATTGAACGCTTGCAATTTCTAGATAAAGGGAAGTCACTCTTCTATTACCTGTGTATTTTGATATATTTTATTCGATTTTTGCCGAAATTTCATAAATAAACAAGAGCTATCACTGAAGGTGATTTATACCCCCGCAATACAGCTTTGTCAGAGTATACAGAAATAATGTTCGCATCTTTTTAAAATGAGACACAAATTGTGCATGTATGTCATCTATATATAAAAATCTATGTATTAGGTGAACAGGAAGTTAGGTGAGCAAGGAGTTTTAAATCGCTTTACACCATATGGGAATATATGATAAAGCATTATGCAAAATATCAGGCTGCTGCATGTTGCAGTTGCTAAGAAAACTACAACGGAAATTGTGCATGTATGTCAACTATGTGCACAAATCTAAGTATTCGGTAAACAGGAAGTAGATGAGCAAGGAGCATAAAATCGCTTTACACCATATGGAACTATAGGATAAAGCATTATGCAAAATATCAGGCTGCTGCATGTTATAGTT
Source organism: Corbicula japonica (assembly GCA_038501625.1). Lineage (NCBI taxonomy): Eukaryota > Metazoa > Mollusca > Bivalvia > Venerida > Cyrenidae > Corbicula > Corbicula japonica. The sequence goes on from JAZAYU010000040.1 coordinate 3,561,917, forward strand.
GCTTAGAAAACTGTGACGGAAATTGTGCATGTATGTCAACTATGTGCACAAATCTAAGTATTCGGTAAACAGGAAGTAGATGAGCAGGGAGCATAAAATCGCTTTACACCATATGGGACTATAGGATAAAGCATTATGCAAAATATCAGGCTGCTGCATGTTATAGTTACTTAGAAAACTTCGACGGAAATTGTGCATGTATGTCAACTATGTGCACAAATCTAAGTATTCGGTAAACAGGAAGTAGATGAGCAAGGAGCATAAAATCGCTTTACACCATATGGGACTATTGGATAAAGCATTATGCAAAATATCAGGCTGCTGCATGTTATAGTTGTTTAGAAAACTGCGACGGAAATTGTGCATGTATGTCAACTATGTGTAAAAATCTAAGTATTTGGTGAACAGGAAGTAGGTGAGCAAGGAGCATAAAATCGCTTTACACCATATGGGACTATAGGATAAAGCATTATGCATAATATCAGGCTGCTGAATGTTATAGTTGCTTAGAAAACTGTGACGGAAAATTAACATGCCTTTTGGTTGATGTAATGCACCTTTATAGTAACAAAACCTAAAATATTCGGCAAACAGGAAGTAGATGAGCATGGAGCATGAAATTGCTTTACACCATATGGGACTATAGGATAAAGCAATATGCATAATATCAGGCTGCTGCATGTTATAGTTGCTTAGAAAAATGCGACGGAAAATTAACATGCCTTTTGGTCGATGTAATGCACCTTTTTAGTAACAAAATCTAAAAATATGCGGCAAACAGGAAGTAGATGAGCAAGGAGCATGAAATTGCTTTACACCATATGGGACTATATGATCAAGCAATATGCAAAATATAAGGCTGCTGCATGTTATAGTTGCTGAGAAAACTGCGACGGAAATTTTGTTACGGACGGACGGACGCAGTTTTACGAAGGGTAAAACAGTATACCCCCCTCTTCTTCGAAGCGGGGGTATAAATATGTTTTCAATTGGGAAAAATGACAACTGGATATGAATGGGAACAGGGTCGTTTGCTTTGGGAACACCTCCGTTTTCTAGAGGCGCAGACAGTGCAGAAAAACCCCTGCTAAGAAAAAAGGTCGCCAGAGTTACGTAACTTGTCAGGTCATGTCCTGCAAACTGTTAAGTAAGTGTGTTAACCTTCATGCCAATTCTTTATGTAGATTGAGAAATATCCAACTTGCCACAACAAGTTAACCATTTCTTTAAGTACAAAATGGGGAGATAACCCAAAAATACGGTACCTTGAGTTCTGTAACTTGTCAAGGTCATGTGAACTTTTAAGTAAGAGTGTAAACTTTCAATCCAATGCCCCTTGTAGAAATTGAGCAATATCCAACTTGTCAAATCAGGTAAACAATTTATCTCTAAGTACAAAAATTTGAAAATGGGGAATTGCAAATTATCAAATAATATTGTTTTTATTACCTCCCTTTATTTGACTTTGCCTTTTGAAAATTATTGTTTTTATAAAGACACCCTCTTTTGCATAGTATACACTCTTTCTTTTGCATACACTCTTTTCCAACAGAGTTTTCAAACTGGAAAACTGACCACAAGTCAGCTTAAGAATTCTTGTTCACAGTCAAGCATGTTTTTCCCAGGTGTCTATCTTGACATTTAGACAACCACATACACCATACCAAATATAAGATCTCAAACAATGGGGCAGTTCTTGCAGTTGGTGAATAAAATTTAATGATCTTTAATATTTTTTGCATTTGGTTGCAACTGCAACAAGAATTCTGCATAGAAGTGAAAGGTTTTGTTAGGTAAGCCTTAATACACAGAAACCTGCTACAAAGTTGTTAGAGAATCAGATTAAATCTTAAGTAAATGCCACCCGCCAAGTTTCACCAATCTAAAAGTTGAGTTTTGTTCTTGAAAAAAAAAGAAGAAAGCAAAAGCAGTATCAAAGCAATATTTACTCTCTTCATTCATCGGCAAAAACAAATACTTAAAAATATAGGAATACACATAAAAATATAGGAGAAATATATGAAAATAGGAGGCTTTTCAGAATATAGGATTCTGATTCAAAATATAGAAGAAATATAGGAATATAGGAATCGGTTGACAGCCTGACACATTTCGTGGGGCATAAAAAAGGGATTTATAAAGGCTCTAGTCTAGGCAAGAAGGCCACAGATTTTGAGTGAAAACAACAGGCTTTTTGGCTTTTGAATAGGTTTTTCAGAAGCAGGTTTTTTTTTCAATGCCAAGGGATGGGGCCCATGCCCTATATTTCCGGGGAAAATAACATTATTTCTTCTGTACGTTGGATAAAATACCTTGAAACGTTACTATTTGCAGAAAACTGCAAGATTTTAAGGAAATTTTCTGAGGGGAAGGCGCCATTTGTCTGTCTCTACTAACGAAGAAAAAAAAGATTTAAAAGGTTTTTAGTTTGCTCTGAAATTACAGGTATTTATTGGTTTTAAAGGTTATGCTAGGAGGTTTGCTAGATGAATCAAACATTCCTCTAAATACTCTAAAATTTGGCCATTTTCGATTACATGAGAATGATGGTCAGACCTTTTTCTAGGATGTATAATGGTATGATTGTTTCTTAGGTGTTTAAAGGTGATTTCCTGTTTGAAAAAAATACTTTATTAAAATTTAACTGTTAAATCATCAGTTTTAAAAACTTGCATTAAAGGTGTTTTCAACACTCACTTGGCCTTAATGAAATTTATTGTTATCTATTTTTACCAACTGTTATGTATTTTTACCCACTTGTCTATATGAATACAGGAATGACATTTACATTACTTTCTAAACACTAAAAAATATTTTTTTTAAACTGACTGATCCACACGAAAAATATGTCACACACATCTTCACTTCATGCCGAACATATCTTTAAAGTTTCAAGTCAATATCTTGAAAACTGTAGAAGATGTTTGTGTCACAACATTTTGTTGAATCATGCTCTCCTCCAAAAAATAATGGACTGATTCACATGAGAAAAAAAAAGTTCGTGCAAATCTACTCACGAACATATGTTTAAAGTTTCAAGTCGATATCTTGAAAACTGTTGACGTAATAAGTGCCACAGACAACCACCCAACCAACCAACCGGATGATGACTACTATAATTGTACCCCTCAAACTTTGTTTGTGGGGGTATAAAAAGTAGGAACTGGACTAAAAAGTAGGATAGAGCGGATCATTAGCTCAGTGGTTAGTGCGTCTGCCTCTGAGCCCAGGGATCGCTGGTTCGATCCCCCGCTACTCCAACTAAAATTACTAACAGTCTTTCGGAAGAGAAGTTAAACCGAGGTCCATTGTAGTGGTGCTATACACCGGGCACTTAGAAGAACCAGGGACGATTCTGGAATAGGAGAGTCCTCTGTATCTTGCACTATCCTCCAAAAAACCTAAAATGACTAACACTCTTCTGGAGGCGTCGCTCATATGGGCTTTCGGTAGCGATGATTAATAAAACTAAAGAAAGAAAAAAGTAGGAAAAACTAGGAAAAAGTATGACCGTTTGACAGCCTACTGTAAGAATATTTCTTAATTTTTTAACACTTTCCTTGATATCCTATGCTTTTTTACGCATGTGCCACCAGTGTAGATACAGATCAGCCAGCACATCTGTGCCGTCTGATCTGGATCTGCACTGGTTGCATTTTGGTCAGAAATAACCTACTAATAAAAAAGTGAACAGTTTAGATCCTGATCAGACAGACAGCACGGATCTGCCGGCTGATCTGGATCTAAACTGTTCCCCCTATCAATAAAGGCGTATCTATACAGGAAAGGGTTAAAGATAACTGTGAAATTTACCCTTGCATGGTTTGTAGCTGGTTATTCTCAAGTTGGGCTGGTTTCCCTTTCATGGAGTATGAAATACTAAGACAATCAGATAATCTTAGTTTTTTATGTGGTGTTGGATCTGGCATTAGACCTGGTCCTCTTTTACTGAAACAAAAATTCATGTTACGTTAAAATGTTAAACATTCATGAGTTTTCAGCGTTAGAAATAAAACCAGCTCCATTTAAGAATTTTAGCTTAAAAAACACATGTGTCGTCTGATCTGGCACTTCAGTGGTTGTTTCTTGGTCAGAATTACCCAATAAATCTAAAAGCCATGATTAGATTCTAATCAGATGGCACAGATGTGCTGGGTGATTTAGATCTACACTAGTTGCCTAGGTGAACAAGGTAAATCTATAGATACCAGTGCTGAATCTCAAGGTTTATTTTGATCATTTTTTTAGGGGACTGCAAATTTAATAGCCAAAGTACTCCTAATTAAAGTAAAAAAGTGCCTTCAGCTTTATTCATACTGTCAAGTCATTTTATTTTGCACATGTTTAATTTTCGCGTATTTTGCGCTATTGCAAGAGCACGAAATTCAACCCCTGCAAAATGAAACTATTTAACAGAATTTCTTTATAGGAAAATTCAGTTGCGCGAATTTATGCCCCTGCAAATTTGTTATTTACTGGTTTTGCCAGAAAATTCGTCCTTGCGAAATTAAATGATACTACAGTAGTGGTCGAAATGAGGCTTTTTGGTTATACCAAGAGTCAAAGGGTCATCTCCCCCGTCAAATGGCTTACTACTCACAAGCTAAACAAGGAGTTTGGTGTGCTTTTATATTGTGGTTTGGTGGCACTTTTACTATAGAAAGAACTATGTAACGTTGACAAACATTGTCTGCTTTTCTCCGAACTTCTCTGCAAAAACTGGTCACTTGGGTTTGAGTATGAACTGTAATGTAAACAATATAAACTGTTATGTTAATAATGCTACTTATTTTGTCATTAAATTCTTAACTCCATGCATTTTATAGCATGTGCAAAGTGTAAATCCAGATCAGCTGGCACATATGTGCAATCTGATAGAAATCTACATTGTTCACTTCTTCATCAGAAATAAACTAATGAATCAAACAGCAAACCTCAGACAGCAAAGATGTGCTAGCTGATCTGGATCTGCACTAGATTATAAAACTGATAATGGATACCAGTCTCAAATCTCAAGGATCTGATCGGCTGAAAATGAAAACTGGTCAATATATCAGCCAATCAGATGCTTAAGATTTGGATGTACCAGTGAATACTTTGCAAGCCAAAGCTGTTCAAAAGTTACAGTAAAATTCACTCGGGCCCTAAAATGCACCGGTAAGTCCGAATATCTGCAAAATTCAGTCATGTTGAGTCAGGTATAGGACGTATGGATGAGTCCAACTCTATATGCCTCGTGGTGGCATAAAAACTATGTCACTCTAATGCCAATCTATTATAACATTGTTTGAGACAAAATTACCCTATACTTAATGAAATCCTAAACTACTGGAATCGATTTTAACCAACCTGATTAAGTTCTCTTTCTCATCTGTATCAAATGCCTCTCTCTTGTGAGTCTCTACACTTAATTAAGAACAAAAACAAGAACATGTCAGTACTGTGTGACAAATGTTACTACTGTTTAATAATTCCTACTAAAACTAGCTTATGACAAAAACAATTTTAAACAATTATACCTGCTGGCATCAAAACCCAGTGCTACGAAGACATAAATCCACACTCAAATCTTTTTGCATTCAAAAGGATTCTGTGCAGAAACTTATTATTATTAGGAATTAAGGGTAAAATTGCTGATTCTAAAGGGTCATTTTCATCATTTTTAGGTGTTCAGCCAATAATCAGCAAAAATACCCTTTATTTCAAAAGCTGTCAGAGGAGATAGCGCACCAAACTATTTCATTCATTTGATATAAATGCAATTTATAGATTAAAGGAACAACAAATGGGCATAACTCAAAAAATATTAGTAGCTGAGTTATGGGACTTCTTGGTTATAATGTATATTTAATGGTCAATATATTCAAGTTTCATTGTGATTTTAATGTTATGGGCCTATTTTGGTTAACCTAAAATTAAAGTGAAAAAGGGGCATAACTTTAAGGTGATATCTCAAGTATTTGCATATTTTGGTTAACAGATGCTGAAGGGAATGTGGACACTGGGGCGACTAGGATAGTTTCCATATTATTAGAATAGTCAAGCTAAAAATTGAGTCTTCAGCCTAAACTGTGAGGGTCCTACGAGACTTTTTGGAAATTTTAAAAGTCATCTCCAAGGTCAAATCGATTCCCTGGTGTCTGTCCTGCTATGCAATTGCTGTAATTACTGATGACAACTGCATTACCTTGTGAACATCTCTGGCAAATTTTCTTTCTCCTTTTTAATTGCAGGATTGGGATGTGGCATCTGGCCCTGTGCAGTGAAACTGTCTATCTTCGGCGGGGTTTTCTTTACATTTTGTAGCCCAACCTCTGCACTACTCAAGGAACCTACAACAATGAAGAAAAGCTTTGTATTAACTGTATAGTTTTTAATGGTTTGGTTATGATTCAATTTTCTACAACAATAAAGTCTCAATTCAATTTGGTAAGTGTTCAATATGTAGACTAATTAAACAAATGCTAATAAAAATTGATGTTTTTGGGGGTTTTCCACATTCCCATCACATTTTTTCCTGATCTGAAAGGCGCCAGTCCCATTCCCATGAGTGGTGCTTAATCATACTATGCAGATATTACAGGAGTTATTCAGCACTGTCTGCGCCTCGGAGGTGTTCCCAATGCAAACTGCCCCGTTCCCAATCATATCCAGTTGTCATTTTGTCCCAATTGAATACACAGTTAACAGAAGAGTGACTTCCCTGTACCTAGAAATTGCAAGCGTTCAGTGACCCTGAGCACAAATATTTTATGGACCTTCTTTCAACATTATAGCTATAAATTATATCAATAAATTAAGAACTATTCTGCATAGCTTTGCAGAAAGTACACAGAACTGCAGAAGATGCATTATAATCCGACTTTTTAGAAACTTAATTCCTTTTGTAATGTATTTTTGTGACTATGATTGCTTTGCTCAACAATAAGTACTACTGTGAAAACTTATCTGGTCTATTTAGATAATACTCTTAATTAACCATTAAATTTACTACAGTTTCACTACTTTTTAAAGAAGTTTAATTTCATATTGTGAAGTGTTTGTAAGGGTCATGATCTTTGCACTCTTGAGTAAGTGTGTAAACTTTTATGCCAATTATCTTTGTGGAAATTGAGAAATATCCAACTTGCTGAAAAAAGTTAACCCGTTTTCTAAGAACAAAAACGGGAGATAAACCCAGAAATAAGGTACCCAGAGTTATGTAACTTGTCAGTGTCATGACCTGTGAACTGTTCACTAATTGTGTAAACTTTCATGCCAATGCTCTTTGTAGAAATCGAGAAATATCCAAGGTTAACCAGACGGACGGGACAGACGGTTCAATCACTAGATGACGGGGGCATAAAAATGTAGAATGTGTCCTTTATGATGCTCGATATGCTACAACAGCATGAGCATGCCATGCATTAGTAACAAAGGGCCATTACTTTGGTAAAAATGGTCACAGGAAAAAATCCCTTTTTACGACCATCTACACATCCTGCTTTATCATCTTTGCAAGTTTGAAAGAAATCCTCCCTCCTTATAGTTAATGAGGAGTTGATGCCACAAGATTTAGGGGACGTATCTAAGGAGGGACTGACATCCAGACAAGTGCAACTCGTTATGCCTCCCAGTTTGTGGGGTATAAAAAAACACTGCACTGACTTTAGGGTCAGCTTACCTGCAGGATTCCAAATTTCCTCACACAGCGATTTGATCTGCTGACCATCACTCTTATTAGCTGGTTTCAAATACATAGTAACCACGTCACCAACTTTCCCTAACCTCTTCAGGTCAATGAACACTGAGTCTTTAACCACACATCTGATTAAATTTTCTCTGTTTAGCTGAAAATAAAACATTTGATTTGTTAACCCTTTCCTGTATAGATAAACTTTTATTGCTAGAGCGAACAGTTTAGATCCAGATCAGCCGGCACATCTATGCCATCTGATAAGGATCTAAACTGTTTGCTTTTTGATTCATTATGTTATTTCTTCCCAAAATATGACATGTGCAGATCCAGATCAGATGACATGGATGTGCTGGCTGATATGGATCTACACTGGTCGCACATGTGTAAAAATGAGAATAAAGGAAAAGGTTAAAACTTAATACCATGGGATATGGCGGTTATCCAATACCCACAAACAGTGTACAAGTAGATACAGATCAACAAGCATAATGTGCCATCTGATAAGGATCATAGCCCCATTCCCAATGTTAAATAGGGATCGTTTTTCTCAATTTCGGAAAAAAAATTCAAATTTCAAGAAAAAATTCCCATTTCAACACAATTACATTTTTGCCTAAAAACAGAAACAAAACAAGAAGTGTTCAGAAAACACATATGCACACGGTATTTTGTCATGATACAAATTTATAATGACAGCACAGTGTTAAAACAGCAACCAAAATCACAAATTAGTTCTAAATAATGGAATCAACTTTCTGGTGCAAGCACCTGTGTATGAAAAGAAATTAACATAAAAATAAAGTAATGTAACCTATAATCTAAGATGATAAAGTACAGATTATTCAAGACAAAACTGGAAAATTTACAGTATTTGATGTACAGCTAAGCCTGCGATTCGGTTCCGTGTAAAATCGGTTTTGATCGGCGTGACACGCACGCAAAACGCTTCACGGTACACGCTAAGCGGTTTACGTTTCACGATGCACGCTTTAGCGCTTCACGGTTCGAACCGTGTGACCAATCAAATCACAGAGCGGTTTAACCGTGAACCGTGTGACCAATCAAATCGCAGACGGATTGTAACGAGGTTGAGATAACAGTGTCGCTATTATGCACCACACACGCACCTTGTACATCTAACCCTGTACGGTGAAATTTATATAAACCAGATCACGAAAACAATGTATAACTAAAGCGGTTCATAGCCTAGGAATTTTATTGTCCCTTGAAATAATTCTGATGGAAAGAAATTACCGGTAATAGAGTATTTAATAAAGTATATTAAATGGCCGCTTAAATATAAACCCTTGTGGTTCATAATCAAATAATTTCATTTTCCTTTTGAAATAGTTCTGATTCGAAGAAATTACCCATAATAAACATTTACTTAATATTTTAAAGGGCTTAAAAATAGACCCTTGTCTTGGACCGTCTTCTGTGTTTTATATACTGTACTGAGTACAGTGGTGTACGCTGATCTGGGTTTTACTCATGCTCTACATGTAGAAAACGTGTGTAGAATATTTTGATGATCGGCGATAAATCAAACCTGATGGTGAGTATATATGTTGTATTTTACAATTAAAACACAGTCAAAAACTTGGAAAACGGTATAAACGGTTGCTGTCATGCCGGATAATTGGAAGTTTTGATTATTGTAATTAGATTTCGCAATCGTGTGTTCAAATGGCCGGTTGCACAGGCACCTGATTAGAGGTTCTTTTCTGGCCAGTATGTCAGATTTGGTTGATTTCATCTAATAAATGGGCTATTTGTATTATTAGATGGTACTACAATCACCCAGAACACAAAATATCCGGGTGCGACTCTTTTCCATAGGTCACAGAGTCACTGTGGCCATAGCTTTAAATTTTTCAGTGTCAAATAAATAAAACAATGCGAAGTAGCATGTTAAGTATTTGTGGTAAATATAATTATCACATTAATTTATGCATTTGAAAGTGCTAAAGCGAGAACTACGGAATGAATCTAAAGTTCATAACGTCTGGGGCTTTCATCCAAAAGCGAAATTTAGTGGTACCAAGCCTAGAATATGGCCTACGAAAATATGGGAAAGAGTGCTTCCCAATATCCCTGTTTCCGAAAAAAAAACAACAACAAATTGCTCGTTGTCCTAAATAACTACTGTTAAGATAACAAGAAAAACAGATCACAAAAAAATGCATAATCCCAATTGCACATCGATTTCGAAGACAAAATCATAACTTGCCAATCAAATGTTGATTATTAATCTTTCCTATGAAACCAGTAAGAAAACATGAATTTCTCTATTAGTAGAGAATATCCAAGTTTATTGTCAAATTTTATGGAAGTTTTCACTCTGAATCTTTTCTATTCCGATTACCGGTAAGCCAGGTTTATTTAAAAAAAAACGAGTTGACTGTGCATTAGCCAGGTTCAAAAAATGTTAAAATTGGCGAAAACTTGAATGTTAGCAAAACGTCGGTATCTTTTTCTGTACATACGGTGTGATTTAAATAAAAATCATGTAAATAGAATGTTGACAATCAAAACAAGTAATTTCATTTGCATCTATTTCTGGAATAGAGCAGATTCCGCGGACAAGAATGTGAAAACCTCAGTGTATTTTGATAATAAATTTGGATTTTCTCTGCTAATTATGGACTTATGTTTAGTTTCTTATGTCATTGGAAAGATAAGAAAGATGTTTCCAGTCACAGGTCTCTAAAAATTTTGGGTCGGTAGGTCATTTTGTTTTGTTTTTTTTTAACCACCAATATATGCAAAAATGGCAACAATTTAATTATTAATTTAAAACAAATTAAGCTAATTGCCATCTGACGGATATATTAGTATCTAGAATGTTCACCTAATATATGTGATAATGGCTATATCCCATAGAATAAACATTTTACATGGTTACATTTACCTGTTGATAACATGTCAATGAAATCTGGGAAAATTAGTACCCTAAAAATAATTATACAATCACAGTATTCTATTAGAAATTGCTTGCAGTACAGCAAATTTGAATTGAAGTAATTTATTGAAAAGTTTCAAGTTCCTTAACCTCTCTGAAGCTCAATGCTGCTTTGTTACCAAGAATTTGCAATGTTTAAGCTCATGTTTGAACTTTTTTTGAGACATGGACTGACAAGTGCATTTACACTGTAAATAAAAAGTAACATAAATCAAATGCCTAGGAATTTAGTACAAACACTTATGATGCAAGTATTAGGAAGGTGGGCATTTATTAGAGGCATTACTTAAATTGAGAAAAATTCAACCTGCTGAATCAGGTTAACCATTTTACTTAGTACCAAATGGGGAGATAACCCCAGAAATAAAGTAGCCAGAGTTATGTAACTGTTAAATAAGTAAGTGAACTTTCATGCTACTGTTCTTTGCAGATATATTCAACTTACAGAAACAGGTTAATCATTTTCTAAGTACAATAAGTGGCGATTACCCTAAAAATAAGGTAGCATGAATTACAAAACTTGTCCGGTCATGATCTATGCACTATAAAGAAAATGTATAAACTTTCATGCCAATTCTCTTTGTGAAAATTAAGAAATATCCAATTTGCAAAAACAGGTAAACTAGTTCTCTATGTACAAAATGGGGAGATAATCCCAGAAAAACAGTACCTAGAGTTATGTTTCTTGTAAGGGTCATGACCTGTGCACAGTAAAGTAAGTGTGTTAACTTTCATGGCAATGCTATTTGTAAAAATACAGAAATATCCAACTTGCCGAAACAGGTTTACCACTTCTCTCTAAGTACAAAATGAAGAGATAACCCCAGAAATAAGATAGCCAGAGTTATGTAACTTGTCTAGGTCACGACCTGTGCACTATTAAGTAAGTGCGTAAGCTTTCATGCAATTGGGGAAGTAATCTGCACTAACACGAAATATGTTGCAATAAAGCTTTCATGCTAAATTTCTGTGTAGAGATTGAAAAATATCCAACTTGCCGAAACAGGTTGACTGTTTTCCCGAAGTACAATATTGGCAGATAAACCCAGAAATAAGATACCTAGAGTTAAATAACTTGTTAGGGTCATGACCTGTGTTCTGTTTAGTAAGTTTGTAAACTTTCATGCCAATGCTCTTTGTGGATATTGCAAAATATCCAACATGCCGAAACAGGTTAACCTTTTTCTGAATTTTAGAACAAAAAGGAGAGATAACCCCAGAAATAAGGTACCCAGAGTTATGTAACTTGTCAGGGTCATGACCTGTTAACTGTGATGTAACGTAAGTGTGTCAACTTTCATGCCAATGCACTTTTTAGAAATTGAGAAAAATCGAACTTGCCGAAAAAGGTTAACCGTATGGACGCACGGACGGACGGTTCAAATACTAGATGCCGGGGGCATAAAAAAACAAGAATCCATATAATCAAGAGACTTTTTGAATTACAAAATATGTTTGTTTACTTTTGATTTGTGATCTGTGAATCCAACATTTTTTATTTTATGTACCTAACCAGTGTAAACCAGTGTATAACGTGTAAAAAAATTCCCAATTTGGGCAGGGACCTTTTCTCCCAAAACCCCTGATGTACATTGTGGCCTCTGATTCATTTAAAATGAAAGTGATTCTAGCTGGGAGCGAACCCGCACCGTCACGGAGACAGTGCCTAGCCCTGCAATTCCAGCGACGCAACCGATTGAGCTAACCGGGACAACCCGCCAAAAAAGGTTGATCGGATAGCCCCGATATACGTAACAATCACTGCATGACATCTGTAACAGGTTAATTTACTGATAACAGTACTGACTATATACATGTATGGTTGTTGTTTTTAACCCAGAGGTGACCAGTGTACATTTAGATCCAGCTTATCTTGATCTACACTGTGAAAAAAACTTTAAATACTGAGTTATGAGTCAACCTATTACCCTATGGATAAGCCTAACTTGCATGACATTCTTGAAGTCTGATCAAGATCTACTGTATTCATCCGCTTATAAGACAAAATTTAAGCGAAAATTTCAAAGAATAAAGATAAATAGTGTCGATTCATTTTAAATATAAAGTAAATACTTACTTGACTCTTGTAAATAAACTAAAATAAATTCAGAGCAATTTTGTAAGTTGTAAAGGGCTAAAGAAAATTTAAAAAAATGAGTTTGAAAACCAGTCTCAAATCTCAAGCATCTGATTGGCTGAAATGGCGACTGGTAGCCATTTCAGCCAATCAGATCCTTGAGATTTGAGACTGGTTTCCATGCTCAGTTTCATAACGTTTGGCAAAGGTCTCATAAACAAGATGACTGTGTGATTCAATTATGACCCCTTGAAAATTTGTAACAGGGTGTGTATGGTCCCTAGTTTTCAAAAAACATGTTGAAATCTCTGGTATATAGGGTTGATAAAATGACAAATATGAGTATTTGCAAGCCGGCGGTATTTACCACCAGATAATTGCAATTACTGAACTACTAGATTTGTCAGTCTGAAATTTATACAAAATTACCTATTATTAGCATTTATCATGTTTATATAGATAATTTCAAGTTTACCCATCAATTGCCATTATATTTATAATTAAGTTTAACCCTTTTATCCCTTTATCCATAATTAATAAATATTAAAGTACTGGAAATAGTGGTCACTTGAAATGACCACCCATTGAATTTATATAATACAATGTATCCCTTCTAGTCAGCATATTGACAACTTCAAAATTAAATTAACAACTAGAGCTATCACTGAAGGTGATTAATACCCCCACAATACTGCATTGTCAGAGTATGCAGTAATAATGTTTGCATCTTTTTACCAAACAATGAATAAAATATTCAATAGTGCCCCCCTTCAAAAAATAATTTACTGATCCAGATGAAAAATATGTCTACCACATCGACACTTCATGCCGAACACATGATTTCAGTTTCAAGTCAATATCTTGAAAATGTATTACTTTGCATCATAAGATTTTGTTTAATCATTCCCTTACAAACAAGAGCTGTCAGAGGAGACAGCATGCTCTATTATTTGAATCATTTGAAACAAATGCAATTTGAAGATTAAAACAATAACAACTATGGCCATACATTCAATTTTGCAATCAGGAAAAATATTTACAAGTGAATGGCAAGGGAGAAATTCATTTCAAAATAACAGAATTAACTACTAAATGTACCATAAATATTAAACTGAATAAGGGAATAACTATGAAATATTTCTGAATTTGTTAAAAAAAACTTGTTAGTAATTCTTTATAAGAGACATTACTTTCAGTCAAATGTCAATCACTTCAGTAATGTTGCAGAAAAAGAACTGAAATGAAAATATAATGGAAGTTTGAAGTTGATATCTTAAGTATTTGCAAATTTATCGATGAAGTGCACTTAAGTGAAAATATAAGTGAAAAAAGGAACAGTGGAAAAAGGGGCATAACTTGTAGAGTAATTGTATTACAGTTATGGGTCTTGTTGGGAATGATGTCGATTTTGAGGGTGAAAAAAAAGTCAAAGTTTCAATGAAATGTAAAATAATCGAGGTAAAAAAAACTAAATGCAAAAGAGGCATAAGTTACAGAAATATTTTCAATAGGGTTATGGATCTTGTTGATAATGATTTAGAAACTGATGGCAAACATATATTCCAAGTTTCAAAGTAATATCTCCTGTTGTTTCAAAATTATGGGACAATTGCATAATTGAACTAGAAATGTGTCCATATGACACGGATGCCCCCGCTATGCATCGTTTCCAGATACTAAAGTGCAATGATGGGAATAATAGCATTTCAAAGACAGTGATGTTCGAGTAATTATAAGAATATGCATAAACTCGATGATCAAGTAAATTATTTGTATTTGTGGCACTGTTGTCTTCTCATTACTGAAATGTCTGTGAAGAAGTTGGTGGTAATGAAATGCAATGTCATAGTGAACATTTGTGCCAAGTTATTTTGAAATCCCTTCATTCATAAAGAAGTAATAGCCCGAACAAGTAAATTAAAGTTTTAGTAACTGTGACCTTGACCTTGGACTTACAGGCATGGGTAATGTACGCAACACACCGCCTTGTCATAGTGAACATTTGTGCCAAGTTATTTTGAAAACCCTCCATTCAAAACAAAGTTATAGCCCGGACAAGGAAATTGTATTTTTAGTAACAGTGAACTTGACCTTGGACCTACAGGCATGGACATGGTACAAATTACTATATTCCTAATGTAGTTACAACCCTGACAAGAAAATTCTATTTTAGTTACAGTGACCTTGACCTTGGACCTAGGCATGGGCATGGTACGGGACACACCATCTTGTCATGATGAACATTTGTGTCAAGTTATTTTGAAATCAATCTATTCCTAACAAAGTTACAGCCCGGACAAGAGAATTCTATTTTTAGTAACAGTGACCTTGACCTACAGGCATGGGCATTGTACGCGATACACCGCCCTGTCATGGTGAACATTTGTGTCAAGTTATTTTGAAATCCCTCCATTTATAATGAAGTTACAGCCTGGACAAGAAAATTATATTTTAGTAACAGTGACCTTGACCTTGGACCTTCAGGCTTGGGTATTGTGCGGACACACTGCCTTGTCATAGTGAACATTTGTGCAAAGTTATTTTGAAATCCCTCCATTCATAACAAAGTAACAGCCCGGACAAGAGAATTCTATTTTAAGTAACACTGACCTTGACCTTTGACCTACAGGCTTGGGCATGGTACGTGACACATCGCCCTGTCATGGTGAACATTTGTGCCAAGTTATTTTGAAATCCCTCCATTCATAACAAAGTAACAGCCCGGACAAGAAAAATCAATTTTTAGTAACAGTGACCTTAACCTTGGACCTAAAGGCTTGGGCATATATGTGACATACCGTCTTGATATGCTGAACAATTATACCAAGTTATTTAAAAATCCAATAAGAAATAACAAAGTTACAGAGCGGACAGGATTTTGCAAGAAAATTCTATTTTTAGTAACAGTGACCTTGACCTTGGACCTACAGTCACGACACACCGCCTTGTTATGGTGAACATTTGTGCCGTTATTTTGAAATCCCTCCATTCCAAACAATGTTAAGGGCAAAGTGTATATTTTTCTTAGCACAAAATGTAAGTGAAAAAGGGGCATAATTTGAAAATATTGGAAGCATGGTTATGGGTCTTGTTGGTTATGATGTAGATTTTGATGGTGAAAATATATTTCAAGTTTCAAGGCAGTATCTCAAGTAGTTTTTAAGTTATGGGCAAAATGCACAAAATATAAGAAACAAGATATATTCCTATTAAAACTAATGCAAATGGAAGTTTCAAAGGGCCTTAACTTCTGAACAAAACATGTAAGAGCAAAACCCCACCTTTTTGCACAACAACATATCAGGCCAAGCATTGTGGTAAAGTTTCATCAAATTCCCAGCAGAGGTGTAGGAGGAGTTGCATTCACAAGATATATTCCTATTAAAACTAATGTAAATGGAATTATCAAAGGGTCATAACTTCTGAACAGAACATGTAAGAGCAAAACCTCACCTTTATGCACAACAACATATCAGGCCAAGCATTGTGGTCAAGTTTCATTAAATTCCCACCAGTAGTGTAGGAGGAGTTGCGTTCACGAGATATACTCCTATTAAAACTAATGTAAATGGAAGTATCAAAGGGCAATAACTTCTGAACGGAACATGTAAGAGCGAAACCCCACCTTCATGCACAACTACATATCAGACCAAGCATTGTGGTCAAGTTTCATTAAATTCCCGCCAGTAGTGTAGGAGGAGTTGCGTTCACGAGATATACTCCTATTAAAACTAATGTAAATGGAAGTATCAAAGGGCAATAACTTCTGAACGGAACATGTAAGAGCGAAACCCCACCTTCATGCACAACTACATATCAGGCCAAGCATTGTGGTCAAGTTTCATTAAATTCCCACCAGTAGTGTGGAGGAGTTGCATTCACGAGAATATCGGACGGACGGACGTACCCACATTAGGACACTTCATGGGTAGTCCGTTAACGGCATTATTGGGTATTTATTGTTGGGTTGTTTAGACCCTTTATTGGCTTTTTAAACGTGTTCTTGAAAATGTACGCTTACTGGGTACTTCTTTGGACACAAATAATTGGCTACTTCACAGCACATGCAACTAATTATTACACATTTTATTCAAAGTTATAACTTTTCAAACTGTATTAAAGGAATACAAGCACAAACAAAATTCAAGGAAATCAATACAACTGACACTGGCACAAGTAAACAAATACAAAAACAAACTCTTGGTGCATAGCGGATACACAAGTCAAAATCTTCAGTTTTTTTGTATATGTTTACATATATGCCAAGTCTATCTCAGCCTTTCAGTATCAATACACAATTTTGCTAAATACACAGGTCCAGAGATCAAAGCATGACATTATCACTGGAAGAATTTTGACTCTTGTGTATCCGGTATGCAACATGAGTTTGTATTTGTTTACATGTGCTTATGTCGGTTAAATTAGTTCCCTTGATTTTTAATTGTGCTTGTATCCCTTTAACGATGCAAAACCTTGTGTAAAAAGGACATAAGAAAAGTAAGTCGATGTTCATGTAATATCAGACACTTTATTCCAAGAATTGTTTTTTTTGGCTGTGTGGGGAGGCTGTGTATGCTGGATGTGGCCATTCCTGATATGCATATTTCATTTTTTTTATATAAATTAGGGATGGGAACGAGTAGCAAAATCGGTACTAGGGTACTCGGATCTTGTTCCGATCGAGTACTCGGGTACTCGAAACCTTCCTCTAACGTAGGAGGAAATATCAGCTTCTTACAATCGTACCGGGTATGAACATTCCAGACTGCCTGTCATAATCGATTACTCAAGAAGATAAACAACACATTTACAGGAAACAATCACACTCTATTGACAAATATTCAATACATTTCGAGCATCAACTTTTTGCAAACATTTAACAATACAATCATAAATAAGCACGTGTCACAAACTAGAACATCACCGTAAAATTTGCACATCATGAAAATAGCGTATATTTACTATATTACTTAACATCAACTGACAGCATATTTCTCTAATCAGATTTGATTTCAGTTTGCAAACTTCTAATCAACAATCGCATTTGAATATAATTACTCAAAAAAAAACTCAAATAAATCGCCGACAAGAGACACGTTGGACTTAAAACATTCAGCAGGTGCTAATATTCATGATTGCGAATTGTTTGTGTCACTGGTGTATCTACGGCATCAAATAAAAGCGTCAATTAGGCGCCAATTACCGGATATTTAACCCCTAACTGTCATCTTGTTTATTGGATACCAGGTTCCAGGTGTTTACAATCAACTGTCAGTCGGCGATTTTTAAGATTTAATATAGACGACTGTCATAAAATTTTGTTGATTTCTTTTTATATTTTGTATCGAGTACCCGATTTCTTGTTGAACCACTCGGGTACTCGTGCCCATCCCTAATATAAATGTTACTAACAGTAGAAGTTGGTCAAGTCTACATGACAATCTGTTTAAAACACTTTTATGGCATAGAGCAAATAAGAATTTTTTAAGTGAAGCCAAAATGTAACATGATAAAAATGTTTCAATAAAGCAGTATCAATATTTATTTTTATAATTAAGAGTATGCATAAAAGGAACAACTGTTTCAAATGTCTTGCAGATCGGTCCACTGGTTACGAAGATACCACATTTTGAAGTTCTAGACTGATTAAAAAAGAACTGTTTAAGTGTAACAATCATTTTTTTGTTTAATTCTTTTATAAGTAAAAATTCTATCTGTATAGAAGTTTAAATTTTCTTATGATTTCCTAGTTAAAGAAACACTACGTTTTGAAAAATGGGTTAAATTATTTTTTATAAACTTTAAAATTATTATTTATTATTTGCATTTCATGAAAACACCTAATTGAAGCCAAATACCTGAAATTACACTAGTTTCAATTATGTGCCTGTTTTAAGTAAATTAATACACACATGACAACAAACAAGAGGACCCAAAGGGCCCTGGGTCGCTCACCTGAGGAAAAGGTCAAAGGTTACAGTGGAGCCATTTACAGAGGACCACTAATGTTGTCCACCAAATATTGGTAGAGGACCTCTAGATGATGTTACACATCAAATATGAAAGCTCTGGGCCTTGTAGTTTCAGACCAGAAGATTTTTTTAAAGTTGCATTTTAAAAACCTATTTTTTGACCCCGTGACCTACTTATTCAACTATTGAGCAATTTTGGTAGGGGACCACCCAGGGACCATTCCTGTTGAGTTTGGTCAAAGTCCCATTAGCGGTTCAAGAGAAGAGGTCGTTTGAACTTTTCCTTATATAATTCAATGTTAAATTGTGACCCCCGGGGCTGGGTCAATTTTGGCCCCAGGGGCGTAATTTGAACAACTTTGGTCGAGGACCTCTAGATGATGTTATATACTAAATATGAACGCTCTGGGCCTTGTAGTTAAAGACAAGAAGATTTTTGAAAATTGCATTTTGAAAACATATTCTTTGACCCCGTGACCTACTTATGCAACCAACTGGAATGGTTTGAACAACTTTGGTAGAGGAACACCTAGGGATCATTCCTGTGAAGTTTGGTCAAAATCCAATAAGTGGTGGCAGAGGAGAAGTCGTTTAAATGAAAAAGTTAACACACTGACGGACGGCGGACAAAGGACTGTCACAAAAGCTCACTCAGCTAAAAATGTTAAAATCCACAGCAAAGGCAATGTACCTTGAGAATATAATGGTTGCACTGAACCATTAGTTCTAGTTACATATATATTTCAATATTGTATTTAATTTAAAAACATGCTACTTTAAAAGGCATTGTTCCAATGAAAAACCCATGTTGTCTCCAGTGTTTTCAATAAGTACTTGTCATATTGAGATTCAACCTTTATATAGATAAGTTCAATGAAATGATCAAGTTTTTTAAAACTATCTTTCCACAAAATGTCACACCTTATTTGGCCTTAATGACACTTTTACATGACACTGTTGCAAAGGTTTATAATTTTGTTTTCTGAATAAGGTTCCACACTTTTTTCTTAATTGCCTCCCAATTTCTTTTGTATATAAGTCCATTGTTTTTTTGGCTCATCTCTATGGCTTTCATACATTCTTTGCGACCTGGTGTAATTGCAGCATTGATGTTCACTTCGAAGTACTCCTCTATTTCTCTAATTTCAACTGCATTCCAGGCTACCCTAGTACCTGCAATTTAAATGAACATGGGTTAATGTTAAAAACTTCAAATCATGAAATCAGTAATAATTCTGAAATTCTAGTGTAAAAAGACATTCAGCAATGCTAATGCTTTAAAGTACGGAATTCAGAATTATTCCTAAAACGTTTCACTCACGTAAGAATATGTTCATTGAAATTGACCAGAAATATGTATAAATCTTGAAAAAAGGGGGACATTCTTAACTTATATTTAACAGCATTAAGGTTGTTCTAGACATAAGAAATCTTCAGGCAACTACCTTATTTCCTGTGATGGTTCTATGACCCAAAAAGACCATGAGGTAGTTAAGATCAAAATACTATTATTGTTTAGAAAGACTTGAAGGCACCGATGGGCACTTCTAATTCACTGGACTGTGGGTTCATAAAACTGCAAACACTTTTAAGACCAAGACTGCGCAATTAAACATACTACACACAAATACAAAACTTACTTTTGTGCTTGTGCCCTTTTGTTGATTTGTCCTGATCATCTTCATCCACGAATTGATACTCGTCAAAGGTGCAGACTGTAAATAAATTTAACCATTGCAAATAATAAGCATAAACAAGAGCCAGTCGGAAACGACTGCATGCTCGACTATTCGAAAAGTCAGACTTATTAGGCACATTGTAACTGGGCTTCATTTAAACTGGGGAGTGATTCAGAAGTTTATGACACCACCAACAAACACATATGAACAAAGTGTCTTAATCCAAGTTTGGAAATCAATAAATATAAGTAGAGTATAGTAGATTATAGTAGAGTAGAGTATAGTAGAGTAGAGTAGAGTAGAGTAGAGTAGAGTAGAGCAGAGCATAGCATAGAACAGCATAGCATAGTATAGTATGTAGTATAGTATAGTATTTAGTATATTATATAGTATAGTATATAGTATAGTATAGTATATAGTATAATCTAGTATATGGTGTAGTATAGTATATAGTATAGTTTAGTATAGTGTAGTATGGTATAGTATAGTATAGTATAGTATAGTATAGTATAGTATAGTATAGTATAGAATAGTATAGTAAAGTATAGTATAGCATAGCATAGCATAGTATAGTATTCTATATAGTATATAATATAGTATAGTGTATAATATAAAGTATAGTATAGTGTGAAGTATAGTATAATGTATAGTATAGTGTATAGTATAGTAAAGTACAGTATAGTATACTTAGTATAGTATAGTATAGTATAGTATAGTATAGAATATAGTATAGTATAGAATATATTGTAGTATAAAGTATAGTATATAGTATAGTATAAAGTATATAGTATAGTATAGTACAGTACAGTATAGTAAGTATAGTATAGTTTAGTATAGTATAGTAAAGTATATAGTATATTTTAGTATATAATATAGTGTTGTATAGTATATAGTATAGTGTAGTATAGTATAGTGTTTAGTATATAGTATAGTATAGTATAGTAATAGTAATAGTATAGTATAGTATAGTATAGTATAGTATAGTATAGTATAGTATAGTATAGTATAGAAGTGTCTAGTGTATAGTATAGTATTGAATAGTACAGTACAGTACAGAACGGTACAGTACAGTACTGTACAGTACAGTACAGTACGGTATAGTATAGTATAGTACAGTACATGCCCCTACCCACCCACAACCACTCAACACTTTCAACCAAAGTATGTTAAGTACATCTGATTTAAACCTTTTCTATAGCATTACATATGAAAAACAGTAACATTGAAACTTTAACCATAATTTCTAACTTAATTTTAATTTCAAAGTGAAAATTCACAAAATTAAAGTCAAAAAGAGCAATAATTTGATAAAAATCAAAGTAAGAGTTATGGTTCTTGGCATTCATAGTCAGGGTCATGATGGTGAACAAGTATCTTAAGTTTCAAAGTATAGTACAAGAAGTATGAAAGTTACTAGCTTGCATGATAACTGTAACCAGAAATTTTTAGTTGAAAAAGGGACATAATTTGATTAAAAATTAAAGAAAGAGTTATGGTTCTTGCAATAAAAAGTCAGGGTCATGATGACAAACAAGTGTCTTAAGTTCCAAAGCTATAGTACAAGAAAATGGAAGTAACTAATGAAAGTTAGAGTTATGGTTCTTGGCACACACACTCGGGACATAATGATGAACAAGTGTGCCAAGTTTTAAAGCTGTAGCTATAGTAGTTTTCAAGATATAGGTAGGTTGCACGCAAACTTTAACCAAAGCGGGACGGTGACGCCGACGCCAGAGTGAGTAGAATAGCTTGACATATTCTTCGAATAGTCGAGCTAAAAACTACAATTATGGTTGACATATTTATTATTAAACATCATTTAACGTAACATGCAGGAGTTTGTTTCCACCTGACCATTTTATGTTAAAATAATTACACTCCAAAAAAAGATTTAAAATGTAGCTATGCTAATTTGCGCAAAACAGCACGAGTATTTTTCTAGATTGTTCTTGACAATGTGGTAGTAATAAAACATATATCTGTCAAACCATACCTTTCTGTAAGTCAGGCTGAACCTCATCTTCACTGAAACCATTTAGTGGAGCTGAATCATCATCTGATAAGAACAATCAAACACATAACTGGAATGACTACTAAGTAATGTAGGATATAAATTACATTTTCTCATGAGATTTATGTAGAAATGAACAAGAATGACACTGTAACTAACAGATGTCCTCGAAGCTAGCATTTGACCTTTGACCTCCAAACGTGACCAGGCATTTTGTCATGGTGATGCAGTTCTTGCGTGCGACACACAGTCTTATAGTAATGAACATTTGTGCCAATAAACTATCCACAGTTATGGCTGAGATGAATTTGTGACAGACAGTTTGTACAATTTATTATTCTATTCTGATGCGTGTCTTAAAGTTACCAAATTTGCAAAGAACTTTTGCACCCAAATTACAGGAAACATATCGCTTACCGTTGGTACTCTCAGTCCTTTCCAAATCTTCCATCATTCCCGAGTCCGAACCCAACACTAGTTCTGAAACAGAGCAGACAACCCAGGGTGGCTCACTATAAATTATTTCATAATATTATGAATAGGTAGATAGATAAATAGATAGATAATCTTTTATTCCTCCATAGAAGAGAATGCATATATACAACAAGAGAACAAATCACAATCAAGCAAAAGTTATAGGTACATACACATACACACATACAACAAACAGACAAACAAACAACATTAAAAAAATAAATAAAATAAGACAAAAGAGACCAAACAATTATTTAAACACTACTTATCATAATGTACTTATAGTATGAATTATTAATCAAAGATTTATGTTAGGTTTATAAGGTATTAAGCTGATCAGTTGGCGCCTCAACAATAAATTAACCAACCAAGCATTTAATCAATTAACCAGTCTGTTAATTTATCAATAAGTAAATCAACTGATCAACCTGAACAATCAGTCAACTAATAAGTTCCTGTCCCACTATTTCTCCCTTGCTCGAAACGAAATAGCAAGGAAGGAATCAAGGACATGAACTCATTGTTTGTATCATTTATTTATTAATAAAGGTTAAAGGTTTGCACATATAATGCAACAATCTACAAGTCTTTTGCATAAGTCTTATTCTGATTTTTTCATCTAAATCAAATAAAATAAAACCCGAAAGCATTTCAATTATTTGATCGTGTGGATTTCGATTGCAATAATTTTCAAAATTTACATTTCCAAGTGCTTCATGAACACAGCACCATAGGTTATGGCGATTAAAGTCATTTGTTATACAAAAAAGAATCAAATGTTCAACGATAGAGTTGGTTAACATCTTACAAGCCGGACAAACAGTAAGATATTTTCGTGAGAAGAAGCGTCCTACGGCGAGCATGACTGTTTTACAAAATGAGAGTATATCACGATACAATTGACTTAAACGCCATAAACTAAAAGGTAAAATTTCGTTATGAATATAGTAAAACTGTTTGAGGTCATTGTCTAATAAAAGCCTTGTTCGATATTCATAGTTAGCTAATTTTCTTATATTTGTTTTAACAAGCTGTTTCCACACATTGGCGGGGGGAAATAAGCCGTCGTGGTAGAAATCTGTGAATATGTGCGTTATATGGTATTTTCCAAAGATACGATAAAGATCGGGTATAAACCCTTGTGCTTTTCGTGGTTTAATCATAAACTGGAAAAGTCTCGATATAAATAAAGTTTTGGTTCTTTTTCTTGTGTCAAGATTACAAAGCTGACCAAATAGAAGTAATTTTCGCTTATCAATTTCAAACTCTATAGGTAAAATTCCCATGGAGCTAAGTGCAACATCGGTTCTTGTAGACTGGTGCATAGACTGCATGTTTTTAACATACTGTCGATGAACACGCTCGAGGGATAAAATCTGGGGACCAGTCAAGTCGCACCACAATTCACAGCCGTAGAGAGCTTTGGATAAGACAACCGTTTCATAAAGCTTTTTTGAAGAAAGGGGATGCAACCCGTTTTTATGGACACCGCAATCGGCTAAACTATAATAAGTTTTGCGGATCTTAGAGCATGCGAGATTAACATTTTCATTTAGCGTCATATATTTATTGCACGGGACACCAAGATGCACGTAACTATCTGTTTCTTTTAAAGTTTCTTGCCCCAGTTTGAATGTTCGTTTATTGTTTGCAAATTCATTTTTATTTTCGTTTAAAACTACGAAATTACTTTTTTGTGCGTTGTACAGATATCTTTCAGAAAGAGAGTTTTCAAAGCAGATTTCCAACATCTTATCAAGACCGCGTTTTGTTAAGCTGACTAATACCATGTCGTCGGCCGAGGTCGGACATCCGTACTTTGACCCTTGGACCTTAAGGCAGTGTTCCGATGAGTCTAAAATATTCATTAAATCGTTAACGAAGATGAGGTACAGTCTTGGACTCAGAACCTGTCCTTGTCTGGTTCCCTGTAATACTGGGAACCAGTCTGACGTGTGACCTTGTGATTTTACACAACTGTACACATCTTTGAACATGTTAAAAATGATTTTAAGTATAGACTTGTTGATGTCCGTGTTATACAATTTCAGCATCAATACGCTGTGAGACACACGATCGAAGCATTGACGTACGTCTAGGAAGCATGTATACAACTTAGAGCCGTGTTCCCTAGCGTAATAGACGGATTCCCTTAGTAGGAATGACGTCATAACACAGTTGACGTTTTTCTGGAAACCACCTTGCAATGCGTTGACGGTAATTGATTGTTCGGCTTCGATGCAAAGCAACAGTACTTTTTCAAACAGTTTTAATATTGCTGAACAGAGGGATATTGCTCGGTAACTGTTTGGGTCACTCTTGCACTTGTTCCCACCTTTAAATATGGTAATTATTATACCTCTCTTTAAATCCGTTGGTATATACGCAAAGGAAGACATAGCTCTGAATAGTTTTGTGATGGCTTTAATTATAACTTTGCCCCCAAACAATAGATTTTCATAGTATACTTTGTCATGCCCACATGCTTTATTTTTTTTGCAAGTTTTAAGGGCTTTTTCTATTTGGGATTCATCTATAGAAATTTCAGAATTGATACTGCTTAGTTTGTTATTTATTTCTAATAACTCTTTTTCGCAACTATTAAGATATTCGTCGCGAAAATCGTCATTTTTAGTTGGAGAATAGAGATCAGAAAAATAGTTATACCACCCTAAATTTATGTGTTTTGGTTCTTTAAATGTTGTAAAATTAAAATTCATTTCAAAAATTGCCTGATGTTTCCGACGTTTACGGTTCTTATTTACTAGCCTCCAAAATTCGTTGTTATCAATTTCTGCCGCAGTGTCGATATCTCTTTCCTGTTTTTCGATGTGTGTTTGAACAGCTTCGCGATGGATTTTTCGGAACTTATATTTTGCTATATTATATTCGCGATATGTATTGTGTTCGTTACCCCGGGGTCGATTTTCCCTAAGCCATAATAGCCTTGTTTTAGACATGTCGCATTTTAATTTAGATAGCTCTTTGTTCCAGTACGGTTTTATATATGGTTTAAATTTGGACTTAGGTATGCAAGCTTCGGTTGCGTTCTGGATCGACTGAACAATTGTCGCATACAGTTTATCAATATCTTCGTGGCTATGGGTGTCATCAAGAATAATTCTTTGTAATGTTATATCGTCGGCCAGCCAGTTGCGGTAGTTTTCGACAGCTTTTGGTTTAATGCTTCTCCAGTTAATAATTTTTTCAGTGTGTTGACACTCATTTGGTTTAAACTTACACGAAAGCGAAAAAACGATAGGCCGATGTGTGGAAACATTTAGAATATTGTCATCTAGAATCGAACAGTACTCAACTCTTTCTATATCACACATTTGAATCAAAACATGATCAATGAGAGTTTCACGCTCACTGTTATACGGTACATTGCTGAACTCTGCTCCAGAGCACATTTCCAAGGCATTTATAGCAACCATATTGCATTGCAGCATAAATTTTGACAAAATATTGCTCCTATTATCCATCGCAAAATGTGTTTGGTTTCTGGAAGGGAGTTCAGCATTGTAATCGCCCATTACAATTGTTATGCCTTTATCAGCATATCTAAATAATGTATTTTCTACAGCTTCAATGCTATTTTTATAAACATCAATACTGTGATTCTTGCAGGGCAGATACACCTGGAAAATATATAGATAGGAGCCGGGTCCAATTAGTACTTCTATACCTATAATATATCTACAGTTAAGTTCTAGAGGAGATATCATGTCGCTTAAGCGTTTTCGCCAAATAACACCTAAGCCTCCTTTTCCAACCCTTCTGTTACTGGGAATAAATAGATCTGGATCGGACATTGAAAAACTAATATAGCTATTATTTATACAGTTCAAAAAATTAAGATCATGTTCGTAAAGCCAATGTTCTGAAATTCCTAATATATCAAGGTTGTTTTTTACTAATAAGTCATTCAAGTAGCTAGCACTCGACATGACACCAGTACAGTTCCAGGTACCAATATAAAGGGCCATAAGAAAGTTAATCGTCTATGTCTGTATCGA
Source organism: Corbicula japonica (assembly GCA_038501625.1). Lineage (NCBI taxonomy): Eukaryota > Metazoa > Mollusca > Bivalvia > Venerida > Cyrenidae > Corbicula > Corbicula japonica. Next base: position 3,588,789 of record JAZAYU010000040.1, read on the forward strand.
GAACAGAATACCTGTTTTCGTCGCGGTAGCCTTGATTGTAATCGTTGTGGTACCTGTCACTTTTTGAATATTTATAGTCACTGTCTTCATTATTCTCGTTTTTATCACTGTGTTGTCTATAGTTATTGTTCATGGCATTACGTCTTGTACTGTATGGGATCCACGGCCGACATATCACACCTTCCGGCCAAAAGTAGGGGTCGTCCACCATACTGTCCGCGTTTTCGTCGTCTTGCACGTTCACTTGTATAACGACGTTTTTCCCAAATTTCCCCTTTTTGCGGAAAATTGACACTTTGGTCACTTTTGGGCCACGTCGACGGATGTAATTTGTTAACTTTGTTTCAGTTATACTTGGGCGGAAACCACCAAGATAGAAGCGTTTTGTACGTCTTCTGACGTATTGCTCAAAATCGGCATCTGTATCTTCGCTGTCGAATCCTTCTGCGTAGTTCGCGTTTCTGTCGTGAGTATATCTGTCATATATGTGTTGTTGCCTCTCTTTGGCGGCGTTCAGTTCTTCGTTGATTTTCTTAAAGTTTATGTCTCGCTTGGCGTCATTTTTGTGCGTTTTTCTTGGTTTACGTTGTGTTGATACTATAGTCGGGATGTTCATGTTACCAAATGAAGAGTTGTTTTCGCCACGTACATGGTTATTGCAGAGAATTGCTGCATAGCTTTCTTCTTGTGAAGCTTGTAAACATTTATTAGATTCGGCAGGCTTGACATGTTCCTGCTTATTGTCATTTAAATGTGCTTGGTAGAGTTCTAAGTAATAATTGCCGCATTGTGGTTTTGGATCTATTAATGCGTCGTTGTTATTTTGGGCTTCTTTAGTCCCGTTTTTTCTGGGGTGTGCGAAGTATTCAGCTTCTGGCGCATGTTCAGCATGTGGTTTTACCTTCTGTCTCATGGAAGCGGGGATGTTCGCATTATTTGGCTGCAATTTTCCGACAGACATCTGTACATTTAAGACAGCCCCTTGAATCTCTAGCATGGTCTCCTGTATCGTTTTTAACTGATTACTGTATTTCAGTAGTTCTTCTTTACATCTTAATCTTTCGGCACTTAACATTGATTCTGTGTTAGTTATAACAGTTTTCATATCGGCTAGGCTTTCGGTCATAGACTGGTTGATACTCTTACATTCATTGTCAGTTTCAGAGATCAGTTTTTTCATTTCTTTCATTTCAGTGCTTTTTACATTTTCTATGGCAGCTTGTCGCTGTTTAACAAGTAGTAAATCACTCTGGAGGGTAGATATAATTTCTTTTAGATGATTTATTTCAGCGTTACATACACACTTCTCAGAGGATGTGAGTTGCCCAGTTCTAGAAACGGAGCTAGGTCGGAAGGGTTTTTTACTGTTGCTTATAAGGTCCTTAAGACATTGACTGTCCGCTCCCTCAATGACTGATAAGAGCGTGTATACGTCTCTGGCGAGTTTGGACGCTAAGGACTCTCCTTGTCTGGTATTTACTCTTCTTTTCAACTCGCTGCCAGAATCAAATGGGAAGTCTTCTGTGTTTTTTAACATTTCAAATAACATTATGCGTAAGCGGTCAATGTTTGGTTCGGATTGGTGGTAGTCTAGTAGCAACTGGTCGACAAACATATCTTCAGGAAGGTCTTGGAGAAGCGTCAAGATTCGGTTATATTCTACGAGATCTGTACCTGCGCTGTCGCCCTGACCGAATAACTGTACTTGCTTCTGTGTACTATTTGGCGTTATGTTTAATGGGGTGACATCTAAGCTTATACAGGGATCTATTGTCAAAGGTGCAGAACATTTCGATGTTACAGGGATCTTCACCTCCGTTTGATCATTTAATGCCAGCGGCTCCAGTTCAGTTAATTACGATTGTGACATTGTACAATGCAATTGTACTCAACAATTATTACCAATGGTGCACCGTTACGTGCTCACTCACAGTTCACTCGTGGTGGCGTTGCTCGGAATTCAATTGTTTCAAATATTTACCATTGTTGAGACAAAGAAAATAGTATTTTGGCTATTACTAATTGTTTTTTATGATTTATCGTACAGTAATAACAGGAATGTATAGATCAAACACTTAGCTTCATTTCGATGTAAAATTATCCAAAATCAAGCTATTATTCCATAAGAAAACACAAATATTTGAGAGCCACAAATTACACGTCCGATCACATCGAATTTCAATACTTAATTTTTTTAGTCTGGAAAGGTGCCAAATTAAAATTCTTCAAGAGAAAATAAGATAACTAGGTTTGATGAAGACATAAACACAAAAGCAGACTTCTACAAGTAGATTTGTGCTTGAATTTATTATTCTTAGTTGTATTTATTATGTTTTGACTTATGCTCGGTGAAAGGTTTGTGTACTACTACTTTCAGTAATACTAACTGGATTTTCGGTAACTTAACTCAAACTGGTATCTGGATTGTGAACGATGGAAAATGTTTACCGTAGGAGTGAAATAGTCAGCATTTATATAAATTTATACTGTTTGCTATCTGCTTAATCCATGCTGACTTTGTTTATGAAATTAACTATCCAAGGGAGTAGAATGATATTTTTGTAACATTTTGAGTGACATGAGGGGGTACTCTTATTTTAGAGTAATAGAGTAATTCTTATGGGTTTTTATCTCCAATACACTTACTTGTGTTAGGAAACAAGTACATGTTTTCCGGATGTATGCCTGATATGTGTCTGATGCCCGCGTTCGAGATGTACCTTAATGCCAGCTGGGCGTCCTTGGGAACGATGACTGGTACTCCACGACCTCCCTAAAAAGGCAACAAAAAGGTGATAATTAGATGAAGAGTGTATACGACAAGAGCTATCACAGAGAGACAGCACGCTCGACTATTCGCTTCTTAAGTTGAAAAATGTATCATCATTAACAAAGGCTTGACCTAGTTAACTTAAAAAGCAAAAATAAATATCTTTTATTGTTTTAAATTCATGGTTGGATGATGATGATAAACAAGTGCTGCAAGTTTGGATGTAATACTTAAAAGCGTTTCTCAGATATTTAGTGATCTTAACATTTTCCTTAACCATTACAGCGACGCTGACTCCGACCCCCAGGTCCAATAGCTCTGCACATTCTAGGAATAGTTGAGCTAAAAACTGACAGAAAACTGAGAAAAAAATAACTAGACCATCTTTTCAGTTCTTCTGTTTATGCATTTAGTAGCCCGGCAGCACTGAAAAGATTTTATTAAAGACTTATACTGCAATTTTACTAACCTTTCCCCGGGTTTCTAGTAGTTCTTGATTTTCAAGTAAATGCAACTCTAGCTTGGACAAGTTGGCACGCATAGACCGTTCGATGTCAGTTACACCGGTCTGCCTCCTTGTGTACGGCCTCACACTGAAAAAAATGGATGGAAGTTGAAACCTATTCAGAACAGATTTACTCTTTTCTTTTAGTATACAATAGCTGTTTTGGTAAAAATGCTATATCGTAACATAGAAACCTTACTAATTAGTTCGCACTTCATTATCAAAGAAGTAGTCTAAACAATGTTTTCTAAAATCACAATTATGAACAAAAGAAAAATGCTATTAAATGGCATATATTTTATCATGATTGAGCAAACAAATCTATATCCTTTATGTAAAACAGTTCAAAGGCTTCTATTTGAATCCTACTAAATTTGCAATCAAACAGATATTAACCTCTCGATTTATCTAAAAAGTATTAAATAAATCTATTATCTTCCACAAACAAGGGATCCTAGTTTTTTTCTAAATTAGAAAATGAGTCATTAAAAAATTTAGGAACAAAATGATTAAACTTACGTTATTGCTTCTATTTCTCCAGATCTTCTCTTGTTGTACAGTAACAAACGCGTCTGGCAAAGTTCAACAGCACGCCTGTAGGTTTCTGGACATCCCGTTTCAGCTAGCTTCAGTTCTTTAAGACCCTCTTTGACATGAGCTTGCAGTCTCACAAGATCATCTGGATTGGGCAGTGACTTCTCTGAATTGAATCTTCTGGTTTAAAGAGTAACTGTGGCTATTTTTGCAACTTTGACTGACCACTCAAGTTGCATGAGTTTAAAAAAATCATTGCAATTTTCGACTTTTTGTCTGCCCCCGGACTTCAAACACATCGCCCATCAAATTCAACATCTCGAAGAAATGCTTCAAGTGTAGCCTATCTTTTCTTCAATGCAGCTGAAATAGATTAAGAGTTTTATGAAGAAAATATTTTATATACAGTATTGTGTTTTGCTTTTTATGGCTCTCTCCGTCTCTCATGTTTCCTGTGGTAATTAAAAAAGTCAAAAATTAGTTTTTTTATTCTGAATGGTTATAAAATAACAGAGTAAGAAAACAACACTAGGCCATTCTTAAAAATATATCTGTTTGCAATTGCCAACCCAGGGTTGAACAAAGTGTGTCGGCATTTGTTTTTTACTTTTGGCGTATAAATCTACAGTGGAGATTTGCGAAAAAATAAATCTGGCAAAACCAAAATAAAAAGTTCTATTTTTAGCAAAAAGAACCGAAACTTGAGTTGGGGCATTTTAGGCGGATCAGTCGGCAATCACATACAGATATATTTTTAAGGGTGGCCCTAAATTCATATTATAAAATGTATGTCACAGTTTAAAGGGAAAGTATGCCATGTCCATATTTTTAGTGGTTATTAAATAAACCTAGTAATAATTTGGACACTAAAATAATCCGAAAATTTGTCAAAGTTTATTATGATTTTATATACCCAGCTAATTTATGGACAAAAAGGGGAAGTAGCCAGTACTGTCTTGGACACTTCAAAAGTCCATATTTTTAGTGGTTACAAAATAAAACCCAGTTATTATTTGGACACATAATTTCATCCATAATTATATGTAACATTTTTTAATTGATTTTATATACCCAGCTAATTTATGGATAAAAAAGGGGAAGTAGCCAGTACTGTCTTGGACACTTCAAAAGTCCATATTTTTAGTGGTTACAAAATAAAACCCAGTTATTATTTGAACACATAATTTCATCCATAATTATATGTTACATTTTTTAAATGATTTTTTATATCCAGCTAATTTATGGACAAAAAGGGGAAGTAGCCAGTACTGTCTTGGACACTTCAAATGTCCATATTTTAGTGGTTACAAAATAAAACCCAGTTATTATTTGGACACATAATTTCATCCATAATTATATGTTACATTTTTTAAATGATTTTATTATACCCAGCTAATTTATGGACAAAAAGAGGAAGTAGCCAGTACTGTCTTGGACACTTCAAAAGTCCATATTTTTAGTGGTTACAAAATAAAACCCAGTTATTATTTGAACACATAATTTCATCCATAATTATATGTTACATTTTTTAAATGATTTTTTATACCCAGCTAATTTATGGACAAAAAGGGGAGGTAGCCAGTACTGTCTTGGACACTTCAAATGTCCATATTTTTAGTGGTTACAAAATAAAACCCAGTTATTATTTGGACACATAATTTCATCCATAATTATATGTTACATTTTTTGAATGATTTTTTATACCCAGCTAATTTATGGACAAAAAGGGGAAGTAGCCAGTACTGTCTTGGACACTTCAAATGTCCATATTTTTAGTGGTTACAAAATAAAACCCAGCTATAATTTGGACACTTAATTTTATCCATAAATGTACGTTAACAGTTTTTTTACGATTTTATATACCCAGCTAATTTATGGACAAAAAGGGGAAGTAGCCAGTACTGTCTTTGTAACACTTTCGCCTACCTAGCTGATAGATGTTCAGTGAACGTCGGTCAACAGGTTACTCACCGGAGTTTCTAGGGTTTAAGGAATTATATTTCCTCATCGAGATCGACAAGTTATATCTAATTAATTGCTAAAGATTTTATTGCTTGGCAGTTTATGGAAAAGGTGATTGATTTCATCACGAGGATGGTCAGTCGCTCTTTTGTATAAAAACCGGGCTAAATTGTTAGTCCAGCGCGCTGTTCTTTACTTTGCACAAGATTCCCAAGTTAGCGTCAAGGGAGTGCAAGCAAGACTTACGGATGGAGATCGAAAATGTTAGTCAAGGTGCCGAATTCTTTTTAGTAATTTTTGAAAATTCAACTGTTAGATCAGTAATTAATTTAGGCTCTAGTTTTTCCTTACTAAATAAAATATTTTCAACGAGAGCTGTCAGAGGAGACAGCGTGCTCGACTATTCGAATCATTTGAAACAAATGCAATTTAAAGATTAAAACAATAACAACTATGGCCATACATTCATGTTCAATCAGCAAAAATATTAACAAGTGAATGGTAAGAGAGAAATTCATTTCAAATAACAGAAATAATTTCTGTGACCTTGACCTTGGACATACTGGCATGGGTAATATACCCAACACACTGCCTTGTCATGGTGAACATTTGTGCCAAGTTATTTTGAAAACCCTCCATTCAAAACAAAGTTATAGCCCGGACAAGAAAATTCTATTTTTAGTTACAGTGACCTTGACATTGGACCTACAGGCATGGGCATGGTAAGCAACACACCACATTGTCATGATGAACATTTGTGTCAAGTTATTTTGAAATCACTCTATTCCTAATGAAGTTACAGCCCTGACAAGAGAATTCTATTTTTAGTAACAGTGACCTTGACCTACAGGCATGGGCATGGTACGCAATACACCACCCTGTCATGGTTAACTTTTGTGTCAAGTTATTTTGAAATCCCTTCCATTTTTAATAAAGTTATAGCCCAGACAAGAAAATTCTATTTTTAGTAACAGTGACCTTGACCTTGGACCTTCAGGCCTGGGTATGTGCAGACACACTGCCTTGTCATAGTGAACCTTTGTGTAAAGTTATTTTGAAATCCCTCCATTCATAACAAAGTAACAGCCCAGACAAGAGAATTCTATTTTTAGTAAAAGTGACCTTGACCTTTGACCTACAGGCATGGTATGTGACACACTGCCCTGTCATAGTTAACATTTGTGTAAAGTTATTTTGAAATCCCTCCATTCATAACAAAGTTACAGCCTGGACAAGAAAATTCTATTTTTAGTAACAGTGACCTTGACCTTGGATCTACAGAAATGGGTATAGCGTGGACATACCGCCTTGTCATAGTGAACCTTTGTGCCAAGTTATTTTGAAATCCCTCCATTCATAACGAAGTAACAGCTCGGACAAGAGAATTCTATTTTTAGTAACAGTGACCTTTATCTTGGACCTACAGGCCTGGGCATGTACGTGACACACCGTCTTGATATGGTGAACAATAATACTAAGTTATTAAAAAATCCAATAGAAAACAACAAAGTTACAGAGCGGACACGATTTTGCAAGAAAACTCTACTTTTAGTAACAGTGACCTTGACCTTGGACCTACAAGCATGGATATTGTACGCGACACACCGCCTTGTCAAGGTAAACATTTATGCCAAGTTATTTTGAAATCCCTCCATTCATAATGAAGTTAAGGCCCAAGTGTATATTTTGCTTTACACAAAATGTAAGTGAAAAAGGGGCATAATTTAAAAAATATTGGATGCAGGGTTATGGGTATATATTTCAAGTTTCAAGGCAATATCTTAAGTAGTATTAAAGTTATGGGCAAATTGCTTAACACAAAATATAAGATAAAGGGGCATAACTTGAAACATATTGACAGCAGAGTTGTGGGTCTTGTTGGTAATGATGTAGAATTTGATGGTGAATATATATTCCAAGTTTCAAGTTGATATCTCAAGTAGTTTACAAGTTATGGACCAAGTGCATATTTTGCTTAACGCAAAATTTAAGTAAAAAAGGGGCATAACTTAAAAAGTATTTGTAGCAGAGTTATGGGTGTTGTTGGTAATGATGTAGAATTTGATGGTGAATATATATTTCAAGTTTCAAGTTGATATCGTAAGTAGTTTTCAAGTGATGGACCAAAGTGCATTTTTTGTTTAACGCATTTGTTTAACGGACGCCGACGGGAACGCCGACGCCGACGCCGACACCGGGGCGAGTAGGATAGCTCCCCTATTCTTCGAATAGTCGAGCTAAAAATTAAAGAGAAAACTTTACTTGTTAAAAACATTTAAAAAAAAAACACGACAAGTTAACGTGCTAAATTAGTTCAAGAGAAATTTAACAATCTAAAATATTAAAAAAAATTCTCAAAAAAAATTTTTTAGGAAAATATTTTTGTAACAGCACAGTTGTAGGTATAAGTTGTTTTAAAGGAGATAAGAAGACAAACTTGTGATGTCATTAAGTAATATAAATATTCCGAAACACTGGTTGTTTAGTTTAACTACCAGCTTAAAAAAAATTGAAAAATGCAAAAAAAAAAAAATTTAAAAAAAATTAGAAAAATGTACTAGAAAAAAAAAAAGAAATTAAAAAGACTATTTTTGGTATTAACAGTTAATACCAATCAGCTTAAAAAAAAAAGTATTAAACATATTTTGGTATGAGTGTTGTACATGAATGATAAGTTGTTTCTCTGGTACAAGGAACCGGAAATTGATGTAGGACAAGCCGTAATGGTTAAGAACCATAATCGCACAAGTAAGCTTGATAGCCACTATAAGCCGTATTTTAGGGTGATTGAACAGATCACGCCCGTCACCTTTAGAGTTCAAAACGTAGCCAACGGAGCGGAACAGACTGTTCACGCAAGAAACTTGAAGTCCGTTGACATTGAAACATGAGATATTCCGCAGGAACGCCTATTAGGAATTAGAGGCAAGCGAAAATCCACCTATGTTGTACCGCCTAGCAGTGGTTCAGACTCCGAGGTAAGTTTGCATTTAAGTGAAGTCGGAGGTCATGAGGGCAAATCCGACTTATCAAACACTGATGAAGAAACTGTCCCGTTAGCAAAATTAGCTAAACGAAGAACTTACGAACGGAGCGATTCGTCTGATAGTGACGATGATATCCCTCTCGCCGAGTTAAAGCGTAAGTACGAACGCAAGGCGAGGAGATTAAGGCAAACACGAAATACCAGTGACGCGTCAACTGGTAGTAAAAGAGAGCACTCCGACATGGAAATAAACGTAATTCAGCGTACCGAATCGCGAACGAGTGGACGTGACCGTTCCGCGACGAAAAACAACATTGCACTAGACTTAATTGAGATAATTAAGAAGAGACTCACGTAAAGAAGATCCATGATAATAGGGAATATAGGTCAATCTTAGTAACTTTTATTGTAGTAACTGTATTCATACGCGACGACGTTAAACTGACGTTAATGTCTGCTATATTTTCAGAAAATGGCTCATGACTTGACATTGACACGACTACTTATGGTGTTGACATTTATGACCGGACTGACAGTTTCACAACCCTTAGTTAGAAATAATGTGGTGTTTGTACCAGTCAATGAATTTTCCGCAACACAGAACACATGGACGCTCAGCTTCGTATTGGATTTACAACCATACGATGACTTTCTAAACACTGTGAAACAAGACTTGACGTCAACCGAACTCTTAGCGAATACCATGACAAACAAATATTCGCCGACCAACTCGTACAAGTTTCTTAACCTGTACCTAAGTTCCCTTCAAGGTTTAAACGAAGAGATTCAACGTTTATATAGTGTGTACATTGATTTACTTCATAAAGTCAATGCGAATAAGTTTATAAGACAAAAACGTGGTTTACTAAATCTCGGTTCGGAAATACTTCGATTTGTATTCGGAACAGCCAGGGATAGTGATATTGATAGAATTAAATCGGTTTTATCGACCTTACACCAACGACAATTAAGAATGATGCATGATAGTTCTCAAACTTTGAGTGTATTAAACCTTACTAGGACAGCCGTAAATGACAATAGGAATGCACTAAATGACGCTCTCAAAACCTTGTCGAATGTTGAATTACGACTTCACAACATATCCGAAGAAATTAATAGCCGCCTGATTGAAACCAATACTTTCATGGTCACATATTTTCATTTAGATTTATTGATTCAAGAGGTTAGAGATCTGTTAAATAAGGCAACGATCTTGTTTGAACATCTCGATAATCAACTAACTGCACTAAGCTTAGGTCATCTTGCGCCCAACCTTATATCGCCAAATCAGTTACGGGCTGTACTTACAGAAATATCGGCAGAATTACCGCCATTGAATACATTGCCATTTGATTTTGAAAAGAATATCCTTGAATACTATAAGTACCTACCTTTGGCCGGAGTAGTTGAGGACAACAAGATAATTATGGTCGTAAAAATACCATTAAATGAACAGTACGAATCTTACCGCGCGTATCGCCTCATTAACATCCCGTTAACACATACCAATATGACACATGGCCCGCTAAGGTCAAGTTCAGCAGTAGCTAAGTATGACATACCATATGCTGGTTTAGCGGTCAATTTGAAACAAACCAAGTATACATTGCTTGAGGATAATGATTTAATTAGTTGCACGAGAGCACCGTTTTGTCGATTTACCAAACCACTTTATCCAGTAGGACTCTCTACGAACTGTGTTGTACACCTTTTTCTTAACGATGAGGACAGGAGTAAGCAAAGTTGTAAAGAAGTAGTCAATATCCAAGCTCAACTGCCTTGGGCAGAATATATTGCTGACGGTGTATGGGTTATCGTAACGTCAATGAAACTTAGGTTATCCGTCACCTGTAAACAGGGAAGCAATTTAGAGGCTAGTTGGATAGATGTTAAATCACCCTTTGACATAGTATCAATTCCCACTGGTTGTACTGCCACTAATGATTACTTAACGCTTACCGCAACATTTGATTATGGAACCACCATTCCTGTCAAAGATGATTTTGTGAATATTATGACTAAAACTATTAATATGTCAGTCTTAACTATGTGGAAGGACTATAATGACAAATTGATTGATTATGAACCTATTGATATCCCGAAAACGCTCCTATCTTTGAATTACATTCCCATGGATTCGTTAATTAATGAGATAAGTTTAGCGAAAGAAAATCAATCTAAGAGGTACATGAATGTTTTATCTTTTGTTGTGTTCGGAGTCGTCGCTCTAATACTCATCGTGTTTGTTATATTGTACGCGTATTGCAAATGTAAAAGAAAGAAGTTCAAGTTAACTAGATTCATTGCATTTGGCAAGAGGTCAGGGGCAAAGGGGGACCCTGGCAAAGGTTTGATGGCTGGAGCTGTTGCTTCCGCTCCTGAAGGGGAGAACTTCACCGAGACGGTGGGGCCATCACAAAATAAGAAACTTATGAATTATATTGCTTTGTATCCGCAGGCCACAGATACACTGTAATTTGAGTAGGTTAACAATGTTTTGTTTATCTTTTCATATCACGAGAACTTGGGAAGAGACACGTGCAAGAGCGGGAGGCGATCCACTGGACATACCTGTGAACATGAACATTTCGTGACGAGGTCGAAGACCAGTGCCAGTGATCGTGTTTCAATCAAGAACAAGGACATCCCGCCTAACAGGACTGTTTAGCACGTGTGACTCTTAGTGATATGATCATTGTGTTTTCTATATGGTGTGGGATTTTATTCAACTATAGTGTTTTGTGCCATTGTTATTTTATGCAATGTAGCATATGTATATTCATGGTTAACTTTAGCAAAGAACTTATTGTTAAGGTATACTATGGATGTTTAACCCACTGTCTTCGCGTATTACGGTTATGTTCAAAAGTGTTAGGTCATTTAAAAATAATTCTTAAATTGAATTATTTTCTCGGGAAGGGGCGTATGTAACACTTTCGCCTACCTAGCTGATAGATGTTCAGTGAACGTCGGTCAACAGGTTACTCACCGGAGTTTCTAGGGTTTAAGGAATTATATTTCCTCATCGAGATCGACAAGTTATATCTAATTAATTGCTAAAGATTTTATTGCTTGGCAGTTTATGGAAAAGGTGATAGATTTCATCACGAGGATGGTCAGTCGCTCTTTTGTATAAAAACCGGGCTAAATTGTTAGTCCAGCGCGCTGTTCTTTACTTTGCACAAGATTCCCAAGTTAGCGTCAAGGGAGTGCAAGCAAGACTTACGGAATAAGTCTTACAAAACTGTATCGAGTTTTGTTTTTATCTTATATACAGTGGAATAAACATTCTAGAAATTGTAAAATTACTTTGGATAATTTTAACAGCGTTTGAATGTTTTGCTGAATTATTTTGCAACTTGCAACGTTAAAAACCACTATACGATCACGTTAATTATTCTTGGATTGAACATTTATACGATTACAGCTTTTTGTTTGTATAAGCTGTGTTTTGTAAAGAGAACTCATTACTTGGTTAAATTAATGAGCATATATTTGTCTACGATTTTGCTGTGAATTATTAAAATACTGGAACTGTAAAACCAGCTGTCGTTTGTAACTCCGAGAAGTCTAATCAGTTAACAAAGAACCAAACCCACCGACGCATAGGGGTACATCTTGGACACTTCAAATGTCCATATTTTTAGTGGTTACAAAATAAAACCCAGTTATAATTTGGACACTTAATTTCATCCATAAATGTATGTTAACAGTTTTTTTATGATTTTATATACCCAGCTAATTTATAGACAAAAAGGGGAAGTAGCCAGTACTGTCTGGGACACTTCAAATGTCCATATTTTTAGTGGTTACAAAATAAAACCCAGTTATAATTTGGACACTTACTTTCATCCATAAATGTATGTTCCAGTTTGTTTATGATTTTATTATACCCAGCTAATTAATGGACAAAAAAGGGGAAGTAGCCAGTACTGTCTTGGACACTTCAAATGTCCATATTTTAAGTGGTTACAAAATAAAACCCAAGTATTATTTGGACACTTAATTTCATACATAAATGTATGTCTCAGTTTTTAATGATTTTATACCCAGCTAATTTATGGACAAAAAGGGAAGTTGCCAGTACTGTCTTGGACACTTCAAATGTCCATATTTTTAGTGGTTACAAAAAAACCAGTTATAATTTGGATACTAAACACATAAAAAAACTTTTTCAAACCTTAAAGTACAAGTCTTGTACTGTAGAAATACCTTAAAGGGACTATCCTTCAGATTTTTTCTGTAAAGAAAATGTCCTAAAATTGTTCCATTTATTTTCTATAATGTAGTATTTGTCATAAAAACATGATTGAAACCTGAAACCAGTATATATTTTCAAATTTTATCCTACTTATAATACAAAAATGACCTTCCTGGTAGAATAACCGAATACATTTTCATTAACAAAATCAACAATATCTTCAAAACATATCAAGGATTCAAGGCAAAATATCTTTGTATCCATGAATTTTGATTTACTTTTTACCTTTAGACAGAAAAACTAACTTTTCACTTTTTTTACTTAAATCTGTGGGAGAGTCCCTTTAAACTGGTAACTGTTAAACAGCAAACTTTTAACAAATCAACCTGTAACAATATGAAATAATTACCAATGCCCTTATTATTATGTATTTCAACATCATTAGCAGAAAATGGAACAAGCTGATCTCTAGACACGTTGAAGCTGCAAGTCGACACAGAAAGCAAGGATATAATAGTCAGCCAGTGTAGTTTTAAACTGAACATTCACAGTATTAATTTCTAAAAGAGCTAATCTACCATCCCACAGTTGCCAGTACTATATCCTCAGGCATTTATATCGAATATGTCCGAGGTCCGATGTCTTTTGCATGGTTTGGTCTTTTCTATGAACTGCTTTCAAATTGTATTTTTTATGTTGCATGAAATGTATGTTAAAAGCTTTTCAGAACATTTCACCAAGACTATTTGTAAATTTCTCCAACCATGAAACCATCAAGACTGTTGGCTATCCAACATATTTAAATTATGTTAAACAGGTACTATACAAGTACAATTTTACAACGGTAACAACTGAGGTTGTTGAACAGTATAAATATACAAATACATATTGGCAAATTAAAATTTATATTTTCTTCATGTGATGTTGTATGATTTAATAATAACAAAAAAGACTGAAAGAACTTGGAGTTTCAGTATGTCAGACTGTCTGAATTATTATCTTCAAGACCTCAGTATTCAAAGCTATTGAATTATTTTCAATAAAACTTACTAAGCATCATCACTTTTGCAGAAGACAAGCGGTTTGTCAGTCCATTTCACCACCCTGACAGGCCACTTCATTTTTCTTGGCACTCCAACAAGGTGGGACCAAAAAAGTCCATCCATTGCCTGAAAATAATGTCACATTAGATCAATGGCTTGTAAATGGAATGGATCTACATAACTTTATCGGCCTATAGTTTAGGTGTGCCCATGGCCCTTGGTAGTTTTTTAATCATTTTAAATTATTAAGCGCCGATAAATAGAGCTGCAACGATTCAGTGGAAGTTTGAGTTCAATTCCATGATCTCCGGTTCAACTATTTTTTATTCATGTTTATTATTTTGTTTGGACTACAGCTTGTGCAGCTATGAAATAATCATTGAACTGCATAAAATCATTCTATATTTGATATTTATATAACAACTAATTTACTTAATGCATTCATGTGTAACAACATTCTGGCCATTTCAATACATTTGGTTTTAAGAAAAAACGCAATCTATTTATGATTAAAAGTAATGGCTAATTTACGCAATTAAAAAACACCAACTGATTGAATGAAAGCTGTTGCTTTAACCATGCTCTTTACCTGGTAGTCCTATAAATATGACGTCGTAAATGCTTATTTATCATTTTTTATTTTATGGCAATTACGACGTCATATCGCCGAACGCAGTTTTCCTGTCGCATGTTCCGACCGATTTTCAGTCGGGACAATTATCTAAGTTATCTGCAAATTTACAACATGACAGGCCTAAATATTGCAATATTTCATTAATATTACGCTTTGTATCGCTTCAGAAACAAAAATAACTTACATTTTCCAGTTATAATCTACGATAATTTATTTTAATTTCCACCACAGTATTTTTGTATATGCGGCTCTCAGCAAAGTAGACATTGCTCGATTCTGATTGGCTTATGCAAATCATGCTTCCGCCTCATGTTATACATTACTAATTGGACGAATTACAAATAAATAGATGTTTTTATAATGTTAATCATACTTCCATATAAAATCAGACAGAAATATATGTTTTCTTGATAATTAAAGTTAGCTTACAATAGTTTAATCATTTTTCTTACTGTATAAAGGACATAACCTGACTATTGAAAATATTATTTTCGTCTACGAAATTTTTACCCAGCTATGTCAAGTGAACGTTCTGCATACACCGTACTTGAATATAATTTCTTACCGGATTTAATTCATGTTTACCGATGATTTGATGCTTAAAGGTTAAAATTGTAATAAAGTTTCAGTGTCTAATCATTTATAGCTGAGATTATGACTTTCTGTAAATTGTTTGTTAAAACCAAATATGCGACACGTTTTTGATGCATGGCGTTTAGAGGTAACGCTTGCCAATAAATGAAAAATATAAAACGTCAAAATATTAAATGTTAAAGGTTAAAGAAGCATGCGTTCCTCTAAATATTTGGAGTATTTACCTGGTAACTTCTGTACTTAATTTGTCGTTTCTTGATTGGGGTATAAAACTTATGCTAAACATTGTGTGCATGCTGCCTTATTTAAATTTCGTTCGTTTCGAACAAAAATGTTCCCAAACTAACAATTCAAACTGTTTTTTAAGTTGAATATCGGTCGACATGGAAGCAGCCATTTTGTTTCTATTGATTCCCGTAACCTTTCGTACCGGTTATGTACAGTTAAATTCATAGACTGAGAGTATCAAAAGCGAAATCGAATCGAAAATTAAGCAGCCTGTATTAAAAATCGAATAGGGGTGTTTAAATCTGCAAAAAGAAATGTACGAGTATGCTGCAGAGTGAGATTTAGTACACTTGGCAGATTGTCACCATTTCAAAATGGAAATCAACATAAATGACAGTTTAATGAAATTTCGAGATGAAGGCCGTTTAAACTAAACAAAATTCATATAATCACACAAAGTCTACCTTTATTTCTTAATGTAAGCAATAAACTACAATAAAACAAACAAAATATACTCACAAAACAGTGTGCTGATAAAATTCCAAGATGTCGGCATAGAATGTACTGCGCGTCTTAGTGCGCATGCGCAGAGCTCAATAATTCGGAACGCTTCTTTTATTATGGTATTCACAATTAATAATCAAGCGGTTCATAGTGCGCATGTCCCTTGCATTGTGGCGGGAAAAATAAAATTTCATTTACTGGAAATTCCGTAGTCCGTGTTGAATTGTTGGACAATTTGGCGTCCAATCATGTATTGGGTATTCGTTGTGCAGAACCCAACAACATTTTAATGGACACTTTTACACAGATGTCTTATTGGGTATACCCAACAAGAACAAAAGTAGCCAACAAGCATCAGTCCTACTTAATTTAAACCCAACAAGTGTCCTCTTGTAAACACGGACGGACGGAAGGACGGACGGACGGACGGACGGAGGGACGGACGGACGGACAGGAGCAACTCTTAATGCCCGTCGCCATTTCATGGCGGGGGCATAAAAAATCATCTGTGTAGTATTGGCCACTTTGGGGAGAATTTTCCAGGTTGGTAAATACCACCGGTAAATACCTGGGGTGGTATTTACCACCCAACCCTGCTGGTATGAATGCAACCAGTCGCCATTTCAGCCAATCAGATGCTTGAGATCCGAGACTGGTCTCCTGATTTAGTTTTATGATGTTGGGCTCTGTACTTACTGGGTAATTAAGAACTGGACATCCATCACTGGACCTGCAAGTGAGCATCATTTTAATCCTCCAGCCACGTGCATCATCCTTTTCAAAGACAAGTGAGCCAGATCTGTACTTAGAAGATCCCATTTTAACTACGGAGTACTTGACCTTGCCTGGGAAAGTAAGTATACTACCCTTCAAAGGCATCATAGTGAGAATCGGCCTGAAATATATATTGCATATGTTGTGCAAAAAAATGTTCATAACTAGATTTTTTTTTAAATATGCACGTCTGCACACTATTGAAGGAAGGCCAAAGAAAATCATGACATGATCATCTTTGTATGTGTTTATTGAAAACTAAAATGTCATCAATATAATGTAGTAAGTTAATGAGTACTCAAATGTCATCAATATGACGCAGTAAGTTATTCACTCTATGAGCCCCTGTGATGTTGAATTCTGGCCTACATACCCCAAAATCAATAGGGTTCTTCAAGTCTATAACAGCAACCATCCTAAGAAGTTTGAAGGCTTTAGGTAAAATAGAACTCCAGTTAGTGAGAGGAAACCATTTTAACTCATTGGGCCCCTGTGACCTTGACCTTAGACCTACTGACCCCAAAATCAATAGGAGTCCTCTACTCAATAACGACATTCATTGTATGAAGTTTGAAGGCTCTTGGTGAAAAACATCTCCTGTTATTGAGATTTCGGGGACGTTCATACAGATTGACGTATGGATGAGTCCAACTCTAAATGCCTTGTGGGGGCATAAAAACTAAAGTCACTCTAATGCCAACCTATGAGAACATTGTTCGAGACAAAATTACCCTATACTTAATGAAATCCTAAACTGCTGGAATCGATTTTAACCACCCTGATTAAGTTCTCTTTCTCATCTGTATCAAATGCCTCTCTCTTGTGAGTCTCTACACTTAATTAAAACAAAAACAAAAACATGTCAGTACTGTGTGACAAATGGTTCTACTGTTTACTAATTCCTACTAAAACTAGCTTATGACAAAAACAATTTTAAACAATTATACCTGCTGGCATCAAAACCCAGTGCTACGAAGACATAAATCCACACTCAAATCTTTTTGCATTCAAAAGGATTCTGTGCAGAAACTTATTATTATTAGGAATTAAGGGTAAAATTGCTGATTCTAAAGGGTCATTTTCATCATTTTTAGGTGTTCAGCCAATAATCAGCAAAAATACCCTTTATTTCAAAAGCTGTCAGAGGAGATAGCGCACCAAACTATTTCATTCATTTGATATAAATGCAATTTATAGATTAAAGGAACAACAAATGGGCATAACTCAAAAAATATTAGTAGCTGAGTTATGGGACTTCTTGGTTATAATGTATATTTAATGGTCAATATATTCAAGTTTCATTGTGATTTTAATGTTATGGGCCTATTTTGGTTAACCTAAAATTAAAGTGAAAAAGGGGCATAACTTTAAGGTGATATCTCAAGTATTTGCATATTTTGGTTAACAGATGCTGACGCGAATGTGGACACTGGGGCGAGTAGGTCAGTAGGATAGTTCCCATATTATTTGAATAGTCAAGCTAAAAATTGAGACTTCAGCGTAAACTGTGAGTGTCCTTACGAGACTTTTTGGAAATTTCAAAAGTCATCTCCAAGGTCAAATCGAATCCCTGGTGTCTGTCCTGCTTTGCAATTGCTGTAATTACTGATGACAACTGCATTACCCTGTGAACATCTCTGGCAAATTTTCTTTCTCCTTTTTTATTGCAGGATTGGGATGTGGTACTTGGCCCTGTGCAGTGAAACTGTCTATCTTCAGCGGGGTATTCTTTACATTTTGTAGCCCAACCTCTGCACTACTCAAGGTACCTACAACAATGAAGAAAAGCTTTGTATTTACTGTATAGTTTTAAATGGTTTGGTTATGATTCAATTTTCTACAACAATAAAGTCTCAATTCAATTTTGGGGGGTTTTCCACATTCCCATCACATTTTTTCCTGATCTGAAAGGCGCCAGTCCCATTCCCATGAGTGGTGCTTAATCATACTATGCAGATATTACAGGAGTTTTTCAGCACTGTCTGCGCCTCGGAGGTGTTCCCAAAGCAAACTGTCCCGTTCCCAATCATATCCAGTTGTCATTTTGTCGCAATTGAATACTTATTTTCTTTCCAAAATGGGCAAAAATTACGAAATACACAGTTAACAGAAGAGTGACTTCCCTGTACCCAGAAATTGCAAGCGTTCAGTGACCCTAAGCACAAATATTTATGGACCTTCTTTCAACATTATAGCTATAAATTATATCAATAAATTAAGAACTATTCTGCATAGCTTTGCAGAAAGTACACAGAACTGCAGAAGATGCATTATAATCCGACTTTTTAGAAACATAATTCCTTTTGTAATGTATTTTTGTGACTATGATTGCTTTGCTCAACAATAGGTACTACTGTAAAAACTTATCTGGTCTATTTAGATAATACTCTAAATTAACCATTAAATTTACTACAGTTTCACTACTTTATAAAGAAGTTTAATTTCATATTGTGAAGTGTTATGTAACTTTGTAAGGGTCATGATCTGTGCACTCTTGAGTAAGTGTGTTAATTTTTATGCCAATTATCTTTGTGGAAATTGAGAAATATCCAACTTGCTGAAAAAAGTTAACCCGTTTTCTAAGTACAAAAACGGGAGATAAACCCAGAAATAAGGTACCCAGAGCGATGTAACTTGTCAGTGTCACGACCTGTGAACTGTTAACTAATTGTGTAAACTTTCATGCCAATGCTCTTTGTAGAAATTGAGAAATATCCAAGGTTAACCAGACGGACGGGACAGACGGTTCAATCACTTGATGACGGGGGCATAAAAAAATAGAATGTGTCCTTTATGATGCTCCATATGCTACAACAGCATTAGCATGCCATGAATTAGTAACGAAGGGCCATTACTCTGGTAAAAATGGTCACAGGAAAAAATCCTTTTTTACGACCATCTACACATCCTGCTTAATCATCTTTGCAAGTTTGAAAGAAATCCTCCTTATAGTTAATGAGGAGATTTAGGGGACGTATCTACGGAGGGACTGACATCCAGACAAGTGCAACTCTTTATGCCTCCCAGTTTGTGGGGTATAAAAAACACTGCACTGACTTTTGGGTCAGCTTACCTGCAGGATTCCAAATTTCCTCACACAACGATTTGATCTGCTGACCATCACTCTTATTAGCTGGTTTCAAATACATAGTAACCACGTCACCAACTTTCCCTAACCTCTTCAGGTCAATGAACACTGAGTCTTTAACCACACATCTGATTAAATTTTCTCTGTTTAGCTGAAAATAAAGCATTTGATTTGTTAACCCTTTCCTGTATAGATAAACCTTTATTGCTAGGGCGAACAGTTTAGATTCAGATCAGCCGGCACATCTATGCCATCTGATAAGGATCTAAACTGTTTGCTTTTTGATTCATTATGTTATTTCTTACCAAAATGTGACATGTGCAGATCCAGATCAGATGACATGGATGTGCTGCCTGATATGGATCTACACTGGTCGCACATGTGTAAAAATGAGAATATAGGAAAAGGTTAAAACTTAATACCATGGGATATGGCGGTTATCCAATACCCACAAACAGTGTACAAGTAGATCCAGATCAACAAGCATAATGTGCCATCTGATAAGGATCATAGCCCCATTCCCAATGTTAAATAGGGATCGTTTTTCTCAATTTTGAAAAAAAAATCAAATTTCAAATAAAAATTCCCATTTCAACACAATTACCTTTTTGCCTAAAACAGAAACAAAACAAGAAGTGTTCAGAAAACACATATGCACCCGATATTTTGTCATGATACAAATTTATAATGACAGCACAGTGTTAAAACAGCAACCAAAATCACAAATTAGTTCTAAATAATGGAAACAACTTTCTGGTGCAAGCACCTGTGTATGAAAAGAAATTAACATGAAAATAAAGTAATGTAACCTATAATCTAAGATGATAAAGTACAGATTATTCAAGACAAAACTGGAAAATTTACAGTATTTGATGTAATAAATGCCTAGGAATTTAGTACAAACACCGATGATGCAAGTATTAGGAAGGTGGGCATTTATTAGAGGCATTACTGAAATTGAGAAAAATTCAACCTACTGAATCAGGTTAACCATTTTACTAAGTACCTAATGGGGAGATAACCCCAGAAATAAGGTAGCCAGAGTTATGTAACTGTTAAGTAAGTGAACTTTCATGCTACTGTTCTTTGCAGAAATATCCAACTTGCAGAAATAGGTTAACCATTTTTCTAAATATAATAAGGGGAGATTACCCTAAAAATAAGGTAGCATGAATAACATAACTTGTCTGGTCATGACTTGTGCTACTGTTCTTTGCAGATATAATCAACTTACAGAAACAGGTTAATCATTTTCTAAGTATAAAAAGTGAAGATAACCCTAAAAATAAGATAGCATGCAGGGCTTTTTCAGGGGGTTTTGGGAAAAAGACCCTTGCTCAAATTGGGAATTTTTTTACACAGTACACACTGGTTTTACACAGGTTGCATACATAAATTCAAGGAATGTAGGTTTCACAGATCACTGATCAAAAGTTAACAAACTAATTTTGTAATTTGAAAGTCCCTTAATTATATGGATTCTCTATTTTGTTTCTATTTTATAGGCAAAAAAGTTATTTTTTATTGAAATGGGAATTTTTTTCTTGAAATTGGGAATTTTTTTCTTGAATTTGGGAAAAATGAACCCTATTTGGCATTGGGAATGGGGCCCATTATCGGCCCTGTGAGACTAGCTCAAAAAGCCCTGGCATCAATTACAAAACTTGTCCGGTCATGACCTATGCACTATAAAGAAAGTGTATAAACTTTCATGCCAATTCTCTTTGTGAAAATTGAGAAATATCCAACTTGCAAAAAACAGGTAAACTAGTTCTCTATGTACAAAATGGGGAGATAATCCCAGAACAAGAGGGTCCAAGGGACCCTGGGTCGCTCACCTGCGAACATCTGTTCAATGGTTCGGACAAATATTAAGACCACTAGAGTGCGTACAAACTTTTTCTATAATTTGACCTAGTGACCTAGATTTCAAGGTCACATGACCCAGTTTGGAACTTGACCAAGATATCATCGAGATAAACATTCTGACCAAGTTTGAAGAAGATCACATCAAAATTAAGACCGCTAGAGTGCGGACAAGCTTTTTCTACAATTAGACCTAGTGACCTAAATTTCAAGGTTACATGACTCAGTTTCGAACATGACCTAGATATTATTGGAATAAACATTCTGACCAAGTTTGACGAAGATCTGACAATAATTACGACCACTAGAGTGCTAACAAGCTTTTTCTATAATTTGACCTAGTGACCTAAATTTCAAAGTCACATGACCCAGTTTCGAACTTGACCTAGATATCATTGGGATAAACATTCTGACAAAGTTTGAAGAAGATTAGACTAAATTTACGACCACTTGAGTGCGGACAAGCTTTTTCTATAATTTGACCTAGTGACCTAGATTTCAAGGTCACATGATCCAGTTTCAAACTAGACCTAGATATCATTGGGATAAACATTCTGACCAAGTTTAAAGAGGAACGGACCAAAATTACAACCGCTAGAGTGCAGACTAGCTTTCTTTTAATTTGACCTAGTGACCTAGTTCTAAGGGTCACATGACCCAGTTATCGAACTTGACCTAGATATCATTCAGATAAACATTCTGTTCAAGTTTAAAGAAGATTGCACTAAAATTAAGACTGCTAGATTGCGGACAAGCTTTTTCTTTAATTTGACCCAGTGACCTAGATTTCAAGGTCATATGACCCAGTTTCATAGTTGACCTAGATATCATTGAGATAAACATTCTGACCAAGTTTGAAGAAGATCGCATCAAAACTTAGACCGCTAGAGTGCGGACAAGCTTTTTCTATAATTTGACCTAGTGACCTAAATTTCAAGGTCACATGACCCAGTTTCGAACATGACCTAGATATTATTGGGATAAACATTCTGACCAAGTTTGAAGAAGATCTGACCAAAATTACGACCACTAGAGTGCGGACAAGCTTTTTCAATAATTTGAACTAGTGACCTAGATTTCAAGGTCACATGACCCAGTTTCGAACTTGACCTAGATATCATTGGGATAAACATTCTGACCAAGTTTGAAGAAGATCGGACCAAAATTACGACCACTAGAGTGCGGACAAGCTTTTTCTATAATTTGACCTAGTGACCTAGATTTCAAAGTCACATGACCCAGTTTCGAACTTGACCTAGATATCATTGGGATAAACATTCTGACCAAGTTTAAAGAAGAACGGATCAAAATTACAACCGCTAGAGTGCAGACAAGCTTTTTCTTTAATTTGACCTAGTGACCTAGTTTTAAGGGTCACATGACCCAGTTTCGAACTTGACCTAGATATCATTGAGATAAACATTCTGACCAAGTTTGAAGAAGATTGGACCAAAATTCTGTCCGCTAGAGTGCGGACAACAATTGTGAACGGACGGACGGACGGACGACGGACGAACCCCCCTCACAAAATCTCATCCTGTCACTACGTGACAGGTGAGCTAAAAAAAGTACCTAGAGTTCTGTTTCTTGTAAGGGTCATGACCTGTGCACAGTTAAGTAAGTGTGTAAACTTTCATGGCAATGCTATTTGTAAAAATACAGAAATATCCAACTTGCCGAAACAGGTTAACCACTTCTCTCTAAGTACAAAAGGGGGTGATAACCCCAGAAATAAGATAGCCAGAGTTATGTAACTTGTCTAGGTCACGACCTGTGCAATAAGTAAGTGTGTAAGCTTTCATTCCAAATTTCTGTGTAGAGATTGAAAAATATCCAACTTGCCGAAACAGGTTGACTGTTTTCCCCAAGTACAAAATTGGCAGATTTACCCAGAAATAAGATACCTAGAGTTAAATAACTTGTTAGGGTCATGACCTGTGTTCTGTTGAGTAAGTTTGTAAACTTTCATGCCAATGCTCTTTGTGGATATTGCAAAATATCCAACATGCCGAAACAGGTTAACCTTTTTATAAATTTTAGAACAAAAAGGAGAGATAACCCCAGAAATAAGGTACCCAGAGTTATGTAACTTGTTAGGGTCATGACCTGTTAACTGTAAAGTACCGTAAGTGTGTCAACTTTCATGCCAATGCACTTTTTAGAAATTGAGAAATATCAAACTTGCCGAAAACGGTTAACCGTATGGACGTTCGGACGGACGGTTCAAATACTAGATGCTGGGGGCATAAAAAAAACAAGAATCCATATAATCAAGAGACTTTTTGAATTACAAAAGATGTTTGTTCACTTTTGATTTGTGATCTGTGAATCCAACATTTCTTATTTTATGTACCTAGCTAGTGTAAACCAGTGCATAACGTGTAAAAAAAATCCCAATTTGGGCAGGGACCTCTGATGTACACTGTGGCTTCTGATTAATTAAAATTGAAAGTGCCTCTAGCTGGGAGCGAACCCGCACCGTCACGGAGACAGTGCCTAGCCCTGCAATTCCAGCGACGCAACCGATTGAGCTAACAGGGACAACCCCCAAAAAGTCTGATAGCCCTGATATACGTAACAATCACTGCATGACATCTGTAACAGGTTAATTTATTGATAACAGTACTGACTATATGTAAAGTTGTTGTTTTAAATCCAGAGGTGACCAGTGTACATTTAGATCCAGCTTATCTTGATCTACACTGAGAAAAAAACTTTAAATACTGAGTTATGAGTCAACCTATTACCCTATGGATAAGCCTAACTTGCATGACATTCTTGAAGTCTGATCAAGATCTACTGTATTCATCCGCTTATAAGACAAAATTTTAGCGAAAATTTCCAAGAATTAAGATAAATAGTGTCGATTTATTTTAATATAAAGTAAATACTTACTTGACTCTTGTAAATAAACTAAAATAAATTCAGAGCAATTTTGTAAGAAGTAAAGAGCTGAAGATAATAAAACTGAGTTTGGAAACCAGTCTCAAATCTCAAGCATCTGATTGGCTGAAATGGCGACTGGTAGCCATTTCAGCCAATCAGATCCTTGAGATTTGAGACTGGTTTCCATGCTCAGTTTTATAACGTTTGGCAAAGGTCTCATAAACAAGATGACTGTGTGATTCAATTATGACCCCTTGAAAATTTGTAACGGGTTGTATGGTCCCTAGTTTTCAGAAGCATGTTAAAATCCCTTGTATACAGGGTTGAAAAAATGACAAATATGAGTATTTTCAAGCCGGCGGTATTTACCACCAGGTAATTGCAATTACTGATCTACTGGATTTACCAGTCTGAAATTAATACAAACTTACCTATTATTAGCATTTATATAGATAATTTCAAGTTTACCCATCAATTGCCATGATTTTTATAATTAAGTTCCACACTTTTATCACTTTATCCATAATAAAAAAAAATATTTAAGTACTGGAAAAAGCGGTCACTTGAAATGACCACCCATTGAATTTATATAATACAATGTATCCCTCAGCATATTGACAACTTCAAAATTAAATTAACAACTAGAGATATCACTGAAGGTGATAAATACCCCCCCCCCCCCCCCCCCCACAATACTGCATTGTCAGAGTATGCAGTAATAATGTTTGCATCTTTTTACCAAACATTGAATAAAATGAGAACAGTGGAAAAAGGGGCATAACTTGTAGAGTAATTATATTACAGTTATGGGTCTTGTTGGTAATGATGAGGACTTTGATGGTGAAAAAAAATTATCGAAGTTTCAATGTAATGTCAAATAGTCGAGGTAAAAAAACTAAATGCAGAAGGGGCATAAGTTACAGAAATATTTCCAATAGAGTTATGGATCTTGTTGATAATGATTTAGAAACTGATGGCAAACATATATTCCAAGTTTCAAAGTAATATATCCTGTTGTTTCGAAATTATGGGACAATTGCATAAGTGAAAAAAGGGCATAGCTTGAAAAATATTGGTAGCAGAGTTATGGGTGTTGTTGTTATTGACCTTGATTTTGACGGTGAATATATTTTATAGGTTTCAAGGTGATAGCTCAAGTAGTTTTAAAGTTAAGGGCCAAGTGTATATTTTGCTTAACACAAAATGTAAGCGGAAAAGGGGCATAATTTGAAAAATGTTGGAAGCAGGGTTATGGGTCTTGTTGGTTATGATGTAGATTTTAATGGTGAAAATATATTTCAAGTTTCAAGGCAATATCTCAAGTTTTAAAATTATGGGTAAAATACATATTTTGCTTAACACAAAATATAAGAAAAAAGAGGCATAACTTGAAATATATTGACAGCAGACTTATGGGTCTTGTTGGTAATGATGTAGAATTTGATAGTGAATATATATTCCAAGTTTCAAGTTGATATGTCAAGTAGTTTATAAGTTATGGACCAAAGTGCGTATTTTCCTTAACGCAAAATTTAAGTGAAAAAGGGGCATAACTTGAAAAATATTGGTAGCAGAGTTATTGGTGTTGTTGGTAATGATGTAGAAATTGATGGTGAATATATATTCCAAGTTTCAAGTTGATATCATAAGTAGTATTCAAATTATGGACCAAAGTGCATTTTTTGTTTAACGCATTTGTTTAACAGAGGCCGACGGTGAGTAGGATAGCTCCCCTATTCTTCGAATAGTCGAACTAAAAATAATGGACTGACCTAGATGAATATATGTTAAACACATCCACACTTCAAGCCGAACATATGTTTTAAGTTTGATGTAATTACCGTGAAAACTGTACCAGTAGTTCGCATCACAGCATTTTGTAAACAAGAGGGCCATGATGGCCCTGATTGCTCACCTGAGTATGAAACTCAAGTTATTAACCAGAAACTAAATTTTTATATTTAGCAACAGTGACCTTGACCTTGATCACAGACATGTGGGTAGCAATCCCAATTTGTCTCTTGATATAAGCTACCCATCTACCAAGTTTGGAGTCAATATGCCAAATCAAACACAAGTTATTAAGTGGAAACTGAATTTCGTTTTTTAGCAACAGTGACCTTAACCTTGATCACAGACACCTGAATAGCAATCCCAAGCTTCCTCTTGATATAAGCTACTCATACACAAAGTGTGGAGTCAAAAAACCAACGTAAACTAAAGTTATTAAGTGGAAACTGAACTTCTATTTTTAGCAACAGTGACCTTGACCTTGATCACAGACATGTAGGTAGCATTCCCAAGCTGCCACTTAATTTAAGCTACCCACACCCCAAGTTTGGAGTCAATTTGCCAAAACAAACACAAGCAATTAAGTAAAAACTGAATTTCTATTTTTAGCAACAGTGACCTTGATCTTGATCAAAGACACCTGGGTAGCAATCGTAAGCTGTCTCTAGACATAAGCTATCCAAATACTAAGTTTGGAGTTAATAGGCCAAAGCAAACTGAAGAAATTAAGTGGAAACTGAATTTCTATTTTTAGTAACAGTGACCTTGACCTTAATCACAGACACCTGGGTAGCAACCCCAAGCTGCCTTTTGATATAAGCTACCCATACATCAAGTTTGGAGTCAATAGGCCAAAGCAAACTCAAGTTATTCAGCAAAAACTGAACTTCTATTTTTAGCAACAATGACCTTGACCTTGCCCACAGACACCTGGGTAGAAACCCTAAGCTGCCTTTTGATATTAGCTACCCATACATCAAGTTTGGAGTCAATAGGCCTAAGCAAACTCAAGTAATTGAGAAAAGACTGAATTTCTATTTTTAGCAACACTTACCTTGACCTTGACCGCAGACACCTGGGTAGCAACCCCAAGCTGCCTTTTGATATAAGCTACCCATACACCAAGTTTTGATTCAACAGGCCTAAGCAAACTCAAGTAATTGAGCAAAGACTTAATTTCTATTTTTAGCAGCAGTGACCTTGACCTTGGCCTGTGGTCATGATTTTAATTACTTTTGTAGACATCAGTGCCAGGATGCTTCAGGACAAATTTGGTTAAAATCCATCAAGTGGTTTCAGAGGAGATGTTGTTTAAAGGAAACTGTTGACAGACGACAGACGCAGGACGCTGGACGACGGACAAAGACCGGTCACAATAGCTCACCATGAGCCTGAGGCTCAGGTGAGCTAAAAAGTGATCCTCTAACAGTATAATAGACTGATCCCGAAGGAAAAGATGTCTTGCACATGTACAATTCATGCTGAATACATGTTAAAAGTTTCAAGTCAATACTTTGAAAACAGGAGAAGTAGTCTGTGTCATATGATTTTGTAAAATAATGCTCCCCTACAAAAATAATAGACTGATCCACAAAGAAAATATGTCCATTACATGCGTTATTCATGCAGAACGCAATATTTCAGTTTCAAGTCGATATCTTGAAAACTGTAGAAGTCTGCATAAAACGGTTTTGTTTATTCATGTCCCCAACAAAAAATAATGGACTGATCCACATAAAAAAAATGTCACGCACATCTACACTTCATGCCAAACCTATGTGTAAAGTTTAAATTCAATATCTTGAAAACTGTAGAAGAAGTTCGCATTACAGGATTTTGTTGAATCGAGCTCCCCTCAAAAAAATAATGGACCGATCCACATGAGAAAAGAAAATAGTTTGCTCAAATCTAATGAAATATTTTCACTTTGTTTACAAAATACAATTCTATTTCCGGTATTTCGGTTGATTTCCGGTGTATTCAGAACGTTTCTGATGTAAAGGTAACAGCAGCGATATATATTTTTATCCTAATTGGGTTTCCCAAATCAGAACGAGGCTGCAAGTGCAGGTATTTTCCTGCTATATGTCAAAATGTCGAAAAAAAAGAAGATAACGTATTTTACACAATGTAGGGGTGATGATGAAAATCGAGACAGCGAGCGAGACAGTAAGAAAGAGATAGAACAAATAGAAAAACGATAATTGCAACATAAAGAGTATTTTATTTAAAATGTAAGGGCGAGTGTACATTCTGTAAGGGTGAGTGCACTTACTTACCTGCAGGATGAGTGGGTCAAAGAAAATTTCTACACCTCTGAAGTTTCAAGTCGATATCTTAAAAACTGTTGACATAGTAAATGCCACGGACCAACCACAAAACTTTGCATTAAACGTTTTGTTTAATCATTTCCCTTACAAAAAAAGGCTGAACCACATGAAAAAAATTTAACGCACATCTACACTTCATGCCGAACATACGTGTTAAGTTTCAAGTCAATATCTTGAAAACTGTAAAAGAAATTTGCGTCAAAAGATTTTGTTGAATCATGCTCAAACTGTTTTGTTTAGTCATTTCCCCTACAAAAAATGATGGAGTGCTCCACATGAAAAATATGTCATGCACATCTACACTTTATGCCGAACATATGTGTAAATTTTCAAGTCAATATCTTGAAAACTGTAGAAGTTCGCGTCACATGATTTTGTTGAATCTTGCTTCCCTCTAAAAAATAATGGAGTTTTCTACGTGAAAAAAAAGTTTGTGCAAAGATACTCAGGAACATATGTTTAAAGTTTCAAGTTGATATCTTGAAAACTGTTGACGTAGTTAGTGCCACAGACCAACCACCCAACCGGATGATGACTCCTGTATACCGCCCCATATCTCGTATGCGGGGGTATAATAATGGAGTCTGTACATGTATTTGAGAGTGTTTATTTTAATCAATAACAAGTAATGTACACAACTTACAATAAATGCACATGAATACAATAACAAACAAGATAAACCTGTGAGCTAATGCTCACTAGTGATACCCCCCGCTTTGAGAAATATGGCTTTCAAAGCAATTGTCATATGTATGAAGGGGTCAATTTTTACTGCCTTAGAAAAATGGGACAGAAATTGTGCATGTATGTCATCTACACTTGTCAAAAGTTCTAAGTGCACACTTTTTAATGTTCAATATCTCAAAGCATAATTATTGTAATTCAAAGAAAGTTTGACATTATGTCAAATATGATCGAACAATAATTATTATTTGAAAACTGTGCAGTTGTTTTACGTATTACGTCAAATACGTCGTTATACGCTATTTTGGCGTTATCCCTGTGCGGCAATCGCAATCATTTTTTTACAACTAATTTTGTTTTTCACATGTTCACCGACACCGGACAATCTAAAAAAACACACCAACATTTTAAAACTAAGGAACGTTTGACCACAGAAAACCACGAAAGTTCAGTCAAAATGCTTTTTAAGTGGCACAACTTTAATTTTTTTATATAAAAAACATTCTTATGTTTTTTGTAAATGCAAAATAAAAGCCACATTTTTGCCTATTTTATCGTTTAAAGTAAAAATTCAAATGATATTTTTGCCTAGATCGATAACGTTGCTTACGTTGAACGTTGACGTTACTCACTTACGTCATTAAATATTTTCGTAAGAGAACATTAAAACTAAAAGTTTATAATTGCATTTGTTTGATAAGTGCCCACTTATTAAAACTCTAAAACTTACATTTAAAGAAATCTATTAAATTGCAAAATCGAATCTTTCGAAAGTCATGTTTATTTGGTCTGAAATATTAAAAACATGTCCGAATTATCGGTCTATTTTATCGAAATAAATACATTTTTATCTTTCGGAAAGGCTGTTACACATTTATCACAGAGAATTGCATCGTCCCAAATTGCTAGACCACTCAAAAACCTTTGGCACACTCCAATGCGAGGAAATAGAATTTTCTCCTTGACATCCACGTTTACATGTTATGGATTAAACAGAGAAGAGTATGTTGGCTCATCGTGCCCAGCAGACAATTACGAAGCTACAGGAAGTTATTTTAGTGCAATGGAATGACAAACCACAACTTTTCCTTAAGATTTGCATCTGACATTGATGATACAAAGACGATAAATTGATCACAACTGATAGCAGATGAAATGATTATTTATTTGAGAACTGCTTCTTTGTACCAGTGGGCTAAAACTTGAGGGATTTTCTTCAAATTCCATATAGAATTTCAATAAAATCCCTCAAAAAGTTTTCGAGTTATGCTCCGGACAAAATTTATCAAGTAATTCTGATAAAGTGGAATAACTCTAAAAATCGGCAAGGTATAGTTATTGTTCTTGCACACTGCACTTCCTAACAATCTGCTCTGTCAGTGTATGAAGTTTGAATAAAATCCCTCAAGTAGTTTTGTAGTTATGCTCCAGACAAAATTAATCAAGTAAATCTGGGGCAAGTGTGAGGCTGCTGCACCCTAGAACCTGGTTTAAAGCCCCAGTGGCAATTTGTTTTGCCACTGACCGTTCCAAGGCGGTATCCCTAAAAGTTCTCTTCTTCGTTAATTGTTTGTGGCGTCCTAATTGAATTCACATACTTATATAAAACGTGCGCTCTCTCTTCCTCTCTTCTTTTTCGCTGCGTGGGGAGCCTGTGTTTTTTGAGTGTGGCAATTCCTGATATGCATATATTGCTTTTTTTTTCTAAAAAAGGCAAGGTAGAGTTATTGGACTTGCACAATGCACTACCTACCAATGTGCTCTGTCAGTGTATGAAGTTTGAATAAAATTCCTCAAATAGTTTTTGATTTATGCTCTGGAAAAAATTTATCAAGTAAATGTGATAAAGGGGAAAAACTCTAAAACTAGGCAAGGTAGAGTTATTGCACTTGCACACTGCACTACCTACCAATGTGCTTTGTCAGTGTATGAAATTTGAATAAAATCGCTCAAGTAGTTTTGGAGTTATGCTCCGGACAAAATTTATCAAGTAAATATGATAAAGAGGAATAACTCAAAAAATAGGCAAGGTAGAGTTATTGTTCTTGCACACTGCACTATCTACCAATGTGCTCTGTCAGTGTATGAAGTTTGAATTAAATACCTCAAGTAGTTTTGGAGTTATGCTCCGGACAAAATTTATCAAGTAATTCTGATAAAGGGGAATAACTCTAAAAAAGTCAAGGTAGAGTTATTGGACTTGCACACTGCACTACCTACCAATCTGCTCTGTCAGTGTATGAAGTTTGAATAAAATCCCTTAAGTAGTTTTAGAGTTATGCTCCGGACAAAAATTATCAAGTAAATCTCATAAAGGAGAATAACTCTAAAAAAAGGCAAGGTACAGTAATTGGACTTGCACAATGCACTACCTACCAATGTGCTCTGTCAGTGTATGAAGTTTGAATAAAATTCCTCAAGTAGTTTTTGAATTATGCTCTGGAAAAAATGTATCAAGTAAATGTGACAAAGGGGAAAGACTCTAAAACAGGCAGGATAGAGTCATTGCACTTGCACACTGCACTACCTACCAATGTGCTTTGTCAGTGTATGAAATTTGAATAAAATCGCTCAAGTAGTTTTGGAGTTATGCTCCGGACAAAATCTATCAAGTAGATATGATAAAGAGGAATAACTCAAAAAATAGGCAAGGTAGAGTTATTGTTCTTGCACACTGCACTATCTACCAATGTGCTCTGTCAGTGTATGAAGTTTGAATTAAATACCTCAAGTAGTTTTGGAGTTATGCTCCGACAAAATTTATCAAGTAATTCTGATAAAGGGGAATAACTCTAAACAAGAGGGCCATGATGGCCCTTTATCGCTCACCTGAGTACAACAAAGTTATTTTTAGTAACAGTGAACAAGACCCAGATGACCCATATTCGAACTCATCCGAGAAATCATTCATTTGGGACAAACATCCTGACCAAGTTTCATGACAATCGGAGCAAAAATGTGACCGCTAGAGTGTTAACAAGAAAATTCTATTTTTAGTAACAGTGACCTAGTTTTTGGACCCAGATGAACCATATTCGAACTCGTCCAAGAAATCATTTGGACAAACATCCTGACCATGTTTCATGACATTCGAGGCAAAAATGTGACCACTAGAGTATTAACAAGAAAATTCTATTTTTAGTAACAGTGACCTAGTTTTTGGACCCATATTCGATCTGGTCCAAGAAATCATTGGGACAAACATCCTGACCAAGTTTCATGACAATCGGAGCAAAAATGTAATTGCTAGAGTGTTAACAAGAAAATTCTATTTTTAGTAACAGTGACTTAGTTTTTAGACCCAGATGACCCATATTCGAACTCGTCCGAGAAATCATTGACACAAACATCCTGACCAAGTTTCATGACGATCAGAGCAAAAATGTGACCGCTAGAGTGTTAACGAACTAAGTGTGGACGGACGACGGACGACAGACGACGGACGACGTCCGACGGACATTCATCGATCCTAATAGCTCACCCTGAGCCAGCTCAGGTGAGCTAAAAAGGCAAGGTAGAGTTATTTTTCTTGCACACTGCACTACCTACCAATCTGCTCTGTCAGTGTATGAAGTTTGAATAAAATCCCTCAAGTAGTTTTGGAGTTATGCTCCGGACAAAAATTATCAAATAAATCTGATAAAGAAGAATAACTCTAAAAAAGGCAAGGTAGAGTTATTGGACTTGCACACTGCACTACCTACCAATGTGCTCTGTCAGTGTATGAAGTTTGAATAAAATTCCTCAAGTAGTTTTTGATTTATGCTCTGGAAAAAATGTATCAAGTAAATGTGACAAAGGGGAAAGACTCTAAAAAAAGGCAAGGTAGAGTTATTGCACTTGCACACTGCACTACCTACCAATGTGCTCTGTCAGTGTATGAAATTTGAATAAAATCCCTCAAGTAGGTTTGGAGTTATGCTCCGGACAAAATTTTTCAAGTAAATATGATAAAGAGGAATAACTCAAAAAATAGGCAAGG
Organism: Corbicula japonica; assembly: GCA_038501625.1. Taxonomy (NCBI): domain Eukaryota; kingdom Metazoa; phylum Mollusca; class Bivalvia; order Venerida; family Cyrenidae; genus Corbicula; species Corbicula japonica. The sequence continues at coordinate 3,622,151 of JAZAYU010000040.1, forward strand.
TAGAGTTATTGGACTTACACACTGCACTATCTACCAATGTGCTCTTTCAGTGTATGAAGTTTGAATAAAATCACTCAAGTAGTTTTGGAGTAATGCTCCAGACAAAATTTTTCAAGTAAATATTATAAAGGGGAATAACTCTAAAAATAGGCAAGGTAGAGTTATTGTTCTTGCACACTGCACTACCTACCAATGTGCTCTGTCAGTGTATGAAGTTTGAATAAAGTCCCTCCAGTAGTTTTGGACTTATGCTCCGGACAAAATTTATCAAGTTAATATGCTAAAGATGAATAACTCTAAAAAGGCAAGGTAGAGTTATTGTTCTTGCACACTGCACTATCTACCAATGTGCTCTGTGAGTGTATGAAGTTTGAATAAAATCCCTCCAGTAGTTTTTGACTTATGCTGCGGACAAAATTTATCAAGTAAATATGATAAAGGGGAATAACTCTAAAAATAGGCAAGGTAGAGTTATTGTTCTTGCACACTGCACTACCTACTAATGTGCTCTGTCAGTGTATTAAGTTTGAATAAAATCCCTCCAGTAGTTTTGGACTTATGCTCCGGACAAAATTGTTTCGGATGGACGCATGGACGGACGCACAGACGCACGGACGAAGGGCATTTCTAATATCCCCCACGCCTTTGGCGGGGGGATAAACAAAATCTAAAAATATGCAGCAAACAGGAAGTAGATGAGCAAGGAGCATGAAATTGCTTTACACCATATTGGACTATAGGATAAAGCAATACGCAAAATTTCAGGCTGCTGCATGCTATGGTTGCTTAGAAAACTGCAACGGAAATTTTGTAACGGACTGACGGACGCACACACAAGGGTAAAATAGTATACCCCCCTCTTCTACGAAGCGGGGGTTAATAAGGTTAGATACAAATAAGTCTCTGTCTACCAGGCAATCTCTTTTTTTCCCCCAAGGTATCTGAACACCAGTTTGGCAGCTTTATGGAGGCATACCAGTATACAACCATTTACTTCCACCTAGACAAATTGTATGGTTAATTTATGACACTTGACTGTTGCCTTTCTTGCCCCTGGATATTACAGCCCCTTGTCTGAAACATGTTGTTTTAATACTCTATACCTTATACTAGTTATAGCTTTGCTTGTTAAGTGTCAATGGCCAGGTGAACAGGTGGATTAGCATTAATTCCTCACCTGCTGTATTTATAGGTTCTATGTAAAAAAAAAACAGTTCTTTAAGATTTATTTTTACATTAAGTGCTTATAGTGATCACCTGTCCTGATATGAAATTTAATCAAAATATTTGAGTAATTTAATTATTATTATGATTATACATTAATAACAGTCAACTAAATTAAGATTTCTGCAGAATTTCAAGCACAAAAATTCATCTGTGTAGTATTTGCCACTTTTGGGAGAATTTTCCAGGTCGGTAAATACCACCGGTAATACCTGGGGTGGTATTAACCACCCAACCCTGCTGGTATGAATGCAACCAGTCGCCATTTCAGCCAATCAGATGCTTGAGATCCGAGACTGGTCTCCTGATTAAGTTTTATGATGTTGGGCCCTGTACTTACTGGGTAATTAAGAACTGGAACTCCATCACTGGACCTGCAAGTGAGCATCATTTTAATCCTCCAGCCACGTGCATCATCCTTTTCAAAGACAAGTGAGCCAGATCTGTACTTAGAAGATCCCAATTTTACGCATGAGTACTTGACCTTGCCTGGGAAAGTAAGTATACTACCCTTCAAAGGCATCATAGTGAGAAACGTCCTGAAATATATATTGCATAATTATGTTATGCAGAAAAATGTTCATAACTATATTTTTTGTGAAAAACGCACATCTCCCCCCTGCACCCTATTGAAGGAAGGCCAAGGAAATCATGACATGATCATCTATGTATGTGTTTATTGAAAACTAAAATGTCATCAATATAATGTAGTAAGTTAATGAGTACTCAAATGTCATCAAAATAACGCAGTAAGTTATTCACTCTATGAGCCTCTGTGATATTGAATTCTGGCCTACATACCCCAAAATCAATAGGGTTCTTCAAGTCTATAACAGCAACCATCCAAAGAAGTTTGAAGGCTTTAGGTAAAATAGAACTCCAGTTAGTGAGAGGAATCCATTTTCACTCATTGGGCCCCTGTGACCTTGACCTTTGACCTACTGACCCCAAAATCAATAGGAGTCCTCTACTCAATAAAGACATCCATTGTATTAAGTTTGAAGGCTCTGGGTGAAAATGATCTCATGTTATTGAGTGGAAACAGTCTTCTTCTCAATAAGGCTATTACCCTATTTACTTTGAATGCTCTGGGTCATGCAGTACTCCAGTTATTGACCAGATACAGTTTTCACTCCTCGAGGCCCCTGTGACCTTGACCTTTGACCTACTAACCCCAAAATCGATCAGAGTCCTCTACTCAATAAGGACATCCATCGTATGAAGTTTGAAGGCTCTGGGTGAAATAGAACTCCTCTTATTGAGTGGAAACGGTTTTCACTCTTCAGGCCCTTGTGACCTTGACCTTTGACCTACTGACCCCCGATTCGATATGGTTCTTCTACTCAATAAGGGCTATCACCCTATGAAGTTTGAATGCTCTGGGTCAAAAGGTACTCCAGTTATTGAGCGGAAATGACTCTTCGGGCCCCAGTAACCTTGACCTACTGACCCCAAAATCAATAGGAGACCTCCACTCAATAAGGACATCCATCATATGAAGATGGAAGGCTCTGGGTAAAATAGAACTCCTGTTATTGAGCAGAAACCATTTTAACTCTTCAGGCCCCTGTGACCTTGACCTTTGACCTACTGACCCCCGAATTCGATAGGGTTCTTCTACACAATCAGAGCTATCACCCTATGAAGTTTGAATGCTCTGGTTCAAAGCGTACTCAAGTTATTGAGCGGAAATGGTTTTCACTCTTTGGGACCATGTGACCTTGACCTTTGACCCCAAAATCAATAGGGTTCTTCTTCTCTCTCAATAAGGGGCATCACCCTGTGAAGTTTGAATGCTGTGGGTCAAACGGTACTCCAGTTATTGAGTTGAAACAAAGTGTGACAGACTGACAAACGGACAGGGCAAAACAATATGTTTCTTAAGAAGTACAAACTTTTGATCAGGGGTCTATAACACCCGGGGGGCTCTCACTAACATGATCAGACTTCTCCCTTCTTTGAGCTATGAGAGAAGTCATCTGTGATTTCGATTGATGTAGATTCTTGCATTTTGATGCAAGCAAATTTGAACTTTTCAACTTTTAACCCCACCTTATTCTGAGCTTGGGGTCATTTTGATGCAGGAAAATTTAGGAAATGTGGTCAGTATTTTCAAGAATATAAAGATATTGCGTCTTTTGCATTTTAAATATGAATTAAATGTTTATTTGAACCATGAAAATAATATGTGCAACTGTGGTGATGTATTTTTCCGAGATCTGTTTAGTTTGTTATCTTTAGTTATTAAGTATAACAAGAATATGTTTTTTTGAAAATGGGGATATTTTGTGTTCTGGGTGATTGAAGTTGCATCTCGTGATACAGATCGCTCATATATTAGCTGAAATTGTCCAAACTTGATAATTGAGCTCTGTTTTAAGCCTATATAGCTCTACTGACAAACTGGCCAGAAAAGGACCTATAAACAGGTGTCTGTGCATTTACCTTTAAAAATAATTCATTACAAATTTGTAATTTTTTTTTATAAAACAAGTCTTCGGATTGGGGACATAGTCTCTGTAGCTGTTTTCTCAGGTGTAATTAAAATAAATGACTTACTGATTCTTTTTTGATAATTAATGACTTCTTAATGATTCAAATACCAAACAAAAACAATTTTTGAAAAACAAATTTGTTAATTTATTATTACGCGAGCTCTAGCGAGCGAGCCCCCGAAGGGCGAGCGGGCGAGCGTTTACGGTAACATGCCGCGATGATGCGTATGTAAAATAGGATAGTATTACTGAAGACCCAAACCTTCTACAACGTTTACAGAATCTACAGGAAGTTGGGTGCATGGACACCGGTTTATTAGTCTTGACCCCCTGACCTTATCATTACTGTACGCTGTACGACGGGAACCAGGTAGCGGTTAATTACAGTTATGTTCTCCTGATAGCCTCGTTTTCAATGTGGCAATGAATTACTACGCGACGGTGTAAATAGGCAACGTTACCATAATGTAGTCAGTGTTTATTTATTTTTCAATCCGTCTTTTTTAATAAATACATGTTTATGTATTTATGTTTTCATTAAAATTTGTCATAACGAAATTCCCATAATAATAGTTAAACATGTCTAAATCTTTTGTAACTAATGAGAAAAAGGTTATGACGTCTGTCCCTTAAATAGATGGTGTTTCAACTGTTTACAACGTCACGAGAACGCTTTCAATTTTTTACTGAAAATGAGCGATGTTACACGATAGTACGGGAGGCTTTTTTTGTAAATAAATGTTAACAAAGAAACAAGCTAACCGTTTTGTATGTTTTTCCTATTTTAATTTTACCAAATAAATAATATTTCGCACATTCTCCGTGTTACTTTGTCCTATAGCGCGTACTGACGACGTTACCATTTCTATATCCGATTCTTAAATGCAGTCCAGCAGGGCGTAACTCCGCCCATTAGTGACGTAATTTCTATCCCAGAGTTCGTTGCGCACGCTGTAAATGAAATCGAGGCTGTCAAATCTCAGCGGCTGCTGTATAAAAGTTTCTGAAACTGCCAGTTATATTTTCGTTGTCCCTTCTCAACAGTAAGATATTTTTGTCGAATTTAACCTGGGGCCACTTAAACTTTTAATTATTTTCCAGGTCGAAGATGGTAAACTGGCTATTTTACATAGCATCGCTTTGTTTACGTAACAACGTGATAGGCCTAATGTTTATGCTGTGTTCTCGTCGATTCGGGACGCTTATGTGGTATTAAGAGATAATAAAACATATCAAACAAATTAAACACACCATTTTAAAACATAATCGTATAAACAAACCATTTTACTATACAATTCGAACAAAAAATTCGTTAAAAAATCTCAATGTTGAAAAAAATCGTACCTGAATTAGTCAACCATGCTAATCATCGCAGGTCAAAGTTTTTCTCATCGGTTCGGGATTTTGATTGGATGACGGGAATGTTGACAGCAGGTAAGGGCACGCGCTACAGTTCGGATCAGAAATTGAAGGTTGCTTTCCATTAATAGTAAGTAGTAAAAAATATGCAACTTTTTGGGGCGAATTAATCCTTTTAATGATATTGAAGTTGGTAACCATTAAAGAATTTAACAACATTTCATATGAACAATAGTCAACTAAAACAAAACAAACAGTTATATTTAACTGGAAACTGACCAATTATAACATTGAAAACACCGAAACAAAACTAAACTATCTTCTTGGATTGTCTTATTTTCACAGTTGGGACATAGGAATGTACTATGTCGTCTAACTACCCGGATTTTCGTACAGAATGCCATTGTTCGCACTTGTCACACTGAGCCCAGCTAATCTTTTAATTGGACTACGTTCCGCTCTATGGCACACACTTTATGAACTGTGACGTAGTTCAAGGTCGTTTTATTGGAAAACTATTCACAGTGATTTCCCTTGAAAATGGCGGTGTTGAAACGGAAGTGGGCGAATGTTGCTTTTTAGTGAAATTTGGGACAAAACAGTAATTTTCTAAAGGAAATTGTAATTTAGGCAAATATAATTTGATATTTAGAGGAGTTACATGCTTAGTTCGCATGTTTATTGTTCTTAATGCGTTGGAAACTGCTCACAGTGAAACTTGCGTAGTACTCGGACGAAATTTACAGCGCACGAGCGGCGATTCTAGTCATTTTTATGACGTCACGAATCGATGGGAAATCCCGAATCGATGAGAATAAGGCATACATAACAAATGGCATGAAAAATTGGGTCACTTTCTTATTGCAAGTAGATCTATTCTAAATACAAAATAATCCAGAAAACATCATTTGGCTTTTTTGGTTTTGTTACCTTTTTCTTCTTGACTGTTTTATAAACACTTTAACATGATGGCAAACTACTGGCAAAGCTCTAAAAGGTATTTGCATATCAATAACCAGTTGTTTGCAGTACATAATAATAATAATAATAATAATAATAATAGTAATAATAATAAAATCTTTAAGAAGAATTCCAATTAAGTGTACATAAAACAAAATTTAATGTAAACTTATTTTCAATTGGGTCTTCTATAACAATTAACAATGAAAGAAATAACACATCCACGCATACAAACACACGCACACACGCTCGCACACACAAACACAGACACACTCCAAAAAAAATTACAGCAGACAGACAATAGTAGGTGTTAGATATATCGAAAATTAGAATATAAACTGTGAAGACATATGATACAAAATATTGTGTTGCGGTGTTCTTACACAGGCAATGTATAATCAAGTGAACATATTCAAAAACCAAGGTATTAAAAACGTTACAACAGGTAACATCAGGTGCCTGGAGATGGATATTGTTTTTTCCACTGCATTAGCTTTGCTTTGCACAGAAATCTGGACAGTTCTAAAATTTTTAGAAATCTTATTTGTTACAAAATTGCCAATGCATGGCCAACTTGGCAGGAAAAAGTTAAATTGTTCCATGGGGATTTTTTAACTGCAGATATTTACAAATTTGGTATGCTGGATAAACAATGGTGGGCTGCAGCTTGTGATGTTGAGGCTGTCACACAGCTTTTATCTTGCCAAATAAAAGTATTTGTACAAACAAGTTAGGTCAAGTAACATATTCAGATCAAACTTATGGTACAAATGAGTCAAAGACAATACACTTACTTCTAAGGAATGAACATTTTTCATTCTTAGAAAAGGTGATGCCAGAGAAATCAGTATCTAATGTCATCAACAATGCTGTAAAAAGCTCTCAAATGAATAATTTAAAAGCTGCACGTATAAGATTTCATGTTGCCTATTTTGATTCTAGCTTCACCCTCATACATGGGGTGTCTATGCTGGGTTATTAGCACCCAGATATTCACAGCTGGAATTTTGCAAATGTCTATAAGACTATATCAATTATCATGTACTTAAATTTAGTGCACCAGCAATTGATCATTTGTCAAAAGATATTTAAGCTTCTGTAAATATCATTCATTTCTACCATCTGAAAATAACATGTGTATTTTGAATTATATATTTTTGATAAGTATTACACCAACAGAACAGTGTTCATTATATATATACATGCGTTATTCAGGATACAGCCAAAAACAATTTCTTTAGATCTGTCATTTGCATGTTATTTTCTATTTCTCTGGAGCAAAATTAATGTAACTATGCAATTGCAAAATTCCAGCTTCTGGTTTTCAGAATTTGTGAATTTCATTTAATTATGATTAGTACAAGTTTTATCCATCATTATTTTATTCTACACAATGTAGAATAAATGCTTTGAAAAAGGTTATAAAATGTTTATTTGTAATGTCATTATGAAATATATATAAAAAAAAATAGAAAAAAATAAATTTAAAAAAATAGGCAACTGCGCCATCATCGGGTCCCGAGTGCGAAAGCAGGAGGGACTTCTTTTTTTATGGAAAGACATTTTTGTGATATGTTATATGTACCTGCTGGAATGTTTTATGCAAACAATAGTTAGTCTTCAACCTAGCTACAAAAGGTAGGCCTAAAAAAAATAGTTTTGTTTCTGGTGGCCCGACCGACCCTATTTTTTTACCGCCGACCGTAACTTTTTTTGACTCGGAAAAGTATATCGATGCATCGTTGTGATCTTCGGTTGTCATGGATCGATTGGCCGAAGACGACAACGATATTTTGTAACGTCGACATTTTGTTTAATTCGACAACGACGTTTTGTTTTATTCGTCTGCGAAAATCACAACCGCTGTAGTCATTCTATAAATAGCGGTCACGTCATCAGGCTAACATAGACCTCTATCATAAGAACGCATAACAATCCTAACCAGGATTTTTGTCTTCATACGCGGAGTTAACAGTCCGCAATGTAGTTACGTCAATTAACCGTAGACACATGAATAAATATGGTATTTTTTGTCGATTTAGTTTAGAAACGTATCAGATAACCCGTAATATTGAGTTGTATATCCCTTATTTTAAGTCTAATGTGAGTTTTGAACACTGCCTTATCGTGAAATTATGTCTGTATGTAAGGGCGGTATCTAGAGGCATTCTATAAATAACTGTCACGTCATCAAACTAACTAGTCCCAATCCCAGTATACTTTGAGCGAAAGTACACAGGTCAATGTGATGATCACGTGACCGGTGTGTACACAATGCCGCTGTAGTAAATAATCATGGCGGCCAGCGTTACCGATAAAAAATATTTATTCTTTTAATTTTGATCTGCCGACGATTTCATCGAAGACTTACGGAAGCAAATTGATTAAGATTTCGGTTCAAGATGCAGACGTGATACGATGAAAATCCAAAATCATTGAATTTTGGCGCAAGGAGTTTACGATCTCGGACTTTAGTATGGTGTAATAAATGACAAAAAGCACATCAAATTATTAAACTCAGCTTTGGTGGTAATGATAAACCTTTTACCATCATTGAAGGATTACGAATTAATTTGATTATGTGTTGATTGCAACAATATCATGAAAGTAAATCTGTAGATGACTTTGGCACATATTGAAAATGTGGTGTGCTTTATGGCTGTAAGAAGTGATAGACCTAGGTAAGAAAATTACATATAAAACATATTTTTTTCAAACATGGGCAAATCTTCAATACCTATGCATTAAAAAACCTTACGGTATTATGAAAGGTACATGGATACAATTCTTATTATTTAGAAAATCTAAAATTTATGAAAATATTTATAGATATAGTAAATAGATCTACACTTTTAATAAAACTGCAATTTAAATATATAATATAAGTTGATGTCACAAAATACAGTGTAAGCAAGCTGATTTTAGATCTACACTGTATGCCCATATGATTTTTTATGTATCTTTTTCGTATCTGGAGTAAAAGGTTAATACAACTAAAGGTTAGTAAAGACTAAAGTTATTCACATACAATTTTGATTTCAGAATCTTGTTCCGTCTCACATTATTAAATGACCATTGTTAATGTTGTATGTTGGTATGAACCACATTTGGAGATAGTGGATTTTTTTTATTATGTCTGTCACTTGAAAAATCTCACAAATGTGCTATTTAAAAGCAATGGTCAGCTGAAGTTGATATTTTGTCAGAAACTATTCAAGCTTAACAGTTTTCTAGTTATGTAAAGAATAAAACAGGTTGACTGAAATGGTTTTGGTGTTAATTTTGATATTCCCTCAATAGCGAGAATATACATGCTGTAATATACATAAATAACAATGGAAACAATTTTAAAGTTTAATTTTTATTTTCAAGTATTTGTGTTCATTACAAACAGTACAAGAACATAAAAACATGTACTTATCAGTTATTATTTTTTGAGCTATTGACATAAAACAACATGTTAAGAATAACAAGCTTAACCCTTTTATCCATTAATAATTAATTAAAAAAAAAAAAAAAAAAAAAAAAGCCTACCTACCGACCCTGCTTTTTTTGGCTACGCCACCAGAAACACAAGTATTTTTTTGTTAGGCCTTAACATGACTTTAAATGTGTAATTTGTTCAGCAATATCCCGTGCTCGCTACCTCATCCGGTCAAGAATACATGTAGCTCGAAAAGCGCCACAATAGTTGAACTTTTGTCCGCTTCAATTGCCTCCCGGATAGGTCAACACTGCCGTAACGCCGATTCTTTGTCTTTTCTTCCTTATCCTTACCCCAGGCCTTATGTAATTGCTCTCCTGATTGTAAAAAAAACTCACTGGTACCATTTAAAAACTACAGCTCGGCTTATGGAAGTTTTCGTTTGCGTCTGCTAAATGATTTTAGCTTTTCAGAAGGTTATTTTCAAAGATCATAACAAAACTTTATAATAGCGCGTATTTCCGGGCAATCGAACGACGACATTTCTAACGTTTTTACGTTGGTGATAGCTCTCTTAAATATCGACTGTTGTTAAAACGCAAAGTCTGATTGAAGTAAAATTTTTGCATGACATCATTCGTATACCGCACTTTGAGGTTGCCAAGTTTGGCTCTTTTCCCACTAGAAGTTTTGTTTATATTACCAGGTATTTGCTGAATAAAATACAATGGCAATGATGTGCGCCGCCTGCGTGTTACCATGGTTATTCAAATAAGCGACGCGCTTTTAAATTCAATTAAATAAATGAATATTTTAGCTTAGTTTGTTACGTTTGTGTTCTGATTGAATTAAGTATATAATTTATTGCGAACGTGTTTCAAATTAAAATGCAATAACAAAAGTATGTTATTTTGGATCATCCCTCATATAGCACGATTTGGGACGGTACAGGACAGGATTTATCAGTCGCTTTCCCAGTTTCTTTCTATTTCAGTTTCCTTAGTACTAAAGGCTTTCCTGTTAAGAAACCAGACCTATTGATGCTTTGTGAAGCTGAATAGTGTGAATTTACTTGACTTATGAAAAAATCCAAATTTCACTGATTTTGCGACTAATTTTTTCCCAATTTCTAGATTTTACAACACAAAAATTTCCCAATTGTAGGGGAAGGGGATCCTTTCCCCATTGGGGAAAAAAAACACTGTATAATACATAGTTCAAATCTTCAATGACCTCGAACTTGAGCCAGCAAGGTTGGAACATGGGGTTCTGCACATCATCTTGATGGGCTGAACATTTGATAAAAGTTTCATGATATTAATTCTAGGGGTTCAAAAGATAAGAACCAGACACAAAATACATAGTTCAAATCTTCAAACACCACTGGTGACCTAGACATGTTTTATATGTTGTTATATTGTATTGTTATGTCTAAGATTGAATGCAAAATAAATCTATTTATCTATCTATGTCCTTGATGTCTCAAGCAGTTACAATCAAAACTGTGGTGGAAATCAACCCGATTTAAATTCTTTTTATTTTCACTCCCACATGAAAATTTCAACACTGGTATGTCAAATATTGTTATAAAACATAAATTATGATAAAAAGTAACAATAAAATGACGAATAATCCATAAAATAACTTGTTAAACCTACCACAGTATATGCCGTTTACACTGTGAAAATTATCGATAAACGCGAGTCAGATAAACTTTATGCGGTGTAATCAACATGGGTGGAGGTTTAAAAGAGTTTTGCATAAAAAACGAAAACATTACTTATAAAGGATTACATATATTAATTCTACTTGAATGTGGCTTCTCAGGTATGTAATTTTTTTTTTTTTAAATAAGTATGGTTTAAGATGCTCTTTATGAAGCCGGCAAAAGATGCGATTCATTTTCCGATCGGCGGCATATAGAAATAGAATGAAAATTTTCCGCATTGATTTGAATAGTAAATGGGTTGTGCGCGAAGAGCGACCATCGTATATATAGAAAAGTTGTTTTTTTGCGCACAAATAGTTGGGCTATGAAATGGCGTACTACAACTAAGGGGAGGTAACTTGGTCTCAAATATCCGAAAACCTCCCCGAAAAAAATCTAACTACCTTTAATGAGACAATCAGATCAAAACGACCATTCCTGCAACCAAAAACGTAAATTGATGCCGCTTGTGTTTTAATATTACATCTGATTTGTTTATAGTGTCACATATTAGTTTAAAAACAATGTTTTCCGACCCGCAGGAATATTTACCGGAACTGAATGTCCCAAAACAATGACGAAAGCTTAATTTGATACATATAGCAAAGTCGTCTTCGACCATTTTCTGTATATATTTTCAAATAGTCTTGTATGGTAGTATTCCTTTCGCATTAACAGAATCAATTTATTGACGAATCCAACATTTCTACAGTATAGTTTATCTATTACCTTGCACGCCTAGGGGAAAGGTGTCTTCCTTATATATTTTGACATTTTAGTTGTTACTATTTGGAAAGGAATTTACAATTATGTATTATGTTCTCAAAACTAACTAGAAAATGTTTGTTCAAATTTTAGACAATATAATGTTACTTTTAACTCAAAATGCATAATAAATAACCCAGATAGCATGCTGACGTTGGCACAATGTTGGACCAATGGTGTCAGTTACGTCGGCCCAATGTTGGAATATGACGTTGGCCCAATGTAATTTTGCTCATCGGCCCAACGTTGGGCCAACATTGCAATGTCGGCTTTTTTCTGTTGGCCCAGCATTGGAATTTCAACACAATTTTGCCAACGTTGACCCAACATTGGCCAAACGTAAGAAAATTTAAATTTACGTTGGCCTAATGTTGGCCCAATGTTAGAAATTCCATTGGAATCATGTTTGCTTTACACTGTGCCAACAAACTTTGAGAGACTGACTTCTGATCCAGAAGTCATGGTCCAGAAGTCACGGTTCAAACCCAGCATGAAATATGGTTCTTCTGTGACATTCTAAATGCGAAAGAGGATGCAGTCAGAAACACATTGAGATGGTCCTCTGTTGGTTTTGGACCCATCACATGAAGAAGCTATCCAGCTTGATTGTTTACAGTTTTTCATACAAGGACATCTTAAGGCTCATCTTCCTCAAGAAAAGCCAGAAAGTTGCAGTGCTAGTTTAGCTGTTTGTGTGACATTTAATATTAAATAAAACCAAAAACAATAGATCTATTATCATAATTTATAAAATCTAAGTGTTTCTTACAAAGGATCTGATGAAAAATATCATGTTTATGTAGACAATAAATGTCAATTTTTTTAAAGATACATTGTAAAGTCTTTATGTTTTATCAAGGTGACTCTTCCTCATTTTCTTTACTTCTCTTCTCTTGTTCATTGCTCTCTTCTACTTCGATATTTTTGTTCTCTAACTTGTTCTTCTCTTTTAGTCTCTCACCTTCTCTCTGTCAGACACAGAGCAAAACAAATTCTTGTTAAGATTGCTGATTTCAGCATCTGTTGCTATCCCACGCAATTTGTTGTGTTTTTTTTTGCGTTTCTGCAATAAAATAGAATAAGAACGGTTAACAATATAGAAAATAATAACATTAAAAAATGATCAAATATTTTATCAAAGCCAACCACAAACATCTGCAATTCATGCAGAATATATGTCTTAAGTTTTAACTCTTTCCTCCATATAAACACGAACAGTGAAGATCTAGATCAGCTGACACAACCGTGCAGTCTAATCAGGATCTACACTATTTGCTTATTTTTGTACTATGTTATTTCTGATCAAGAAGCGAAGATTGCAGATCCTGATCAGTTGACTCAGTTGTGCTGGCTGATCTGGATCCACAATGTTCGCGACTGTGATAAAAGGAAGAAAGGGTGATGTCAGTATATTATAATCTTATAATCCGATTAAGTAAATCCCATCTCAAGATATTTAATTACCAGACTCCTTCAACAAATAATAAACATGAACTGAACTAAAGGTAATTAATGTTCAGGTGTAATAATCTACAATTGATTCAAAATAAGAGTTTTAAAGTTTATATTTTAAGAGTGCATACTGTCTAGCTTTTATCAGAAAAAAATAAAAAATGTGAAAAAGTTTATCTGTCAGTGTATAAAACTGTTAAATTAAAAATAAAGGAGATATAGATACTTACATCTTACTGTCGTCTAAAATTCTTCCTCATTTGTTTACAAGCACACTGCTATATTGGTTGCTCAAAATGTGTGCATGTACATTGCACAAAGAGCTATTAATCCTATAACAATCTCCCTTCTGTTTCTGATTGCAAGGTTGCTATGGTAACTGGATAACTGACCATTCGGCTGTAATAAGCCTGACCTCCCTAACAACCTGTGGTTCTTATCTCTACAGCTTATAATTGCATGTATACATCCTCATAGTGTTAGTATTTACTGGAAAAGATATTCCAGTTGATATATTAACATCTAGACATATACGCAATTTAAATTTCATACATAATATAAATACATTTTCTCGAAGTACAAAATATTTACAAAATAATGTCCGTTCATCCATTTTCTAGCCAGTCAGTTAGCAAACAGATGTTCTTTTTTAATCGAGTTTTTTATGCACGGCGTTATTTTCCTCATTTTTAATAAGCCTAGAATATTAGGAATTCAACCTCTTCAATATTGTAAAATGAAAAATTTTATGTTTATTTTGGCGGTTGGCACCATGTTGTAAATATGACATTATTTTTACAACGTTGGCCCTACGTTGAACCAATGTCAACGTGCCGATCAAAACCATTACTTTAGATTACGACGTTGGGCCAATATTGGGCCAACGTTGTTCACCCGATGCCGACGTTACGCCAACCATACAACCAAATGTCAACGTTGGGCCAACGTCAGCTTGCTTGTAGGGAAATCCCTCAGCTTAACTTTATGAAACCATTTCAGTAACTGACATCAGCTGTCGGGTTTTTTTTTTCAGCCAAACAGATTATTGAGATTTGAGACTGGTTTCCCCTCTCCGTTTTATAATCTTGGGACAAGATTTTGGTTTTGTTGTAAATATCACCAAATTGTTCTGAATGATTTAACACATTTTATGATATTTTAGCCATATATGTGATCATGAAATTTAGTATCTGACATTTTCTTTCGAGTGTATTTTATAGAAGGGATGCATGCAATTAAACGTTTTAAGAACACTATCTTCCTTATGTTTTCGTAGATTATTTTGCACCTGATTACAACGTCGATATGCAACAGAAAATCTTATTTTATTCGGGGACAATATCATTTTTTCTGGTATTTCTTAATTGATATAAATATGGATTCTTGAATGTCTAAATTTTGGCAAGCCATACGATTGAATATGAGTCACTGCCAGAAAGTCCAAAGCTGGCTAAACTGCCTTATCTTAAGAAAAACTATAATGCTCGGTCAACTGTCATTATGTTGAGTCCTAGAAACGATATGCCGAGTGATAATTCCAATGTGATCTGCAAATGTCATGTTATGTGATGTTAATATTTTCTAGTGTCAAAGGAGCGTGTTGTTGGGTGCTGTGTTTAAGTGAAGCAGTGTATTACTTCAAGTGATTCTTTCGTTATGTTCAGTTGCAATGACATGTTGTTGGGTGGTAGCAGTATCATTTTCTGTAAAGATTATATTCTGTCTAGTGGGTAGTTCTTTCTGTTCAGTCATGAAAACATACTGTTGAGTAGTTTCAACATTTTGTTTAGTCGAAGCACTGTTTTACAGAGTTATTATTTAATTATGTTCACTTTCAATGACATGCTGTTGGGTGGTAGAAATATCATGTTCAGTTATGATGATGTTCTGTCTAGTGAGTTATTCTTTACGTTCAGTCATGAAAATATACTGTTGAGTAATTTCAACATTATGTTTAGTCGAAGTATTGTATTACTGAGTGATTCATTCGTTATGTTCAGTTGCAATGACATGTTGTTGGGTGGTAGCAGTATCATGTTCAGTTATGATAATGTTCTGTCAAGTGAATAATTCTTTCTGTTCAGTCATGAACGTATGCTGTTAAGTAGTTTAAGCATTATGTTAAGTCGAAGCAGTGTATTACTGAGTGATTATTTCATTATGTTCAGTTGAACAGCTTGTCGTAATGACTTAGAATAATGAAAGAATAACTCAGTAAAACAATGCTTCGGCTAAACATGATGATGGCTCTACTCAATAGTATATTTTCATGGTTGGACATAATGTATTACGCACAAGACAGAATGTTGTCATAACTAAATAGAATGACAATTGACCGAGCATATTTTCATGTATTTCATGTACATTAGAGACCAGAACATCAGCAGATGCTAAGCTTATTGCTTCTTAGGCCCATTTGGAATACCAGCTTTTACATGGTGGAGGAAGACCCCAGGTGCCCCTCCAGACAATTTTCAGGCCCGAGCGGGCACCTGGGTAGAACCACCGACGTTCCGCAAGCTAGCTGGCAAGCCTCCTCACATGAAAGACCTTGACCCTGGTAGGTCTCGAACTCACAGCGGTGAAGGGCAAGTGATTATCAGTCGGAAACCTTAACCACTCGGCCACGGTCGCCCCTAATAGTTGTTCTTAACTCTGTTCTATTACGTACCGTATAGAGATGACTGTTGGTGTAAGAGATAACTGTTGCTGTTAAACGATAAATGTTTTGATCCGTACGAATCAGGTCCGATAAGCCAAACGGTAGGTAAGGGGTGATTAAAAAATTAGCAAGATGAATTCAAAGACATGTATAAGGGTGAGTTTTTTAAATGTCATTCACTCACCCTCACCCGCTAGCACAACTATTTGTGCGCGACAATGACTTTTCTATATATGTGATGAAACGACAGACATCTGTAAAAAGTCAGTATGATAATCACTGAGTGTCTAAGCGTACAGTTAACCGACACGGAAGTTGCTGATCTGTACGCCGATGATCACATAGTTGCTTACAGAAAAACACGCGGCATCAGCTTTTTATTTGTAAAATATATTCAAATTAAACGTGCTTTTAATTTTGCAGAAATAATTTTTATAATAAGTACATCGTTGATTAATAGTCTTACTGTGATCTTGAAGTCTTGAACTAACGGCTAGTTAAGTTGCAATCTGAAATCTTTTCACACTTGATCAGTACAAAATGGGGAAAAGAGTGGAGAAAATCTATCTGCATTTGTGACCTCATATTTTATAATGTATATATTGGAAAGGTATATATTTGACTTCCGGTGAAAGAAAAATCATTTCAAACGCTCACAAAATGCGTTGAACGGTGCTTGAACGAATTAGCACCGAGAAAATGGTCTTTCTGTGAAGCAACCGAATGTGACAAGACTGTACGCAAAGTTGCAGTACCTCAATGTCAGACTGTACGAACAGTTGCGATCATAAGTGCATCATATACTGATCAACTGAAAAGCATCAATGAAGCAAGAACTTGTTAAAGGAATCAATCAAAGGAATCAACCAAATCTAATGTATTATTTATCAAAAATAAAACCTTATATGATCACATTTTAGAATTGACAAGCAAGTTTTGAGCTATAAATTGATAGGTTGATTAACTCTGATCTACTGTTGAACCATATGAACGAATTGGTACACTTGCAAATAAGACACCGATAATTGCTAGAAATCCTAAATCCCCTGATTGTGACATTAAATAAAACCTAGTACAAACTTGCTGAAATCGCTGCCGGTGTTGGCAAAAATATACATTATGCACAAATATTATCCAATATCATAAAGATTTTAATAATCTGGTCTTTGACAGGAAAATTTCATGAGTGGTTTCAGATTTTGAAATCCACCACTTCGTGACTGAGTTAAAGTAGTCTACAATTACGTCTGCAACTGCTAAGAATTTCATGTTTAAGGTCGTTAAAATGTCGAGTTGGATTTCATTTTGGTCGACTTTCTTTGGTAGATTTCATGGATTATGTTAATCTGATTGGAGCATTCTATGAAATCTTTAGAAACTATGGTTGAAGTACTAACGCGTATTTGTCCAGCTATATTATGACTTCTACTGTTCGCACTTCAGAGAAGAAATGAAAACATTACAGCGGGCCTCTACATATCTAACACGGTCTTACCATTGATATAGCTCGGTTGGGCTATTGTGGTTTTTTCACGCATCCTTTCATGAAGAGCTTACAAGAGATTTAAAAACAAATTCGACTTTGAAACAAAAGCCAAGATCAGTTTTTTGTTTATACAATTGTATTATTAAAAGAATAAGCAAATTTGTTGAAAAAATATGCATTTTTCAGGTTCCCGTGCAAGACTTATTAAGGTTAACTGAAGCTAAAATGATGACCTGTCGATATAACCAGAAAGCATTAACCGGAACCATAAATTGTTAATGATCTGTTTGACAACTATGCGTACAAATGTAAGGCATCTGTTAACAACTAACGATCGCGTACAGTTGCAACTATACGTACAGTCTTATGATTTACAGTGACATAAAGAAAGTACTTATCATTTTCTCGTTGCTAAGTCGTTCAAACTTAGGTCAACGAAGTACACAAGTTTAATAAATGATTTTTTCCCACGCCAATACAAATATGGTCCAAAATCTATTTACACAAAGAAATTTGAACCTAAAACGTCCCGTTTTGTTCAATGTTTTGCTCCTATTTTCACTGATCGAGTTGGGAACAAGCTGGACTATAACAATACTAACCCTTCCTTTAAGTCTATATGATCACAGCAGGACTAACAATTAACGTTGTGCTTACCACAGAAATATTTTTTTCCAAATGCACATTAAATTTGGTTTATACACCAAGACATAATTCAATGTCGCAGGTTTTTCTGAACTATGTGATCATCGGCGAACAGATCAGCAACTTCCGTTTCGCTTGACTGTACGCTTAGACACTGTGATAATGGGTCTGGGCTTGCAGTCGAATTATTGAGACTACCTCACCCGCATACAATTAATTCTAAACAACAAAATAATAATTGTGCTTTTTGCTTCTCACAAATGCAATAGTTTCATACTTTTCTCATCTATTTATTTTAAATAATCTTCTGTACATATAAGAGGTTCAAAATGGATAAATACTTTTATTGGCTAATTTTCAAAACCGGTCTTACTTTTATTAGCTATACTATTGTCAACTGATAATATTTTAAACAAGAAATATCTTTAAAAAAGATAAACGGCGTTGATGGAAAAGATTTTTATATATAAGAAAGAAAGAAATAGACAGTGCAAAAATTTCGTCTGGTGATAATACGTCGATTAAAGAAGAATGTCTAACATTAACTGTACATTCAGTTTCAATAAAATACCTCTTGTAGAGTTTGCACTAATGATGAATAAATGTCATTAAAATACAATAAATGAAAATAATAACTTGTTACAAGAGCGAATTCTACCAACTTTTACGGAAATTAACTTTAAAAGAAAGTGTCCCTCCCGAGTATTGAACCCGGGGCCTCCGCTTGAGAGGCGAGTGTGAAAACCACTACACCAAGGCGTTTTGGATTTCTTGACTTGAAATTAACAATCAGTATCAAAGGAACTAGAAAGGAACCAGTAAGAACCAGAAATATCTGCACTTCTCTGTCGTTTTACACTATGAATTGTACTCGAGTGTTTACCTGACACCTATGAATATTCCATATAAAATCGTATTTAAGCCATCAATTGACTTTACTGGTTATTTATACCGTAAATATCTTTTTCTCCAATACAATTAACACTTTTTAAAACGAAAATGCCCGAACATATAAGCGCCAGGTAAATACTTACACACAATATAAAATCGTTACGGTAATCATTAACAAGACCCACTAATAACCAATCAAAATCATCTATTTGATTTTCCCGCTGCATAATAAATTTTATTTACAATATTTCATTGATCGAAAAACTAGGTCAAAAGTGAGCTTAGACAGCTAACGACGAACAAAAAAGTATTGACAGTGAATCAAAAGCCTGATGAAAGATTGTTTACGGTGACACTTTTCATAATGCGTTCGTAAATATCTTTTTACAATAAAATTGATTTATCTGACGGCAAACTATTTCTTAACACATTTACGATAATGTTTCCGTAAGGTGTTTTTGTGAATAAAGAAGTGAATTGAATTTTAACATTATTCTTCGGTTTTGAAAATGGCGAGCGGCGGATTCAGTGATATTGATAGAGGAGTTGATGACTTCTTTGAGTTTTCATGTTCTGCATGTCAAAAAAGAATAGCGACTCCGAGGCAGAAAAATCAACACAGACTTTGATGAATATTTTTGCCAGCCCTGTGCCAAATATCATGACGGAACGCACACAATTTGGGATAAGGAATACTTTGTTTCCGAGCGATGTGAACGACACCACAATAGCTTGTACATGTACTGTAAGAACCACGATACTGTAGGATGCTCAAAATGTATGGCAACTGACCATAGGTATAATTATCAAATGATTAGCTATTTTGTTAAGAGTGTATGGGAGAGAAAAGGCCAGAACAATGCAGTTTTAAATATTTAAAGCTATTTCAATGTATTTGCATAAATTAAAAATTAACAAAAGTAATCGTTTCTTAAAATCAATATTTACTTAAAGAAATTGGAGACGCAACTACTTTAAACACGAAATAAATTAATCGAACTGTTTCTTTTACACCTATTGCTGATTTGACTCCAGGTGCTCAGGTCTCGGTATGGTCATTTAGAACCCTTCCCTTTTTTGGCAATTCTATAACTTCTATGTTTTATATGTTTGTGTGCTTTTTCATACAATATTGTCGAGTTGGTTGGAGTTATTTCACCAAGACAACTCGTGTTCATATGAGAACCTGTTGGGGCAAAGGTGAGAAAGGTACCAATGACCTTTTCGCGGCGGTAAACCCTAGAGTTCTCATATTCGTTAATTTTTGTGGTGTCTATTTTGAAATTTATCACTTCATAAACCTTCCTCTACGTTTTGGCTCTGTGGGGAGGCTGTGTCTTCTTGATGTGAATTCCTGAAATGCATATTTTACCTTTTTATACCAGAGAACACAAACACAGTTTGTCAGCATTAGGCCGTTCATAAGACAATTAACAAGAAGAATATGACTAGTTCAGCATTTAGTGCAAATATATCCTTTAAACTTAACTATCGTGCAAAATCTTTCACCAATCCTAGCGGTTCAATGCGGGAAGACGACAATATCGTCGTCTATGAAGACATTATTTTATTCCGATATGACATTTTGTGGTAAGTTTGGTACGTGATAAATATTAAACATCTTTCTTGCAGTTTTTGTTGTGTACAAATAAAGGTGGACAGTGTGGTATAGCTAAGTTGACAGTTATTAACAATTTATTGTCATACAAGTACATGTATTTTAAATTATGATTAAATCAGTAAAAGCTCAAGAAGTGGGACCTTAAAGAGTTAGTAACAGGAAAAATATTAGACGTGTTTCAATCAACATTATATTATCACTTTTCACTATTTTGTCTATTATCGCGGAACAATAAGTTATTGGCAATAGGCTGATAAATACTTATTCTTTCTAAAACAGCTGAGTTTTGACATTTAATATGTTGTAATAAGGTGACATATAGGCCCGTTGGGCCGGGTGGATACTTTTTATTTATTTATATATTTACGTTGTTTTGTAACGATATTCACATGTCACTATAATAAATGATTACTTACTTACTTACTTACTTACTTACTGTCATTAAGCATATAACAGTAAAAAAAGGTCATTCAACTGTTTTCAATACGTTTATGTTTTCAGTGCATGTTGTGTAGTCCTTGTACCGGAATTCATCAAGACTCTGACAGAAGTTGAAATCTCAAAACCAGTCAAAGAAAAGTTAAAAGCTATCACTAGCAATACGCAAGATCTAATATTCATCTTCCAGCGAGAAATAAAAAGACTGTTGAGTTCTAAAAACTATGAACTGGAAAAGATACATGAACTTAGAACACACATAATTACACGGATTGACGAGCTTGAGAGAGAAACACTGAAGGACCTTGAAAGAAAATTTGAAAGTTTGATAGAAAGGTGGAAAATGGACTAAAGTCTCTGGCAGATACCATTAAAGAAGTGAATCTAAGACATGACAGCCTAGAGCCAGCCGAGGGCAGTATGTCACATATGTTTGTCAGCACAAAGAAAGCAATTGAGATTGCATCAACTGCTGAAACAATAGTCAACTTAAAACAAAAAGAAGCTCTCTCTTCAGCGGTGGAATTTACAGCTAATCAACAACTAATATCTCTGCTGAATGAAATGTCATCACTGGGAGAAAATGTCCAACGTGAGCTTTTACCGCCTGTACTTCAGGTCAAAGAACATAAAACGATACAATTAAAGTTATACTCGGGATATCCCTGCATTGTAGGTGCATGTGCATTTCCAGATGGCACAATTGTTCTAGCTGACTGTGAACAATGAACTGAAACGACTGAGCGGATCTACTTTTGCAGTTTTGGGTTGTTGTGATATACATGACACACCTAGGTACGTATGTACCATTAGTAATCAAGAAGTTGCTGTATGCTGTCCAGATGCGCGGAAGGTTCAGCTGATTACTGTCGGAAAAATAATGCAGAAAACAAGTGAGATATGCACACATTTTCATGTAAACATGTAGCTTATGGTGATAATAAGTTATTGGTTTCTGATGGTGAATCTGTCGTGTACGTTCTAACAATGACTTGAGACATAATTCAGCAGATGGATCCGGATTTTTTAGACGTGGGGTACTTTCTTTCTTCAACATAACTGGTTTGTCTGATCTTGTTATCAGCAGTGACAATTCAAAGATATATGTGACCTATACTTATGGGCTGTTTATTATGGATAGCAATGGAAAGAAACTTCGAGCCATGTGTCTCCACAAGAACGGCAATGTTCTTATTTGCAATGAAGATTCCGGTAAAATCCTTCAGATGACTGCCAAAGTAAAGTTCATTGGAGAGTTTGGAAAAACTGGTAAACAGTGTTTTGCAATGTGTTGCACCCAAAACAAATCAAGACTAATTATATGTCATGGATACGATGAAATCGATGTGATTTATATTTCTTATTTAATGAATATACAGTGTATATTACTTTTAAGGAAATAATTCAAATAATCCATTGCTTCCAATTCTGAAAGAAAGCTTTGAATCGTTTAAGATCCGTGACACGATTCGACTTCACTAAACAATTTAATGCAATTGAACGAAACTTTATTTCGTAAGTAACTTCGCTTCTATATAAAAAGAGTTCAAAGAAGATTCTTCCGGTTAACGTCATCTATCCTAAATAGATTTTGCTTGTCGTTTAGACAATACACTTGTCAATGAACAGATTTCGTTCTTTTGGAGACAAAATTTTAATACGCATTTCTTCACAACTTTGACAACCCATTCGTTAATCCGATATAAAATGTGGAGTTTGGGTAATCAATTCTGTTTTAATATTGCTAGCTCTATGATTAAATTGAAATATTATTTTTGTATGCCTTTCCAATAATTTGTTTACGTTTTCCGTTTCCTCCCCTGTCAAGTCACGCGAAATTAATAACGGCAAAATTGATAAGGTGCTGTACAGCGTAATATGGAACGTGTACCTTCAACTTTCCGTTTTGCAGCATGGAGCCCTTTTTTCCTTTTATGTTCTGTTTATTGCTGAATGCGTAATACTATATCGGCGTTAAGGTTTATTTTTTAAGAAAAAAAATATGTGGGGAAAAAGCTACATTGAATAAAAGTCTCAAGTCATTATTGATCAGCCAGTTAACTCTGTAGTTCCGACATGTTCCGAACAAGTCCGGCGGCGACTGATTTTGAAAGCTACAAGCCATAAAATCATAGATTGTCATAATATAGGAAGTGGGCATGACGTTAAAGAGATTTGTCCATTATAAAACATCCCTTTAAACCGGACAAGATTCAAGTCTCAATATGATTTTTAATGTTTACGTGGAAATGTATGGTCCTTTAGAAGAATAAAACGATGAATTGTGTGCCGATAATTTTCTTGTAATGTAATAATGCACTAAACTTTTGTTGGTAAAAAGCTGTTGAGACTGGTATTTATTATCACTGATCAATTCAGTTTTGTACAAAATATAGATCCAAATATCCATGTTTGGATAAAGGGTTTGGAATCTTGTCCAGTTCTCAAAACCCATTTAGTCCGGAAACCTTTTTAGACCGGAAATTTCGTTCGGTCCGAACCTCGTCCGGTTGAAAGGGGTTTCAGTATAACCATGTTAAGATTTCCGGTGTAATATGTATTCAGTCTCACTGAATTTTGGAGAGTAATGCACGTTCAGTACGGACGTTCCTACAGATGGGCATTTGTTGGGTATTTCTTTTGTTTAAAACTACCCAACAAGCGAAAAACAACCCAATAAGAGACTAACGGAATGAATGGAAAGTTCTCACAGATGGGCATTTGTAGGGTATTTTGGTACCCAACAAGTGCCCATCGGTGCGCCTTAATTTATCGACAAAATGACACTCCACACATATAATAATTTCAGCTGACAGACGTTCCATTAAGGTATTTAATTTTAACTGTGAAGATATTGAGAATGTTTGTATTCTCGTTACATGCACATACCTTCTCCTTCATTTTGTAAAAATCGTTAGTGTCGTTTCTTTTTAATAAACAATCTACCGTGTCAGGGTAACACTAGATAGGTCATTACTGTTCTGCTATATGTAGATGTATCTCTAATAAAAATAGCCACAAATCGAAATATTTTATTTCCTTTTTTCCTGTTCTGAATAATTGAATACGCGTATTATTTACAATAGTTCACTTTAAAATGCTTTGTTAAGAGCCAGCATAGACAGCTACGCCGAAGAAAGATTAAAGCGCTTTATTAAAGCGTTGAAAGACTGTCGGCGTTGTAAAGAAACTGAGTTTAACGACTGAATTGAGACTCGTCAATGTAGGCAATTAAACATAATTCTGATAAAAAATATTTAATTATAGATGAAATGCATATAAAAAAATGAGAACTCACTATTAAGGTTTTAGAACTGTAATATGCACTTTTGCAGATTGGGATTTTGTTGTTTTCATTTCCAAGTACATCCATTTAGACATCTAAACACGAGTTTTAAAAAAACATTTACCGTGCGTAACTCGAGAAATTTAGTATTTTAGAAGGGGACCCTCTGTTTCGGAAAATGGGCTGCAAAATCAAACATACTAGAAGCTAAATTCATCTCTATTTCTTTGCAACCTTGTAAAATTTTGTAAAATAAAGGCTAATTGTTTAAGGACATCATATCGGAACATGAAAAAACAAGCATTATGTTTAGAATTTATTTCTAACACTTTATAATGGTTTAGGAATGGTGATTTTTTACACCCCCTCAAATTTTTTGAAAAACAAGAAATACGCAAGCAATCAGCTATGCTGGTTAAAATTTAACCTCAAAAAAGTAATTTTGGCAACCGTAACCATAGCAACCAAAGCATTCTTTTAAAGGAAAAAATCATCGTGCAAACACATAAAATTAGTTTTATAAGACAAGTATCACAAAATTACTGTTCAATTATAGAAACAATAAAATAGCAACATTTTCCAAAATGAAAGTACAGATTCATTATCATTTTAGTTTCATATAATGTTATTCTTTTGCTGTATAATAAAAGAGTCAGTATTTTGTAATAATATCATTACAATATTTCAGTTTTCATGGCTACTAAATGAAGATGAAGAATAATAACAATTATTTCCGAATTTTAAACCTATTGATTATACTATTTTCTCCAAAAATTTCCTCACAATATTTAAAAAAAAAAGAAGAAAAAGGGAAAAAAAGGTTCCTCTCCCGAGGATTGAACCGGGTCCGTCAAAAACAACAGTCCTGAGCGTTAACCTCACACCACGGAGGATTGATCAAACCGTGGGCAATTTCATATAAGCTTTATTCATTACTGAGTGTTGTTCGTCTATAGACTTATTTTGAGTATTGGTTATAAAAATATTTGTTTACTTTACATCAATTTTATATCCGCACTTTGTTATTATTTGATTTAGTTATTAATGACGTCATAATCGCGGAAAACACCTAAAGAGTATACTCCTTTAACAAAAAATAGTATCAACCGGAAACGTACGAATCGGCGTTCGGAAAAAACGAATTAGTGACGGCATAAGTCGATGTTTGGCGGAAATATTACAGTTCTAAAACCTTAAGACCATCCCATTGAGGCATGACAACAGTGGTCTGAAAAGTGAGATGGCTTTTTGTAGAGATGCAGAATAGAGCTGAACTTTAAAAAAGGGATGTTTAAAATGTGCGATACAATTATTTTTGAGTTGGTCTTACTTTGGGGATGATCTTAATGAGGTGTTTTACTGTATACTCGTATGTTTCTTTTTGTTGTGGCAGTATAAATGGGTGTAAGTAAGCATTTTTAATTTTTGAAATTTATTTAATCTTATGTTCAATTGACAGTAGTTATACGATTATCACAGACAACCTCTAATAACGTAGCTACATAATTATTGTTCATGCTTTCATTGGTTTCATTCAAGACATGTACTTTTTAGGCCTGTCATGCAAAAGGCTAAACACCTGAACAACTATTGTAAATTGGGATAATTTAGCAAAATTTAGCGTCGTGATTTTTTCGTCATTTTTGCCCACAAAGGTATAGTTTTATTTTAACAAGTTTCATTTTCGCAATTTTGAAAAATAAACAGACACTATCTTTGTCAATCTGCATTTATATTCTGGTATAGGTGTGAATGCAGATTGATCGGCATTTATTGTAAACAATAAACAAAGGTAAATACAAGAAAAAGCGATACTAAAAGCCAAAATGATTTATATTTGTTATTTTTAATATAAAAATAAAACTTCACAGGCATAAAAATTTCTGTACACGTCTAAAATACAGAGCCAAAAAAATCCCATTTTAGGGTAAACAGAAAAGAAGAAAAAAAGGAATTCAAATAGGCAAAAAAGCAACTAATCATGAACAAATATTAAAAGTGTTTGAAAATCAAAATTTCTAAATTAAAAGCTATTTGGTTTGCTGTTAATTTCATCAATTTGCCTGTTTGTTTTGGTTATTATATTTGAGTTCTACATCATATGCATTACTTATCGGACTCAAAACTAAGCTAAAATGGATCTTATCAGCTTGCACTA
This sequence comes from Corbicula japonica, assembly GCA_038501625.1. NCBI lineage: Eukaryota > Metazoa > Mollusca > Bivalvia > Venerida > Cyrenidae > Corbicula > Corbicula japonica. The sequence continues at coordinate 3,648,725 of JAZAYU010000040.1, forward strand.
ATAATCCGAAAAACTTTACAATGTGAACAAAGTACACTGACAAAATTTCTAAAACGAAACTTTATGTTACAAATTCTCAAAACAATAATAATTACCTGTATTAAGGTATCTATTTATTTTTTATATCAGCACTGAATAATTCTAACAATAAGAAAGGCTACCATGTGAACAGTTTTCTTTAAAATTTTATAATAACAATTAAAGTTATGAATGTGTTCGCCCTGTCCATTTTCAAGTGATCTTTGGCAATGAATATGAAGTACAGGTGTGTTTAACTAGCAAACCTAAAGAGTAATCTTTTTTTCTCCCACTGGCTTCACATCAGTAAGATAAACTTATAAAATGGTTTCAATAAAACCCTATGAAAAGACTGCCCTGTTAATGTAAAATATCACAAAATCATTCCAAATGATTCCTAGTTCCAAAATGTCCTCTTTTTGACTTGAGCACAAATCAGTTCTGCAGTTGCATTATTTGCTTCTGTAGCATGTTCAGGAAGGCTCATTAAGATGTGTCTGATGGAAATCAATGACTTCATCAATGACATCACCAGTTGAAATCATCACCAGAATCCTCCTCATCATCTCTGAAATGAAGACATCTACATGTCAGATCAATACAGTTCAAATTACAATTGTCACATGACAATGACATTTTTTATTGTCTTTAACTATAAATATCATCATCATCTTTTTCTACTCATAAACAATCAAGCATATATTATTTCTTTAATTGGTATAACAAAAGGAAATGTGTTACATATGACACTCACATCTTTCATATGTTCATGCAAGGTAGTATATTAAGATCCAAATCAAACCAAGAGCCTCTGAAACAATGGAACTACTCATTCTAGTGAGTTCATTATACAACATTTAGCAGTTCAAAGGTTAATGAAGAGTGCCCTTACCCTTTCACTTCCTCTGTGATGGACAGATCATCCTCTAGCTGTGAGGTCAGCTTCTCTGACTGCAATAATAATGAACAACACAAAATTAGGTAGAGTTAATGAACAATTAATTATCAGTGCTTACTTGGAACTGAACTGTACAACAATCAGTCAACAACTTGTATAGATACTTGTACAAATATTGACAGAGTGACCAAAATTCTGCAATAGTCAATTATACATATGTAAGTCAGTGGCATATGTTTAAACTAGCAGTGTTTTTCTCACTTACTAGACAGAAAAATCTCTATTTTTAGCCGTGTGAGATTTCCTTATCTCGCATGGCCTTATCTTGTACGCCGCGTGCTTTTGTATTATTTCGCACCATATTAATTGAGCACTTTCATTAGTGATTTAGACTACGTCATGATGCTTATTTTTACGTTATTTAAATTTCTAAACTTACATAATTAAACGAATGTTTACTTTTTCAAACAGAGCAATCTGTTGACTTTGTTTTATCAGGATTTTGTTCAAAAAATCATTTGGAAAGGATACACTCGGAGGTTGCTTAATTCTTAATGCTGGAACTTGGAAGTGTTTATCGTGGTATGAGTCTGAAATTGCTACTTTTTAAAGTGTTTCATTCTTATACCGCTTATGTGAGCTGTTTAATCGGGATATTTCAACTGGTATGTACAATTCAATTTTTTTGAATTTTGAATTGTGAGGAAATCAAGGATAACCGTAAAAATCGCAGATCCGTTAGCCGTTTTCAACGGATGAACCAGCCGTTTTCATGCAATGAAACAAACGATTCCTTTCCTTTCTTTTATTTGTAACGGTTTTGTTGAAGGCCTACGTGTTAGGGGTGTTAAACTTTGACAGGACAGAGTATTCGTGGCTGATTTACCGTTCCTACTGGAAGTTACGCGATAGAAATAGTTCTCTAAAGTTGTTGCGTTTTTTTTAATTTTAAAGAATTTTGTTTGAATCTTTAAGAAGTAAGTGAGAAAAATAATCAATCATTGGTATTCGGCGAAGATCGCGGTATCCCAACCATCGGGCAATGCTTTCCAGCCTCGTTTCCGTCTGGAAAGCATTACCCTCGGGTTACGATACCTTATTCTTCGCCGAATACCAATGATAGATTCTCTCTTTTTTTCTTTTTTTTTGAAATAATAATATTTATTTGATTATCATATAATGTATAGAATTAAACGGTAATGCATGGTAGGTAATACTTGACAATAAAAACACAACCTGTCACAACAGTGTCATTTGAACACACGGCTTGAGCAAGAAATATTGTATGAAGAAGAAAAAAGTAACTACATTGAAGCCTGTGTTATGGAGCACCTCCAAAAAGGACCAAATCTCAAGCATCTGATTGGCTGATCTGTCGCCATTTCAGCCAAATAGATGTTGATTTGAGACTAGTTTCCAATCTCAACTTTATAACCTTCAGCCCAGCTTGCTGAGAAGAATATTTTTTTTATTTTAAATGGTTTAAATTAGATTTTAATAACCGGATTTGCTAATCTTTCCCCTTAACTAGCCATTTTCCATATACGGTTTAATCTTACCTAGTGTAGACTGTCCCTAGAATTTTTTTGTTTTTACTTGTATTAAGACTCCCTATAAATTTCTATTTTTACTGGTATAGATCTTCCCCAAAAGTTTATTTCTTTATTTAATTCGTATTGATCTTTCCCAAGAATTTTCCCTTTTTATTTGTACGATTATAGAACTTCTAGTTTAAGTTTCCGTTTGTCTTGCACAGAACTTACTCTACAAAATTTCCGTTTTTACTCGTATTATAGACCTTTTCCTATAAGTGTCCGTATTTTACTAGAATAGATATTTCACTATAAGTTTCTGCTGTTACATTTACTCGTATAGACCATTCCCCATAATTTTCTTGTATTTTGCTTGTTAGACATTTCCTTATAAGTTTCTGTTTTTAAATTTACTACAATAGACTTTTCCCTGTAAGTTTCCGTATTTTACTTGTTTTGACATTTCCTTTACGTTTCTGTTTTTTTTTCGGGCCCCTTCACGGGTAACCCCATTTATTTAATATTTCACAGATAATAATATCAAATCATTGATAATATCAAATAACAATCATAGCAATAAATATCAGTTCAAATTCGGATTCAAGTTCAATTCAATTTAGTTCAGTTAATTTATTCAATTTCTATCGCTTCGATCCGATTCGTTCCAACCAGATTCATTCATTCATTCATTCATTCATTCATTCATTCATTCATTCATTCATTCATTCATTCATTCATTCATTCATTCATTCATTCACTCACTTACGCGTTCGTTCATTCATTCAGTCAAAATGATAGATTCTCTTTATCTTTTGTATCAATGATCAGACAGTAAAAATCTTATTTCCCACCAAGTAGAAACAAGTTTGTGCAAGTAATTACAAATGATACATGTATATAAGTGGGAAACAGTTACCTTTAACTCAATACCTTCAGTGAAGTTTATAAAAAAAAATACAAAAAACAGTATCAATCATTAATAACTTAAAGTAAAATGCAATTTCCATCTCTTAAAAGAATGGCTCAAAATCATAAGAAAAATGCTGAGAATTGATCTAAAAGCGGCATTACATCAATTTAACCCACTCTTGTATGAAATATTACATCCCAGGACGCAAGCCCAAATGGGCCCCATATGGGCTGTATCTGGGCAAACTGCCCATACGGGACCCAGATGGGACCCATATACCGTACTAAAATAAATTTGGCCCGCGCGATTAAAAGCAAAAGTAGGATTTCGGAAACGTCACAGAAATCGAGATCACACATGAAGTTGTCTCTTCGTCAAAAATAGGTTGCTAAATATACCTCCTTTATATTTAGCTTTTTAAAAGTTCGTTAACGATCATAATTTAACAATATCATTGCAAATCCCGTCTATAAGAAAGAATTCGATTGGACCTTTTGTGTTCTGTTAGAGAGTTTATATATTGGAGTCTATGTGGACAAATATGATTTTTCAATAGTATATAATTTTATTACTTAAGTCTAGGGCTGGGCTTTAAGTCTTCCATTACCTAGTAAATCAACATAAAATAGTAAGGAAAAAGATCAGTCACGTGACCTAGGATGAGAGGAGTTTACAAACATTGATCCCCTATTTACCTCCTGTCTCTCTGGCTGTGGTGCTGACTTCTGCTGTTTCACCACCTCCATGTACTGCTTCATGGCCGGATCAATCTGGTCTGACCTGTCTGATTTCTCGTCTTTAACCTCATCATGCTTCTCGGCATCCTGGGATAACATTTAATATAGACATATATATACTCTGAGCTCTTAACATTTTCAAGTTTTAATCATTAAGAAGATAAAAAGCTATACTTAAAAAGAAGCTGTGTTTGGACAACACATATGCCCCCGGCAGCGAAGTTTGTCATTATACAAATTTAAAATGATAGCACAGTGTTAAAACAGCAACTGAAATCACAAGTTAGTTCTTAATAATGAAAAAAAAACTTTCTGGTGCAAGAGCCTGTAAATAAAAAGATTTTTACATAAAAAATCATTTAGGGCCTAATGTAACCTCTAATCAAAGATTATAAAGTACAGATTACAGGCCTGCCAAAACTTCTTCATAAAAAATCCGGAGATTTTGTCTGAATATGTCAATGATTACGACGACGACGATAATGATGATGATGTTGTTGTTGTTGATTTAATGTCTAGTTGCTACTGTTAACTATGACTGTGTTAACTATGACTGTGACTAAACAAAATGATTATGATAATGATGTTGTTGTTTTAATGTCTGTTTTAATGATTGCTACTCAACAAAAATGATGATGATGATATTTTTCTCATATTTTACTTTATAATTATATTCTTTAAAGAATTTTAAAAATGTATTTTGCCGATTTGTTAGAAATGGCGAAAGAGCTTGTTATTCTTTTTTATCATTCATTTGTTTAACTTTCTGTTAAACGTGTTAAGATCTGTATTTGAAAATATTAGAATGAACATGCATTGAAAAAAGATGAAGGCAGATACATGTATAACATCAAGGCCATTGGTTTATGACACGGGGTTATTGTATATTTGTGCTTGAGGCACTGAGGCAGCATGCCATTGACCATGCCCTCGTTATCTCGTAATAAGCAGGAAATGTACGACTGCATTTGATTAACTATTACGTTTATTGCACAACTTTAAACTTTAAGTTTTTTAGATTATAATCTGTATTTTTTGAAATTTCATAGAAAACCGGAGATTTTCACTATAAATCCAGAGATCCGGAGAATTAAAGTTTAAAATCCTGAGATTTCGGATAAAGTCCGGAGATTAGGCAGGCCTGAGATTATTCAAGACAAAATTGGAAAATTTACAGTATTTGATGTAATAAATGCCTAGGAATTAAAAACAAACACTGACGATGCAAGTATTGGGAAGGTGGGCATTTATTAAGCGCACATGATTGAAATTGAGAAATATCCAACTTGCTGAAACAGGTTAACAATTTCAAAGTACAAAATGGGGAGATAACCCCAAAAATAAGGTAGCTGGAGTTATGTTACTTGTCTGGGTCATGACCTGTGCACTGTTAAGTGTGTTAACTTTCATACTACAGTTCTTTGCAGAAAATGAGAAATATCTAACTTGCAGAAACACCAGGTTAACCATTTCTCAAAGTATATAAAGGGGAGATACATGTAACCCCAGAAATAAGGTAGCCCGAATTATATTACTTGTCCAGTCATGACCTGTGCACCATTTGGAAAGTGAACTTTCATGCCAATTATCTTTGTAGAAATTAAGAAATATCCAACTTGCAAAAATAGGTTAACCAGTTCTCTAAGTACTAAATGGGGAGCTTACCCCGGAAATAAGATAGCCAGAGTTTTGTAACTTGGCAGGGTCATGACCGATGCACTGTAAAAGTGTGTTAACTTTCATGCATAATATCTGTCTAGAAATTGAGAAATATCCAACTTGCCAAATCTTGTGAAACCATTAATCTCTAAATATAAAATGGGTAGATAACCCCAGAAATAAGATAGTCAGAGTTAAGTGACTTGTTAGGGTCATGACATATGCACTGTTAAGTAAGTGTGTTAACTTTCATGCCAACTCTCTTTGTAGAAATCGAGAAATATCCAACTTATCGAAACAGGTTTACTAGGAAAACATTAAAAAAGACATAGACCCTCTGAACTCTAAACTTTTCAGAAACTAATAATTTATAAGAAGATAAGAAAGCTTTGCAAACAAATTTTTATGGCAACCTTCTTATTTAGTTCATTTCAAATGACACAGCATGTTAATTCAGCAGTGAGCAATCACCTTGATCATACTATCCATCTTCCACAATTTACCTTAATTGCTACATGTAAGCCTTATGTAATATTATTCCACAGGATTCAAACCCAATACCCTACTAGGCTTTCCTATAAAATGTCTCTCTAACCTTAACCACAGACACCTGAGCAGGAACCATTTCCCTAAAGACAGTTTTATCACTCTAAAATTTTGTGTAGAGTCCAAAAATCTATCTGCTTCAATTCTTCCAATATAAATTTCCCTTGCTTCCTTTTTTCTGTGGTTTTCCATCTTCACAGTCTATAAAACTGAGCATCAGGCCTTAGGATCTTACCCCATTCTCTGCCTTTTCCAGCTGCTCCAGTTCTCGTTGTTCCCTCTCCCAGGCTTCCTGTTCTCTCCTCTTCCTCCTTTCTTTTCTGTTCTTCTACCCATCTTCTGTCTTCTTCCTCCTTTTCCAACCTTAATCTGTTCTTCTGTAATGCAAAACAACTGATGACAAAACATCCTTTGAAGGTTCAAGATATAACCGAACAAGAATTCAAACCATAAAAATCCACCTTTGCAAGAATAAAACAATTGTATGAACATAATAATGCGCACAAACATTTGTGCTTAATGATACCAGAGTACAGTATGCTGTTGTTGGATAACTACAGTTCATATCATTTATACCTGCCAAATGAAGAAAAAAATTTTGTTTTGAAACTCCAGTTCTATTCTATTAAAACAGCAGAATGAAAAGTTTTTAAACTATTTAAGTGCTTAAAAACAGGTTGTTACTGCCTACCAAACTTCCAGGCATCATCTAATGCTGGGGGTTACCATGCAGTCTCTGATGACAAGGGAAGTAATTTTGAAGGTGTATGAGTAGTTTTCCTTTTTCTGGACGAATTATGGGTCATGTATTATGTTTATTATTAACTATTAATAGAGGATGTTTAATATGTACATCTAGTTTGACCCAAGAAAGAAAAGAGGGTTACTAAAAAAGTTCAGGAAAGATGTTGTTTTGGTAAATACGTGTTTTTTGTTACTAAGTATTCAAAGTTATTGTTTTAGAAATGAAATGAAATGTTATAAACGTTTTTATGGGTAGAAACCTTAGTTTTTGAAGTGAAATTGTTGAGTGAATTTGACGAGGTAGAAGAACTTTTTGAACATCCCTTTCAATAAGTTATGTTTGAATGCTCTCCCCTTTCAATAAGTTATGTTTGATTGCTCTCCCTTTGCATGCAAATATTGTAGAAGAAGGATTCACAGGTAGCCAATATGCTAATCAAAGCACTGAAAGTGCTGGAAGCCAGCGGAGCGTAAACATAATCAAAATAAAACAACCCAATAATGTGCAATGTAACAGGACCAAGTTTTATTCCAGCCATTGTAGATATATAATATTTGAACAGAATGAAGAAACTCCTATGGAAGACATGCCATATGCTTGCAAAATGCAAAAAAAAAACAACAACTCGTAAAACTGGTCAAAATATTTAACAAGATGGTCCATAGGACCCTTGGTCGCTCACCTGTCAACAACTGCTCAAGAGTCAGTGGATGCAAATGCAATTGCCATAATAGCTTTCTTTGGCTCTTTCAATGGCCATAACTCTGGAATTCATTAAGGAATCTAGCCGGTTCAAGAAAGGAACCAAGATCTTATAGTAACTCAATTGTTGTACAAGTCTGATTAAATTCAAATAAAAATGAAGCTGCTTTTGTGCTGTCTAAATAGTTTATTTTGGCACTTAACTCCGGAACCCATAATGCAATATGGCAATTTCAAGAAAGGAACTAAGATCTTATGGTAATGGAAGTGAATATCAGATCAAAATTAAGACCACTAGAGTGCTGACAAGCTTTTATTATAACTTGACCTAGTGACCTAGTTTTCAAGGTCACATGACTCAGTTTCGACCTAGATATCACTGCGGACAAGGTTTTTCTATAATTTGACCTAGTGACCTAGTTTTCAAGACCACATGACCCAATTTTTAATCAGACCTAGATATCATTGAGATAAACATTCTGATTGAAGAAGTTCGGATAAAAATTAAGCAGCTATAGTGCTGACGATTATTGTGAATGGACGCAGGACAAATGGTGATTACAAAAGTACACCCTGTCACTATTTGACAGATGAGCTAAAAAAGTAATTTTAGGAGAACTACTGAAATAAATGAAAAAAAGAACATTAAAAGCAATCAAACAGGATAAATACAAAAATATTACAGGCCAAGTTTGATCAAGCAATATCAGGATCAAAATGCATCACTGTCTAGAATGCCTAGCCATGGATGTAATGCAACTCAATATTTACACAAGTACCAACTTTGATTAATTCCAAACAGTGGATTGCATGTCAGGATGCTTAACAGTAGTTGAACTTGATGATGGCAATATAATTTTATATCCATTCTTTATAGCAATACATCACAACTTAGGGCAATGCCAATGCCTTAAAAATTTCATTTAGTAAATAAAAGAGGCACAACAAATGTTTTGTGTCAATTAAAGTATGAAAATTGTAGGGTTAGCAAAATTATATTTATTTCTTATATTATTATAACTTTTTTCTTTTCTTTGTATTTCTCTTTATTAATTCCACTTTCAAAGTAATTACACAGGGACTCTGTGAAAGGCTATTTGATCTTGGTTTTATGCATAACAATGTGTAACAGGGAGTCAGCATTATGTTAATGTAATCATATATTAATGAAGTCTCCAACCTAATAAATCAGATAAAGGGGCTCTTTATATTCATTTCATTAGTACAGCCCTTAACAGACACTCTTTCCCCCACTGTTATCTGTCAACTCTATTTAGACTTTTGTAATGCATGTAAGGCATCCATCTGATCTGAATCCACACACTTTGAATCTTGATCCAGTGATTTCAATTGATACAGATTCTTGCATCTTAATGCAAACAAATGTGATTTTTTTCCTCTATTGACCCCACCTAATTTTGAGCTTGGGGTCATTTTGATGCACACAAATTTTTAAAAAGTGGTTTACTTTTGCAAGAATGAGTATAAGTATTGAGGAAATTGCATTTTTAATATTAAAGTTAACACTTACTTAACTCTTGCAAATTAATTATAAGTAATACATGTGTAAGTATCACTTAATACATGATATGACTTGTGAAGATCAGGTTTTGACCCATTGAAAATTCTCAACAGGGGTCAAATGACCCCTGGTTTTCAAAAGCAACTGAAATCCCTGCTTGATCAGAAAGTACATGTATCTAAAAGATCTAAACATGAACAGACTCTGACCAGCCTCCACTGATATGCAAGTTGATATGGTCTAACCTTGTCACACATGGAATAAAAGCTGTATCCATGTAGGCCCCTTAATACTGACTTATGCATAATAATTTATGTCTACTTACATGGAAAAAGTAGACATAAAACACGTAATACTTGTGTTTTGCACAGAAAATCCATTTCTAACTTTAACCCTTAACTCCATATAATATGCACCTCAAGTTTATGGCATGGGCAGTGTAGAATTAGATCACCCTGCATCTCTGTACTGTTTGATCAGGATCTGCACTGTTCAATTTTAGATTCATAAGGTTTTTTCTAATCAAGATGTGACCAATGTAAGTCCTGATCAGATGGCACAAATATTTAGTCTGATCCAGATCAACACTAGATGCACATGCAATAAAAGGCATATATATGGCATAAAGGGGCTCTATATCAATAATTTTAGTGATGCTCTTAGAATGACATGAACAGTCTTTCTTAATGAATATTATCATCTTCAACTAAAATCTATTTCAGTAATTACTCTACTTCATAAAGCTGTTTCAGTTACTAACTAAGTTAATGCAGATAATATATTCCTAGTAACTAAGTTAATGCAGATAATATATTCCTAGTCAGAAATGCCATTTTACTCAAAAATTATTTTATTAGAAGATATAATTCAGGGACACTAGATGCAGATTTTTTGCATTTTAATGCAAGCATATTTTTTTTTCAAATTTAACCCCCCCCCCCCCACCATTTTGAGTTTGTCGTCATTGATGTTGGAGAATTTAGAAAAGTGGTCCATTTTTGCAATAATAGTGATTAATATTGTGCACATGTCTATTGCATTTTAACCCTTTACTTTTGGCTGATTGTGAACCCACTAAAATGAGATAAAAATGACTTTTCAGATTTAGCACATAGAGGAACCCCTGGTTAAGAATTATATTTTCTTTTAAATATGTTTTTTTCTTCACAAATTTATCACAACCAATGAGCCGGTGACTGTTCTTTGCTTGTTAAGAGTCTTTTAAGCAGGGATTTCAATAGCTTTTGAAAACCAGGGGTTGTTTGACCCCTGTTGAGATTTTTAAGGGGTCATAATCAAATAGTTTCTATCATATCTTGTGTTGATTGAACTTAAACTATTTATAAAAGTGCTTTTACTTCATTTAAATATAATTATGTTCAGTGGTCAAATAAGTATAAACTTCATAATTAAAATGCAGTAGACACAATACATTGTATTTATCTTTACTCTTGCAAAATTTGACCATGTTTCCAAGATTCTCATGAATCAAAATGATCCCAAGCTCAGAATAAGGTGGAGTCAAATGTGGAAAAAAACTTATTTGCTTACATCAAAATACAAGAATCTGCATACAGATCTATTGATAATTGAAACCCCTGAGGTGGGAAATCAAGTCAGTGGTTAATTTGCAAGTATATTCTACACTGATTGTCATAAATTTGTCTTGTAACTGAGATTGTTACCTAGCGAAAACTAGGTAATTTAAAAATAAAAAATACCGGTTACCCTATGTGGTCTTTGATAAATCAAATAAATTTTAACAAATTTTGAGCAACAAAAGCTTTTCCAAAATTAAAGATGCTGCATTATTTGATGTCATATCTGGGACCTGCTAAATATAAATATATCTGGGCTGTCTTAAAGCTTGGCCGTTTATCTCTGTTTAGTTCATTAATCGGTCCATAGAAAGACCGAAAAACGCCAAAAAAGCGAAAAACGCCGGAAAACTCCAAAAAACTAAAAATACTTATACAATTGTACATTTATATAAATATGTATTATACTGATGAATTGATTACATAAAATATATATTATATATTTCGTTTGGATTCATTTATACATGATTTATGCCGAAAAACGTTCTATGATTGGAGTAGTATGGAATGCGTCTGCCGGAAAACGCTCTACAATTTCGTATCTTAACTCAAAACATAAATAAATATTGCAGTTATATAAGTTTATATATTTTACTGATAAATTGTTTACATTTTGTAGCTGTTATATGTTTCGTATGGATCATTAATACAGGCTTTATGCTAGAAAACGATCTATAATTGGGGTAGTATCAGACGCAACTGCCGGAAAACGCTCTGAAGTTTCGTATCTAAACGGCGAATAACTCAAAATACAAATATATAGGGCCTACTAATATAGTGAACGTTATAGTAATATATATATATTACAGTTATAAAAGTTTATATATTTATAGCTGTTATATGTTTTGTATGGATCATTCTTACAGGCTTTATGCTAGAAAACGATTTATAATTGGGGTAGTATCGAACGCATCTGCCGGAAAACGCTCTGAAGTTTCGTATCTAAACGCCGAATAACTCAGAATACAAATATAAATATTGCAGTTATAAATATATTTATAATACCGATAAATTGTTTCCATATTGTAGCTGTTAAATGATTCGTATATATGCCGAAAAAAAACATTCCATGATTAGGGCAGCATAAAAGACGTCGGCCGAAAAACGTTCAATAGTTGGGCAGTATCAGACATCGGCCGAAAAACGTTCAATGATTGGGGCAGTATCAAAGACATCGGTATGAACATTACAGTTATAAAAGTTTATATGTTATAATGAACAATGTTTACATGTTGTAGCTGTTATATGTTTCATATGGATTCATTCATATAGGCTTTATGCCGAAAAACGTTCTATGAATGGGGTGGTATCGAACGCATCTGCCGGAAAATGCTCTGAAGTTTCATATGTACATGCCGAAAACCTCGAAATACTCATATAAATAATGTAGTTAAAATTTATTATATATTATACTGATACACTGTTTACATTTTATACCTGTTAAATGATTTTGCGGCATATGTCCGTCGAAAAAACATTCAATAAGTGTCAAAGACATCGGCCGAAAAACGTTCAATAGTTGGACAGTAGATATAATAAAATTATTAAATGTGAAGAAACTAATTTATTTATGATTTATGATAAGTTTCCATCTTCCTAAAAAATCCAATGATAGTGGCAGTATGATAAATATATTTGCCGAAAAACTCACGTTTTGTGTTCATAAAATTGTTTTATTTATGAGTATTTAAATATGTTTTATAATATCTGACTACTGACCTGGCTTGATTCTCAACTGTAAAAATCCCAGCTGTATAAATTTGCGTAGTTTGCTTTTCTTCATTTGATTTACCTTGATAAACATTATCTTTTTTATAATGATGTTTAATAAATTGAAAGGTGTTTGTATAAATTATCTTCATTTGATGAAGCCGAGAAACTGCCTTTATAATTAAATTAATATGAATGTAAAAAAACCTTGTATTTTCTATGTTACGAAATCGTCAAAGAAAAAAATGCACGGAAAACGTTCACTTTCGCGCGGAAGAAAACACGAGCACAAAATGATCACTGATTTGTTCTTTTTGTAATTATTAATTTTGATCCTAATGTTGTTTCGGGTTTGAATTCTTGTTATACTATATTCCAAAAGAAAAACTGCATTTTGTTTATGGTGATTTTTCATTAACTGCAATTCTTAATGCCTAAACATTTAGTATCAAAATTGAGATTTGATCATTTAATTTCTATAGTGACAATAGCTATGATCTAATCTCAGTTGTGAAAATTTGGATTTCGCAACCATATCTAAGATGTATCTCTTAACATTTTGATATTATTCTATATCGATTCCATATTACATATAAATTCGTTTATTCTTTGAGTTGTGTATGCTGCATTGAAAATTGTTCTCATTTCACTAGTCAGAAATTTTTTGAATTCGCATTTTTATTTCACTTGACTGTTGTTACTTCGCATTACAGTTTGTTATTGTCGTTCGTTGGAAATCATAATAATTACCACTGAATCAGCATTACTGCGAAGAAGTTAATGTCTTATTTTATCATAAAAAGTCATATATTGGTCTCCGCTCACTACATTCATAAAATGCCCGAATACCAGTATTAACATGGTCTTTTTTAATTAGAACTAATAATATGGTTTATATTATACGCATACTCGTATATTTTCAGTATATTTTGTAAGACAAATAACGTTCAGTCTGTAATAATGGAACAACACTTAGTCGATCGTTCAATTATTTTAATGACTATTTTTATAAAGCATTAATTGTAACCAGGAACTGGCCAATGTGTATATTTAAAAATAGAACTATATCAAAATTGATTGTGACATGACATAAAATGCATATTGTTTTAATTTTAAGTAATAAGAGTAAATTTTGGTGTCCATACTTCAAAGTAAAAAAAAATTGTCTCATTTGTTTACATTTGAATTGATTACTTTTGATAATTTTCTAATCATCTGCGGCGGGATTACGTGCAGGTGTGTATAATTAACACTCAAATATTTGTTCCATTAAACGGCCCCTATTTAGAAAAAAATTAAAGACGCAATTATCAATGCGCCCGCTTTGAAGTAACATTCGGCGCCGGATGTCAAATTACCCGAGCGCACTTTTAAAGTAAAAAAACACACAATTATATTCTATCAGTATTTCAGTGAGTAATTCGGTGAGTAACTCTATACTTATATAAAATACATAATAATCTTGCATCCATGTCTGTTTCCTATATTCCATCATGGAAGACTATAAGTGTGCAGTATGCACAAAAGTGTGCAAAAATAATACAATTCAGTGCTCTAAGTGTCAAAATTGGGTTCATGGGTCTTGTGCAAATCTTAACAAAAATGATTTAAAATCTTGGTCAGTGGATTATTTGGAATTTATTTGTCAATGTTGTGCTTTTACTGGATTGGAATACAATGCAGGAGCAGCGCTCACGAGGTAAGTGATAAATATTTTCCTTATAAAAAAGAAACCTGACACTTAATAAACTAAACAATTATAAAATTCATATATAAAATCTATATATTCAGGCCCGTCCATGAAAATAACGGCTTAAACACTTAATTTACATTAAGTGAAATGACGAAATGCACAGAAAAGTTCAAAACATTTCAAATTTATTTTTTACAACAAGAATTCGCACGGCTTATCAATTAGCTTCCGGAAAAAAATAGGTTAACAGTGTCAGAGTTTTTTTTTGGTTATTAAGTGTTGCACAGCGTATACGTAATATGCTAGTTATGTTGTTTTGAAAGCAATTTGATCGAATTGAGTCGTTTGTTGTTTCTTCCTGTAGTACAGTACGCTGCGCATAATGGTTTAGGCACGCCCAGTTTAAGTAGGCGTGGTTAACGGATAAAGCGATAAGCCAACCAGAAGTTTTCTAGTGTCCTCGTAGAACAGGTAGAATATTCTTGCACTCCTGTTTTAGACAAATAAAAAACATCCTCTGTATAGATGCGCTGGTCGTTTAATTTTTATTCCATATCAGTGAACATTCACATTATAATAATAGAAGGTCGCGATTGATGTTCCATATGACATATTCATTTAAGTTCTTTATACTTTATTAATAGTAGTGGCCTTATAGGTCTTATTGTGTACGTATTTAGCTGTTAATTGTAAATTGCAGTTTTTTTTATTCTGCTTTAGTTTGAAATACATCTTGTAAGGAAATGCGTAAGAAACGTTGATTTTATAATATGTAAAACAATCAGTCGAAGTGAGCGCGACATGTATCTCCATTTAGAATAATCCGAAATAATAACTAAAGACTTCAAACTTAGACCAATAATTAACTCGAATTCGTTTATAGTTGAACATTTATAGAATAAAAACCAGAAACAACGAATTGGGAAATATAATTACTACGCACGTACAATATGCCTGTTCAGCGCGAACGTGACCCGTGACACAAGGACTCCGCAACGATATTGTTAAAAATTAAAATAAAATATACCAAATGCTTCAGAATTTTTCACACCGTCATACAAGTTTCATATTGTCAGAAAGTAATTTGTTTTTGTAAAGTTTGAGCATTACTGAATACGTTAAATGCGGCATCGCCGGAGTTCTCTGACGTGGTCAGCTCTCATCATAACTTAAAATTTGTTTTATATCTTAAACTTGTATATGTTCACTGCTTGTTTCATCTGAGTTTCTCTTTTATTTCATTATTAAATGTAAACTTATTGTCGTTGTTTACTGAATATATGCATATTGTTTTTCTCACTTACGCTCGGAGGATGCGTGTCACTGTATCCGTTCCCGTTATCTCTTTATAAACAGGAAATATCCGGAGATATGGCAGATATTGGTATAATGCGGTTATTGTGTCTTCAAAATATAAAAACATAATTCAATATTAATTGAAATCTAATAGGCATATACACATTATAAAATTTAAACAGTAAACCATTGGCTTAAATACACCGATTTTATCTTATTATAAATTCGCAGCGTTTCATCTTCAATTCCATGTAAAGTCTAAAAACTGGAAACTTGATACATCATGTTCACTCCTTTCAATAAAATAATCATCAAATTCCATTCATGCGTTTGGAAACCACTGACATTTATTCATGGTAAGGATAAAAACAATGACGACACATTCAATAAAACAACGAAATCGAAACATAATGATTTCATCGGGGACGTAAGAATAGTGACGAGTGCTTATGACAAACTGGTAAAAGATGCCATCACTCCTAGCGCGTACTCAGAAATGGGCCACATTTACGCACTCAGTGCAGCCCTTATGGAACCTATAAGGTCTTACTACCCTCCGCAAATAAATGCTGAATATACGTCTGAGCCGTTAACACGGAGAGTCGTAGGTAGAAATGTTACTGACAATCAGCCAAAAATCAATGTGATGTGGACTCAAATGTTAAAACCTAAAGGAATGAACGCGTTCATACCAAATCACTTTGTTCCGCTTGTTTCTGAGCGTTCTATAAAATATTCGGAAATTCTAGAATGTATGAATGACAGTTTTTCACAATCGGATACAGCCGATGGTAAAAAACTATCACACATTGAAATACAAGATTTCGAATCAGATCCATGTTCGCCATTACCTGGGTATGCGATTTCGCGTGTAGACGGCACATGCATACCAACTAACGCTAATGTTATCCATATCCAAACGCCTTTTGATGACAGTACCTCTGACGATTCGATAAGTAAATTGAACATAATAGAATCTGAAAGTGAAGAAAGATGGCCCGATTTAGACAAACATTTGTATGGTAGGTTAGATAAGGGTTTTAAAGACACAGAATCTGTAGTGAACTTATTAACAAGCACCCAGATAGGTCTAGAAAGAATCCCTTCTGGTCTTAAAGAAAACGTGTACTTTATAGTCGATAATTCAAGAAACATTGACAAAAGAGCAAAAAACAAAAGCAGCACATTCTGTGACGATTGTGGCATTTGGGACCGCGCAAGCGGTACCACTCCTAAAACATGGTACTTGAAAGACAATGAAGGAAACCTGACCGTTATTTTCTTTAAAAATGGACAGTACTGTAGAAAAAGAATTGTTCAGCGAAAGCCAGAGTTCATACCGATGGATCCGCAGCCAAACACAAGTCAGGTTGTGGCTATCCATAGGTATTACTCTATGTTGAAGATGGACAATTCATATAAAAAGAAAGTTACTTGGATAGGAGACGGTGGGTTGCAAAGTAACTTAGCGTTGATAGAGTATGTAGGTAGTTTTCCAGGACTGAGTAGGCATGGCAATGCAAGACATACGGACGAATTCGTACGTACGCCAGATTATGTTACGGACGAAATGAAGGAATTGGTCACCAAACATAAACCTCGCAAAGTATATGACACTTTAAAAGAAAAGCACGACGAATTGACTCGGCCGCGTAACGTACAGCAAGTAAGAGATGCTAAAAAGTACATTACTTCAAAGGATAGCATATCAAATGGTCCGAACAAAAACATTGCCGATCATATACAGGCCCTAGACAATATGGTTGCTGATAACCACAAATTTGTCCGCTCGGTTATCCGAGCAAATGGAAAAGCCCCGAGCATAATTCTGTATAGTGACGAGCAAATTAAAGACCTCAAGAACATATGTTGCACAGGTCAATCCGTTTTAGGTGTAGACAAAACTTACAATTTATGTGACATGCACGTGACTGTAACATGCTATAAACAGATAACAGTAAACAGACGTACCACGGACGAACCCCCGTTGTTTTTAGGACCAATCTATATTCACGACAGCAGTGACTATGAGTCTTATTCACTATTTTTCAGTCATTTAAAAATGAAGTTAGTAGACACTCCACTTAACAATTTGGTTATTGGCAGTGACGATGAATACGCGTTGGTCAAAGCAATTACTAACATTTTTCATGATTCCACACACATTCTCTGCACCAGACACTTGAAACAGAATACCCGGCAAAAACTAACCGATGATGTATTTGACGAGATCAGTAGGTCAAACGTCATGAGCATGATTTTTGGACAAAACGGAATAGTAAACGCAGACGACACTATATGTTTTGATGAAAAGTGTGATGAACTGGTTAATCATTGTAGCGGCATTTCTCAAAAATTTGTTCACTACTTTCAGAACAAACTGAAGCCGCATCTTAAAACAAAGGTCAATGAACCATCAAGAAAGGAGTTAATTGACAGTCAATGGACAAATAACAATTGCGAATCAATAAATCACTTATTAAAGCAGACGATTGACTGGAAAACTAAACGACTGACAGATCTAGTCAAAGAAATCCAACTGCTCGTAGAAAGTCAGTTCAAGGAATTGCGTGGTGCCTTGATAGAAACTGGCGAATATAGACTGACTGACAGCTTTGCAAAATACGCTGTTTCCAAATCAGAATGGGTCAAAATGACCGACACACAAAGAAACAAGCATTACCTTAGGTACAGAAATTGTCAAATTCAGAAACACGGACTTGTGACGTCAACAGACGGAATTTCTATTATCGTTGCTCCACGCACACATGGATAAAACCAGGGCAACGTAAACGCAAGGTCACCACTAGGACGGTGACAATAAAAAAGAAAAAAAAAACTGACGAACAGACTTTTTCTGGCACACATACGTCTTTACCTGTTGTTGGGTGCTCCATCTTCGGAGTGATAATGTGTGCAAGTACATTGTTTTGACATTTGACGAACAAATACAGTGCTGTGTTAGAGGTCAATAACGAAATAAACGCATTAGGTCGGTAGTCACCCAAAACGGGCTGCTTCGCACTGCGCACCGACGATGACAGTCAGTGAATGTAGGCGTGTAATTTATTGTAGTTTGTAGTGTCCAGATGTAGTGTAAGGTTGTAATTTAGTGCAGAAGACAAAAGTGTAGGACAGTGACAATAAAAAAGAAAAAAAAAACTGACGAACAGACTTTTTCTGGCACACATACGTCTTTACCTGTTGTTGGGTGCTCCATCTTCGGAGTGATAATGTGTGCCAGCACATTGTTTTGACATTTGACGAACAAATACAGTGCTGTGCTAGAGGTCAATAACGAAATAAACGCATTAAGTCGGTAGTCACACAAAACGGGCTGCTTCGCACTGCGCACCGATGATGACAGTCTGTGAATGTAGGCGTGTAATGTATTGTAGTTTGTAGTGTACATATGTAATGTAGTGTTGTAATTTAGTGCAAAAGACAAAAGTGTAGGACAGTGAAAAAAAAAATTAAAAAAACTGACGAAAAGACTTTTTCTGGCACACATACGTCTTTACCTGTTGTTGGGTGCTCCATCTTCGGAGTGATAATGTGTGTAGAAGAACATAGTGTACCTAGCAAATAGCCTTTTCTTTTTATATTTTGTTATAGTATCGTTTTTTTTGTATATATCTTTGTCTTGTACTGTATTGTATTGTTCGTTGATGCTGTGTTCTGAAATATAAATAACATTGTTAAAGGGGCGCCAGTTCACATGTACATAACAGATCCTTTCTGATGTATGTTCATATTTTCCTATCATTTCTCTGTTCTGTCGATCTTCCACTTTATGAGATTTTCTAAAATAAAAACGAATGCACAGCCTATATCACTTGCTCTTGAACTGCATCTCTTTGTTTTTTACAATCATTATGTCTGTCACAAATGCTTTGTATATATGTATGTGTATTTGTTTTCTTGTTTTATTTTGTTGACGTGTTTCTTTTTAAAATACTATATCATATATTGTTATCATTATATAATATATTGTTAGCATTGCTGTTATTACAATTTATTTGTCAAAACTTAAAAGCACATTTTAATATTCACTAACGAAATCTAAATTATACTTTCGCTTTAAATTGCGCGAATGTGTTTAATTGTAATAATCTTTTAGCAGTATAATTATCAACTATTCTTTGAAAGAACCTTAAAAAATGCTTAAATTTTTTGCACGGCGTTACTTTGTTTTTCGCGAAGTGAATTACATTTTTGGACTAGTTTTGTTTCAACTTGCTTTATGAAAAATCACTAACAAGTAATTTGGCTTTTGCAAACATAAAATCAGTATAGAATCATGATTTTAGGATAATAAAATTTTATAAATAAAGAAAAAATATGCATATATTTCTGCCTCTTTAGAAACTTTGGCGAATTCCAAAAAAAAATAGAAAAAAATATTTCTATCTCAATTTTTAGCAGTTTCAAAAAAAAGGGCCATAGTGAGAGCGCCTCCACGTGGTGTGGCCTGGATGTAGCTGAACTTTTATATTTTACTGTATTTTGATTGCAAGGTTAAAGTTATTCGTTAAATAAAATATTCAGTAATAACGTAAAGGTACAGCTATAACGAAATACTCTCAATGAAGCGTTTCTCGAGTAAGACTTATGCATCTGTGTTTATCAATTATTAATTTTGAGTATATATTTCGGTATATCAAGTCACACTTGTCTTTAAAAACCACTTGGAAGTTGAAATAAGAAATTAGTGGTAAGCGTTTTCCAAAATTTCTTTAATTTTGTTGAGTAAATGTTTGTAACCATTATATAAATATAATCTTCGTCTTATTGCAAAAAATGGTTCTGTTTTTTTGCACCAAGGTAAAAATGAATTTACATATGTCAGTTGTATTTTGGTTCATTTGGCTTTTGAAAACCCACTAAGTTTTAAGAAAACAAAGATATAAGATTAATATGTACTTTTATTTCCATCAAATCATAATCACAAACAAGAAACATGTTAACATAAATACATTCGTTGTTCACAAATTTTACATTTTTAACGCAAATATAATCTGTCTTATGGTATAGAAGTATTTTTGGTTCCCCTTGTCATTGTAGTGCACTTGGTCTTCTTCATAGTCGGTTGACATCCCTGTAAGCACCTTGAATGTGTCGACTAGGTTTGTTTTCTTGATGATGTTGTTTATTTTCTTCCTTTGTGCGTCGAATGATTTCTTTGTGAGTTTTGGGTCTTTGTGGAACTTGTTCCTCTCAGCAATTTCAGAGAAGTAGACCCCTTTGACACCTCTTGATTTCAATAGGTCCACAATTTCCAGGATCCTTTTAGCGATTTCTTTTGGTGCGGATCCGTGAGTAATATCATTGCCACCGATTGTCAAGAACACGAAATGAGGCTTGAATTGGAACAGGCTCTCCATGAGATCGTTGCTGAAATTCTCGGCATTCATTCCGCCCCGACTGAAAAAGCGAACCTCAGCAGGCACCTGTAAGTAAAAAAATAACATATATAATGCATGAATTTGTCAAGTATTAATTGAGACGAGACCCATTTTTATCAGTTCTTCGCTATTAATATCTATTTAACATTATTAAATCAAATATATATAATTATATCTATTGATGTTTATATATCTATTAACTTACTTTCATATCGTATTTTGTAAATCTTCCCAGGCGTTTTACATAGCTGTCTCCAAAAATAGCTATTCTCATGCCTTTGTCCATCTTGAAATTGTACGCTTCGATGCTAAAGTCTGAAATTAAACGACTGATTGTATTTGTAAAAATACGTATATATACCTCGCAGGTCAATTATTCGGCTTGTGCAATTAGCGCTCGAAACAACAAGCACATTGTTTCACAGCGTGTTATTAGCATTCAGTTTTTAATTGTTTTTAAAAGTTGTAGAATACATCAATTTTCATACATAAACTGATAATATAAACTGTTAGATTATATTCATCATGAATTGTCAAACTAATGACTTGACATTTTGAGTGAATAATATCGTAAATATCCTTTTATGTACTCGCAAAAAGTAGAAATTAAAACTCAGAATGATTATAATATTTAATATATCCAAGTATTACAATGATTATTACAATGAATATCAGGTTAGCTTATTTTATTCGACTAAAAGCGCATAGCAACGAACATTCCCGTTAATTCAGCGTCGTAAACAATTTTTTGAAATATAAACCTCCGCTAAAACATCTTTTAATGAAAAGCAATTGAATATATTACATATACTTTATTAAATTAAATTAAATCAAATTTAATGCATATTTATCAAAGTGGATTCCGTGGACCCGTTGAGAAAGAAATATGAAGTAAGCGTTTTTCGGCACTATATCGGAGCCAGAACACGTTATGCGTTTTTCGGCACTATATGGGTTATATATACTATACTATATCGAGGCCGGAACAAGTTGTGCATTCTTTATCTACTTATTAAACAGTATAAATCCTAATATGGTTTCATATTTATTATCAACTACTACATTTAGTGAATAAACTGGGTTTAAAAATATATTTTATTGTTATATTTATATGTGCAATGAGAAGTGGTAAGCGTTTTCCTGCTAATATTGGAGACGGAACAAGTTATTTTGAAATTCTTTGTCTATTAAAATATTATAAATCTTTAAATAACCTTATAGTTAATCAAAACAATTACATTTAGAGCATGAGCTGTTTTGTTTTATTAATAGTTGAAATTAGTTAAAAGAAGTAAGCGTTTTCCGGCACAAAGTATTGGAGCCGGAACAAGTTTTTCTTTGCATTCTGCGTCACACGAAATAGTATACATTCTTATATGACCTTATATTTATTCACAACTATTACATTTAGCGCAAACACTGCATTTTGGAAACTATAAATTTATTTTATAGTTTTCTCTTATTTATAGTTGAAATTAGTTATACGAAATTAGCGTTTTCAGCATTTTCCGGCACCATATTGAACCGAGAACAATATGTTTTACATTCTTTGTCTACTGAAATAGAATAATCCTTTTATTTAAATTTTATATAACCTTTTTTTTTTTTAACTTTTAATGTTAAAGCTGTTTTGTAACTATTTTTTAAGTTTATTTTATTTATAGTTGAAATAATAAATAAGCGAAAAGCGTTTTCCGGCACTAAGTACGTATTGGAGCTGGAACAAGTTATTTTGCATCTCTGTCTACTGAAATTGTATAAATCCTTATATGACCTTATATTTATTCACAACGATTCAAAACATTTAGAGCATACACAGCTTTTTTTATAACTTAAAGTATTTTTACATTTTTGTTTTAATTATAATTGAAATAAGTATAGCTAAAGTCTAAGCGTTTTCCTGCACTATATTAAACCCGGAACAAATTTTTGCATTCTTTGTCTACTGAAATAGAATAATCCCAATATTCATTTTATAACCTTATATTTATGCATAACTTTTAAATTTTATAATAAACTATTGTTCAATGTTTGAATTATTTATAGTTGAAGTAGCTACGAAGTGACAAATAAGTGGTAAGCGTTTTCTTTAGCGTGAAAAGCGTTTTCCGGCACTAAGTATTGGAGCTGGAACAAGATATTTTGCATCTCTGTCTACTGAAATTGTATAAATCCTTATATGACCTTATATTTATTCACAACGATTCAAAACATTTAGAGCATACACAGCTTTTTTTATAACTTAAAGTATTTTTACATTTTTGTTTTAATTATAATTGAAATAAGTATAGCTAAAGTCTAAGCGTTTTCCTGCACTATATTAAACCCGGAACAAATTTTTGCATTCTTTGTCTACTGAAATAGAATAATCCCAATATTCATTTTATAACCTTATATTTATGCATAACTTTTAAATTTTATAATAAACTATTGTTCAATGTTTGAATTATTTATAGTTGAAGTAGCTACGAAGTGACAAATAAGTGGTAAGCGTTTTCTTTAGCGTGAAAAGCGTTTTCCGGCACTAAGTATTGGAGCTGGAACAAGATATTTTGCATCTCTGTCTACTGAAATTGTATAAATCCTTAAATTACCTTATATTTATTCACAACTATTACATTTAGAGCATAAACTGCTTTTTTATAAGTATTTTTACATTTTTGTTTTAATTATAGTTGAAATAAGTAATACGAAGTTGGCGTTTTCCCGCACTATATTCAACCCAGAACTTATTTATTTTGCATTCTTTGTCTACTGAAATAGAATAGTCCTAATATTCATTTTTATAACCTTATATTTATTAATAACTTTTAAATTTTAGAACCTAAACTATTGTTCAATGTTCGTTTTATTTATACTTGAAGTAGCTACAAATTGACAAATAAGTGGTAAGCGTTTCCGCACTATATTGGAGCCGGAACAAGTTATTTTGCATTCTCTGTTTACCAAAATAGTATAAATCCTTATATGACTTTATATTTATTCACAAATATTACATTTTGATGATATGCTATAGTGTTGTAAGTATTTTTTATAGTTTTCCTGCATTTTTTGGCGTTTTCCGGCGTTTTCGGCGTTTTTCGCTTTTTTGGCGTTTTTCGGTCTTTCTACTAACCCTTCATTAATCTAGCCAAATCACCTGGCCATATCGTCTGTATATCATTGAAACTTAGGCAGCTAATTTCAGCTTTTCTTGCAAACAAATACAACTGTTTACCTTGTAAAGACCTGTAAACCTGGGTGGTGTAACTGCCGGTGTGATACAGAACATTCTTTTCCAAAGTGCTTGAAGTCGATGTGTCTATCTTTACATCCTCACCAGAAAATGTAAACAATAATCAGATGTGTGTTCATCTGTTCATGCAGCTAATTTATACAAATCATCAAAATGCAAAATATGCCAATCTTTTTAAGTAAAGTTGATTGCACATTTATGCATACAATGACTGCACACATGCAATTTTTGGGATACAGCTGAAGCAGTTTCAAAACTCTTCCTGACCTTTCGGAAATTACAGTGTAATAAAAAATGTTTTGCCCATGTCTGTGTTTATTTGTAATCCTTCCAGGATTTCGCGTACTATCTCCCATGTTAATTCGTAAAAACACATTTGGCATCATTTTCATGATTTTCACAATTAAAATTCGCACAAAATATAAGCTAGACAGCCTATAGGGCGCTCCATTGTTTGAAAAAAAAACTCCGAAAATGTTCAATGTTTTAGGTAAACACAATCGAGGGGAGATCCAATGTATAAAACACAGTTCACGGTCCAAGACATGATCTTGATCTGGGTTTTATACATTGCTGGAGGTGTGTGTAGTTTGGGGTAAACCCCGTACGTGTTACGTAACAAAACGTAAAACTATCGACACGTTATATATTTTGAATAAAGCAAAAATACAACACTCAAAATACTGAAATACTGTAACGGCCGAGCACTACTAAAAATCATTTAATTTACCTTGTTCAATATAAATCCTAGTTGGGATGATTAACCATCATCAAGAAATAATTATTCACATTCAGAACCATTTGCAAATTCGTCAAACAGCTTCACAATTCATCAATCTCTATGTAATTCAATACATTTTGACATCTTCAACATCCGGGCATTTCGTAGCTTTTAGACCACACCGCAGAATTCATAAAATCATCAAATACTCAATATTCTGCATTAAAACCCACACCTTGTCTATTTTGTTATAATTAATTATCAGATCTATGTTTTATGCAATTATTTGTTTCTTTGTTTTGACACGTTGTTTGTATTTCCATTTTATGCGAAAATAACAATTCACCTCTTCAACTAAATTGCATTCTGGTACCTGGCATCAAAAGCCGGGACCCAATCAAGACTATTATAAAAAGACCAACCGAGAAGAAATTTCGCATTCGTTCGCCAGCTCTTCATCAGAGCGTTTCCAAAAATAGCCTACTACACTGCCAAGTGTGCGGTGACGGTGTCACCATTGGTGGGACCAGTGGCAGACCATTGGCAAGAACCACAGGCAGATCTTTGGCAAGACCAAAGCAGACCTCTGGCACGACCTTTGGCAGACCATTGGCAATGTCTTTGGCTGACATTTGTCAGAGTGCACTTGGCATAACTAACCCTAACTTCATTTCATCAAATTATAAAGCACTGTGTATAACAGTCTCACAAATGAACAAACATTACCAAGGGCGAACGAGTGTCGTGAACAACAGGGGCACCCAAACACTGTCACTCCAAAGTGACCCTGTCAATTTCAAATAGCTCCATCGGTTATCAAGACACAGTTCATACACTGTGCACTTTGCTCAACTGTAAGCGCCAAAGTCGCCTTACCAGTTGTCATATAGCTACCGTACCGAATAGGGTGAATCGCCCTCTCGTAAAGTGTCATTAGATACTATCTTATTCAGGACCAAGCGTCCACCTTGTCGTATTGCAAAATACCGACAATTCCTGTTTCACCAGAAACAGAAGCCCGTACATACTAGTGCGGATGAGGTAGCCAGTGTCACTGCACACATTTACATAACCGATAGCACAGTCCACTTGGCCTAAGGACAATCAGCTGGCAATTACGCGTACTGAAGTTCCTTTTGACCCAAGTGTTCCACTTCAATCACAACGTGCCTTACAGTTGTTCACCATTTATTCACAAAGTTCCAGGCTCATTGCACCTTTCAACACAAATCGCTTAAGGCCCTCTAGCAAGTTATCTGAGGCGATCCCACATTTTCGAACAACGTGTCATAGTGTACATATTGTATAGTCTTGTACATTTACCAATCATCGTTGGAGTTGTTTTGTACTCCGTCCAAATTGAGAATCCCCCTGTAAATATATTCCCATAACCAAGTACACCTGACGCGACACGTTACAATACTTTAAAAATTTTGCATCGTGTCTGCGTTCAGAATATGCGTTGAACGCGTTCAGAATATGAGAATATTGCCATTTGACGTTGCATAGAATCCCCGAAAACAACCGAATAACCGAAAAAGACCGAAAAAGACCGAAAAAGGGACCGAATGTGATTAAAAATTGAATTTATACATAAATTATACATTACATTGGCATTTATTTTAAAAGTGGTATTTGGTACAAAAATAATGTTTTTCGGTTCACTTTTCGGCCTTTTTCGGTTGTTTTCGGTCTTAGTTGGTGTTTTTGGTCGTATTCGGTGATTCTATTCACCCGCTATTTGACGTCATTGTGATTGTCTTACTCATACGCAGTTTATTTGATCATATATATCGATAATATCAGTACGCTCTTGTTGCTTTCGTTGAGTAAGCGTTTTATTGATTATTCTCTAAAAGCAATCAATTTAAATGATCGTTAACAACTGATTTTCTATGATTGCTTTTGGAACTCTTTTCTGACGTCTACCGGAAGCTATGCTTCGACTTTTTCATTTGAGCGCACCTGCTGAAAGGTCTGTGATTTCGGATCTTCATTTCTATAGCCAACGGTAAACCGCTGGCTAAAAATAGATTCACTGATAAAATTATTGACCTAAGCAACCTTGTTAGCGGTACAAATTTTTGTATGACTTGCATTCAGTTTACTAAAAATTAGCTTGTGTTGAACATGATCTGAAACCAAAATCTTTAAAAAAAAGTTTAGTAAGACACAACAATGTTGCTATGGTGTTTGTAAAGGTGACTCGACCCAGCAAGCACAGGTATATCGGACCAATATAGGCTTGCTGACATCAGTTTATGTTATTGGTCCGATATATTCCCGATATAAGCATCCAACTGTATAGTGCAATTATATTATGAAAATATGTTCCGTTCTACATTTTATTGATATTTGCCATATTTTCCGTCAAATTTTAGCGTCTATTTCTCATACTAATTCTCATTTTAAAAAGTCGGATCTTTCAATATCGGCCCAATTGCGGTGTGATATACGAACGTACATCCAAAGATCGACAACTCTGCGGGGAGGGTGTCAGATACAGAAATGAAGAAGACACGTTGGAAACCGGCAATTTTATGTTCTATATTTATTTTTAAAATTCGATCTGGTAAAAAATTTAATATTGTGAAATTATTCGGACAAAAAATGTTGAAAAGCTTTGAAATTATACTAAATCATTTATTGTAGTTCCTATTTTCAGTCATTTTCCTTTCCGTTTTATTATGTTACTTTTGCAGTAAATGTGCTGGCACATCATTTTACAATTGTCACAATTTTTCGCGACTTTGTTCTGTGCAAAATCAAAATAGGATTAGATAAAGTTTATTAAACGATTAAAGATTTTAGATGAGCCAAGTAAAAAGATAACATTTATCTGATTTTTTGAATCATTGTGTAAATTTTTTGCAAGAATGACTGTGCAGGGGAAAATGCTCTTTTCTAGAGCCGATAATGAAATTTGATGACAAGCTGATATAGAAATCTGATGATGGGTCGATATAGAAATCTGATGATGGGTGAATATAAAAATCTGATGATGGGTCGATATAAAAATCTGATGACGGGCCAATATAAAAATCTGATGATGGGCCGATGTCGATTTTATCTAGGAACAATATCGGCTTGATGTCGGAAAGTATGTTGGGCCGATATTACATCAACTTTGCAAGGCCGATTGTGGGCCGATATCTATTTCTGATGATGGGCCGATATTGAAGACAATATCGGTCCAATGTTGGCTCGATATATAATGCTTGCTGGGGAGGTATACAGACAAAGATGGCATGAAAGATGTATCTTTATACCCACAAATGAACATAAGTTCAAAAAGTGGATAAGTGCATGTGGTCGGCTGTATTTCATTATTGACAAAGCAAAAAATTTTTAAAAGCGGACATGCAAATTCAGTTGATATTTTGTTGGAGGAAAAGGACCGACAGAAGGAAATCCAGACCCTATTCGAGCCTCTTATATTCCGCTTTAGGTATAGAAAATGAAGCTGTAGACATTTTTTGCATGGCAGAATAGTAATTTTCGGGGAGAAGAATTAATATAAGCTATCATCTGATAGCTTGTTTTCTCATCCTCTCAAATATATATGTATTGTCTTGCTCTGTTATACATTGATTTATATGTATTATTTAAAATAAATACTGTTTAAACTAATAGTTATTTTGCGGCACCTATATAAATTTTCTCTTTTGAATTATGGTACTATAAATTTGAAACCATTTGCCCTAATCAATTAATAATAATGTCCTTCTCGTCCCCAGCTTCAATACCTGCCTTGCATCTAAAAAAACAATTACAACAACAACAACAACAAAACAATACATTTAATTTCTACATTTGATAAAATATACTTAATGACAATGAACAACAGGAAACAGATTGAACCAATTAATTGTCACATTAAGCAAAAAGTGTGTTTTTTTTATATTTTCGGGGTACAGTTTTTATTACGCAATAACTTTTTTATTATTAATAAATTTTCATAATTTTGGTATCTTAATTACTGCAATGCATTCGGTATTATGAAACTGTGAAAAATGTTTAAAATATGTATATTTTCCTTGTCAAAATGCAATTATCCCCACCATCCGTTTTTAATGTCCTTAAGTATATTAACATAATAACTGGTAAGAATACCTACATACATAATTAGCCATATTAATTTTACAATATCTTTAACATAAATATACAGACAGGTCATGACACATCATAAAGATACTGAAACTGCACCTGTTTCTGACCACCTCCAGCTCAAGATGATATAATGCATGCTTTAACTGCTTGATATGAAAATACTATGAGAATTTCTATGAATCTTTTCAATTAATGCTTGCCTTTTCCCTGACAGATATAAACCTTGACACTGTAATCTAAGTTTTAGTTAAACATTTCAATGCTCAGGTTATGTCAGATGAGCGAAACTTAACTCAAGGTTCAGAATTTTCTGTTAAATTTACAGCAAATATCTTATCACAAGGAACCATTGTTTACACTGTATTGTACCACCTTCCTAGAAATGTGTATCATGTGGTACTGATAACACAAATTGATGACGTAGCTGTGAATCCTTCCTATTAAAAGGTTCTCGTTAACCTTTAACAATTTCATTGTGATCAAAGATTTCTTACCACTAATGTGGATTGCATAAAACACCTTTTTACTTTGTATCATTTAATTGCAACATCTATTTATGTCAGAAGTTCTCATGTCTATGTTTTGTGATATCTAGTCTAACTAAATGTTTTTACTACATTTCATAACTTATGTGGACAATATCCACTTCCCTCTAGCCAGGGATCTTTCATCCATGCTGATATGTTTGAAGATATCATAATCACATTATTGCCAGTCATGTGATATTCAATAAAATTTACAACTAATATAACTACTTATACTTGATGTCTATTTCATATCATAGGTCAAACAACTATTCACTTCATATCTACAATCAAATGGATCCAACCACAACTTGGCTCAAGGACATTACACCATTAGCATGAATGTCGTCCACATATTACACGTATGTGTTATACTTTTCTTGTTCATATTGAATAGATTCTTTGCTGCGCTTTGCAGATACTGAAATAAAAAAGATATCTCACGAAAATAAAATTAACATAATGAATATTTAAAATGTCCTACACTTGCATGATCAAATGATTTCATATTATTGATAACAAGAAAAGTATAACACAGATGTGTTATATGTGGACGACATTTAAAAGAAGTTAGATGTTGGGTGTAAGAGTTCATGCAGGTGATGGATTGTTTTTAAACAAAGAAAAAATTTAAAGTGCTACTATATTGTTGTCTTTTATTGGCAAAGGGTATTGAACGTTGAAGGATGTGCTTTTATATTACATGTAGTTGTGGAACGCGTTGTATACAAGGAGTGCAGTTTGAAATGAAGTATACCGGAATTGGTATGGAAAGGGATTTATGATGAAATTTGTTTGCTGAACATTTACAAGTTTGCAGTATACAGTGAATGATTTGAAAACAAAAGAATTGAAAAGTTTTCATTTTAAATATAATGAAAACTAGCTAGAAAATAGTGGAAGAGACGGTTGCTGTAGTAACATGAATTATGATGAAGAATTTACAGAACTATATGTGTTGATATGTATTCAATTTAGGATACAAAATAATTACTCACATTTAAGGATTTACTACACTCCTCTTTGCAACATTTTTGTACAAATGAATGTTAATTTTGTTTACTTTGATACCTGTCTTTTTAAATCGATGGTCGAACAAGGGGGAGTGTAGTGGATCGATAAGAGCACTCAAAATTTCATAAATGTAACTGATTTTTCATTATTGTCATTGTAGATTTTCGTAAGTAGATACTCTACTGAGAGCCATTCCGTCTTGTTATATCGTTTTCCCGATATCAACAGCAGCTGAAGATAATGTTAGACCTTGCACTTTGTGGACAGTTACGCCAACATTTAATTTTCATGCAGGAGTTACCTTGAAGTTAAAAATTATCATAGCACTAACCACATTACAATTTATTTGCTCTATTTAAATTCAAGAGTATCTTTCAAAATTGTCCTACCACGTACATGGCAATTCCTTTGGTACTTTCAGGATGAACAAGAAAAAGTAAAACAGTAACTTACTGTTTTATAGACGGTCTATTATTCAAAGACAACTGAACAATCTCTCACAGAATTGTATTGCAATATCTAGCCCATTTGTTGATTTGTTTTAATGATATTTTGAAAGAAAGCAATCCAACCTGCATTCTGATTTCAAACCTTGCCTATCTGTATCACACTTGTCCTTACAAATTTTCATAATTTTCCCTTTTTGATAGTGTTCTCACCACATATTATTTGCCTATCAAGTATGATACATGTATGTTTTGTTGATTTTGAAGAACAATTCAATATTCTATGGTTTTTTTTTTCATTTTTAACCACTACTATGGGTTCCAATTACCATACCCTTTAGAATACAACTTCTTCCCCAATCTTTATGTAATATTTAGTGTTTACAAATTATATAATTTAAAAACAACAGTATCAATTTATTTTACCACAGAATTGATGAAAGTGATATTATGTCTTGAAGACATTCAGGCTTCCTCTAGTTCAGGCAAACTTAACTTTGGAACCTTTTTTTACATGATAGGGTAATCTTTTTAAATTAAGACTTCTTTTCTGGAATTTCATACTGAATAGCTCATGATTTGGCAAAAATATGAAAGTGTGTTTCATTCTGTTAAATAAACTTTAAAACAATTCTTTATTCACAGAAAGTTTCATAAATTTATGTAAAATACCCAATACACTATATTTTGCGAATTTCCAGAAAAATATTTAATCATAACAATAACAAATGCTGAATTACCTTCAAAGAATGCGTTTTTATTTATTGAACACACTTCAAGCATCTCATCCCGATCACAAACCACAATGCAGTTGGTACTCATAGCGAATAATAGCATCACAATTAACCTTTGTATCAATTTTGCATTTTCAAAGTGAGGTAATGTGAAAAATGGAACGCCTGGAAGTTATCAGCTGCTTATAATTCAATTCATTTTACTTCATAACCTTGCTTATTTCAATGTGGTTAATAATAATAACTTAAATGCAGCTAAAATCTAATTGCGTTTGACAGAAATCTAAACACTGGTGAGGTGAAAAATGCATTATAAAAACACAACATGATGACAACACATGTACATCCTGCATTCTTGAATGTTGCATCATGTTAAGAGACTCAGAGATCAGTAGGACAGTCGGTTTGCACAATTGACAATAACTAGGTTTACCACCCGATAACCATAGTTATTGGTGAAAACCCTAGATATCGGCTGTCGGACAAATAACCTTTGATATTGGCGAAAACTATAGTTACAGACTGAAAACCATAGTTCTTGGAGTTAACCGTGGTTAACGAGCAATATTTATCTAGGGTTTTCACTAGTAATTATGGATATCATATCTAATGTGCACTTGGCACAAAACTCTAGATATAAATCAATATCCTAGGTTGTTGTCTTGCCATTGTATATGTTTCACTTTGACATGCAGTTTGCCCAAATAATCCAATATCTATAGTTATCGACCAATAACTATTGATATCGGCCCGATTCATAATTCATTTTAAGAGGTCGCAAACATTGCAAATGGCGAAAACTAGCTAAAATTTCCAAAATGATTTTTGGAAATACTTATTTCTACTTTCACTTTGAACCTGAAAGTAAGATTTCCTTGATTTTTTTGAAAACCCTAACATTATTTTGATGAATTGGCACTAAACATTGTAAACCAGCATATACTTATTTCAGGTATGAGTTGTTTTGGTATATTGTTCATGAATTTCAGAGTTCCCATGCAAATGGTTTTTCTTTTGTTTTAGTATGTGCTTGGTAATTAGAACATGAATTAGACTAAACTGAGCTTCCAAACATTTACTACATCCATAGCTAAATACATTTCTTTACTAAAATCTATGTGGCAATAAGTATTTTCCCCAAAATTCATTTTTTTTTTAATTTTAGCCTGTTTTCGTTATTTGCAGTGTTTGCGATACATTAAATCATAACCTTGCTTATTTCAACTCTGTTAAAAATAATAACTGAAATGCAGCTAAAATCTGATTGAGTTTGTAATATTTCCATAACATGACAGAAATCTAAATACTGGTGAGGTGAAAAAATGCATTATAAAAACACTTCATGGTGAGTACATCCTGCATTCTTTAATGTTGCATCATTTTAAGAGACTCAGAAATCACTATCATCATCGCTTTTTGAGGCAAGCAAATTTGAATTTTTCCACTTTTGATCCAACCTAATTCAGAGCTTGGGGTCATTTTAATGCAGAAGAATTGAGGAAAAGTGGTCAACATTTTCAAGAATAAAGAGATATTGTGTCTTTTGCAATTTTATTATGAAGAAAATGTTTATTTCAATTGTGAAAATTAAGTTAAATGATGTTTAAGCAATTCTGTAAATAATATTATGTTAACCGAAAACAATATATGACCAACTTTTGTATAAAATCTTTAGCGGCCACCAACCTAGATGCACTCTACGGAAAACCAGGCCACTATTTTATGCATATAAGAATAAAATTTTAGCATTCTGGCCTTACTTTACCTCTCAGATATATGTCAGATATACTTTACCTCTCAGATATATGTCAGATATATGTCTCACTCAAAATGTATGTGTTTGGCATAAGCACTTTGAATGCAATAAATGTGATTGTTGTTGTTGTTGTTGTTGTTTTTGTTGTTATGTATAATTATCGCAACCCAAATGCTGCTTAAGTATATTTTATTTGCAAACGTTTAAGAAATTCATGCAAATAAATAGAAATACTTATACCTTTATTCTGCATTAAATATTATGACGTCGAAATGTACAAAGAAATATTATGCGTAACTTTCGCGCTAACTGGGGAATCGGCATGTTTAAAATTTCATTTTAAATTCGCAATAGCAGGAAATAGACTAACAGTTTAATTAAATTTGCGGCATTTATACAAATCTGATTGTGGGCCGTTTTGGTAGAATAGATGAATATGGATAGATGTTGGTGTCTTAAAGAAGGTTTTATTAAGTAATGATCACATCTTAGCGTTTCTTATACATATGAGAATAAAAATGAAATAATAATAAAATTCGAAGTATTTTATTATTATTTTATTATTAGTTTAATTTGAAATTGTGTGGATTTGGTGTAGATTTGGGTGGATTTGGTGTAGATTTGGGTGGATTTGGCATAGATTTGGGTGGATTAGGCATAGATTTGGGTGAATTTGGGTATATTTGGGTATATTTGGGTGGATTTGGGTGTTTCGAATCGCCGCAACGAATCAATGGAACGAAAAGATAGCATATCACTAACATGGACAACTGTGTTTTTCTCAGCAGTAATAAATGCCGATCGAATATTAAAAACTAACTTTTGATTGATCGCAACAAGGTCAGCAGTCGCTAACAATGTTTACTCTTTTTTCAAGACTTTTTTCAACACGCTGCAAGTCAGATGACCTACTTTACTGTATTCCACTTTAGGGGGCATGCAAATTCATTTTTTGTTTCATTCCTCGTAATGATAAAATTGTTCAACACAAATCTATATGCATCTTCTTTTAAATTATAAAGTTTAACAATGCAAAGTTTTCGATTCCTGCAATAAAGTTGTTTATTTAGTTCTTAATCGCGAAATCCACGACAGTCGAATTAACATTACTGCGCATACGCGACCTATCCTGGACACATTACAATTAAGACTTAATAATATATCTCCAATACTAAGTAGCATTAATGTATTCCCACTACTTTATACCGTCTTGAAAATCTATACTAACTTTCTATATTCAGCATCTTGATCCCGTAAACCAGGGGGGAGGGGGGGGGGGGGGGGGGGCTGGGGGATGGGATGGGAGATGAGTCACAATTATTCTGAACAACAGAAAAAGACCTACAAAAATGGTTATACAATCATTATTTACTTTATAGACACGAAATCGCCTTCTTGTAAAACAGAAACCAACTAGAACCGTCAATTTCAACTTCAGAAACATTTGTAAACAAAGAACCATCATATATAGGTCACATTCACGCGCCAAAAATCAAGTCTTAGGATGCCAATATTCGTAAACAGAACACAAACTTCAATATCATCCAAGAATAACTATCTGAACAATGTCTCTTACTACATGTACACTCTTTCTTTAACTGCTTACAACAATAAACTTTCAATTCGCATAATTAAAAGAAAACACCGACTCATCGATCTATTTATATCATCTATATATACATATACTCAATTATAAATAGCTTGACCTTGAACTTAACGTACATACAACATGGTTCCCGTTCATTACTCAACGATCTATATATAAAGCCGGGCCACATGGTTATCAGCATTCGGTATAAACCTCTATTTAAAGCCGGGCCAAAATTCCCCTTCAGCCGGACTAATTAAGCGCACTTGTTTGTATACGCCGTAATATCCCGATAGGTATATGCCGAGTACTCTGATCACGCGATAGGTACACCGATCCGGTACAGATGAATAGAGTGCAGTTCGGGATACCTTAAATGGCCACCAAAATACTATGTGAATGGAAAACAAATACGGGTCATATAATAGGCATTTTCTCAATATTTCAACTTACACATTTTGTTTCTTCGCCATCTTGGAAATAAATGCGCCGAGCTGTTTTGACCGGGCCATGCGGTATGTTCCGACTTTACCGGAAATACATGCGCACTCAAGTAGCCGGACTGAAACAAGCGTAGATCGGTGTCCCGCGGTATACCTAGGACTGATTCGGGACACCTATCAAGTGCGCCTAATTGTACTATAGTAAAGGCAAGTTTTAGCTTTCCAAAAAGCTAGTCGGTCATTAGCATGACATTTTAACCAAAAAGACGGCTCTGAAGTTTAAACTAGAAAAATTTATTTGGATGTTGGTCTTTATTTAGAATTTCCGCCGTGTAATATATATGCTCGCTCTCGTCACACATTTAATGATGTTAAATTCGTTGTATGACAGTGCTTATTATTGTGTCACCTGCAATAGCATGTAGACACGAATGGATCCTAAGGTTCGGCGGCATCGTCGGCGGCGGCGTTTGCGGCTGCGTTGTCCTGTAGCCCCTATACTTAAATGTAAAACTTAATGTTGCCCATAAGTTTGTAAGTATTTGACCTATTAACTTAATAATAAGAATATATCATCTGCATGAATAAAGCTATCTCCGACATCAAAAAAAATATCGCTCTTGTTATATTATTGTTTTTATGCCCCTTGCAAATGACTTAAATATCGAACTTAATGTTGCCTATAACATTAAAAGTGCTTGTCCTATTAACATAATACTTGAAATATATCATAATTTGCATAAACAAAGCCATCTCTGACAACAAGATCGATAACCCCTGTTTCAATATTTTTTAGTTATGCCCCTTTTAAAAGACTTAAACATGAACCATAATGTTTGAAAGTTTTTGTTGTATAATCTTGATTGTTTAAATACATTATCTGCATGAACAAAGCCACATGTGACAATAAGAATTATAACTCCTATTTCGATATTGTAAGAGTTATGTTCCTTTCAAATGGCTTTAATATGGAACTTTATGTAGGATCAACCAAAGTATTTCTAATTCCCATAGGGCTCAAATTCCCAATATTCAATGCCCATTAAAATGATTTCTCTCATCTTATTTCTTAGACAACAATACATTGGTGTGGAGAATTGCATTCCATCTATTCATAAACACAGGTGGGGGAGGGGGTTAACTTACTTGTAAGAAAATTACGAGCTCTAACCGAACAGACAATACGTGGAATCCCACATACGGTGCCACAAATATACATCCGCTGTTCCTGCACTAGTCCACCACTATCATACAAGATATAGGCTCGGACAAACAAGACAAATGGATGAAATTGCTTTCGTTTCTTTTCCTGACATGTAATCCCTGCAAACAAGAGGCCTCCGGATGAAGAGAAAAAAGGTCTCATATATTAAAACGGACTATCTGGACAACTGCGTTATTTTGGTGTAATGCAACCTTTAAATGAAAATTCGAAGTGACAATTCTCTTCATTCAGCAAAACGAATAATACAGTACCCGAGGTAGTGCTGGTCAAGTACCAGTGCAAGTGTTTGTTTTACAAGCTGGCAAAAAAAATTCATTTTGCACGTGCCTTTTTCGTTTGAATATCTTATATATCGACTGCTAGTTCGAATTTATCTCAAACATAAAATTAAATCATGCATCCCAAAACAAAGCCGAAAAAGGTACTGAATCACATTTTTATATCTAAAGACTGCTTGTCTGTGAAAATGTCTCAGTTTTACCATTTCACTTAGATATCGGTAATATTTGGAGAAAATGATGCAGATAAACACAAAAAGTATGATTAACCGTGTGAACTTTTGGATAGAATGCTTAAGTGAATATCAGTTTAATTTTTAGAATACTTGGAATAATTGTGTTTCGTGGAATTCATTATCTTCGACCTTGTGTGTGTACAATAGCATGAACTTAATCTTGGCTGTCGGTAATTTATAAACTGATCTCTTAAAAAGCTGCAGTAACATTGTCTGTCTTCTCAAGCACGTATATGCAGGTTGACTTTGATTTATCGGGGAGCAGCGCGAACTGGCCAGTCCCAACTCAGCCATCATGTATCCCGACTTTGCCGGTAATTTCTTATCACTCACATGAAATACTTCCAGGTTATACCCTTTACACGATTGATAAAATATGGAAATTCTGTAGGCTTCGCTTATATGGAATACCGGTGGCGTCGATATATAAACGCATATAAGACAGTTACTGTTTCGCAATTGGCAAATATTTGTCTGAAACGCAAACTTGCAAAAATAAATGTTTTATCTCAGGTTTCTGTTTGAATTATTGTTTCGTTAGCTTGTAAATGAAGCTCAATCACCTTTATACTTTAAATATTTTTCTTTTTCCCTTGTTAAAACGAAGATTACATAGTTTTGTTATTAGTGAATAAATAGATCGTCTATTAATGCGAGTTACATGAACGAACCCATGAATTAAATCAAAATTGAGCTTTGCGGACCTAACTATAACTTCACTATATCAATGTTAGAAATTAATACTGACTATGTAAATAAGCGTGGCTTGTCTGCTAAATGTACAAATACGCATCGACAGTGGAAAGTTCTATGGTACCGCTATGACCTAGCAGGCATTTGTGTTAGTACATATTCATCCTATTTGACGATTCTTAAACAACTGCATTATTTCTACACGTCCTGAATAAAATTATAAATTAAGTATACAAGATACATGATTATGTACATTAATGTCTTTTCTGATAAACGTCTTCTCTATATGTCAAGCAATCGAACATCAGCCTCTGCACTATTCTTTTGCATGCGTCTTTGGAACAGGTGGCGTAGTCTAAATTATCCGTTCTGGACCGTGAGTCACTGTTAACCGGTGTTCAAGCTAAAGAGCTCAAGTTTGGTCGATTATAATATATCGGTCATCAGGATGACCGACAATAATCAAGTAATAGTTACATTGTTATAATATATTATGACCCATCAGTCGTCCAGGAAAACAGACCTCTTGGTCCTGTGATAATAATGTATTTTTCATTATCAACTCAGTATTGTGTCAGAACTTCAATGTTAACATGAAGATCAAAACTAGACAGTACGTCAAACAGTGAATGTGTCTTTACAAAAAACAACATGTAAAACAGTACCTGCATCTTTGGAAGAGTTTCCACCGTCACTGGAAGGATCAGCCTGTACCACCATGATACTGGGTGAGCCAGGTCGGGCTTCAAGGTCATCTAATGTTATTGGGCGAGGCTTCTCCACCCTCTCTCCTACGGAAATATAATGAAATATGTTCATCACATATTATTAAAAATAGCAGACTCAGTTATTATGATAATGATGATAAAAAGCAAAATTATCTGGTTTTCAATTGCTTTTTAAATCACAGGGACACACTGAACTCCTTACAGAGTTTTTCATCAAAATGAATGCAAGGTAATAACTTTAAGGAAGGCCAAAAGTGGGAATGTTCACTTGTAAACGGTACAGGTTTCTACTATTGTCCTTACTGAGGTGACTGGCAATCAACTGCCAACAATCATAATATTGTTATGAAATCTGTCTTTAGTTAAGGTGTGAAATGTATCAAAACAGCACTGACAATGCTCTATATTGTTTCCTGTTTCAGGTTCGATATTTTTTATTTGCGGTATTTATAAATTCTCAAGGTAAGCGCTTCGCAAATATTTACGAAAATAAAACAAACGCGAATAAAACCACTTCTGCAGTACTTCTTTCATTGATGTTGAGTTTCCTTTAAACCCTTTAACAAAAAGGGCAGAAAAACTGTTTTATAAAACATTGTGGTCTTGTGCATCATGTTGTGTACTCCCCCACTTCTGAGGTCATCATCAGAGTCATCAGTCAGACTGAACTTTGGCACCTCATCCTGACCAGCAGCCACTATCTTTCTACCATAAGTTGATGATCCCTTCAACTCTGTTAGACTATTTGAAAACGTATCATTTACAAGGTGGAGGCCCATGTAAGTCAATTTTCACCAGATTCAATGCACTAACATTTAGTTACTTAATAAAAGAACTTTTTCTTACAATAGATTCGGCAATATAATTATTACCATGAAATGCAAGACCAGTTATGTTGGGCCATGGTCAAAAACAAATTGAAATTCTAAAGCAAACTATTCATCACAATTTTCTATCAGATAAAACACACCTGCACTGGCATTAGGATCCTCTGCTGGTTTGGACTGATGGTATGGTGCGGAGGACAAGGGTCTGGCATTGGCTATAGGGCTAGCTTTAGGGGACTGCATGTGATGCCCTTTACTTCCTGAAACATGCAAAATAAAGACTGTTAGGCTTTTGGGGGCTGATGAAGATAAACAAAACAAGGTATGTGATTTCATGCCCAAGACCTTCAAGCAAACGGCAGCTGTAATAGGAGGAAGTTAGTATCACGTACATTAGTTATTTTTAAGTATAACTACAATTAAAGAATCATGTTTGATTGTACTTTTTAGCATCTGTTTACCATTATTTTGAGGTAATGCACTACAAGTCAGGCTGAACTAAAAATGTTTCCAGTCTTGGGTTTTATAGACCTAGTTCAAATACCGCACTGCAAAAACATCACTATGACAAACCAATACCCCACCTCAAACAGATGAACACAAGGCATACCACACCAGATCTCTCTGCTTGTTGAGATTTTCTGAACGAGTGTCTGGTAGGGTTAGGGATAGAGGATGGATTTTTCAGCTGGTAGTGGAAGTCTACTTGTGCTCTTTCAAGATTCTGAAATAAAACAGAAACTGAACAATCGCTAAAATGAGCCTTGTAAATAATTTACTTATCAAAAGCTTAAATTTTATGTATTTTTGTGTAGGTGTAGAGTTGGGTGCTCTGTGATAAAAGCCTGTCTAAGATCTATAACAATTCTCCAGTTCAGCCAATCAGATGCTTGAGATTTGAGACTGATCTCCATTTTCAGTTTTATAATCTTGGGCTGAAACTGGCAAAACTATTGAAGTGCTATTCTATACAGCACTTTCTTGCACTTTGAACAATGATCATTTATGTCAAATCATTTCCTGTAAAACTGAGAACAATGCAATATGGGTGAAAATTTCATGCACTTACCAAAATAATAATTTAGTTTAAACAATATTTGTTTACCATATGACATGTTACAAGTACATAAACATATATAGTTACAATAACGTAGGAGAATCTGGAAACAAGTTTCCGAAGGAATGTTATGTTAATCCATTTTCTCGGTTAGAAAAATATAGGCGGTTACATACATTTAATGTTCAAGATATGAAAGTGAAGCGTAAAATTTGAAAACCGATTTTGAGTTGTGTTTGGTAAAGATTATTCCTTATTTTCAAAAAAACAAAATATTTATAGTAGAGTTTTTACATACGGGTATTTGTTTCAACAAAACGAAAATAACTATCTTAATGTGTTAATAATTGTTGTTTTTTTCTCCTTTGCACGACGACCATCACGTCCGTCCAATAACGCAACAAAATCCGGTCCAGAGCCTCATGCCGCGAAACGTCTAGAGGCAATAATGAATTCTTGTACTTTGAGGAATACGTATGCGTTTTCGTCATCACTTAATTTAATAATAATTTTTGAAATAATAATTTGAAATACATGGATAAATAAGAAACCTTATATTACTTAGATGCAGTTATGCATTGTTGAGAACTTCAATCTATGCACAGCCCAAAGAATAAAAATAAATCAATATAATTCTAAAGAGTTTCCAAAGTATTGAAGCTGGAAATGTATGAAAACTCTACCTGAGCTTCTTTCTCTAGTCTATATTTAGTATCAGCAATTATATCAGCAGACTGATTGGACGACTCTTCACCATCTGTCGTAAAGTCTGTCGACACTTTCGGGGCACTAAAATCCTACAGATCAATATCATTATACACATCATCCCTATCTACCATTGGTGGAGTTTTACTTCTACGACTTCTTCTGTGACCTTTGCTAGAAAGTTCAAGGTCACTCTCAATGTCACTGACGCCGGCTGCAGACCTCGCCCTTCTGCACAAATTGAATGACACAAGTCTGAAAGGAAATAAAACCTATTACACCTTCAGCACCATGTGAGTTGCAACTTGTGCTATCTGACCCTAGGTCAATTAACAGCAGATATCTCATATACTATCCTACTTTGTGTACAAGTTTTATATTGATTTTAAGCCTTTCCTCCATAGACACCCCTTATTGGCTTGGGCAAACAGTGTAGATTAGCCGGCACATCCGTGCCATCTGATCAGGATCTAAACTGTTCACTGTTTGGTTAATTAGGTTATTTCTGACCAAAATGTGACCAGTGTAGATCCTGATCAGATGACACGGATGTGGATCTACACTGGTCGCACATGAGTAAATAAAATAGCGTGTATATGGAGTAAAAGGGTTAAGCAAGTTTTTAGGAAAGTCAGATGACTCTTTGTCTGCTTAACTTTTACAGCCTGTTCACAGTCTACAATGATAGCTATTTCTAAGAACAGTGTATTTGTGTCAAATTCAAAGAAAGACATAACATAAAATCGCATGTTGCATGGGAAAGATGAACTAGAATTTGGTGTTTCTCAGAACACATGTGTTGAATAAAGTTGCATTTAAAAGGGGCATTACTCAAAACATTGTGAAACAGCTAGATGTCACAGATGGCTTTGTTCATGCAGATGATATATTCTAAGCATTAAGTGAATTGGACAAGTACTTTCAAAGTAACATTTATACACAGTGGTAGAAAAATGAACTGTTCCATGCAGTTATTTGTACTGTCTTTACTTTTTTAACTTGAAGATTTTTGCATAACATACGATAGTTTAAGTACATATATAAGACAGTTGCCGCTCATTTTGGTGAAAAAAAAATAAAAAAATAAAACAAAAACAAAATAGTTTTATCATAGAAAATATAGCAAGTGGTTTTATGCAGATAAAAA
Source organism: Corbicula japonica (assembly GCA_038501625.1). Taxonomy (NCBI): domain Eukaryota; kingdom Metazoa; phylum Mollusca; class Bivalvia; order Venerida; family Cyrenidae; genus Corbicula; species Corbicula japonica. The sequence goes on from JAZAYU010000040.1 coordinate 3,691,163, forward strand.
ATATGGCTTTGTGTGCTTAACTGTTTGACTAACATTTATCAGAGAATGTGCAAAGGCATCAAAACTTCAAAGTAATTTAGATTAGAAAAAAATGTCTTTTTATCGATGAACGAAGTTGGGAGGAGTGTGGCAAGCCCTTAAGTACTGCACTGAAACTAAAAACTTGCGCGTAGAAAGCACCCAGAGTATCATCCTTAAGAAAGTTTAAACACCAGTTTATGTTCCCAAAACTTACAAGACGCTAATTCGGATTGCACAACACCAGGCAAATATCTCAGCACGTTCACATTTTAAGCTACATGGAATTTTCTTCTATCCATCAATCTTCTTTTGACGTCCCCGTGTGGGGTTGAACGCATCATTAATTCACCATGTTAACAGTAAAAAGACCACCAAGCTTACTGTTTTCTTTATCCCCGTCATTGTATTCTTTCTGATTTGAATCATTGCCCAAGGTTATAAAACTGAGCATGGAAACCAGTCTCAAATCTCAAACATCTGATTGGCTGAAATGACGACCAGTCGCCATTTCAGCCAATCAGATGCTTGATATTTGAGACTGGTTTCCAATCTCAGCTTTATAACCTTCAGCTCTGTTCTCTGGTTTCAGTAAGGTTATAGAGTACCTTTACAAAGCAGCGGAGATTTAGTCACGACAGTAGTATCTGGGACGGTTTAACCTCAAACAAACATTACGTAACATTACGTAACATGACCTAGATAGCGGCCATCTTGTTACTAAAAATACATGACCTACTTAGCGGCCATCTTGTGACGTAACATGACCTAGATAGTGGCCATCTTGTTTCTATAAATACATGACCTAGATAACGGCCATCTTGTTTCTTTAAATAAAAACTTATTTTAGCGGATGACGTTACATCATCTATTGTCAGTCAATATAACAAATCATATTTTTGAAAAAAATAAGATCATATATTACATCATTTTCTGAAAAACAAATTACTACATTAAAAAACAATAATAACACGATCCTGTGAATTTTCGGAAAATTATATTTTCCGAAAACTTTTTTTTCATTTTAAAAGCAAGGCAGCTTTATTATACATCATTCGAAAGCGTGTAACTTCAACTCTTAATTTGGAAATTTTCATGGTGGAACTTTGAAAATTTACAGAAATATTGCAAAAAAACATGGTTAAAAAACATGCGATTCCGACCGGAACGAAAATTCTTCCGATAGGAAAACATGTTTTTCCCGTCGGAATTTCACGGTTCCGATCGGAATCAGTCCTGTCGGCAAATTCCGATAGGAAACATTCCGACAAAACATTTTCCGATCGGAATTTTTCTATTTACACTAAATTCCGATCGGAATCATTCCGAATGGAATTTGTTGATTATTTTCCGATAGGACTCATTCCATTCGGAAATTCCACTTAATAAGTTATGAAACAATGCAGACTTCTTTCGATCATTCAGTCTTACCTGACATTCATCATTATACATTCATTTTATTATAATATTCAATAAGGGCGTATGAAATCGTCATCGCACTGTTCAATTTAAAAGTCTAAATAATATGATATAATACTGACAAAAACATAATAATAATAATAATAATAATAATAATAATAATAATAATAATAATAATAATAATAATAATAATAATACTTATAATAATAATGTTTTTATTAAGTATTAGTTTGACATCTATTTACCGGACCCAAAAATTCCAAGTGATCCAATAAAATGGTACTAGATTTTAGCACTTTATTTACAATTAAGGAATGATTCTAATTTTGGTGCTGTTCATGAAGATTGGACGTGCACGCGAGAGCTGGCAAATCCATAAAGCGCGCTAGCGCTTTATGGTAAATTTGCCAGCTCTCGTGTGCACTTCCAATCTGCATGAACCGCACCAAAATAAGAATCATTCCTTATATTTACATTTTATTCATTTTTTTCTTTAAATAAACTTAAGTCGAACGCTTTCAAAAATTAGTATTAAATGAAAAGGGGGAGTAATACGTGGGATTTTTAATAGTAACAGCCATTACGTCATTACGTCATTACGGGTCATGCGGTTCATGCAAAATGAACCGATTTTTTTAAACGAAAAAATCAATAGGAATGTTAATATATGCAAATGGCGCATCTGTATAGGTAACATGCAGAGTGCGCAAAACTATTGCCATGTGCTTTCTCAACCGTTCAAACCCATTTATGTGACAAGAAGTTTAACTTAACTAGACCGTATTACCACAATTATCACGAGAATTTGCAGTTGTTGCATGAACATCTATTTTTTTGTATCTCTTAAGCAATGTTTGCCACCCACGTTTAGACCACGATCCATTTCTATATAGCAGTTCATACAATGAAAATAAATCTGAGCGGGCGACTCAAGTTGGGGAGTTCCTTGGCAGCGTGCGCAACCTGTTCGCAACCGGATGATACATGGTTTAGTTTCAGATATAGCGGTGTGCGCATGAAGTTGTTTTCATGCGAATTCAAGTTCACAAACCTATATATCTCACCAAGAGAGAAATCGGTTCAGGAAAATAGAATAAAAGTTAAATTATTTGTTATGGTTCTCTTTTGATTTTGTCTCGGAGTAGTCCTTTACACCAGTTTCGATATGCTTGGCTAGTTAGACCATTTATGGGTCAATAGAGACCTGTTATGCTAACGACAACTAATTTGCATTAAAAGTAGTGCTACATGTCTGAATATGCTAGCAGTTTAATCCTTTTCATTGCTTATTTTGACATCATATATTTAAGATCGAGCAAAGACAGTCCTTTATTTGTCCTGTCAACATTAACCGTAATTTCGTCAGTAATTTCTGCTATAAAAATTGTGTTCAACTTAATGTAAAAGCCTTATTTTCGGGGTTTTTTGGTAAAGTTACACTTATGTGGATCGACCTGCACACGAAATTTAGAATCCATAGAAAATACATGAATTCACTGAATTATTAGTTATAGAACTAATGGCTGTGGTGTGCAGTTAAATCATTCTATTTCGCGCGGGTTTAATTTTCGCGTATTTCGCGCTGCGACAAGAGCGCGAAATTCAACCCCAGCAAAATCAAACCATGTAACAGTGTTTCTTTATAGGAAAACACAGTTGCGTGAATTCATGCCCCCGCGACTTTGTTTTTACGGGGTTTGCGCGAAAATTCGTCCCCGCGAAATATAATGATACTGCAGTTATTTGTTTTGACCACCAATTGTAGTACCCGTATCAAAGCTTGAATGATCACTACAGTGAAGGTCCCATAAAGATCACACAGAAATTGAGAACACAAATGTAGACCACCTAATATTTTTACCAATTTTACCCAGTACCAATACCAATCTTAATAGCGGTGTTTCGCTGTACATAGTTCTGAGAAATGTTGATTTTCAGATTGTCCAAACTCTAACCTCTACTTTTAAATAAAATAATGCTAAGCCCATCAACACTTTTTATCACTGATTTCATAGTAGAAACGTCTTAACTGTAGAAACTGGTCATGGTAGAGTTATGCGACATGCATGTGTTTAAAATAATGATCAATTGTTGGCATGTAAGTGGCCAATTTAAAACAAAAACTAGGTTTAATTATTCTTGTAAGAATGCGAGACAACATTTTGATTGACAGAAATGTTATAATTATATTATGTGTTTTTCATTGTAAATAACATATCTGAGAAAAGTTAACTACTTCTAACTTCATTATTCATGGCTATTTCGAGTGAATTTTTAATTGGTTCAATTTCCGTTTTGATAGTAAAGATTGTAGCGATTTTCGCTCGCTTTATGTAATACGGTGGCGCCGTTTTACATAAATAATATTAAACATAGGCCTAAAAATGTAAAAGTAAAATGTTTAAAAAAAATCTTTCTGAAAACCTTTCCGTAAAATATCAAACGTTGTTTGAAATAAAACTTCGATGCATTTTTTTCTGAGGTTGCTTTTCTTAACGTGATTTAGATTTAGTTTTCTGTGTATTATAGTTGATTGAATATTTATACAACGAATAAAAAATACATTTCAACGCTTATATCTGACAAAACAAACAGATCCCATACATTTGAATAAAAACGAGTGAAGAAATAAAACCTCACGGAGCAGTTGTGCTGCTTATATAAACTAAACTTACAACATTCATTAAAAAGGACATTGAGATGTACATATCGAATGCATAAATTTGAATTAATTGGTCCTGAAGTAACATAACCTTGGGAAGATACGGCAGAAAACAATTCTATATCGGCCATGCATTGATATCATCCTATTTCACATTTTCGCTCAGTATATAAATCTTCCTTTTAATCTGGGTTAAAGTATACGTATACTTTAACCCAGTTTTAATCTTGAGATTTTCAGTACCATTTTATTTAGCGCATATTATCGCATATTATCGTTAAACTGACCTGGGAACGTTATCTTTCACGCATGCGCACTAAATGTTGCAGGCGGAGTTTCACTTATCGCTTGACAAGCGATCGCTGGGAAGGTGTTCTTTACATTCTTTGAATTAAAATGTCCTTATTAAGAAAAATAACGCTTTAAAATGATGCGTTTTTTTTAAAAATTATTGTAATGATGTAGATTAGTTTATTTTAGCCTGCAGATTAGATACCCCGTTAAAATTAAAAATGTTTTCATGGAGAATATAACCCAACATTAAACCATTATTCGGGGCTAAAATATTACGTATGCTAATAAAACTTAAAAAATGGCGGTCTCAAACAATTCAGAGATTAGATTATTTGCACAAATGTAGCTACTTGTAATAAGTGTCAACTTATAAACGTGTTTCGTAACACTAACTTTCTTAATAAGTTACATTTTTAAAACAGCTTTTAACGGACATATATGTGGGATTAACATGCGAACTGTTCTAAATTACCATGGCGCAATAAGGAACAAATTTTATTTTTATTTAGACTGCTCATAGGTCACTTGAATGCCAATGTAAAGGTTAAAACATTATTTTGTTCAATGGAAATCCAGTATTTTTCAATTTTGGGGGAAATTTATTTCTTTATTTCTCTACTAACGCGTCATTGAATGATTTCCCAGTATTACTAAGTAAATATGCTACCATGCTGAAATAAGGTAGCTAGCTGAAATGTTGAATACATGTTCTTATATTAAAGTAAAAGAAAACAACTTACAGCTAAATTCAAATATCTATTTTGTTTCACAATTTTACAGTTTATTGTCAAAATCATATTGATATTTAATTTCATAATTGACTATGTATAATATACATGGGACATGATAAAATAAATTACTACAAAGAATTTTTATTTAAATACGGCTCTTCATTCATATAAAAAATCGCCAGGCTATTGGATATGTATATAGGTTAATGAATTTACGGACTATAATCAGCATAGCGCAGTGCAGCCGCGCGACCAGCTAAAGTTTTAGATTGCTCTGTCATGTAAAAGCACTTACCGACTTAGTGGTTGAAATTATAATTGGTAAAATACTTGTATTCATTTTATAACAGGTTTCAATCCGTCGGATTTCCGTCGACAGTAAAGAACGCGAATACACCTTCTGTATTTATTTCTGTAGTTCAATTTGATTATTAAAAAAATAGATAACTTAGTCTACTCAATTCTGTAAACAACATTTGTGTCAGGGTTTTCACATCGTTAGTAAATGTTCAATATAAAGCTTTATTTCCAAAAATAATAATGCAGTTCAGATAATCCTGTAATGAGCGTTTTTCTGCTAATTTTTAAATTTAGTTCTAAGTTGAATGTATTATTACGCATGTAAAATCCCTCAAATTCCGGTAATTTAAAATTATCTGCCTCGAGCAAACATTACCATGACAACTTTAAGGCATATGGCCATCTTATCAGTTATAAAATTATCAAACCGCTTACAAAGTATGTGCAGCAATTTATTCTGCCTTTAATTTCGCTTACAAAACCGCTTACAAAGTATGTGCAGCAATTTATTCTGCCTTTGATTTCGACCATTATATACGTTATAGTTTATTTAGAGGCTTGTATGAAATTTAAACGGTCGCCCAGCTGCGCTGGGCCTGACCGTTTAATTTTCATACAAGCCTCCAAATAAACTATAACCTATACTTATTTTCACATCTACATGTAAAATATTGATCGATTTCAAACCGAATTGCGAATATATCATTAATTACAAATGTCCATTGTTCCATATCTTTTTTAGTAACTGACATATACTCGTATCACTGCTTCTTCTCCGTGAACGAACCAGAGACCTATGTATAATATAGGGCTTTGAATGAACCATTAAGCCTGGCTACAAAGATCATTGCCAGTGTGGGTGCCAGTTGCAAGAATGCCACTGCAAGAGAGCAACAGCTTAACGAGCGGTTCCTGGCGTGTTTGTTTTTTGTAAAACGCATTATTTAGACCCGAAAAAGATCCACCAGAAATGATGAACAAATAACTTCCTCTGTTAAAACTCTATCCCTCTCTTTCTTAAATACTTTTATCTTATTATCTATTTTCTATGATTATTTTTAATCACTTCTATAATCTGCACTATCCTAATTATTTATTTCGACTATAACATGTATAAGGCTAGAACAGCCACTGGTCTGATAAAAAGTTTGTTTGTCTTTTTATAGTTGTATGCATCCTAACAAGATGTTATAATAGCCCGTCTATTTTCTGCCCTACTGCATTGAGAGTGATGTTTGTATGGAAGGATGTAGACTGGCTTAAGATCCTGTTTTTAAATCACATAAATTGACTTTAAATTGACTCTTAAAGTGTCACATTACGGTGTATATCGGTATTCCCTCAAATCGTGATGTTTAGAATTTTGTGGATACGTGTTTTTAGTAAACTTATAAATACTAGATTAATTGCAATGGTTGATTTGTTAATACCTATCGTGTTTATTTGAAGTTGGAATAGGACTTTATTTGTTCAGAAATGGCTTGATTGAGTATATTACATTACGTAATTGTGTAAGCTTAAGAGATAGTTAATCTGATTAACGTGGTAAACTTGAATTCATAAAACTAAAACTCGGCATAAAATTACTTGTAAAATCGAATTTACTTAAGGTTGGAAATTCAGTAACCGGGTTAGCAATCGTCGAGTTGAAACATCTTTTCGCGTGATAATATTTGCGCTCGTTTCCGGAGAGATCTCAACTCTGCGATACCTGCAAATACATATTATGATAATATTTGCGCGAGCTCTCGCTCGTTTCCGGAGAGATCTCAACTCTATGTTCGCGAATTTTCATTTGTTAATTCTAAGACAGGTCCTAAAAGTTAAATCACAGTAAGCATATTGAGCCTCCGAATGCATTTTTAAAGATTTTAGTGTAAGTGCTTGATCTATATGTGATTTTTTGTTTTTCTGGAACAAATTTAAACAAGAAAAGTATAACACAGACGTGTTATATGTGGACGACATTTAAAGAAGTTAGATGTTGGGTGTAAGAGTTCATGCAGGTATTAGCATAGCACTAACCACATTAAATGAATTTGCTCTATTTAAATTCAACATTATCTTTCAAAATTGTCCTACCACGTACATGGCAATTCCTTTGGTACTTTCAGGATGAAAAATCTATACTAACTTTCTATATTCAGCATCTTGATCCCGTAAACCAGGGGGGGGGGGGGGGGGGGGGTGGAATGGGAGGGGATGGGGATGAGTCACAATTATTCTTAACAACAGAAAAAGACCTACAAAAAATGGTTATACAATCATTATTTACTTTATAGACACGAAATCGCCCACTTGTAAAACAGAAACCCACTAGAACCGTCAATTTCAACATCAAAAACATTTGTAAACAAAGAACCATCACAATATAGGTCACATTCACGCGCCGAAAATCAAGTCATAGGATTGCCAATATTCGTAAACAGAACACAAACTTCAATATCATCCAAGAATAACTATCTGAACAATGTCTCTTACTATATGTACACTCTTTCTATAACTGCTTACAAAAATAAACTTTCAATTCGCATAATTAAAAGAAAACACCGACTAATCGATCTATTTATATAATCTATACATGTATATACATGTATTTATATTTATAGTTAAGGGGAGATATTTCAATATTTATATTTATATACTCAATTATAAATAGCTTGACCTTGAACTTAACGTACATACGACATGGTTCCCGTTCATTACTCAACGATCTATATATAAAGCCGGGGGCATAGTATAAAGTATGGTGTGGAGTCTTGGAGTGGAGTCTTGGAGTGGAGTCGAGAGTCTGACCTTGGAGCTGAATTTTGGAGCTGAATTTTTGGAGTGACAATTTGGAGTCTGACCTTGGAGTTGGTTTAGTCTTAGTTTTGAAATATTTCATGACAATGATATTCTTTTTTATCTGTAGCGGGCATGGGTTCAAATCTTATAGTAAACATACTTATTATTTTATGTAATAAGCATGTTTCAGTACACACGAATGTCTTCTAAGCTATTTATGATCAATATTTTTAATTGCACTTTAATAATAGGTAATTACGACTTTCTTTTTTTATAGCAACACAATGTTAAGTTTGTTGATCTGCATGTGTTAAAAAACTGTGCGGTGTTTTAAGATTTTAACAAAAAATAATTAAAGAATGCCTTGCAAGTTGATAATAATCTTCATACCAGTAGTAATATTGTATGGTATTTTACATTTTTAACATGTATTTTTTATCTCAAGAGTACAATATGGGCAGAATATACCTTAAACTATTTTAAATTTCTATTTTTTTGACAGCAATTTTTTCTGAAATCATAAACAATAATTGTCATTATTTTTATATCTGCCGAGGACTTAAAGCCTTCTTTCATTATGATTATCAGTTTAAAAGTCAAAAGTAATGTTCAAAGAACAGTTTTCAGAAACAATACTGTAGAACTGGTTTTTATTCACGTTAGTTTTATTTTCGCTAATATTCGCGAATCGTTTACCTAGTGAATTCACACATATCGCAAATATATGATGAGTTTTGATATATCCGATAATTATGCGAAAAGAGGCAACTTTAACAGAACTGATAATCACTTTAAACGCCGCATAAAATTCCTTTTTGGCCACAATTCAGTTATTTGATTTAATTACTTATGAAATCGTGATCACGGTAATAAATTATCCTTATATACTTACGATTTCGAGTCTTACGACGTCGCAAGTTCATAAATACGCGAATAATGAAAATTGGTGATTTTTTTATGAAAATCGCGAAATTTTCTCCACGCGAAATTAATGCGTTTTACAGTTTATTATTCTTACATCCCATGACATCTATCACAAAATATGGATGCACCTGCACTTTTTGTAATGAGTCAACCTTGTTATGGCAGGAACCCATAAGTGTCAAGATTAGATCATTGTTTTTCTTGAAATTCTCTTGGACTGTCATGGTGCCTTGAACTGACCATTTAGCATGTCATATAACTGAGCAGTATCACTGGCAGGAACATAGAGAGAACATTGTTTGAACCATTATTGACCTATTAATTTGGAGAAGACATACCCAACAAAACATTTATTGTACAAGAAACAAATCTGAATATTTAATGTCATTAATGTTGGCCATTTTATGTTGTTTCCATCAATTGATTTTCTAACTGGTTTGCATAAAAGTAAATAACTTGATTATACATGATCAGCATGCTAATATAATTATATATTGCATACTTCAAGGTTTGAGATCCTTCATGTATTCATATTGCATCACAGTTGTTTTATTGAAATGAAAGTACAACTTTATACTAACAAATGATATTTAATTATTTTAATATAAACAATTAGTGTAATACATTTGTATTAATCACAGGTTTGCTTTATTAAATGTTTTATTAAAGCTGTAAAAATTCCCATTCCATAAGAACACCTTGGATTCACCTTAGAACAGATGTTTTATTGCTAAAGCTTAAGTTCAGTCTAATTGTCGAATAATGATTTAAGGTACACCAAGAGTTAATGTCCAGCGTCTATCATCTCAGTTCCCTAGAGACTGTCTCTGCTCCAATTAACACAGAAAAAAGCTCTGCAGACATTGTGTTATGAAGTTTCTTGAATTTTGACAGTTATTTATAAAAATCACATATCTAGTTGTCCTAAAGAAAACAAACACTGTCCACAAGTATCCCAGACTGGGACAAATTTATAGGGGATCATATTATTTAACTCCAAGACTCCACTCCAAGACTCCACTCCATACTTTATACTATGCCAAAGCCGGGCCACATGGTTCTCAGCATTCGCTAGCGCCGGCCTAATTGTACTATAGTAAATATAATCAAGTAATAGTTACATAGTAATAATATATTATGACCCATCATTCTTCCAGAAAATCATGCTGAAATTGAGTTGCAATTTAATAACCAAGCCAAACTTGATCATTATGATTACAATGACAATTAGTATTGTGACGACGCAGACAACACGCGCATTAAAATATAGAACAAATTTTTGAAGTATACTGCGATATTCTGTTTTGAGATTAAAAGTTTACTACCTCAGCATCATACATATTCAAGCTCGGATGTAGGATTTCTGGAAATGGGGTTCGTTTGCGACAGTTGTATGATATTGATAATTTCCAACTTTCTTACCAAAATCTCCATGAACATAAAACATTGCTCCCCCCCCCCCCCACTTCTTAAAAAAGGAGTGTTCAAACAACCTCACTGAACACTTTCTGGATCCGCCCCAGTATATTCTACTTAAAGTTTTGAAAATCTAGCGATCCGCCCCGTTTAAACTATGGTAGTTCTATTAATTTAAAAAAAAATATGTGCAAACTGAATAAAAAATGGAGAGAGATAATTTGTTGACTGATATAACCTTCACATAGAAAAAAAGTTATTGCGATATCCTGTTTTTATTACGAATCCTGTTTTGGGGTTTAAGTTATGCTTTACTGAATTTTGTAAAGGCAAAAATTGATCCAATAATAATTACATGTATGTTACATTAGAAACGCGACTGTTTTAAACAGGAAATATATCTGGATTTATATATTTTGTGTTTAATGAAGTTGCGCTTCTAATTTCTTTGACGATTAATATAACTGCTGAAAGTAATTAGAAACGCAACTTCTTTAAACACGAAATATACTTCGTGTTTAAAGAAGTTGCGTTGCTATTGCAATTTATCGATATCGACTTGCTTGGGCCTTGGGCATTAACTTGCATTCGCGGTTTAGTGAAATGATAAATGTGACATTTCATTATGCACTAAATAAATTAATAATTTTCACCTCTGCTGTAAAATGATACCAGATGCGAATTCAAGAAAACAAGACACATTCCTAATAACGTGTATTATTTTTTGTGATAAAGGACCCGTTATCAATTAGATCTTTTATCAATAATTATTGTGGACGTTTTGTACGTGGGAAATAGCAAAGGTGTCCAAAACAAAGTATTGTTGTATTTAATGTAGATGGTGAAGTTTTGTTGTTATTGAACACACATAAAGTTTCTGTATTAATATTTAAGTTCACTTTGATTATTAATAACAATAAATAACTAATAATTCTGTAAACAATATTTGTGTCAGATATTCCCGTACACGGTTTTCATTTGCTAAGTAAATGTGTCCAATATAAAACTTTATTTCTAAAATGCATTTAGGTGAACTTTAAAAATGAATGGTATTACTTCGCTCGTATTTTTAATTAAGTTGTTTCTTAATATGCGGTCACGGTTGATTATACATATGGATGTAAAATCCCTAAAATTCCGATAATTTATCTGCCTCGGGCAATATAACCATGACAACTTTAATGGATATCAACATCTAATCGGTAATAAAAGCGTCAACCGCTTACAAAGAATAAAAGATTATTAATTATTAAACTAAGTATGAAACTGATATTGATTATATACTTTAAAAATATGAAACACAGTGAATATTTAAGGTGGATGGACACGTTGCTCACCCTGTTTTTGACGTCAAAAAGGAAAGATCTTGAAGAAGTAATTACCCCATACATAAGCGAAAAATTCACAGAGAAGCTTGCTTCAATATCGACAACAAATCCCAACGAAAACCTCAACATGATAATCTCCAGAAAAGCACCAAAAGGGTCCCATTTCTCTGAATCTGACAGTCTGGACATTCGTGTTTCGGCAGCTATAGCGCAGAAAAATGAAGGGCATGCCTATATACTAGAGGTATGTTGGGCTGTTTTATCATCACGCATAATATAATAATAATTGGGTTCGGATTTATTTTGATGGTGGTGACGGTGATGATGTAACCGTAGCGGAGTTGGTACTGCTGGTTCCGCTACCGGTACTACAACTACTACTTCTATTGCCACCGCCGTAAATATGATAGTTATTGAGTAAACAACAATTTTTCTTCGAAATTACATGTGAATATTTGTGTTCCTACGCTATTTATTATTATTATTATTATTTTTATTATTATTTTTTATTATTATTATTATTATTATTATTATTATTATTATTATTATTATTATTATTATTATTATAATTATTATTATTATTATTATTATTATTATTATTATTATTATTATTATTATTATTATTATTAAAGGTAAATGGTTCTCACTGTCTGATCCCTGGACATTTCACGAAGAAGCGTTGCGAGATATTGGATAAGAAACGGCATTACTATGCTACACAAAAGCAGACTGTAAAACAAAAAAGGCGCAGGATTGAGCTTAAGGTATGAGCTTTAAATATGCTATAACTTATTTTATCCCCTGTTAGAGTAATTCATGTTTGCTACCTGTTGATTTTTCATCATTGATAAACTTTTGAAATTAAAAAGAAAATGCACGAGATAGCATGTGACGAATTCTTTCTAGCATCGCTACGTCTTAGAGCTACATAACTGATATGTTACAAATTGTGAATAATCGCACATATTCCTGCCATTTGATCATTAATTTTAGTTGGCATTTATCCAATTTCAAAATTGTTCTGACAGGAGGAGCGGGTTCGGTTTGAAACATTTGCCGAGGTACACGAGGGGAAAACTTATGCAACAGCAATCGATACAGCAGATGGCATCACGTCAGACGACATTGCTAAAATTCCACCGCCGCTTCTTGTCCCGGAAAATATGGATTTAAAATCTGTTCAACAATCGGGTTCCCTTGTAGTCTTCGATCTTGAGACCACAGGATTAGGTACATAAGCTATTTTAGATCCAAAACTTATCAAGTCAGTGTATATTCGTAAAAATTAGAAAGTGAATGTTTATAAATGAGAAGCTTTGCTGACTGAGAATATTATAGAATTATTTTATATTTTCAGCGCATGACAGCGACATTATTCAACTGTCCGCTAGGCATCTTTACAGCGAAGATACGTTTTCCGTTTACATGCGACCTATCACAGGCCATATACCAAATACCATAACTTCACTAACTGGTATCTCGGTGAATGGACATCAAAAGTTTTACTATATGACACCGGTCGAGTCCACGGACGTAATTTCTGGTCTGTCTTCTTTTGTGTTATGGCTTGAAAAAAATAACAATCCGGTTTTAGTGCCACACAATGTCCTGTTTGACGGCAGGATATTGCTCAGTAGTTTACTGCGCAATGACATCAAACATTCTCATATCTGTGGATTTGCCGACAGTTTAAAGCTGAGTAAAGACATTTACCCTGGAAGGCAGAGCTATAAATTGGGATCCATCGTCCGAGATGTTTTAAAGATTGATTTTGATGCACATAATGCAGAAGCAGACGTTGAAGTATTAACCAAACTGCTTCTAACCGTTGAAAATCTACCAGAAAAACTAAAAATTATACCATTACATGAATCATTGTACAACCTGGAAAGATTGAAAAATGAAAAAACATATCTGTCCACATATGACATTTTCGTCAGCAGAAAAGTTGTGACAAAAACAGCGGCAAAGATACTCGCCGGCTCGGGTTTGGACTCAAAATACATTCAAGTAGTCTACAGGCGATCAGGATTAGACGGTCTAGAAACACTCATTAAGGATAGAATGACTAAACCGGCAAAGACGATTTCAAACTTAAGCAAATACTTCGCTGAAACAAATACTTAATTGCAGCTGAAAAATCTAATAATCATACATTCACTATGTAGAAAAAAACACGAAAGTGTAGGCCTACAATTTCCTTTGATAACAAACCTGATAAGTTTAAATTGTTGCAAACAATAAATTAAGTGCATGTTTATTGAGCTATTTGTTTTAAACGAGGGAACGCGAACAAAGTAATACGATAATTTAAATGTTATTTCGATTACGCCGTCGTGAATAATTTTAAACGTGTGTGACGTCGGCGTTTATGCGAACGCAAAACTATTACATGAATTAACGTTCTCTTTATTTTTACGTAAAAAGTAAACCGAAGACACCCATTTTTTATTTCATATTTCAAAATTTTAAACATCTGGTAATAACATATTAAAAAATGAAGAAAGTTCACCGTCTGCTTTCGCACTTATATTACGTCAAAGACAGTAGGGGTACGCAAAAAACGGTGCAAATAAAGCCCGCGTTATGTAGATTTTTACGATATTTTAAGTACATAGATTGTTCCAATTCAAAGATTTTACCCAATTCATATAAAACTTGTACTGGTGCACGTTCAAGGCAAATTTCGTACCATTTTGGCTAAACTACATACATAAATATTTAAGTTTAATTAAAAACGGAGGAAATCAGGGTACCTTCATAGATGGCGCTGTTTTTCAAAAGCCGTCGTCGGCAAGTGAAAATATTTTGCATATTTCAATAAATCGATCCTCACACATTATTCTGACCAAATTTCATAAGATTTGGACAAAATTTAATTTTTGACGTCAAAAACAGGGCGAGCAACGTGTCCATCCACCTTAAGGTGGATGGACACGTTGCTCACCCAGTTTTTGACGTCAAAAATTAAATTGTGTCCAAATCTTATGAAATTTGGTCAGAATAATGTGTGAGGATCGCTTTATTGACATATGCAAAATGTTTTCACTTGCCAACGACGGATATTGAAAAACATCGCCATCTATGAAGGCACCCGGATTTCCTCCGTTTTTCATTAAACGTAAAGATTTAACTATGAAGTAAACGCTGAAATGATACAAAATTTGCACTGAACATGCACCAATACAAGTTTTATAAGAATTGGGTAAAATCTTTTAAACTGAGACATTCTATGTACTTGAAATATCATAATAATCTACCTAACGCGAGCCTTTTTTGCACCGTTTTTACGTACCCCTACTGTTTTTAACGTTATATAAGTGTAAAAGCAGACGGTGAACTTTCGTTATTTTTAGATATGTTATTGCCAGATGTTTAAAATTTCGAAATGTGAAATAAAAAATGGGTGTCTTCGGGTTACTTTTTGCGTAAAAATAAAGAGAACGTAAATTCAGGTAATAGTTTTGCGTTCATACAAACGCCGACGTCACACACGTTAATTACACGACGGCGTAGTTGAAATAACGTTTAAATTATCGTATTTCTTTGTACGCGTTTCCTCATATTTAAAACAAAATCGCTCAATAAACATGCACTTCGTTTATTATTTTTGCAAAAATTTAAATTTATCAGGTTTGTTATCATAAGAAAGTGTGGCCTACACTTTCGAGTTTTTTCTACATATTGAATGTATGATCACTAGATTTTTCAGCTGCAATTACGTATTTGTTTCGTATGTGATAAAGTTAGAAACCGTCTTTGCTGTCAAACAGGGCATTTTGAGCCACCAAAACCGGATTATTTATTTTTTCCAGCCATAAGACAAAAGAAGATATTCCAAATTACCGTAAGAAAAAACTCATTAACGCTGGGAGAGCACGTCGTAATTATAACTTCAAAGATGATTGAAAAAAGAAAATCTTCAGCTGTATCGTGCAATAACATACTGTAGAAATTAATGTTAAAATGATAACGAATTGTTCTGTAATCTTTTGTAATGTTATTGTTAACATAGTATTTCTAGTATTCTCCCCTTTTTTACGTCATGCCAGTTCTTCACAACATTTAACGAGAGATAACCTCAGACACACAATCAGAAGACAGAATTTCTCCTTTCACTGCACGTGAACATGACTGCACGGCAACTGTCTTTATACTCTGGCAAATTTCTTTTCCCCTGGTTTTAAGTGCCTTTATTCACCATGGGAAGGTTCATGAACGCCAATATGTTGTTCATTTGTTGTTCCCCTATACCAGCGTTTATCATGGCTAAACGAACGATACCGTCGCTATCTGTATAATACTTTTAGTTAGAGAGCCATATGAGATTATTAGCATAATATTCTGTTGAAAATGTTATAAACCTAAAGACCACCTTTAAGAAAACAATAGTTCAAGCTAGAGGACGGAGAAAGGGACATGCTTGAAACGGTTATATGGACAGGTTCACAACTGGGTACTAGGTCGGGCGACCGGAACAGAAGTGTAATTTTTCGGCCAAAGCATATTTTTTATTGAATTGAAATCGAAAATAAACGACAAAAAACAACTAAAAATACATGTCCAATCTGCAATATAACGTAATTATAAAAACTAATTTACCAGCGGCTAACTTTGTATATCAAAGCAGCTAGTTCCGGTTTGATGGTTGCTGGTTTTATGACATTTACCGACTGGAACCGCGTTGTCAGCCGAGCACCATGCCACACCCGCCTGCCTTCCAGCAAATCATATTCATTTATGTTTGAATTCACAAGGTTTTTTTTTAAAAATCTTTTCTGTTTAAATATATAAGTGACTTTTCAGTTTTACGCACGGGCCTTCATGTTTATCGCCTGATATTCGTTAACAGACTCCAGATCAGTCTCAAATCTCAAGCATCTGATTTGCTGAATTGGCGACCAGTTGCCATTTCAGCCAATAAGATCCTTGAAATTTGAGACTGATCTCAATTCTTAATTTAACATGTATGATCTTGGGCCCTGCTTTCAAATGTTAAATAACGTCAATTCTGGTTTTGGAAAACACGTGCACGTTTTCCACATTTTACCCATGTACAGTTCAAAGCAGTTGACCTGATGAATCTTTCGTGTGCAGTAGATCTATATGTACCGCGAAAAATGTATTTTAATCAATAAAAGTAATATGAAATAAATTAATATGTTTCAATGCAAATAAATGCAGTAAGATATAAATTTTAAACATTATTTATATACAAGAAGTTTCAGCTGTCTATGCTTGGTAACTATCATTTGCATGATGCTGCGCGAGAGTGCCGGCTTGGTGACCACCAATAAAACCTATATACCCGGAATCACACCCGGTCGCACTGATGACAGTAAAAGTTTGGAAGTATTTATATTTTGCGACCTGTTCTCGACTCCGCCTTTCAAGATTATTGCGTTGTCTACTAGTGATTGTAAAATAAATAAACACAAATAGTTATTTCATGTAGTTTTACTGGTTTTTATTTAGGAAAGTATGACTTGCTCATACGTGTATTACTTGGTTCGGTTAATTGAAAGTATTTTTGCTGACCTTCGAAATTACCATAATTTATTCGAGCTGATTTAGCATTTATTTGTTTAACTTTTAAACCTCTTTTTTTTTTTTACAAAATATTCATTAAACTTTGTTTTATTTCTCTAAATATGCCACTGTTCAGTCGTCAATTACTGATATAGGACCTACACGTGAAAAACTTCATTTGATTAAAAAAAAATTAAAAAAATATCGCATATGATATCATAAATCAAACGGTCGGAATCGGGAAAAACTCTGTATACAATTAAAATTAATCAAAAGTTAAAAAGACGTTAAAACGCCGTAGTGTATAATTAATGTGACGTCGGCGTTTGTGCGAACACAAAAATATTACCTGAATTTACGTTCTCTTTATTTTTACGCAAAAAGTAACCCGAAGACACCCATTTTTTATTACACATTTCGAAATTTTAAACATCTGACAATAACATGTTAAAACATAAAGGAAGTTCAACGTCTGCTTTCGGACTTAAATTACGTCAAAGACAGTAGGGGTAGGCAAAAAAAAACGGTGCAAAAGAGGCTCGCGTTACCTTGATTATTATGATTTTTTCAAGTACATAGATGGTCTCAATTCAAAGATTTTACCCAATTCTTGTAAAACTTGTATTGGTGCATGTTCAGTGCAAATTTTGTATCATTTCAGCGTAAACTTCATAGTTAAATCTTTACGTTTAATGAAAAACGGAGGAAATCCGGGTGCCTTCATAGATGGCGCTGTTTTTCAATATCCGTCGTCGGCAAGTGAAAATATTTTGCATATTTCAATAAAGCGCTCCTCACACATTATTCTGACCAAATCTCATAAGATTTGGACAAAATTTAATTTTTGACGTCAAAAACTGGGTGAGCAACGTGTCCATCCACCTTAAGAGCTCAAAGTTCGTTCACATTGTAAACCGCTTTGGTCATCCATTATTTGAAAACATAGACAGAAACAATAGAATCTGTAAAAATTGTAATATGCATTTGATTGAATGGGAATATCATTTCCTGTTAGTTTGTCCTTTCTATCGTGAATTACGATATAAATACTTGAAACCATATTATTGTCAATGGCCAAATTTGAGAAATTTTGAAACATTAAGGTTCCGCAAACATTGCAAATGGCGAAAAGTGGCTAAATTTTCAAAATTGAATTTTGAGGAAAATACTTATTGCCACCTAGATTTTAGTAACGGAATGTATTTAGCTAGGGATGTAGTTAATGTTTGCATGCTCAATTTAGTCTAATTCATGTTCTAATTACCAGGCACATACTAAAACAAAAGAAAAACCGTTTGCATGAGAACTCTGAAATCCATGGACAATATACCAAAGCAACAAATACCTGAAATACGTATATGCTGGTTTACAATGTTTAGTGCCAATTTGTCAAAATAATGTTAGGGTTTTCAAGAAATGCAAGGAAAACTTACTTCCGGGTTTCTACTTTCGGTTTGAATCTAACATTTTGATGTACCTTTTCAAAACTCGACATAAATTCCCACTGGCAGACCAATAAAAGTTAAGAAATATAGTGTCACATGGCTGTATTAAATTTTGGATGCTCAAGCTGTTTGAAAAAAATGCTTTATTTACATAGAACAGACACACACAAAAACGAAATACCGTTTGCACAAGAAGTCCGAAATGGATGTTTAAAACGTCTAGAAAAATGATATAGGTATCACGTAAACACTTATTTACAATACTTTGTGGTCATCTGTTTAAATAATGTCAGAAATTTTAAGAAGTACATTTTGACTTCAAACCGAAACTGAAAGTAGAAACCCGGATGTAAGTTATCCTTGAATTTCTTGAAAACCCTAACATTATTTTGACAAATTGGCACTAAACATTGTAGACCAGCATATACTTATTTCAGGTATGAGTTGCTTTGGTATATTGTCCATGGATTTCAGAGTTCTCATGCAAACGGTTTTTCTTTTGTTTTAGTATGTGCCTGGTAATTAGAACATGAATTAGACGGAATTGAGCATGCAATCATTAACTACATCCTTAGCTAAATACATTTCGTTACTAAAATCTAAGTGGCAATAAGTATTTCCCCCAAAATTCAATTTTGAAAATTTCGCCACTTTCCGCCATTTGCAATCTTTGCAGAACCTTAATGTCATCTAAATTCACTCGTGTATTATTGAATTTAGCAAAATTTATATACTTCGCAAACAAGAAAAGAAATGAATACATTCAAAATTAAAATATATGTAGTTTGTATGTGTGTTTAAGTACAAAAATACTTTAATTAAAATCTGCCTCTGTAAACAAAAATAATCTATTGCAACCATAAAATGTATAGATTATTGCTTTTTCTCTATTACTTCTGTGTGTCACCTTAAGCTTGCATATTTTGTGTTAGGCTATAAGCATTGCAAAATGTTTTACGCTGAATCACAGGAACCTGAATATCTTTCAATAATCACCCGATCCCATGTATATGTATGTATACACTCAAAAAAAGTTCTAATTGGTCACTTTTTGTCCGTATTTTATTATGAGAAAGACATTGAATTCACTCTTTATTTATGATTATATGCAAACAACATTCTTCAACTTAAACTTTAATCTTGTAATAATTGATATTGGAACAGTTTGGTGAGAGTTATCCTTAATTTTGCTAAAAATGCATTTCTTGCACAAAATGGTCAAGCAAACAGAAATTCGCTCTAAATTTTTTTGTTTTGTTTTAAAAGGACCCTCATTAGTAGGAAAAATATAAACATTTATTAATCAACGGCATATTTGTTTAAATAAATCCCCTTCAAAGTATCAAATTTTAAATTACCTCCCTTTCAATTAAAGACTGTTCTAATTTTGACCCTGCGGTGTAAGTAAATGGCATTGGATTCATTTGAGAAAACAATTAATAAAGATTAAAAAGACATTAGAGAATTTACTTCAAGACAAAACAGTTCTGTCCACAACCTCTCGTGACGTAGGGAAGAAACGAAACTAGCATACATTGTAAACAAATACAATTGATGACCAATTAGAACTTTAGTTGAGTGTATATATGTATACAGGGTCCAACATCATATATGTGGAATCCGGGTGATATTTGAAAGAAATTCAGGTTCCTGTGGCTGAATAAACTGTATTGTATTATATTAAAAGGGTCGGTCGCCGAATGGGTGATAAATCGTGCACGTGGAAAATTCTTGAGAAATTCGTGAGAACATTTTCTTACGTCATTAACACATATATAAACCTTTTTTGTTATATTCAAATCACATTCGTGTCAAGGCTCTATAGCTAAAGACAACTTTCTTCGAAGCTTTCTTGTATTGTTTGTGCGGGGTATTTTGTTCGTGGAGTGCTGTTTTTGAGAGACCGAGACTCGTTGAGAGTTGGTGAGTCCAATATTATTCAATTTGCAATATGTTTAAACAATCGGATGTTTTGTTACTGATAAGACCCATATTGACTGTTTTTCATGCTGTTCTCCCCCATTTTTGATGTAAACACATGGGTGAAAAATAAAAAATGTTCTGTTCTTATCAAACCAGCTTATGGTATATCGGTTGTTCTACATTGCTGATAGTCTGTGTCTAGATGAAAAACCTTTCCAGTGAGCCCAGAGTATATCAGTTTTAGTCCCTGTTACCATGAGAAACCTATTAAGTGAGTTCATGGTAATTCGGTTGTTCTACCAGCTGGCCATTCCTACCTATCCGGTGATGGGTTATCGGCGGTTCTACTTTACGCAAAGCTGAAAAGCTGGCTAGATTGCACTTTATCGAGCGCAGGTCGGCCATGTTGTTGTTTACAATGTCAGCCATTTAGAATCTCCTGTCAAACTCCTGTCAAAAAGCTTAGCGGCGTTTGAGCGATAAAAGCAGGGGTGTGGGGGCGGCAGCCCCCATAAAAAACAATTACACAGTCACGTGAATATTCTCGTAGACTAGCGCCTGCTAAAGTGCAGTACTCTCGAAAAGCTTCAAGAAAACATACAGAAAACGTTGATTTTATTTATTATAATATAATATCATTATCGGAGCAAGTAATATATTACTACCGAGTCACAACAATTCCGGTACAAAGTTATCCAGCTTTTGCTATAATGCTAGAAGATGGATCAAGCCGAAGTATTTTTAAGATTACATTTAAAATGCGAAGTTGGCGGGGAACGAGAATAGTTTGGTATGATACAGCGGTCGTTTGATCAAAGACGCCGTAACTTGCGTGTACGAAATATCGCAAACGCTAGTTACGGATTGCAAATTTTCTACCGGACTTGTTTTATAATAAATGTTTGAACTGCGCATTATAAATTACATGCGTACTTTTAGCGCAACACGTTGCTTTTATGTCATATTGCCGTCGGCAAACCGTTAATAGGAATTTCAACAGTTGTAATCCGTGACGATTTTTCGGAAAGAGTAAATCGATTGGGTTGTCAACTGGTCAAATACAAAAGTTGAAACAACTTATGTGGACTCCTAAACACTTTAAGCTTAACTTCACATTGCTGATGAAAGTTGATAGCAATATTCTTGTGAACGTCTTTGATTTGCCTATATAACTACTTTAAGTAATTATTACCACTAATTCTCAAGGCTGGCGAGCTTATAAGCCGTCTCGTACAAATGTAGCCAGATTGGGCTTAAATTAACTTCTTCAGGGATATAATGATGATCAAACTTTGAAAACTACAGCGATAAACGTATCAGATTATTTTATTAATAAAGTTCTATTGTTGAGTCCAATCAAAAGACAGCGGGGATATAAATAGAATAAAAGAATCCCAGCTATCATCTGATTTGACTAAACAATTGATTATATTTTCTTTTATTCTATTTATATCCCCGCTGTCTTTTGATTGGACTCAACAATAGAACTTTATTAATATTTATCTAATATGCAGTGTTAACAGCTCGGTAGAGCTTATGTTAATTGTTATTCACCTTTATTTTCATCCTACTCTTTATAAACAAAATTTACTTGACCGTTAGTACCAGAGCAAACTGCAAAAACATTTATTTAACAAAATATAAACAGAAACAACACAATAAACAACTTGTGAATTTAAAAAGGACAATTTTATAACATCTATCAATGCAAGCCCTGGTCTGAAGGTTATAAAAGTGAGACTTTTAGATGACGTAGAAAACTTGTAATTTATGAAAGTGAACTTTAATAAAAGCTGTAATAAAGATGCACTAGTTGAGTAAATCACTTAATTTACCAATTATTCTAAAAAGGGGAATAACTGACAAATATTTTTGAAAATGAAGAAGAACTTGGGGTTACACGTTTAGACATTTTTGTGTAGCCTGCGATAACAGGTAGACACATAGGGATCCTATTGTCCGGCGTCGTCGTCGTCGTCGTCGTCGTCGGTGCCGTCGTCCGGTAGTCCCCCAACTTTAACCTGAAACTAAATGTTCCCTATAACTTTGAAAGTACTTGACATTTTCGCTTCATACTTGGAATATATCATCAGCACGAACAATGCCATCTGTGACGACAAGAATGATAACTCCAGTTTCAATTTTTTTTTGAGTTACGCCCCTTTCAAATGCAACTTTAACCGGAAACTTAATGTTGCCTATAACTTTGAAAGTACTTCACCTATTCACTTCATACTTGGAATATATCATCAGCATGAACAATGCCATCTGTGACGACAAGAATGATAACTCCAGTTTCAATATTTTTTGAGTTATGTCCCTTTCAAATGCAACTTTAACCTGAAACTTAATGTTGCCTATAACTTTGAAAGTACTTGACCTTTTCACTTCATACTTGGAATATATCATCAGCACGAACAACGCCATCTGTGATGACAAGAATTATTACTCCAGTTTCAATATTTTTTAGTTATGCCCCTTTCAAATGGAACTTTAACTGAAACTTAATGTTGCCTATAACTTTGAAAGTACTTGTCCAATTCACTTCATACTTGGAATATATCATCAGCATAAACAACGCCATCTGTGATGACAAGAAAAATAACTCCAGTTTCAATATTTGTTTAGTTATGCCCCTTTCAAATGCAACTTTATCCTGAAACTTAATGTTGCCTATAACTTTTAAAGTACTTGTCCTATTCACTTCATACTTGGAATATATCATCAGCATGAACAATGCAATCTGTGATGACAAGAATGATAACTCCAGTTTCAATATTTTATGAGTTATGTCCCTTTCAAATGCAACCTTAACATGAAACTTGGTGTTGCCTGTAAAATCGAAAGTACTTATTCAATTAAATCATTTAATACTTTGAATAACTCATCTGCATTTACAAACCAATTTTTGAAGATGATAACTCAGGTTTCACCATTTTAATTATTCGCCTTTTAAATGCAATTTAGATGACACATGAGTTCTGTGGTGTAGTATTGAAATCAACTTAAATAAAATATTTTTATTATATATGATTTAACATAGGCCCACATTTCAACTTTTTCCATGCAGGCTACACATGTGTTCCGCGGAACACAACATTCTAGTTTTTAATTTCCAGTCACTCACTTGAGAAATGTAACTTTTATTATTTTAAAGATATATTAAATATATATGTTCTCTTTATTGCCACAAAGTGATTAGCATGGCATACAAATATAGAAGAAGAAAAGCATACTTTCATATTACAAGTGATAGTGATATATGAAATGGAATGAAATGAAATGGTGAGATTGAGTTATACATAAAATATACACAAGACAACAAAACGAAACAAAATGATCTATACAACACATATGCACCATATCATAAAGCAATGCAAAATTGTTTATACATGACATATGTACCACACAACATAACAACTTATAATGGTTTGTAAATAAGATATGTGCAGCACAACAAATCATACCTAGTGATTTATACATCACATGTTTTACACATTACAAGCGTACCACATAATAAAGCGGCATGATTGTATGTACATCAAATATGTGCCACACAACAGAGCGACACACTATATCCTGCACATCACATAATTATGCACCACACAACAAAGCGATGCAAACTTGTGCGCACATCTCACATGTACCTTAATTACAAAATGCGACACAAAATAATTTATTAACCACATATGTACCACTCAATAAAGTGATGCAAAATTGTCAGCACATCACATATGTACCACACAACAAAGCAATCTAAAATGATTCACACCTCATGCGGTGACCACATTAATCTGAGAAATTGTATATGTTTACCACCAGACAAAACAACATGAAATTTATTTTAAGTTCCATATCAAGCATTTGAGTAATATTATATGGGCCATATTCATAAAAGTTTAATGAAAATATTGAGTATGAAAGGATATTAAAGTAAAAATATGTTTGAAAGAGTTCTAGGGTTAGTAGGAAATTATACAAATCGTAAGGTTGGACATCTGTTTCAATTTCCACAATGTTAAAAATTAAGTTGATATTAACAATATCAGCCAACTGCAATATTTAATAAATTTATTATATAATATACCTCCTTGATTCACATTACAAGTAAAACAAAAGAACATATATTATACCGTACATAAACAATATAATAAAAAAATAAAAAAAATTCACACCAGGGTAATGTCAAAGAAGTATTACATATTAAAACTTGTGCCTAATTTTACACATGTTTGACATATTATTTGTTTATAATCCACATTTTTTATTTCCAAGGGGGAACATATTTCCAAGGGGGAACATACTGGATAATTAAGAGATGTTTAATTCAGATGAGGATTAGAAGTACAAAACCCCCCAAAAAGTATATCAGGGGTGACAACAGCCACCATACACAGCCAGACTAGAGAAAAAGAGACTAGGATAAATTTCAAAAGCATACCTCAAACAACTGGGAACCCAATGGTTTACCAACTAAGAACTTTTAAGCGGAATTTACCTTAACTAATAAATAAACTTATAAAAAAATAAACTCACAAAAAATGTCATAAGAACATAACTAACACTAGTGAACAAATATATTTAACAAATATTTATTTCTTACCATAATTATGCATGAAAATGATAAAGAAGAAACAATATTTATCGGGTAGCCATTTTTATGAAAAAGTAGACCCTGCATGGCTTCGTTTTCTTCACTTATCAGTTATACAAGGCATCCTTATATAATCTGAGGGGCATTACAGGTTATCAACACCAATTTTTTTTAACCGCATTTTCTTAAAAGCATAAATTGTAAATCAGAGCTGGCCTTTAAGAAAGCATTCCTTTTTGTTTGGTCGCCATCTTGAGACCTGCCACTGGGTCCTTAACATTGTACGGGGCAGCTGTTACATGACAGTGTAAATATAGGGGTATTCCTTTCAAACTTGCACAGATGATTAAGCAGGACGTGTTGATGATTTTTTACTGCAACCATTTTTACCAGAGTAATGGCGCTTTGTTACAAACATTGTTCGTAGCATTTTTATGCATGAGGGACCAGTGTAGATCCAGATCAGCCAGCACATCTGTGCATTTTTACGCATCTGTGACCAGTGTTGATCCAGATCAGCTGCCACATCCATGTTGTCTGATCAGGATCTGCACTGGTCTTATTTTGGTCAGATATAACCTATTGAATAAAAAAGTGAACAGTTTAGATCCTGATCAGATGGCATGGTAGTGCCAGCTGATCAGGATCTAAACTGTGCTTTAAGATCTTTAAACCCTTTCCTCTACAATACACCTTTATGCATGGGTGAATAGTGATCTGCCATCTGATCAGGATCGAAACTGTTTGCTTTTTGGTTTGTTAGGTTATTTCAGACTAAAATGCGACCAGTGCAGATCCTGTTCAGATGCCATGGATGTGCCGTCTGATCTGGATCTACACTGGTCGCACATGCGTAAAAATGCTTATATATGGAGGAAGGTGTTAAAGACAATAAAGAAAATCTGTAATTTACTTTTAAAGATCATATTTCTAATATTCTGACTAAATATCTACTTTAAAGAGACATGTTCATTGATGACATTTAAAAACACCATGTCCATTAAATGAAAACATGCAAATACCAAATGGTAAATGCAATGCATAATAAAGAATTTTGCAAAGATTTACTTGAAAATTTCTTAGTTTATTTTCCAATTTTCTTGTTATATAAGAAAATTCTAAAATAATTACTTAAAAAGACTCATAATAATGAATAAAATGTATTAAGCTTTTCATACTTAAATATTCTGAAAGCAGCTTAAATACAAATAGAACAATTTAAACAACATATCCCATGTTTGTCAGCTTTTAAAGTTCTCTTTACATCTATTTATAAACATATCCATCCCTTGTTGTTTATTGTACACAGCATGTATTGGTCTTGACATAATCACCAGTGTAGATTCATATTAGTTGTCATTCACCCATTTTAGACATCATGCTTAAAATCCATATGAACTGTGGTTAATAATGGCTGTCTTGGAGCTCTGTTTGTACGATTCATAATTAATTAACATCATATTGGCCCAGCAATTCATAATTAATTAACATCAGAATTATTGGCCCAGCAATTCTTTTATTGAGCCAGTTTTGGTTTCAAATGAATGATATTTTGCCTTGGGCCAATATGACAACCCTCATCCCAATAACAAGGCCAGACTGAATTTACTTGATTAATAACATTATAATACTTGATAGTAAACAAAATACACACCAGAAGTTTGAATTTCTGACTAACTGCAATTATGCTGCCACAATTTAAACCTCTCAATGGATACAGCTTTCATCCCTTGTGCAACCAGTTTAGATCCACATCAACCAGCACATTTGATCAGGATCTACAATAGTCTTTTTAATAGGCATCAGGTTATTTCTGACCAAGTCTAGATCCTAATCAGGACTGAAGGTTATAAAAATCCTAATCAGGACTGAAGGTTATAAAACTGAGTTTGGAAACCAGTATCAAATCTCAAGGATCTGGTCGCCATTTCAGCCAATCAGATTCTTGAGATTTGAGACTGGTTTAGAGGCTCAGTTTTATAACCTTGTGCACAGACAGCACTGATATGCAGCATGATCTTGATCTACACTGGTTGTCCAGAGGATACAAGCTGTATCTCACGGAGTTAATTGTTAAAAAGCTAGGATTATGAAAGGAACCAACTTTAAAATTACTTCTTTCATTGGTATACCAGAATCAGATTTATTTTAACATTTTTTTTATTAAGTTAAGAAGATTTAACACACAATTTACTGTATATACATTTATTTCATAAATACAGTGAATATTCTTCAATTGTAAGTGAACGAAGCTTAGTCATCTGTGGCCAAGGTTATAAAACTGAGCATGGAAACCAGTCTCAAATCTGAAGCATCTGATTGGCTGAAATGCTTCAGATTTGAGACTGGTTTCTAATCTAGGCTTTATAACCTCCAGCCCAGACAATTTTACAGCATATACTTGTTTGCTATCTGCCATTGTGTTAAAAGTTCTTTGTAAGACCTATTAAAGACTTTTCGTGTACCACATGGTGCTGCGCAAAACATGTGTTGATGATGTCATCACCAATCACTGCAATAAGCATGAGTACATTTATCCAAATAAAGTTTTCGGTAACACATGACATGCTCCAAGATGTTTCATTCCTAAACATACAAAGCAATGTAAAAAACATGATAAATGGAGAATTTACTAAACCAGGCCTGCATTTTACTCGAATTTATTATGTAACTAATCAATGGAAAACTGGCATTGAACGAGAAACAATAAGACAGGTAATGAAGTGGCTACATAAAAAACAAATACAACAAGAGCCGTCAGAGACGGGTTATGCTCCCCAACGCCGCTTTGTCACAAATACTTTTTTGTTAGAACAGGAAGAATTTGTAAGAAAGATATTGTATTTGAAAGTTTCCTTTACGATTCAAACAGAAAGCATTTTACAATATTGTACAAAAATAAGACCAAAAAAAATGAGAAATTTCAAAGGGCACTAACTCAAAAATGAATAAAGCAAGAGTTATGGTTCTTGTGCATTGCACTGCTCCGCATTGAGATCATTCTACTTATGAAGTTTCAAGTTCAGAAACTTTTATACTTTGTGAGATATGCACCAGATAAAACTAAGTAAGAGAAATTTCAAAGGGAAATAAATAAAAAATCAATAAAGCAAGATTTATGGTTCTTGTGCACTGCACTGCTCCTCATTGAGATCTATCTACTTATGAAGTTTCAACTTCCTAACTCTTATACTTTGTGAGATATGCCCCGGACAAAAAGTAAGTATGGTAAATTTCAAAGGGCATTAACTCTATAATGAATAAAGCAAGAGTTATGGTTCTTGTGTGCTGCACTGCTCCTCAACGAATTCATTCTACTTATGAAGTTTCAAGTTCATAACTCTTATACTTTGTGTGATATGCCCTGGACAAAAAATAAGTAAGAGAAATTTCAAAGGGCAATAAATCAAAAATCAATAAAAGCAAGAGTTATGGTTCTTATGCACTGCACTGCTCATCATTGAGATCTATCTACTTATGAAGTTTCAACTTCATAACTCTTATACTTTGTGAGATATGCCCCGGACAAAAAGGAAGTATGAAAAATTTCAAAGGGCAATAACTCAAAAATGAATAAAGCAAGAGTTATGGTTCTTGTGCACTGCACTGCTCCTCCCTGAGATCTATCTAGTTATGAAGGTTCAACTTCATAACTCTTATACTTTGTGAGATATGCCCCAGACAAAAAGTAAGTATGAGAAATTTGAAAGGGCAATAACTCAAAAATGAATAAAGCAAGAGTTATGGTTCTTATGCACTGCACTGCTCCTCATTGAGATCTATCTACTTATGAAGTTTCAACTTCATAACTCTTATACTTTGTGAAATATGCCCCGGACAAAAAGTAAGTATGAGAAATTTCAAAGGGCAATAACTCAAAAATGAATAAAGCAAGAGTTATGGTTCTTGTGCACTGCACTGCTCCTCATTGAGATCTATCTACTTATGAAGTTTCAACTTCATAACTCTTATACTTTGTGAGATATGCCCCGGACAAAAAGTAAGTATGAGAAATTTCAAAGGGCAATAACTCAAAAATGAATAAAGCAAGAGTTATGGTTCTTGTGCACTGCACTGCTCCTCATTGAGATCTATCTACTTATGAAGTTTCAACTTCATAACTCTTAGACTTTGGGAGATATGCCCCGGACAAAAAGTAAGTATGAGAAATTTCAAAGGGCAATAACTCAAAAATGAATAAAGCAAGAGTTATAGTTCTTGTGCACTGCACTGCTCCTCAACGAGATCTAACTACCTATGAAGTTTAGTCTTGATACCTCTCATAGTTTTTGTGTAATTGTCCGGACAATATTATGACGGACGGACGGACGGACGGACGAACGGACGGACGAACGGGACGGACGGACGGACAAAGCGACAACTATATGCTCCCCCGAATTTCGGGGGGAGCATAATAAAAACTAAAAATAAAAAGTACACTATACTGTTTATAGCAATGATAAGCCCTTGAGGCAAAGGACACTTAAACCCCATTCAGCTTCCTTTTTAACATGCAAGTTACTGTAAATGACAAAAAATATCCAAAATCTTTAGGCATAAGCAAATTTTTTGAGTAAGATGTTTAGAAGAATAAAAAGGATACGCATTATCATTAATAACTCAACAGATACCCTAAATAATGGAAGAAACTGCCTTAGCCTTTACTGTTTTTGCTTTCTACTGGTTAACATTTTTTCTCTTACAAAATTCCCTGACTGCTTATTTTTCAAAGTCTGATCAATTTCAAAAATTCCCATGACTTCCCAGACCTTGAATTTTTTTTCCTGACTTCTCTGTAACTCTGGGAACCCTGTTTAAATATGATACTGACAAGACACCAAACAAGTGTATGAGTATACAATGAAAAGACAAGTTGTACAATAAGAAACACACTTTTTGTCCAGGTTTAGAAGCAACTATGTTATAATGTTTGCATTTAATAATGCTTCAATGATATAGAACAACATGGAAAGGATATAGAAATAATTAAAAAATGAAGATATAATAACAATATACAATTTTAAATAGAATTTTATAGAACCTTATTTACAAACATAGCAATGTAACTTAATCGTTTCCTCCAAAGATACACCTTCATTGCGTGGGTGAAACGTTTGGATCCAGATCAGCCGGCACAACCGTGCTGTCTGATCAGGATCTGAACTGTTCGCTTTTTGATTCATTAGGTTATTTCTGACCAAAATGCAACCAGTGCAGATCGTGATCAGACAGCACGTATGTGCCGGCTGATCTGTATCTACACTGGTCACACATGTATAAAAATGCTTATATATGGAGGAAAGGGTTAATATAACAATAGAGGTAATCTACCGGGTCTGTACAAATCAAATACATAAAAATTATATCTGGAAGGTAGTTTAACTCTTACAATCTGTATCAATATTGTTAGGTATTCACACAACTGCCGGTATTCCCCGCAGACAATGCAAGTCATTAACAGTGATTATTTCCACAATATATCATGTCTTTTCCTTTTGTGATATTTTGACAACATGAACCATTTGACAAATATACATGTAACTGAATGGCACAGTACCTCAGTGGTAGAGTTCTTGCATTGTAAGCAAGTGACCCTGGGTTTGAGACCCAGTCGAGCTGCAGTTTTTCACATGTTACATTTGCTCCCCAATGTAAATAACAGACTGTAGAGAAGTGGTTGTGGTAAGATATGAACAGAAATTCAGGATAGAAATTCATGTAAGAATTTCCATTTCCTAGAGAAGTTCATAACCCGGTTAGGTTTATGGAGAAAACTTCCTGGTGATGTCGTGGCCTTGTAGCGCAGAGGTAGAGTGTTCACATGGTATGCAAGACCCCTGGGTTTGAGTCCTGGTCAAGCTGCATGTTTAAACCTTTATAAAGCATATTTGTGTTAGAACTGAAATAATAAATAGCTAGATTCATTCATATATATTACTCTGCACAAAGCCCCTCATGATATCCTTATGCGACTAAACTCAGCGGCGAAAGTTATCATGCAATATATCATAGGAGTCTATATGTTATTTCATAAATATCAGTATTTTCAGCTGTTTTGAGTACCCTTAAATCAGGCGATTTTATCATATAATTCTTGTGCATTGCTGTCCGTTGTCCATCTGTAACACTATTCAGTAACATTTATTTAAAGAATTAATCATCTGCTTTTGTTACTTCACTAACTTCTACCTGAAAAATAAACATAAAAATTTATCATTAGTCCACAATAATTGTGAAGATATAGATGCTGTGCAATTAAAGAGTATCATATATCCTATGAATTTAAAGCATTTTGATTGGTTGAGAGCTCCGCACTCGCGAGTCCGAAAAAAGTGATAACTACCACGGGAATTAATAACTACCTTTGCTATCATCATCATTGTCGTCGTCATCGTCATCATCATCATCATCAGAATGCTTTAAATTCATAGGGTATATGATATAACAAGTAAATACTAATGTTGCCTTTCGTCCTCGGTCGATATCACACTACCCAGGTCCGCAAAACTACATATCGACCTCAACATTAGTATTTATTTGTATAATAAATTTATTCACCCTTTACTCAATATATATATATATATATATATATATATATATATATATATATATATATATATATATATATATATATATATATATATATATATATATATATATATATATATAAACAACTTCAATTGCATGGGCAAACCATGTAGATCAAGATCAGCTAGAACATCCACAGTGTACGATCAGGATCTACACTGTTTGCCTTTAGGTTCATTAGGTTATATCTTATCAAGAAGTGTTCCGGTTAAAGCTGCATGGATGACCCACACTGTTTGCCATTAGGTTCATTAGGTTATTTCTTATCAATAAGTGTTCCAGTTAACCCTTTCCTGTACAGATACACCTTTATTGCCAGGGTGAACAGTTTAGATCCAGATCAGCCGGCACATCCGTGCCGTCTGATCAGGATCTAAACTGTTCGCTTTTTGATTCTTTAGGTTCTTTCTGACCATAATGCGACCAGTTCAGATCCTGATCAGACAGCATGGATGTGCCGGCTGATCTGGATCTACACTGGTCGCACATGCGTAAAAATGTGTATCTGTACAGGAATGGGTTAAAATATGATTCATAGGAATTCTAAATCTGTTCTTCAAAAGTGCTCTTAATTCCACATGTAGGTCTTTTATTATAAGGGTTTGAATTCTAAGTCTTTTCTTTCAGGGGCTTGGAATTTCAGGTATTTTATTAAAAAGGCTTGAATTCTAGTTTCGCCAAAAAGTACTTGAATTCTATGTCTATTTAATGGAGATATAGCAAAAAAAACTCTTGCCAATTGTGAAGACTTATGATATTTCTATGTTTGCAGTATAATGACTCAGACTCAGGCTCAGGCACAGGCTCGGGCACAGGCTCAGGTGCAGGCACAGGCTCAGGCACAGGCTCTGACACAGGCTCAGGCTCAGGCACAGGCTCTGACACAGGCTCAGGTTCAGGCACAGGCTCAGGCACAGACACAGGCTCTGACACAGGCTCAGGCACTGGCACAGTCTCAGGCACAGACTCAGGCACAGGCTCAGACACAGGCTCTGACACAGGCTCAGGCACAGGCTCAGGCACAGGCTCAGGAACAGGCACAGGCTCAGACACAGGGTCAGACACAGGCTCAGGCACAGACACAGGCTCAGGCACAGGAACAGGCACAGGCTCAGGCTCAGTCTCAGGCTCAGGCACAGGCTCAGGCTTCGCAGAATCGGAAGATTCCGCAACCAGAGCACATGGCCAAGAAGGCCAAGAAGTAAGTTATAAACATTGTTTAGAATGTTTGCACAGCATCTGGAGTTGGAAGAGCTATAGATGTCAGGCTTTGAAAGTCAGAACAGTTAAACAAGAATGTTAATTGAAGTTTGCAAATATATTTAAAAATTCAATATTAAATGTCTTTTTTAAATCCAAATTTAACCAATTTAATTTAAAACTGTGAGTTTTTGTCTATGGTCGGATACAGAGTACTTGTTTGGAGGTACCCAAATTTATTTTTGTCAAATTTCTAGTAACAATGCTATACATATTTTTAAGCATGTGCAACCAGTGTAGAACCAGATCAGCCAGCACATCTGTGCCATCTTATCAGGATCTGCACTGGTCGCAAATAACCATTTTGATTTATTAGGATTGTCAGAAATAACCTAATGAATCACAAGGCGAACAGTGCAGATCCTGATCAGATGGCACTGATGAGCCAGCTGATGTGGATCTACACTGTTTGCCCACAAAATAAAGTTTCGTCTATGAAGGAAAGGGTTAAAGGTGCCTGATCACATTTCTGGATGAATATATAAAGTGTTTTCTTATATCAAAATCCATGTTGAAGACCTGGAAACAAAGTAAACGTGATGTAATTTTCTTACAGTCAACATATGAGTGAATATAACCCTTTCCTCCATAACTACGCATTTTAACACATGTGCGACAAGTGTAGATCCAGATCAGCAGGCACATCCGTGCCGTCTGATCAGGATCTGCACTGGTCGCATTTTGGTCAGAAATAACCTAATGAATAAAAAAGCGAACAATTTAGATCCTGATCAGACGGCACGGATGTGCCGGCTGATCTTTATCTAAACTGTTCGGCCTAGCAATAAAGGTGTATCTGTACGGGAAAGGGATATTATTTTAGGCTGAGGTTGTTACAACATTACTAATGCAGTAATATTCACTCTCAACAGATCTAAAAATGATGTGAATAGACCATATTTAAGGCAAATTAGCTCTTGCTCAGGCATTTGTATGCATTTCATATTAGTACAGCAAATAATAACCACATCTGAGATGATGAAGTATTGTACCCTGAACTGTGAAAATGCAGCTTTAACCATGATGCAACATTTATTTCCTTTTTTTGTGCTATTTCTTTAAAGCATTATGCCTTATGAAATTCTTGATGTTTGCAGGGATCGGTTAAAGGTAATAAAGATAAAAAGGACAGGGAATTCTAGATTTTCTTAACCCTTTCCCGTACAGATACACCTTTATTGCTAGGGCGAACAGTTTAGATCCAGATGAGCCGGCACATCTGTGCCATCTGATCAGGATCTAAACTGTTCGCTTTTTTTTATTCATTAGGTTATTTCTGACCAAAATGCGACCAGTGTAGATCCTGATCAGACGGCATGGATGTGCCGGCTGATCTGGATCTACACTGGTGGCACATGCGTAAAAATGTGTATCTGTACAGGAATGGGTTAAAATATGATTCATAGGAATTCTATATCTGTTCTTCAAAAGTGCTCTTAATTCCACATGTAGGTCTTTTATTATAAGGGTTTGAATTCTAAGTCTTTTATCTAAGGGGCTTGGAATTTCAGGTATTTTATTAAAAAGGCTTGAATTCTAGTTTCGCCAATAGGTACTTGAATTCTATGTCTATTTAATGGAGATATAGCAAAAAAATCTCTTGCCAATTGTGAAGACTTATGATATTTCTCTGTTTGCAGTATAATGACTCAGACTCAGGCTCAGGCACAGGCTCAGTCTCAGGCTAAGGCGCAGGCACAGGCTCAGGCACAGGCTCAGGCACAGTCTCAGGCGCTGGCTCAGGCACAGGCTCAGGCACAGGCTCGGGCGCAGGCTTGGGCACAGGCTCAGGCTCAGGCACAGGCTCAGGCACAGGCTCAGGCTTCCCAGAATCGGAAGATTCTGCAACCAGAGCACATGGCCAAGAAGGCCAAGAAGTAAGTTATAAACATTGTTTAGAATGTTTGCACAGCATCTGGAGTTGGAAGAGCTATAGATGTCAGGCTTTGAAAGTCAGAACAGTTAAATAAGAATGTTAATTGAAGTTTCAAAATATATTTAAAAATTCAATATTAAATGTCTTTTTTAAATCCAAATTGAACCAATTTAATTTAAAACTGTGAGATTTTGTCTATGGTCGGATACAGAGTACTTGTTTGTAGGTACCCAAATTTATTTTTGTCAGATTTCTAGTAACAATGCTATACACATTTTTAAGCATGTGCGACCAGTGTAGAACCAGATCAGCCAGCACATCTGTGCCATCTTATCAGGATCTGCACTGGTTGCAAATAACCATTTTGATTTATTAGGATTGTCAGAAATAACCTAATGAATCACAAGGCGAACAGTGCAGATCCTGATCAGATGGCACGGATGTGCCAGCTGATGTGGATCTACACTGTTTGCCCACAAAATAAAGGTTTGTCTATGAAGGAAAGGGTTAAAGGTGCCTGATCACATTTCTGGATGAATATATAAAGTGTTTTCTTATATCAAAATCCATGTCTAAGACATGGAAACAAAGTAAATGTGATGTAATTTTCTTACAGTCAACATATGAGTGAATATAACCCTTTCCTCCATAACTACGCATTTTAACACATGTGCGACAAGTGTAGATCCAGATCAGCAGGCACATCCGTGCCGTCTGATCAGGATCTGCACTGGTCGCATTTTGGTCAGAAATAACCTAATGAATAAAAAAGCGAACAATTTAGATCCTGATCAGACAGCACAGATGTGCTGGCTGATCTTTATCTAAACTGTTTGGCCTAGCAATAAAGGTGTATCTGTACGGGAAAGGGATAATATTTTAGGCTGAGGTTGTTACAACATTACTAATGCAGTAATATTCACTCTCAACAGATCCAAAAATGATGTGAATAGACCAAATTTTAGGCAAATTAGCTCTTGCTCAGTCATTTGTATGCATTTCATATTAGTACAGCAAATAATAACCACATCTGAGATGATGAAGTATTGTACCCTGAACTGTGAAAATGCAGCTTTAACCATGATGCAACATTTATTTCCTTTTTTTTCTGCTATTTCTTTAAAGCATTATGCCTTATGAAATTCTTGATGTTTGCAGGGATCGGTTAAAGGTAATAAAGATAAAAAGGACAGGGAATTCTAGATCTTCTTAAAATATGATTCATAGGAATTCTAAATCTGTTCTTCAAAAGTGCTCTTAATTCCACATGTAGGTCTTTTATTATAAGGGTTTGAATTCTAAGTCTTTTCCTACAGGGGCTTGGAATTTCAGGTATTTTATTAACAAGGCTTGAATTCTAGTTTGGCCAAAAATTACTTGAATTCTATGTCTATTTAATGGAGATATAGCAAAAAAAAAACTCTTGCCAATTGTGAAGACTTATGATATTTCTATGTTTGCAGTATAATGACTCAGACTCAGGCTCAGGCACAGGCTCAGGCTCGGGCACAGGCTCAGGTGCAGGCACAGGCTCAGGCGCAGGCACAGGCTCGGGCACAGGCTCAGGCACAGGCTCAGTCTCGGGCTCAGGCACAGGCTCAGTCTCGGGCTCAGGCACAGGCTCAGGCTCGGGCACAGGCTCAGGCTTCCCAGAAGCAGAAGATTCCGCAACCAGTGCACATGGCCAAGAAGGCCAAGAAGTAAGTTATAAACATTGTTTAGAATGTTTGCACAGCATCTGGAGTTGGAAGAGCTATAGATGTCAGGATTTGAAAGTCAGAACAGTTAAACAAGAATGTTAATTGAAGTTGGCAAATATATTTAAAAATTCAATATAAAATGTCTTTTTATGCCCCCGCCATGTAATGGCGGAAGGGCATATAGTGTTCACCCTGGCTGTGTGTGTGTGTGGGTCAGTGTGTCAGTGTGTGTGTATGTTCGAAAGTCTTGTCCACTCTCTAACTTTGTTATTTCTTATTGGATTTTAAAATGACTTGGTATGAATGTTCACCATGACAAGGCGGTGTGTCGCGTACAACACCTATGCCTGTACGTCCAAGGTCAAGGTCACTGTTACTAAAAAATAGATTTTTCTTGTCCGGGCTGTAACTTCCTTAAGAATGGAGGGATTTCAAAATAACTTGGCACAAATGTTCACCATGACAAGGCAGTGTGTCGCGTACAACACCCATGCCTGTACGTCCAAGGTCAAGGTCCCTGTTACTATTAATAGAATTTTGTTGGGAAAATCTTGTCCACTCTGTAACTTTGTTATTTCTTATTGGATTTTAAAATTACTTGGTATGAATGTTCACCATATCAAGACGATGTGTCGCGTATAATTCCCATGCCTGTACCTCCAAGGTCAAGGTCACTGTTACTAAAAATAGATTTTTCTTGTCCGGGCTGTAACTTCCTTATGAATGGAGGGATTTCAAAATAACTTGGCACAAATGTTCACCATGACAAGGCGGTGTGTGGCGTACAACACCCATGCCTGTACGTCCAAGGTCAAGGTCACTGTTACTATTAATAGAATTTTGTTGGGGAAATCTTGTCCGCTCTGTAACTTTGTTATTTCTTATTGGATTTTAAAATTACTTGGTATGAATGTTCACCATATCAAGACGATGTGTCGCGTATAATACCCATGCCTGTACCTCTAACAATAGTTATAAACAATGGAAACATGAATGTCAAATTTTCCTTTTGTAGTCACTGGGAGAAACATGTTTTGCTATTGTTCTAGTACAGTTTATTGAACTAAACTCTAAGACATTGTTAACCTAGATATAGACAACCTTCCTGTGACTGTAGTTTAATACTATAGTGGATAATTTGGAAGTTTGGACTCCCGGCAATAAGGCTACACTCAGTGAGAAAAATTGTTTCATATTTCTAATTTTTTTATAATTCCTGATTGACCTGTAACATGTATATGCCCTATAATTGATATCTGAAGTAATAAGAAGATTTATAATTATTAAATAACATGAATTTTATGAAAATAGGTCACCACACTCCCCCCCCCCCCCCCCACTTTAACAGAATATTGTGACAAATGATATCACCTTAACTTACCACTAGTTTTTGATGCTGAAATCTTAAAAAAATTGTTTTGAAGGAGAAATAAAAGCTTTGCATAATGTATTTGTTTTTTAACATATTTTCATGGCATTACTACCACCTTCTTCACAGAGATTTCCATTATGAGCAGACAACAGTGCCCTAAATACAAACAATTTTCTTGATCTTCAAATTTATGCATATTTTTACAATTACTCGCACATCACTGTCTTGAAAATGTTATTGTTCCCATCAGTCCACTTAAGTGTCTCATAACAGCGCATAGCGGGGGCATCCGTGTCCTATGGACACATTTCTAGTCTAAATCCAAATTTAACCAATTTAATTTAAAACTGTGAGTTTTTGTCTATGGTCGGATACAGAGTACTTGTTTGTAGGTACCCAAATTTATTTTTGTCAGATTTCTAGTAACAATGCTATACACATTTTTAAGCATGTGCGACCAGTGTAGAACTAGATCAGCCAGCACATCTGTGCCATCTTATCAGGATCTGCACTGGTCGCAAATAACCATTTTGATTTATTAGGATTGTCAGAAATAACCTTATGAATCACAAGGCGAACAGTGCAGATCCTGATCAGATGGCACGGATGTGACAGCTGATGTGAATCTACACTGTTTGCCCACAAAATAAAGGTTTGTCTATGAAGGAAAGGGTTAAAGGTGCCTGATCACATTTCTGGATGAATATATAAAGTGTTTTCTTATATCAAAATCCATGTCGAAGACCTGGAAACAAAGTAAATGTGATGTAATTTTCTTACAGTCAACATATGAGTGAATATAACCCTTTCCTCCATAACTACGCATTTTAACGCATGTGCGACAAGTGTAGATCCAGATCAGCAGGCACATCCGTGCCGTCTGATCAGGATCTGCACTGGTCGAATTTTGGTCAGAAATAACCTAATGAATAAAAAAGCGAACAATTTAGATCCTGATCAGATGGCACGGATGTGCCGGCTGATCTTTATCTAAACTGTTCGGCCTAGCAATAAAGGTGTATCTGTACGGGAAAGGGATAATATTTTAGGCTGAGATTGTTACAACATTACTAATGCAGTAATATTCACTCTCAACAGATCCAAAAATGATGTGAATAGACCAAATTTTAGGCAAATTAGCTCTTGCTCAGTCATTTGTATGCATTTCATATTAGTACAGCAAATAATAACCACATCTGAGATGATGAAGTATTGTACCCTGAACTGTGAAAATGCAGCTTTAACCATGATGCAACATTTATTTCCTTTTTTTTCTGCTATTTCTTTAAAGCATTATGCCTTATGAAATTCTTGATGTTTGCAGGGATCGGTTAAAGGTAATAAAGATAAAAAGGACAGGGAATTCTAGATCTTCTTAAAATATGATTCATAGGAATTCTAAATCTGTTCTTCAAAAGTGCTCTTAATTCCACATGTAGGTCTTTTATTATAAGGGTTTGAATTCTAAGTCTTTTCTTTCAGGGGCTTGGAATTTCAGGTATTTTATTAAAAAGGCTTGAATTCTAGTTTCGCCAAAAAGTACTTGAATTCTATGTCTATTTAATGGAAATATAGCAAAAAAAACTCTTGCCAATTGTGAAGACTTATGATATTTCTCTGTTTGCAGTATAATGACTCAGGCTCAGGCTCAGGCACAGGCTCAGTCTCAGGCGCAGGCACAGGCTCAGGCACAAGCTCAGGCACAGGCTGAGGCTCAGGCACAGCAGGCTCAGGCACAGGCTGGGCTCAGGCACAGGCTCGTGCACAGGCTCAGGCACAGGCTCAGGCTCGGGCGCAGGCTCGGGCACAGGCTCAGGCTCAGGCACAGGCTCAGGCACAGGCTCAGGCTTCCCAGAATCGGAAGATTCTGCAACCAGAGCACATGGCCAAGAAGGCCAAGAAGTAAGTTATAAACATTGTTTAGAATGTTTGCACAGCATCTGGAGTTGGAAGAGCTATAGATGTCAGGGTTTTAAAGTCAGAACAGTTAAACAAGAATGTTAATTGAAGTTTGCAAATATATTTAAAAATTCAATATTAAATGTCTTTTTTAAATCCAAATTTAACCAATTTAATTTAAAACTGTGAGTTTTTGTCTATGGTCGGATACAGAGTACTTGTTTGTAGGTACCCAAATTTATTTTTGTCAGATTTCTAGTAACAATGCTATACACATTTTTAAGCATGTGCGACCAGTGTAGAACCAGATCAGCCAGCACATCTGTGCCATCTTATCAGGATCTGCACTGGTTGCAAATAACCATTTTGATTTATTAGGATTGTCAGAAATAACCTAATGAATCACAAGGCGAACAGTGCAGATCCTGATCAGATGGCACGGATGTGCACGCTGATGTGGATCTACACTGTTTGCCCACAAAATAAAGGTTTGTCTATGAAGGAAAGGGTTAAAGGTGCCTGATCACTTTTCTGGATGAATATATAAAGTGTTTTCTTATATCAAAATCCATGTCTAAGACCTGGAAACAAAGTAAATGTGATGTAATTTTCTTACAGTCAACATATGAGTGAATATAACCCTTTCCTCCATAACTACGCATTTTAACGCATGTGCGACAAGTGTAGATCCAGATCAGCAGGCACATCCGTGCCGTCTGATCAGGATCTGCACTGGTCACATTTTGGTCAGAAATAACCTAATGAATAAAAAAGCGAACAATTTAGATCCTGATCAGACGGCACAGATGTGCCGGCTGATCTTTATCTAAACTGTTCGGCCTAGCAATAAAGGTGTATCTGTACGGGAAAGGGATAATATTTTAGGCTGAGGTTGTTACAACATTACTAATGCAGTAATATTCACTCTCAACAGATCCAAAAATGATGTGAATAGACCAAATTTTAGGCAAATTAGCTCTTGCTCAGTCATTTGTATGCATTTCATATTAGTACAGCAAATAATAACCACATCTGAGATGATGAAGTATTGTACCCTGAACTGTGAAAATGCAGCTTTAACCATGATGCAACATTTATTTCCTTTTTTTGTGCTATTTCTTTAAAGCATTATGCCTTATGAAATTCTTGATGTTTGCAGGGATCGGTTAAAGGTAATAAAGATAAAAAGGACAGGGAATTCTAGATCTTCTTAAAATATGATTCATAGGAATTCTAAATCTGTTCTTCAAAAGTGCTCTTAATTCCACATGTAGGTCTTTTATTATAAGGGTTTGAATTCTAAGTCTTTTCTTTCAGGGGCTTGGAATTTCAGGTATTTTATTAAAAAGGCTTGAATTCTAGTTTGGCCAAAATTTACTTGAATTCTATGTCTATTTAATGGAGATATAGCAAAAAAAAACTCTTGCCAATTGTGAAGACTTATGATATTTCTATGTTTGCAGTATAATGACTCAGACTCAGGCTCAGGCACAGGCTCGGGCACAGGCTCAGGTGCAGGCACAGGCTCAGGCTCAGGCGCAGGCGCAGGCTCAGGCACAGCCTCAGTCTCAGGCTCAGGCACAGGCTCAGGCACAGGCTCAGGCTTCCCAGAAGCAGAAGATTCTGGACAACCAATGCACATGGCCAAGAAGGCCAAGAAGTAAGTTATAAACATTGTTTAGAATGTTTGCACAGCATCTGGAGTTGGAAGAGCTATAGATGTCAGGATTTGAAAGTCAGAACAGTTAAACAAGAATGTTAATTGAAGATGGCAAATATATTTAAAAATTCAATATTAAATGTCTTTTCTAAATCCAAATTTAACCAATTTAATTTAAAACTGTGAGTTTTTGTCTATGGTCGGATACAGAGTACTTGTTTGTAGGTACCCAAATTTATTTTTGTCAGATTTCTAGTAACAATGCTATACACATTTTTAAGCATGTGCGACCAGTGTAGAACCAGATCAGCCAGCACATCTGTGCCATCTTATCAGGATCTGCACTGGTCGCAAATAACCATTTTGATTTATTAGGATTGTCAGAAATAACCTTATGAATCACAAGGCGAACAGTGCAGATCCTGATCAGATGGCACGGATGTGCCAGCTGATGTGGATCTACACTGTTTGCCCACAAAATAAAGGTTTGTCTATGAAGGAAAGGGTTAAGGTGCCTGATCACATTTCTGGATGAATATATAAAGTGTTTTCTTATATCAAAATCCATGTCAAAGACCTGGAAACAAAGTAAATGTGATGTAATTTTCTTACAGTCAACATATGAGTGAATATAACCCTTTCCTCCATAACTACGCATTTTAACGCATGTGCGACAAGTGTAGATCCAGATCAGCAGGCACATCCGTGCCGTCTGATCAGGATCTGCACTGGTCGCATTTTGGTCAGAAATAACCTAATGAATAAAAAAGCGAACAATTTAGATCCTGATCAGATGGCATGGATGTGCCGGCTGATCTTTATCTAAACTGTTCGGCCTAGCAATAAAGGTGTATCTGTACGGGAAAGGGATAATATTTTAGGCTGAGGTTGTTACAACATTACTAATGCAGTAATATTCACTCTCAACAGATCCAAAAATGATGTGAATAGACCAAATTTTAGGCAAATTAGCTCTTGCTCAGTCATTTGTATGCATTTCATATTAGTACAGCAAATAATAACCACATCTGAGATGATGAAGTATTGTACCCTGAACTGTGAAAATGCAGCTTTAACCATGATGCAACATTTATTTCCTTTTTTTTCTGCTATTTCTTTAAAGCATTATGCCTTATGAAATTCTTGATGTTTGCAGGGATCGGTTAAAGGTAATAAAGATAAAAAGGACAGGGAATTCTAGATCTTCTTAAAATATGATTCATAGGAATTCTAAATCTGTTCTTCAAAAGTGCTCTTAATTCCACATGTAGGTCTTTTATTATAAGGGTTTGAATTCTAAGTCTTTTCTTTCAGGGGCTTGGAATTTCAGGTATTTTATTAAAAAGGCTTGAATTCTAGTTTCGCCAAAAAGTACTTGAATTCTATGTCTATTTAATGGAAATATAGCAAAAAAAACTCTTGCCAATTGTGAAGACTTATGATATTTCTCTGTTTGCAGTATAATGACTCAGCCTCAGGCTCAGGCACAGGCTCAGGCTCAGTCTCAGGCACAGGCTCAGGCACAAGCTCAGGCACAGGCTGAGGCTCAGGCGCAGGCTCAGGCACAGGCTGAGGCTCAGGCACAGGCTCGCGCACAGGCTCAGGCACAGACTCAGGCACAGGCTCAGGCTCGGGCGCAGGCTCCGGCACAGGCTCAGGCTCAGGCACAGACTCAGGCACAGGCTCAGGCTTCCCAGAATCGGAAGATTCTGCAACCAGAGCACATGGCCAAGAAGGCCAAGAAGTAAGTTATAAACATTGTTTAGAATGTTTTCACAGCATCTGGAGTTGGAAGAGCTATAGATGTCAGGGTTTTAAAGTCAGAACAGTTAAACAAGAATGTTAATTGAAGTTTGCAAATATATTTAAAAATTCAATATTAAATGGCTTTTTTAAATCCAAATTTAACCAATTTAATTTAAAACTGTGAGTTTTTGTCTATGGTCGGATACAGAGTACTTGTTTGTAGGTACCCAAATTTATTTTTGTCAGATTTCTAGTAACAATGCTATACACATTTTTAAGCATGTGCGACCAGTGTAGAACCAGATCAGCCAGCACATCTGTGCCATCTTATCAGGATCTGCACTTGTCGCAAATAACCATTTTGATTTATTAGGATTGTCAGAAATAACCTAATGAATCACAGAGCGAACAGTGCAGATCCTGATCAGATGGCACGGATGTGCCAGCTGATGTGGATCTACACTGTTTGCCCACAAAGTAAAGGTTTATCTATGAAGGAAAGGGTTAAAGGTGCCTGATCACATTTCTGGATGAATATATAAAGTGTTTTCTTATATCAAAATCCATGTCTAAGACCTGGAAACAAAGTAATTGTGATGTAATTTTCTTACAGTCAACATATGAGTGAATATAACCCTTTCCTCCATAACTACGCATTTTAACGCATGTGCGACAAGTGTAGATCCAGATCAGCAGGCACATCCGTGCCGTCTGATCAGGATCTGCACTGGTCGCATTTTGGTCAGAAATAACCTAATGAATAAAAAAGCGAACAATTTAGATCCTGATCAGACGGCACGGATGTGCCGGCTGATCTTTATCTAAACTGTTCGCCCTAGCAATAAAGATGTATCTGTACGGGAAAGGGATAATATTTTAGGCTGAGGTTGTTACAACATTACTAATGCAGTAATATTCACTCTCAACAGATCCAAAAATGATGTGAATAGAACAAATTTTAGGCAAATTAGCTCTTGCTCAGTCATTTGTATGCATTTCATATTAGTACAGCAAATAATAACCACATCTGAGATGATGAAGTGTTGTACCCTGAACTGTGAAAATGCAGCTTTAACCATGATGCAACATTTATTTCCTTTTTTTTCTGCTATTTCTTTAAAGCATTATGCCTTATGAAATTCTTGATGTTTGCAGGGATCGGTTAAAGGTAAAAAAGATAAAAAGGATAGGGAATTCTAGATCTTCTTAACCCTTTCCCGTACAGATACACCTTTATTGCTAGGGCGAACAGTTTAGATCCAGATCAGACTGGCACATCTGTGCCATCTGATCAGGATCTAAACT
The DNA here is from genome assembly GCA_038501625.1 of Corbicula japonica. Taxonomy (NCBI): domain Eukaryota; kingdom Metazoa; phylum Mollusca; class Bivalvia; order Venerida; family Cyrenidae; genus Corbicula; species Corbicula japonica. The sequence continues at coordinate 3,735,939 of JAZAYU010000040.1, forward strand.
GTTCGCTTTTTTTATTCATTAGGTTATTTCTGACCAAAATGCGACCAGTGCAGATCCTGAATAGACGGCATGGATGTGCCGGCTGATCTGGATCTACACTGGTCCCACATGCGTAAAATGTGTATCTGTACAGCAATGGGTTAAAATATGATTCATAGGAATTCTAAATCTGTTCTTCAAAAGTGCTCTTAATTCCACATGTAGGTCTTTTATTATAAGGGTTTGAATTCTAAGTCTTTTTTTGAGGGGCTTGGAATTTCAGGTATTTTATTAAAAAGGCTTGAATTCTAGTTTCGCCAAAAAGTACTTGAATTCTATGTCTATTAAATGGAGATATAGCAAAAAAAAACTCTTGCCAATTGTGAAGACTTATGATATTTCTCTGTTTGCAGTATAATGACTCAGGCTCAGGCTCAGGCACAGGCTCAGGCTCGGGCACAGGCTCAGGCGCAGGCACAGGCTCAGGCACAGGCTCAGGCGCAGGCACAGGCTCAGTCTCAGGCACAGGCTCAGGCTCAGGCTTCCCAGAAGCGGAAGATTCTGCAACCAGCACACATGGCCAAGAAGGCCAAGAAGTAAGTTATAAACATTGTTTAGAATGTTTGCACAGCATCTGGAGTTGGAAGAGCTATAGATGTCAGGATTTGAAAGTCAGAACAGTTAAACAAGAATGTTAATTGAAGTTTGCAAATATATTTAAAAATTCAATATTAAATGTCTTTTCTAAATCCAAATTTAACCAATTTAATTTAAAACTGTGAGTTTTTGTCTATGGTCGGATACAGAGTACTTGTTTGTAGGTACCCAAATTTATTTTTGTCAGATTTCTAGTAACAATGCTATACACATTTTTAAGCATGTGCGACCAGTGTAGAACCAGATAAGCCAGCACATCTGTGCCATCTTATTAGGATCTGCACTGGTCGCAAATAACCATTTTGATTTATTAGGATTGTCAGAAATAACCTAATGAATCACAAGGCAAACAGTGCAGATCCTGATCAGATGGCACGGATGTGCCAGCTGATGTGGATCTACACTGTTTGCCCACAAAATAAAGGTTTGTCTATGAAGGAAAGGGTTAAAGGTGCCTGATCACATTTCTGGATGAATATATAAAGTGTTTTCTTATATCAAAATCCATGTCGAAGACCTGGAAACAAAGTAAATGTGATGTAATTTTCTTACAGTCAACATATGAGTGAATATAACCCTTTCCTCCATAACTACGCATTTTAACGCATGTGCGACAAGTGTAGATCCAGATCAGCAGGCACATCCCTGCCGTCTGATCAGGATCTGCACTGGTCGCATTTTGGTCAGAAATAACCTAATGAATAAAAAAGCGAACAATTTAGATCCTGATCAGACGGCACGGATGTGCCGGCTGATCTTTATCTAAACTGTTCGCCCTAGCAATAAAGGTGTATCTGTATGGGAAAGGGATAATATTTTAGGCTGAGGTTGTTACAACATTACTAATGCAGTAATATTCACTCTCAACAGATCCAAAAATGATGTGAATAGACCAAATTCTAGGCAAATTAGCTCTTGCTCAGTCATTTGTATGCATTTCATATTAGTACAGCAAATAATAACCACATCTGAGATGATGAAGTATTGTACCCTGAACTGTGAAAATGCAGCTTTAACCATGATGCAACATTTATTTCCTTTTTTTCTGCTATTTCTTTAAAGCATTATGCCTTATGAAATTCTTGATGTTTGCAGGGATCGGTTAAAGGTAATAAAGATAAAAAGGACAGGGAATTCTAGATCTTCTTAACCCTTTCCTGTACAGATACACCTTTATTGCTAGGGCGAACAGTTTAGATCCAGATCAGACCGGCACATTTGTGCCATCTGATCAGGATCTAAACTGTTTGCTTTTTTTATTCATTAGGTTATTTCTGACCAAAATGCGACCAGTGCATGGATGTGCCGGCTGATCTGGATCTACACTGGTCCCACATGGGTAAAAATGTGTATCTGTACAGGAATGGGTTAAAATATGATTCATAGGAATTCTAAATCTGTTCTTCAAAAGTGCTCTTAATTCCACATGTAGGTCTTTTATTATAAGGGTTTGAATTCTAAGTCTTTTCTTTCAGGGGCTTGGAATTTCAGGTATTTTATTAAAAAGGCTTGAATTCTAGTTTCGCCAAAAAGTACTTGAATTCTATGTCTATTTAATGGAGATATAGCAACAAAAAACTCTTGCCAATTGTGAAGACTTATGAAATTTCTCTGTTTGCAGTATAATGACTCAGGCTCAGGCTCAGGCACAGGCTCAGGCTCGGGCACAGGCTCAGGCGCAGGCACAGGCTCAGGCACAGGCACAGGCTCGGGCACAGGCTCAGGCGCAGGCTCAGGCACAGGCTCAGTCTCAGGCACAGGCTCAGGCTTCCCAGAAGCGGAAGATTCTGCAACCAGTGCACATGGCCAAGAAGGCCAAGAAGTAAGTTATAAACATTGTTTAGAATGTTTGCACAGCATCTGGAGTTGGAAGAGCTATGGTCAGGAGTTTTTGTCTATGGTCAGGATCTGCTCTAGTTGCATTTTGGTCAGAAATAACCTAATGAATATAAAAGCTAACAATTTAGATCCTGATCAGACGGCACAGATGTGCCGGCTGATCTTTATCTAAACTGTTCGCCCTAGCAATAAAGGTGTATCTGTACAGGAAAGGGATAATATTTTAGGCTGAGGTTGTTACAACATTACTAATGCAGTAATATTCACTCTCAACAGATCCAAAAATGATGTGAATAGACCAAATTTTAGGCAAATTAGCTCTTGCTCAGTCATTTGTATGCATTTCATATTAGTACAGCAAATAATAACCACATCTGAGATGATGAAGTATTGTACCCTGAACTGTGAAAATGCAGCTTTAACCATGATGCAACATTTATTTCCTTTTTTGTGCTATTTCTTTAAAGCATTATGCCTTATGGACCAAAATGCGACCAGTGCATGGATGTGCTGGCTGATCTGGATCTACACTGGTCGCACATGCGTTAAAATGTGTATCTGTACAGGAATGGGTTAAAATATGATTCATAGGAATTCTAAATCTGTTCTTCAAAAGTGCTCTAAATTCCACATGTAGGTCTTTTATTATAAGGGTTTGAATTCTAAGTCTTTTCTTTCAGGGGCTTGGAATTTCAGGTATTTTATTAAAAAGGCTTGAATTCTAGTTTCGCCAAAAAGTACTTGAATTCTATGTCTATTTAATGGAGATATAGCGACAAAAAACTCTTGCCAATTGTGAAGACTTATGAAATTTCTCTGTTTGCAGTATAATGACTCAGGCTCAGGCACAGGCTCAGGCTCGGGCACAGGCTCAGGCACAGGCACAGGCTCAGGCTAAGGCACAGGCTCGGGCACAGGCACAGGCTCGGGCACAGGCACAGGCTCAGGCACAGGCACAGGCTCAGTCTCAGGCACAGGCTCAGGCTTCCCAGAAGCGGAAGATTCCGCAACCAGCACACATGGCCAAGAAGGCCAAGAAGTAAGTTATAAACATTGTTTAGAATGTTTGCACAGCATCTGGAGTTGGAAGAGCTATAGATGTCAGGGTTTGAAAGTCAGAACAGTTAAACAAGAATGTTAATTGAAGTTTGCAAATATATTTAAAAATTCAATATTAAATGTCTTTTCTAAATCCAAATTTAACCAATTTAATTTAAAACTGTGAGTTTTTGTCTATGGTCGGATACAGAGTACTTGTTTGTAGGTACCCAAATTTATTTTTGTCTGATTTCTAGTAACAATGCTATACACATTTTTAAGCATGTGCGACCAGTGTAGAACCAGATCAGCCAGCACATCTGTGCCATCTTATCAGGATCTGAACTGGTCGCAAATAACCATTTTGATTTATTAGGATTGTCAGAAATAACCTAATGAATCACAAGGCGAACAGTGCAGATCCTGATCAGATGGCACGGATGTGCCAGCTGATGTGGATCTACACTGTTTGCCCACAAAATAAAGGTTTGTCTATGAAGGAAAGGGTTAAAGGTGCCTGATCACATTTCTGGATGAATATATAAAGTGTTTTCTTATATCAAAATCCATGTCGAAGACCTGGAAACAAAGTAAATGTGATGTAATTTTCTTACAGTCAACATATGAGTGAATATAACCCTTTCCTCCATAACTACGCATTTTAACGCATGTGCGACAAGTGTTGTTCCAGATCAGCAGGCACATCCGTGCCGTCTGATCAGGATCTGCTCTAGTCGCATTTTGGTCAGAAATAACCTATTGAATATAAAAGCAAACAATTTAGATCCTGATCAGACGGCACGGATGTGCCGGCTGATCTGGATCTAAACTGTTCGCCCTAGAAATAAAGGTGTATATGTACGGGAAAGGGATAATATTTTAGGCTGAGGTTGTTACAACGTTACTAATGCAGTAATATTCACTCTCAACAGATCCAAAAATGATGTGAATAGACCAAATTTTAGGCAAATTAGCTCTTGCTTAGTCATTTGTACGCATTTCATATTAGTACAGCAAATAATAACCACATCTGAGATGATGAAGTATTGTACCCTGAACTGTGAAAATGCAGCTTTAACCATGATGCAACATTTATTTCCTTTTTTGTGCTATTTCTTTAAAGCATTATGCCTTATGAAATTCTTAATGTTTGCAGGGATCGGTTAAAGGTTATTGTCAGGTTTGCCCAAGGTCAAGGACTGCCGAATATTGAAGGGCTAGATGCCATCCTGGGACCAGAAGCCACCCAGGTATTTTAGAATAAGTTTGCTATGCATTAGTATGCTTAGTACACATAAGATCAGTTTATTAGGTTAGTGAGGCTGACGAAATTTAAATCTATCCAGTGATAACCAGAGGAAGGATGCAAATCTCATCACAATCGGATGCTTTGTGCAGCTATGTTTTACTTGGTCTGATTCAGGTCTTAAGTGAACTGATGGACTAAATTTTCAACAGGAATCACTCCCTATATTAGTGGAAGCAAGGAAAAACTGTTTTGATTGCAAATAGTTTACAGTGCAAAAATATTCTCTTCTCCTATTTTAACCCATTCCTCCATAGACACACATACCTTTATTGCGAGGGCAAACAGTTTAGATCCAGATCAGTCAGCACATTTGTGCCGTCTGATCAGGATCTGCATTGTTCGCTTTTTTATTTGTTAGGTTATTTCTGACCAAAATGCGACCAGTGCAGATATTAATCAGACGGCACGGATGTGCTGGCTGATCGGGATCTACACTGGTCGCACATGCGTAAAAAGGCGTGTTTATGGAGGAAAGGGTTAACTTACCTGAGCAGCTATGGGAAAGGGCTATTTCTCCCATCCAACAATGATCATAATGCATTTATTCTGGGAAACACAATAATGGTATATCTAACATGATTTATATAGATATGATTTTAACAAGGTCTAAAGCTTCAAAGTTTCAAAAGGATTGCCATTAGATAACGAACCTACATTATCTTAAACAAGTTAGTTATTGGTAGCAGTACCTTAATCTTTTTATGTTAATGGAGGCATCAGCTCTTACAGGTAAATATCGAGTCTTCCTACTCATCATTAGGCTAGACTGTTAAACATTGAAGCCAATGGTGTATGATGTCAGCACTTTATTGTTTTACAGGAAGATGTTTACCAAGAGATAGGTGAAATCATTGAGGGAGCCATGGTCCCTGGCGGGAATTCCGTTGTATTTACCTAGTGAGTATATGTGGTCAACATAATATGGGGCATGTCATGGGAAAAGCTGACTGAACAGGTGAAGCTAAACCTTGAAATGATTTTAACCCTTTCCTTCATAAACAATGTTATTATTGCATGTGCAAACAGTTTGGATCAAGATCAGCTGGCACACAGTCATGTGCCATCTGATCAAGATAAAACTGTTAATTATTCTGACAAAAAGGCTAACATTGTAAATGCAGATGAGATGACACAGATGTGGTAGCTGGTCTGGATCTATACCAGTCATCCATTTGATAAAAGCTGTATAGTTATAATATGGAGTAAAGGGTTAAGTTGAGCCGATGACATTGCTTATGATGAATTTTGCTGTAAAAATATTATTATTTTATTAAAATCATATACAAAATCAAATGTTAAAAATGAGAAAATAAAAATAATGAAGTTGTTTCCAAGTAAACACGCTAGGGAATCATTGTGACCAATACCCAATGTTATAAAACAGAGATTGGAAACCAGTCTCAAATCTCGAGCATCTGTCGCCATTTCAGCCAACAGATGCTTGAGATTTGAGACTGGTTTCCAATCTCTGTTTTATAACCTTAAGCCCTGGATGTTCCTGTTATGTATTAAAATAATTAATGTTAAATGTTTTTATCAAATATTTTATTACTGGAACTTACCATCTCTCTTTAAAACGGTCAAGCACTTTGTATAAATACGTTGTCACATAAAGGCTGACATTAAACTTTTATTTCCTAAATTAAGAGATAGCTATAAGAATTTCACTTTTAGTTCATAAATTGTTTTTATTTATTTGGTTCCCCATGTTCTGTGATTTCAGTAGCTACAAGTTGTAATTGTCTCGCTGCTTTAATCCTGCTCAAAGCGAGTGTCATTAAATTTTATGCCTCACAGTAGCTCTATTAATGCAGTGTGTTGTCACGGCTCTCAGACACTTCGGGGACCCCTAACCATTTAGACCCTTACCTTTTCAACTCCTGAGACATCTCGACCTCTGCCACTTTGACCCCTAGGACATTTAAACCCCTTATTTTTTATGGACATCTCTTCCCCTTATTTTATAAATCCAGAAAAATATTTAATTTTGCTAGATATTGCATTTACTTCTTGACATCATGTTTATAAATGTATTACAGAGATACCGGTATATTGGACAGCAGGACAATAATCTAAGGACCTCGCAGATTATTTCCAATGAGCTGAATAAAAACAAATACCCGGTTTTAAATCTCTGGAAAAAAGAAGTAATCATCTATTTTTTAAACAGAATTTAAATTAAACAACAAATACATATACACAAATAATGCAATAACAAACATACATGTACGAGCCTAAAAAATACAATTATTACCAATCACATCTTAGTAAAAACCGAATATTATGCATTTACAGTGCAATGACATAATAATAAATTATTTGCGTATACTTCAAATGAGTTCAGAGATATGCTTTAAATGTAGAGATTTCAATTTGTGGGTTGCATTTTATATCAATTTTCCATACAATTTTTATTTTAATTTCTAAATTGTAAATGGTAAAAATTTAACTTTAACAAATAATTTATAAGCAACTTATTAAAGATTATTTTGCTGCTTTTGGGTTTTTGTGAATTTACCAGCCCAGGCATGTTGAAATGCACATGTTTAATATTTGATTTAAAAAATGTTGATGGATTTGTCAAAATAGTTACATTGTTTTATGTAAATAATAAACTAAATATTACTACATTACAAATGGACATTCATATTTCTTGTTGGATTAGGTTAGACGCATGATAAATAAGCAAGAATTAAATTCCAGCAAAATCGCACCCTTTTATAGTATGTTAAAAAAAAAATACAATGTTCAATTATATATTAAGTGCGAAAACTTGGCCCACGAAACATAATGATACCACAGCAATATTTTAATGCCCAGTTGTTCACCTTATAAACCATATAAACAATTTCTACATTTATTTTATCATAAATGATTAAAAATCAAATCCCTTTTATTAAATTGAATTTTATCAAATTTCTGTACATCGTATACTGACAATGATAATGCAAAATCTATAAAGCAACATACATTCTAAATGTCATTGATAATTTTTTAACTTAACTGTTTCTGCATATCAAATAAGTTAAAATTTGACTGATTTTTTCAAAATTTATAGTTTCTACTTAGTTCAGTTGTAACACAAACTTTCAAAATAAATCAACAAATTAATATAAATACCCGGTACCAAATCTGCATTTAATAGTTCAAAAATATATTTGAACATATTTAAATATTTTTTTTTTAAGTAGGGGTTGAAGTGTCCAACCAGGTATGGGTCGAAGTGTCTTCAAACCAGGGGTCAAAATGGCAAGGGGTCAATATGTCTCAGAAAATATATAGGGGTCGAAATGGTAAGGGGTAGAGATGTCCTGATACCGTTGTCACCATGCAGATTTTGTAATTACACATTTCGTTGATATTTATTTTAGATTACAAGCACACTGATTTTTGAGGCTACAAGCTCGTAAATAGTGAGCTCTGACTGGCTGGCTAGGTACTATAACCATGCTGGTGCTTAGCTAGCCAAGGTCTCACATATTCTGCTTTAAACACAGATTGATGTGGTTAATTGAATTTGTGTAAACAGTTGTTGTTCATATACAACTATCAAATACACAATTGTTATTTCTGTTTCTATTTTACTTGCTTCTATCATACTTATTGTTTTCTATTTGTGACATTTCAGCGGACAGTCTGGTAGCGGGAAATCCTACACGATGTTGAGTAAGTTAGTAAGAAATATTAGGAGAGTTTATAAAACTTTGAATGCAAAGATGTTAACAAGAAATTGTTAAAAATAACACTGATCCGCACATTTTCTACATTTACTAACTTAAAGTTTTTGCAAATGTTTACATGTGCTAAGCACTCAACATATGGTATGGTTTGATTCCCAGTGCAGACAATATCAATGTTCCATCAGGAAAATAACTTCTTTAGTAATAGTAAAAGAGATTATTTTAATTGAGCAATTTTATAAATTTTAAGTACTATTCAAGCTGGATACTCAATATAAAATTGCTTTTATTAACTGAATTATTGTGACATTTTTATTTGCAGAAATATAAAAATATTCTTTTGTTATACAGGGCCTGATGGGATAGTTTATAGAACTCTCGAACGGATATTGGATGACACTGTAAGAATATTTAAGATTACAAACTCAGTTGAAGATTACAAATTAAAATCGATGAAGTCCACTTAGCTGTGTGTTGTTAAACAGGGGTGGCTCCAGAGGGTTATTTTCCCCGCTTTTGCGCAGAAATATTTAATTTCCAAGAAGATTTTAGCCAGAAAGTTGGAAATTATGGTGTAACTAAGCCACAAATGAAGCCCCATTCTGGAAATCTGCATCCATTCCTGGTTAATTATGATGATTTGACCAAAATAATCTCTAAATGGAACTCTACCAACTAAGCCACATTTTTGAAAAGTTTACAATATTCAACTTTATAACTGCTGGCTTGTATTCCATATTACTACAAGCCTTAATCCAGTTATTGCAAGTTCAATCCCATGCTATTCTGAACTAAGTTGAACACTTTCAGGTGAGACTTTAAACCAAGGTCCAGTGTAGTGGTGCTAAACACCAAACAGTTGAAAGAATAAGGTTGAAATTCCTCTATCTTTGACGATACCCTTTCCTCAATATACCATAAAATTACTTTTTAAGTCCCTCCCCTTAATGTATCCACATGTTATTTTTTTAGGGAAAATGCTCTGTTAATCTATATGGATTATCCAATATCCTTCAGAATCTTATGTTAGAATATAAAAAAATTCATTTAAGTAATAAAAGCCCCCCCCCCCCACCTTTAAGAAAATGTAACACCCTCAGGGGCATTTAAAAGGGAATTTTACAGTACATGCATTTTTCTACATGTGCAAACAGTGCTTTCAAGAACTAACCTAATCAATCAACTAGATGGGTCACCAGGGTGTTCAGTTTAACACTTGTGTCGCCCTCTAGTGCTATGTCAGAATAAAAATGCAAGTACAAAAAGGGGCATAACTCCATCAAAGAATTTGGCATCATGAGAGTGTTGCCATAAGCAATATAATTTGAAAGTTTAATAAAGAAATATTAAGAAATGACAAAGTTATAGCCAACATTAGGTTAGGTGTAAAATCCAAGTACAAAAGGGGGCATAACTCCATCAAATGTGTCCTTGACCTTGAGAATTTGGCATCATCTTGAGCGTGTTGTCATAAGCAATATAATTTGAAAGTTTGACAAAGAAATATTAAGAAATAGCAAAGTTACAGCCAACGTTAAGCTTTGGTGACGGATTGACGGACCGACGGACGGACAAAGAGGTCCCTATTTTTCGCCATTTCTTCAAAAGGGCGACACAAAAAGTGAGCATGACTGTGTAGATTCTGATCATCCATGGTGGCTGATCTGGTTAGTCCACTGTATAAAGGTGATTTTATAAATACCAGGACAAAAGCAATACCAGATTAACTTTATGACTTAAAGTTATTAAAAGGAAGAGATAAAAACACAAACTACATTTTGTAAAGGAATATAGAAAAATGAAATCAATATGTTTGAACTTATGCAAACTATCTGTAATAAAATGACAATGTCTTGCATCTATATTTGTGCAATAAAATGTGCAAAGTGTTGATCCAGATCAGCCTGTACATCCATGCCATCTGATCTAGATCAATACTGATTGATTTTTGGACTCAAATAACCGGATGAATCTAAAATCAGTTTAAATCCTGGTCCAAGAATACGTATGTGCTGGCTGATCTACACTGTTCATCCAGCTATGGAGTAAAGGGTAAAAGATATGTTTTTTTAATTTACAACCACGAAGACATGTAAAAAAGAATTCATATTGCTATTTAGGTTGCTTTTCATGTCTGGATATGAGCCATTCACAGTCATTATTAAGTGACAATATCAAGTTTATCTTTTCTTTCAGGATACTGTTAACATCACCATTGTAGAGGTGTATCTAAATGAGGTTAAAATGATATCTGTCACAGAACATAACAACATAGATGAAGCATTCATGGTTAGTAAATAAATTGTGTTTATTTTACTGTTTCCAGACACTAAGTCCTCTATTAAAATTAAACCCTACTGATGCAATTAGTAGAGC